>CM046812.1:4132072-4428363 GCA_025617385.1 Murraya koenigii
CACCTCCCGGTTCTCCCGCCAAGGCTTCCCGCTCACTTGGTCCGATTTCGCACCTATTAGTCTGGTAATGTCGAGAGCAAGATCCTCACGAAGCTCCTCGCTGCTCGCCTCGCCGATCCTTCCTAGGATTATCTCGCCTCTCGTGAGTGGTTTTGTTCCGGTCGGTCATCCATGATAATGTTCTTCTTGTCCATGAGTCGGTTCACGATCCGAATGAAGGACCCGTGGAGTAATGTCGCGGTCAAGCTTGATATGGCTAAAGCTCACGACAAGATGTCTCGGTCCTTTGTTCTTCAGATGCTTCGGCCTCCTGCCTCCCGAAATGTGGGTTTCTCTCATCTATGGGCCATTTCTCGGTCCGTGGTATTCTGCTCTAGTTAACGGGACCACACCACGGCTTCTTTCAACTCCTAGGTGGCTTACTACAGTGGTGATCCCCTATCCCCGTGCTTATTTATTATTGTCACCGAATCTCTTTCTCGCCACCGACACCTTTATTTGTCCTGGCCCTCTACGCAAGACACCACCTCCGCCTCAACGATGGTTTCAGATCCGAGCTTCATGGATGATATTGTTATTTTGCTAACGGGAGCAAGTCCAAGATGCACTGCTTGATGAGCTTCCTTCACACTATCACCCATCTCCCACAACAGATTAACCGCACTCAAGAGCAGCTTCTATGCTGGGAAGTTCGCTCTCTTCCCGTCAGCGACCATCCGCTCTCTTACTAGTTTTCAGCAGCATGACCTCGCCTTTCACTTACCTCTGGTGCCCTGGCCCATGTCAGCGCCTGTGATTCGCTACTTTGATGATTTGATCGCCAAGGTCCGTAATGTGATCTCCGGGTGGTCTAATCGCTCGCTTTCTTGCGGCAAGCTTGTTCTTATCGACACGTGCTTTCCTCCATGCCTCCATTTACTTCATGCCCTTAGACCGCCTCGACACCGTTGTTCATCGTCCTGAGCTGCCTATTTACCCGCTTCTCCTGGGCGACACTCGACACTGCCGCACAGATTCATCGGTGTCTGTGGTCTCTATTTGCTACCCGACATCGAGGGCGGCTGGCATTAGATCCTTTTTCGATCCGGGCCGAGGCTCTCGAGATTAAGCTCGTGGCGCTGCCACGACCGCCCCTCCGGGCTTCCTTTACGAAGTCTAAGTACTGCCGATCCGAGCATCCGGGATGATCTCAGCTTGTGATCCCGCTCCCTCTTGGCGCCGCTTTGTAAGATCTCGGCATCACTGAACCCCACGCTCACTGGCGGATTAGATCCGGACCTGTAGCTTTGTATGATTGCTGGCTCAACCCTCTCCACTGCTCACGTGACAACCCCGACCGGCTTCTTCTGCCTCGCCTCTGCCTTTTTGAGGGCAATCAGATGGGATGATGTAGGTTGAGACCTTACTTCCACCCTCCGCTGTTGAAAGCGATCCTTTGGTTCCGATTCCCTGGTCCCATGAGGGTCCCGACCGGACGCGCGGACCTTTCTAATGATGGAGATTTTTCTCCGAGGACCGCTGGATCTTGTTCGGGACTCTAGACCCACTGTATGAGGTTTGTTCCTTTATCCGCGTAGATTGATCCCTCCGTGGTGTCTTTCTTCCTCCGGCGCTTATCATGGGTTACCCGGCCACTGATGATGCCCTCCGCACCCGGGCTTCTACATGGTTTCGAGATGTCTTCAGAATGGAGCTGTGGAGACTGGTTAGACACCTTTTCTTGAATGCCCTCACGCCGACTGTGCTTGGCTTCACTTTCATCGCCACTCCTGCTTAGCAGATCCCCGCTTTATCTCCCCTTATGCTTTACTTCTTCATTGAGACGCTGTGGTTCTTCCCAAGAAGATATTCTGGTCCTCCTTCCTCGCTTCATCTTATGGCAAGTCTGAAGGTCCGAAATGCCGCTCGATCTGATGCTTCTGCTGTGCAGTGTAGTGTTATTTTTCGTGTGATTTCGACTTGAGTCGGCAGGGCCGCTTCGGCTTCAAGGCGCCCCACTCGGAGGGGTCATGCAGACGCTGCCGCAGATGGTTTACTTGATCATCTCGCTCACCCTCATAGGCCTGCTCGCTCTGATTTCGGCTGAGACCTCCGAGGGGCGTGGTCAAACCGAGTGTGGATTTGATGCTCTCGCAAGCAACCCCGGATGTCCGTCACCGGAGGGATTTTCGTGGATCACCGTGGACTGGCCCTCGCCGCCGGATGTTTCTCGACACCATCCCATCCTATTCGCAGAGTCGACTTGCAGCTTTACGAGGGTCTTAAAATGGTCACCGACCTTGGTTATTCTTGTCCTGAGCTAGAATCTGATTCCGCTACTAGCAGCTTGCTTGATCACCTCCTCAAAGATCCCAAGCGATGGGAGTTCACTTACATTCTAGCTAGGATTAGAGCCCTCCATGACACGCACTCGATCGCCATTCGCCATGTTTTCCGTGGAGGCCACCACACTGCCGACTTCATGGCCAACCTGGCTTGCTCACACCGCACTCAAGCAGCATGGCTCCATCACCATAGTGCTCTTCCCCATGGTTCATGGGTATTCTTCTACTGACGCGCAGGAGACTCCTTACATTAGAGATGACCTTCGCTTCATCTCACTTTCCTCGAGACTCGACTTTTATCTTCTTATTTTGTTCTCAGACTGCTCATTTATTTCTGAGGTTTTGTATTTGTCCCTCCAAAGGTACTTCTCTTACTTTTATATATGTGATGTGTAGGGTCCTGGCTTAACCCCCCACCACACCGGTGGCTTCAATAAAAAAACCCTAAACCCTAAACCCTAAACCCTAAACCCTAAACCCTAAACCCTAAACCCTAAACCCTAAACCCTAAACCCTAAACCAAAACCAAAACCAAACCTCTCTAACTTTCTCTCTACCCAAACTCTCTCAACTCTCCCCGTTGACCAAACTTTGATCACGGCCATGGCCTCACCGTGAGGCTCGGTAGACTCTTTACCACCACGGATCCAACGCCTGCTCCTACCCTCCATGACTGAGATCCAAAAATCCTGCCAACTCTCCACACATCCACCGGATCAAGACACCATGTTTCTAAGAAAATCATCTCTTACCTCTACCACCATCATGCTTCCCGAGACCTCCACTCTACTCCCACATCCACCATGGCCAATCCCTCCACCGCCTCTTTGGCCATGGATGGAGCATCTTGCTCACGCCATCAAGCCACCACAACGATTCACGGCCCAACCAAACCAAATCCCACTCAAGCAACATAAACTCACTCACCCAAAATAAACAAACCGTGAGCTTACTCGGACCCAAATCCATGAGCTGGAATCTCCTCCACCTTGGCCGCGGCTTCCATCCAAGCCCCACATCCAGAGATGTCTTCCCACTCCACCACCGTAAGTCTCTCTCTCAACCACTCCAAAACACCCAAACCCGTGAGTCAACCAATCCTAACCCCTTGCTACGCAAGAACGACACCCTTTACACTTCCGCCCACCTCACAAGTCTGGCTAAACCTTCAACCTAACCCCAAACCCGTGACTCAACACCAACCTTCAAGCTAACACATCGAAGCAGCCGCCGCCTCCTTTTTCCAACAAAACAAACTCAAAATAAACAAACGTAACCCTAACCCTAGCACCCGAACCCAAGCCCATAACCCAAACTCCACTTAAGCCTTAACCTTAATACTCAACCCCCTATCATTAAAACTAACCAACTTAAACAAGCCCAAAACAAAAACACAACCCCACAAAACAGCTGAAATAGTTCCATCCAAACCTGCGTGATGCCTGCTCCCGACGGCCTCCCGTGGGTCTCGCATGAGGTTCTAACTAGCCATCTGGCTCCAACAACTGGTCCCCCGTGGTCCCACGATTGCATGGCCATGCTGCTCGACGTGAATACTACCCCCACCATGCATGGAGAGGATACAAGCATGCATGGCCAATCTGCCGCCCATGGTCGAGTCAACTCAGCAGGACTCGAGCCACGCAGCTCCCATGCATGGCCACGCAGCCCCCATGCACGGCCCCTCTCCCCAACCAAGCATCACGGCTTTGTCTGTCGTGAATCCCTACCCCACCACGCATGGAAGAAGATAGCTGCATGCATGACCGCTTTCACGCCCAAGATCGGGCCGCCGCAGTGGCCTTCCCACCTACCGCCCACGGTGGCTCTCGTGTGATCTGCCACCCACTCCCATCCCGAACAAGCCGGTCGCCATCTCCAAGAAGCCCCAGGCAACGGCAGAACACGCATGGCTCGAGGCATCCATGGTCGCCCATGGTCGAGTCAACTCAGCCAGGACTCGAGCCATGCAGCTCCCATGCATGGCCATGCATGGCAACCCGACAGCCTCGCGAACGCTCCCAACTCGAATGCCATCCTTCCTGCGGGCTGTAACCTTCTCCCGATGATCTATGCACCACGACCCCAAGGCAGCCCAACAAACCTTCAAGCTCTTGGCTCAACAAGCTCGTGGCTAACCATCTTATGACGGGCCAACCAACCCAGTGCCAAGCAACCCGTGTCTTATGCTTCTATGGTGAATCCAAATTCTATCCTTAACCCCACAGCTCCTCCATACTACAAAATCCTTCCTAGATGTCAGAATCGGTAACTCCAGCTCTTCGTTCCTGGCTGCTTCGGCCACTCTACACCGCAAGTGAGCCAGCTAGCTCAATTCTCTAAGGAAGAAGTTCAGATTATGGTCGAGCCATTCAAGCTCGCTTCAGTGGGAAGTTTTCTTTGGCAGCCATCGATGGATGCTATTCTGAAGTTCTTTGTTTCTCTGGTCTCGCGGGAACGCCAGATTTCGCTACTTGATAACCCAAGACGTGTTGATCAAGTTAACAACCGGAGGAGGATTATTCCAGGATTTGGGTCTCGCCGCATATGGTACGCTAATGGTCGTGGCATGCGTGTTTTCAAACGGAGCACCTGACTTCGATGTTCCGCTGAATCACCCATCAGGCCTCGCTTCGGTAAGTCTCCCTTACTTCACCTGCTCATTTTATTCATCCAAAATCGCTTTATTCTCTATTGTCGGGCTATTGGTACCCTCCACAGGTTGATCACGCAACCGGCTTCTGTGAATAGACCATCCGCTGCTAGGGTGCCGGTCGAGATGATGTCCTCGCGACCTTGTTGCCGCCAGATTTGATCTGGCGAGGGAGATTCCTGCTCCGCGTGATGTTGTTTTGAAAGTGGTTCCCGCCATTGTATTACTCGTAAGCACTGGGTCACGCCGAGGGTTGTTATGTCTCAAACCCAAGTCTTCGTAAGCCTCCTCCACCAAGGATAGTGGATTGCGATCGCCTCTGATAAGTGGCAAAACCAGTGGTTCCACTGACAGTGCAGCCACAGTCGCATCCAGCCTCCCAAGATGTTGTCATTCCCGATGCTCCCTCCAGAGTACGTTGATGTTAGGGTTGCCGCCCCAGCTGGGATAGTCCGTCATCGGGCCTGCTCACATTGAGGATGTCCCCTGACGATCAGTGGCCATGAGGATGGCATCTCGACATGCAGGCAGAGCGAGGTGTCAGGTCCTGAGGTGGCCACTAGGGATGATACTCGATACCATGCACGTGAGTTTCAACACTCACAGCCCGAGATTCCGAGAATGGCCCGGATGGTGGGAGGATTGCCCTGCATTTCTCGCTCTGACATCGAGCGTAGTTCTGAGGATCTCGGGATATGGATGATGGGAGATTCTTGACCGATCCGGAGGATGTTCACACTCCATTACCCACGGACGCCGTGATTAGTGGATCGGCCGACCGTAGGGCTGCCAGCTCTTCCTGGGTTTTACTGCTAGTCACGGGCCCGAAGACCTCAGAAGTCTCTACGCGAGGGTAGGTGTCGATCCCCACCCCAATGATTAATACCTTTATCCGAATATTCTGGGATAAGTAAGTGCTCTCGCTGGTCCTACCGATCATGGGTTGATCTCGGCTGCATAGATTGGCTCCGTGTGTGTTTTGGAGCCTTTTCATCGCTGATAGGCCGGAGAGCACTCGTGATCCGCATCATGCGATGGAGCATGGGTTTTCTTCCCACTCGGAAGATTTGGGCTTTCCGGCCTGCCGCCTTTTTCAGTGGAGGTTCCGCAGATACGGGTCGTGGTTCATCGCCGAGTTAGTCACTCTTTCTTTCCCCGATCCTCAGATATGTTTCATATGTATATGCCAGCTAGTGCTAAGACCGTGAGAGAGGATTCGTGGATGGCCTTGTTTTTCACTGACAACTGTGATGGCCCTTGGATGGTGGTGGGATTTTAACGCCAGCGCCTCTCCGAGATTTCTGGGCATGCCCAAATCTCGTGAGGCTATTGATGATTTTAACGCTGCTTTATCGATCGTGGCCTCGATGATGTGGGTTTTACATGGAGTCCTTTCACACGGACCAATGGGCGCATACGGAGACTGCATTGATAGGTCGTGTGCAATGCCCAATGGTCGGGTTTCTTTCCTACATTTCGAAGTTTCTCATCCGAATCGCGACCGGTTCGGACCACTCTCCCTTACTTTTATCGTGTGCTAGATCGACCGGTGGACGTCCGTCTGTGTTCCGCTTTTACATGCTCGGCTTAAGCATCCCGAGTTTCTCGATGTCGCCAGCGCCTTGGGTGCTCCCGCTATTGCTTCTGATGAGGGCTTTTCAGCAGGCTTGTCGACTGAAGCTATGCTTAAAAGGCTCGGAATAAGCAGTGTTTTGCAATGTATTTGATGTGGTTGGAGAGGCCGAGGAGGAGGTTGCTCTGAGAGAGGCCCAAGATGATCCATCCGGCTCAAATCGATGATCGTGTGGCTTTTTCCCGAGGCTCGAGCCCGACCGCAGAGATGCTAGCATCGTGCGAGGAGATTTTTACCAGCAGCAATGAGTGTTCGCTGGGTTGTGGAAGGGATGCCAATACCCTGGCTCTTCCACGCTATGATCTCAAGAAGCAACTGGCTCTTTCATGTCCATCTGACATGTGACGCCTGCCCTGCATGGATCATCGAGCCCACCGCTATGGCCGAGTCTCATGTGGATTACTTTCGTGGTCTCTAATGGGAGGTCCCAGCCGCCTCAGCCCCTGATTTTGATTTTATCCCTTCTCCGGGTCACTGCTGAGGACGATGTGGATTTATGTAGTGAGTCCGATATGGAGGAGTTACTACAGTGGTTTTTTCTATCGATGCGCATAGGCCCCGGTCCCGATGGGTTCCGCAGAGAGTTCTATCGTGCATGTTGGGATGTGATTTCACCGACTTGCTGGTCACTGCTCATGATTACTTTCGGTTCCGCTATGCCTAGGGGTTTCCGTGAGCACTCTTTCGTTCTTCTTCCGGCAAGGACTCTCCTGCCTCTGGTCGATTTTCTGCCAATCAGCTTAGTGTAACGTGAGCAATAAGGTTTTAACTAAATTGCTCACATGCTGACCGACACCGTGGTTGCCTCGTGATTATTTCTCCATCGCAGAGTGGTTTTAGTGCCCGGTAGAGCATTCATGATAATGTGTCACTGGTACGTGAGCTTGTGCATGATCTTAGCCGTCGCACTCGAGTGGCGTAACGTGGTTCCTAAGTCGATATGGCTAAGGCTTACGATCGGATGTCATGGTCCTTTGTTCTCCGGGATGTCGAGGTGCTTTGCTTCTCGTGAGCAAGGATTTCTTTAGTCTCGGAGGGCTATTTACGGACCTTGGTTTTCCGTGTTCGCTAACGGTGTCACCCACGGATTTTTTCGGCCTCGCGGTGGTCTCGCTGTATGCATCCACTGCCTCCTAGCTTATTCATTATCGTCGCCGAGTTTCTATCTAGAGGCCCTGGATCGCTTGTACTCTTCGCGACCCTTCCGTGAGATATTGCTCGTCCTGGCTGCCTTCCCATCTCCCATTTGAGTTTTGCGGATGATATTGTTCTTTTCGAACGGGAGTAGGCTAGCCTCACGCCGCTTACGGGTTTCCTACATCATTACGAGGTCAAGCTTCAGGCAGCTGGTTAGCCACGCCAAGAGCAGCTTTTATGTTCTGGGTCTCGATTCCCGCCTCCGTAGAGCTATTATTCATACAACTACTGGGTTCCAGCAGTATGATCCTCCTTTTCTTATCTTGGTCGCCCTGTGTTTGTCGGGCGCCAAGATTGCTCATTTTGATGACCCGCTTCTGAGGGTCCGTGAGCGGATTTCCGGTCAGCGAACCTACCGCCTCGCTTGGGGAAGTTAGTGCTTATCTCAGCATGTTCTATCATCTATGCCTTTGCACTCATTTCCATGTCTCAGCGTCCACCGATCAGGTTATCCAAACAGCTGGAGCTGATATTTACACGCCTCCCATGGGTGATCTGTGGTCCCAGCGCAGGATTCATCGCGCCATCTGGCCTGAGGTGTGTTTTCCCTGAGGAGGGCTGCCTGGTATTAGGTCATTTCTGGATCCAACCGGCTTTCGAGCTTAAGCTTCGTGGCGATTTCTGGAGCAACTGCTCCTTACGGGCTTCATATACGAAGTCCAAATATCGCGCCCACCTGCTCAACTCCTAAGATGGTAGCTTCACACTCCCGCCTCCCTTATTGAGGATGCCTTTGCTCCATCCGAGATGATGCCGAGCCTCATATACGATGGTCGGTGGGTGCCTGTGATCGTAGCTTCCGTATGACCGCCGGATGGGATCACTCCTTTGTACTTCTATAATTCCGTGCCGCTCTTCCAGCACCGGCTTCCTTTATCATGCGGCAATCGCTTGGGATAGGGTAAGCTCCCGGCCGCCTTACCCACGCCAAGAGTCGAGCAGATTGTTTTGATTCCGACATTCACCGGGCGTGCCTCGATGAGCTTCAGCTGGATTCTACCACCGATGGGGTTTTTCATTCGAGATCACTGAGATGGCGCGTGCGCCAGCCACCTAGACTGGAGTATTTTCTATGATTTGGCAACACATATTCCTCCTGCTATCCTTTTTCTTGGCGGTCATGCGAGGCTTCCTAGCCAACCGATGATGCCTCGAGTGGACGCCGCCTCAGATGGTTCTCTGCTTCCGTGGACGGTCACCGAGACTCCCCAAGACTTATTTCTTGAGTGCCCCTAGTTAGCCTGTGTCTGGGAGTATTTCTATCGTGGAGTAGTGGATCCCATGGATCGCTTTCCATCACCCCATGCTACTTTCGCCATCTGGCGTAGACGTGCCCCTTCTAGTTCTCATCTTCTAGTTATTTTACCTTGCTACATCTCCGTGGCATGCGTGGAAGGCTCTGAAATGGGTCTCAGTCTCGATTCTCACCCTTTCCGTGGATCGCCGTTATTTTCCCGAGTGGTATCGATGTCTCGGCTCACTGGCCTCGCTTTGGCTTCAGCCTACCCGCCACGGGAGTGCCGGATTCTCACCATGGATGGGTTACGCGTGATCGATCCCCCGACGGCCTATTCGAAGTAGTTGCTTGACGCCGACCGCCTCGCAAGCGGCCAGCTCGACCGCTGATGGGTGTTCGAGGGTAATCCTGGTCGTCCACCGCAGGGGTGTTCTTCGAGACCATCGTGGTATGTTTTCGCTGGGTTTGATCTTTCTCGCCATCATCCGACACTTTACGCGGAGCTTCCAGGCAGACGGGAGGGTTTGAGTCAAGCGGCTCACTGGATACTCGCTGTGGAGGTAGAGTCCGATCTCGACCACCGTGGTTTCCTGGGTCCTCTCGAACAGCCTGCTCGACGGGATTATGCCTTATCCTTGCGCCCGAAGTTAGACCAAGAAGTGTCCTCTCATTCAGCCGTGGTTCAGCACGCATACCGGAGGCTGACATCCGCACCGACTTCTTAGCCAATCGGGCTTGCACTTCTCAGATCGCCCGCCGATTCCTTTCTAAGACGTGACCCGCCCATCTGCTTATCCGGGATTCTTCACCTGACGCACTGTGAGACTCCTTACATTGTGAGATGACCTTCGCTTCATTCATTGCTCTCTAGACTCGCATTATTTATTTTCTTATATTATTCTCAGACATCGCTCATTTATTTCTGAGGTTTTGGTCTTTGTCCCTCCAAGCTGTATTTCACTTACTTTTTATATACGTGATGTGTAGGGTCCTGGCTTAACCCCCACCACACCGGTGGCTTAAACAAAAAACCCTAAACCCTAAACCCTAAACCCTAAAACCCTAAACCCTAAACCCTAAACCCTAAACCCTAAACCCTAAACCCTAAACCCTAAACCCTAAACCCTAAACCCTAAACCCTAAACCCTAAACCCTAAACCCTAAACCCTAAACCCTAAACCCTAAACCCTAAACCCTAAACCCTAAACCCTCTCTAACTTTCTCCCTCTAAGCAAAATCCTCTCAACTCCCTTTAGTTGACCGAGAGTTGACCTCCTGCCATGGCCTCACCGGAGGCCTGGGTTACACTCTCACTCGCCACGGCAATCTCCATACATCCCTAAGAACAAAAATTCCTGCCAAAATTCCGCCAAATGTCCATGCTACAACCTCCACCTTACCTCGCCATTCAATCCTCCTACATGCCCCAACCGCTTGTCGCCATATCCGAAAACTCAAGGCACCTCCTTCAACCCCCACAACCGGAGACACCCTCACCGCACAAGCCCCCAATCTCCTAAGCTAGCTCACTGCCATCCTCATCCAAACAAGTCACTGGCAGCCAATGCATCAATGGCCACTTCCTAAGACCATCCAGACGCTGGCACAACCATCTGCAACTTACCCAACGCCCTTCCTCCCCATGCATCCTCACTGCCAAGGAAAACTTCCCGACACACCCAATCCAAATTCACTGCCATCGTCACCAAACACAACCGAAGCTTTCCCGATGGCTCCCTGAGCCCATGCACCCCATCCGCCACTGGAAAACCCTCCCCACATCACAAACCCGCAAGCCCAACATCCCCCACATACCACCGGAATCTCCCGCAAGACTCAAAGTCCTCATACCGTGGTCAACTACATCGGCGGGATGGCAAGCCAGCCTCTTCCATCTACTGCTTCCCTTGCCATTACACACCTCACAGCCTCTCCTCACCCACCACAAACCATGAACACTTCCCCACATCCGAAATCCCGATATCCCACATCCAATCCTCCAACCCGACACCTACCCGTGCTGATGAACCGCCACGAACGGTGCTCCCGGCCTCCCATTCACCGCCGGTCTTCGCCGGAGTATCACCACCCTCCGCTGACCTCAAACCGAGATTCACCACCACCGCCACTTACCCATCTTCCTCCAACCGCCAGCGAGTGGAGCTCACCAACTTCCAACCACTGCTGCATCTCCCTGCCACCACCTCTCTCCGCCACCCACCCTCCGATTCAACCTCCGTGTCCCTAAACCGAGCTCCCATACCATGCAGATCAAGCTCCCACCACCGCCTCTAACAACATCCAACCTCTCTTAACTCTTTCAAAATAACACAAACCCTAACCCTAATCCCCAAGCCCAATATCATATTCCAACCCATAACCCTCAACCAACTAATCTCACTTATTTTGACCAAGCCCAAAGTCAATTTCCAATCCATATCCCTCAACCAAATTCCAAACCCATTTTTACACAAGCCCATCCCAAAATTCCAAAGACATATACCTCCCTTCAATAAGCCCAATTCTTCTACTCAAGCCCAAAATACACAAGCCCAAAACCGAAAACCACATATGCCTCTCTCCTCGATCCCGATGCGACATCCCTACCCTAAAATCTTTCCTAGACGTCAGAATCGGCAATTCCAGTCCTCCGCTCCCTAAGTTCTGGCCACCCTACATCGTGGTGAGCCTCACTGCTTTATTTTCTAAGGAAGAAATTCAGTGTTATGGTCGAGCCATCCAAGCTTGCTTTGTGGGAAGTTCTCCTTCTAGCAGCCATCGATGGATGCCATCCTGAAGTTCTTCGTTTCTCCCGATCCCAGCGGAGCTCTCGATTTCGCTGCTTGATAACCCAGCATGTGTTGATCAAGTTGACAACCGAAGAGGATTATTCCGTGATTTGGGTCTCGCCAGACATGGTACGCTAATGGTCGTGGTATGCGAGCTTTCAAACGGAGCACCTGATTTTCGATGCTCGCAGAATCCCCATCAGTGCCTCGCTCAGTAAGTCTCCTTACTTACACTGCTCATTTTATTCATCTCGAACTCGCTTTATTCTCTATTGTCGGGCTATTGGTACCCTCACAGGTTGATCACGCAACCGCTCCTAGTGAATAGACCATCCGCTGCTAGGGTTTTGGTCGAGATGATGTCTCGCCGCCTTGTTGCCGCCAGATTTGACTCGGTGAGGAGAGTCCGGCTCCGCAGTGATGTTGTTTTGAGAAGGTTCCCGCCATCAGTATCACCTGTAAGCACTCGGGGCACGCCGAGGGCTGTCATGTCTCAAACCCAAGTCTCAGAAGTCTCCTCCTTCTGGAGGATAAGGTCCCTGACGAGGGAAAACCCATGGTTCCACTGACGTGAGCACCACCTGGCCGCGGCCTAGTACCCAAGATGCTGACATCATCGACACTCCCCTAGTGCATGTCGTCAGCTAGTGTCGTCGCTCCCAGCTGGGATAGTCCGTCATCGATTCGGCCTGCTACTTGAGGATGTCCCTCCGATGATGGTCTCGGATGCACCCAGTCGCCACTCAAGACACCCATGGCTTCGAGCCTATCATCGCGGATCCTCACCCAGCTTGATGAGGAGATACAGATTGGGGCACCTGCTCTCATCCAGACCGCGCAGCTCAGTCACGGCAGATGACGGTTCGGATGCGCTCAGTCGCCACTCATTACACTGGCCAGATCTCGAGCTAATCACGTGGATCCTCACCCGACTGATGAGGAGATACAGATCGGGGCACCTGCTCTCGTCCAGATCACTGCAGCTCAGTCACGACAGATGCAGCTCAGTCGCCACTCAAGACATGGCAGCTTCGAGCCTATCGCCACTGGATCCTCACGTGGTCGATGAGGAGATACAGATCTGGGCACCTGCTCTTGTCCAGATTATGCAATCCAGTCATGGCGATGATGATGGGATCGATGCGCCTCACCGCCACTCAGCTCACCTGAGGCTTTGAGCCTATCGTCATGGATCCTCACCCTACTGACGAGGAGATCTCAGATCTGGGTACTGCTCCCCGCCTAGACCGCAGACTGCTCAGTCACCGCAGAGTCGATGCAGCTCAGTCAGCCGTCAAGACACCTGCGATTGTCGAGCCTATCGTCATGGATCCTTTTCCACCACAAAGTTTCACAAACCGTATCTCGCAGGAGAAGTCACAGCGCATGAACGCATTCCTACTGCTCCCTACTTGATGATCATTTCCATGTGTTATCATCGTAGTCATTTTATTTCCTTTTTCCATTTATTGCCTTGTACTAGCTTATTTATGCTCTGAGGTTTGGTTCTTGTCCCTCCGCTGTACTCATCTTGCTTTTATATATGATGTGAGGGTCCCACTTAAAAACCCTAAACCCTAAACCCTAAACCCTAAACCCTAAACCCTAAACCCTAAACCCTAAACCCTAAACCCTAAACCCTAAACCCTAAACCCTAAACCCTAAACCCTAAACCCTAAACCCTAAACCCTAAACCCTAAACCCTAAACCCTAAACCCTAAACCCTAAACCCTAAACCCTAAACCCTAAACCCTAAACCCTAAACCAACATCATCTACCGCAACAATGGTTAGATTGTGGAGAATCATGCTTCGACACCGAGAGACTGAAACCTCGCTTAAGCTGTTGTCCGTCACCGGCCAACTTCTTCACGATGTTCTATTCTCAAATTCACATTCTCTCGTCTCTGCCGCCTCGCACCTCCCTCCTCACGAGGTCACGTCCGATTGTTGTTTTCGTTGAATTGGTTTCCAATGCTTCTCCTGTGGATGGAGAAGATTGCACTCTTACATTTACACATACTTGCCACTTGATTCACAACATATCACAACGCTGCTTCATTTGAATTTAACTCTGCCTTTCTTTAATCTCATCCTCAACTCTTTCCAAAGCATTATCAATTTTTTCTTGGTTAAAGTCGCTACTAAATCAAGTGCTACTAGATTCAAACCTCGTTATACAATGCCCTGAGACTACAAGAGGTCTTACCAGGTGTATATCGTGGAAATTCTCGCCATTAGAAATTGTCCATTTGAGTGAAATTCCTTCTCCACATCCTTGGATGCTCTCATGCCGAGTTTGTTTGCCTATATAACTCAAGTGCCATCCAAAGGTCTCATCATGAACCTGGAAGAGGTTACATAGATACTCTAGTTTATGGAAGTGCGGCTCTTTCCTTACCATGCTCAGTGAAGCATTCTCTGGTCGGGTCTTCTTTGCCTGCTGACATTTGGCGATCAACAATCGAGGTTCTTAGAAAAGTAATCGATGTCATTAGCATCTAAAAGTGTGCTTCGAGAAGACAGCTGTGTTGTCCAGTGTTTTATTCCTCTCTCCGAATTGTCTTCATCCGGTTCTTATCGATCCGAAAATTTCCCCATCCGACCATGTGTCCGGTTTTAGTAATAAAGATTAAGATTGTTCTTTGTTTATGGCCTTACTAGTAGACCGCAATTAACATTTCCAAGTTAGCCATATAGGAAGTGAGCCCTAATTTGACTTCCAAGGGCCAAAAAGATAGATCATACTCAGATAGGCCTCCACACTTGCGCAAAAAGGACATATTAAATATCAAGCGACCAAAAGCTCGAGACTATTGGATTTTCTCCGATGATGATTCTAATACCATGGATTTTATGTCATCGATTCGATTACATGATGATGATGATGGTTCAATTAAAGATACTCGATAGTGTTCAAGGTTCAAGGTTAGAGTGGTCGCGACTTGTCCGCTTGCAGGATCTTTGTCGTGGTCGATCCAAAATCATTTACTACCCAATGGACAATTCTTTGCCGACTAATGATGTATTAAAACCAAGTAGGAAGTTTGAGCGACTCTAATGACATGCTTGTTGCTTGACCCTTATTTAAAGGCACCGGATGGCATCCGCCTCAACTTTAGCGACCATGCTCGGATGGGCCTTCAACTCAGTATTTTGCAGTGAGCGAATCACAAGGAATATATCAAACGTGGATCTTTCATGCCACTTTCTAGTTCCTATGGACATATACTAATGCAACTTCATAATGGTATTCTATACTTAATCCAACGTGAAACTCATGATAGATCATCGGTATCCTTGTTCAAAATTCTCATGCTTCCGATATCATGTACACCATACTCAAGAATGCCCGGAGAGTCGATGCCGAATGTAATCATATCTCTAAGTGGCGAGGATCGAGAAGGATTTCCATTAAAACCGATCAAACCGGTCTTTGGTTGCTGCTATTAGCGCTAATGCTAGCTTCTATCTACTTCACTCGCCTCAGATGCAAGTGAAACAAATGTTTTTCGAGGAAATATCACCGTGTTCGCTGAGGTTGACAAGAGGTCAAGTGTTCTCTTTACATTGCTCAATGTTCGTAACGACTATGAAGCCCAAGAATATGTTTTGAGTCTCTTCAGTGCCCTCGAGTTGCTTTCACACAATTATCCAAACATAATGTCATCATATTGGCAACAAGTATCCACCATTGTTTTCAAAATTTTGAAAGCGACTTCTCCGAAGTTCCCGTGAAGACATGGAAGGGACATGTTGGAAACATCTACTGGGTTTATTGGGGAAAAAGTGATTACAACTGCTATCAAGGTTTTGGATGAATCTCTTCGAGCAATATCCTGGATTTAAAGGAACCGAGGATCTTTTAGATGATAAATTAGTGGATACTCCATTTACTTCGATTGCATAAGAATAAAGAAGGTATCATCGACTCCACTATATGAGCGTGAGATTTCGTAAGATATAAAAGAATCAGCAAAAGCCTTTCGATCGAAGTGAGCGTTGGTCCGAGATGATTGAGAAGCATATGCCACTTATTTTACTAAGATATTTCTCCAATGGTGAGAACTGCAGTAGCTACTTGTTTTATGGGTATTACTTCTTCACGTATTCTTCTCTCTCCGAAATGCATACGTGGAGTTCATTATATCCTCTTTAATTGATTCGACTTTACATGACGAGGCTCCTTCGGTTAGGTCGGCTGCTTGTCGTGCCATTGGTGTCATTTCATGTTTTCCACAAGTTTCCCAGAGTGCAGAGATCATTGACAAGTTTATCCATGCTGTTGAGATTAACGCCCATGATCCCTTAGTCTCGGTGCGCATCACAGCCTCCTGGGCTTTGGCAAACATATGCGATTCTCTTCGTCTCTGCATAGATGATTTTGCCTTTAAACCATCTACGGATTCAAATGCAAACTCCCATTTGATGGCATTGCTAACTGAGTGTGCTTTGCATTTAACAAAAGATGGTGACAAGATCAAATCCAATCGTCGTGAGGGTCTTGGAAATCTTTCCAGATTTGTTAAATATACTGAGTTCAAACCATCCAGATGTCTTTGGGAGATTCATGTTGATCGGAGAGAATGGTGCAAGCATTTCTTTCTTGTGTCACAACCGGAAATGTTAAGGTGCAATGGAATGTTTGTCATGCATTGAGCAATCTCTTTCTAAATGAGACATTAAACCTGCAAGACATGGATTGGGCTCCATCTGTTTTTAGCATTCTTTTATTACTACCGCGTGATTCCTCCAATTTTAAGATCGGGATACAGTGCTGCTGCAGATTGGTCGTGCCATCATCGCTTCGACTATGGAAATCATTCTCGGATGTCGTCCAAGGTCGGAGCACATACTAGAGAATTTAGATGCGGACCATATTTCAACGACCATCGTGTTTCAAATATAGAATTGCACTTCAAAACAGTTGACCTCAACCATGTTGCATGTTCTAGGCCTTGCTTGAGCTCCGATCACCAACCTCCGAAAGATTTCCGGTGAAAAATCCTCTTTCTTGAGGATTGGTTTAAGGTGCTATGCTCATCATCGGAGAGTCAACTACTCATCTTGAGAATGAAAATAAACTGTTGGGAATCAAAAGAAAGAGATGATATCCAAGGCCATGCGGTCATTAATTGAAGTTTATGAAGACGAAGTAGCGATAGTGCGGTTGCTCAAAAATTTGAGATGATGGACGCTAAGATATGGTAACTTGTTTGGGATCTCTCATTTTAGCTTTCCTTTTCACTTTCGTTGGTTTGCGGTGGTTTTGTGATTATTTGAAGCTCATATCATCTTATAGTGGATGAAGACACAAATCTTCTCAAACTTCCATTTATGCAATAGCAATGATACATATCGGGATGACCACAATCGTGTGGCCATGGGGAATCCTCTTCGAAGATCATGGCATTGACAAGGCTAGCCTCCGCTTGAGTGAGTGTAAACTAGATTGTTACATGGGCACACCGTGGTGTGAATTTTCTTGCTTCAGTAGTCTTCATTTTGTGGCGCAAAGTTACATGACTTCAATAAAAAAACCCTAAACCCTAAACCCTAAACCCTAAACTTTCTAACCTCTCTCTACTTTCTCTCTACACAAATTCTCTCAACTCTCTCTGTTACCAAGTTTGTTTTTCAAAGTCCGACAACCGGCATGGCCTCACCTGAGGCCTGGTGAACCACCACCGCCGGCTCCACCGCTGCCATCACCACGGATCCAAAGACCACTCACGGCCCTCCTCTTCATGCCTAAGAACCAAAACAATGGCCAAGAATCCATTCCATCCGCTACTGGCTTGCATCACAACACCATCCCACCACAACTCCATCCCACCCCAAACCGTCACCTCCACCATGGTCAACTCCTCCACCACAACTCCATCCCACCACAACTCCATCCCACCCCAAACCGTCACCTCCACCATGGCCAACTCCTCTATCACTGGCCAACCTTATGATCATTCAAGCTTGCTGCAAATCCTCCCAATACCCAATCATCCTCCTTGGCTTTCACCTCCCACAAGCTTGCTGCAAATCCTTCCAATACCCAAACATCCTCACTAAGCAATGACCCACCTAACCCCCACCCCAACTCACTGCCTTCCTCCCTCAACAAACCACCACTTGCTGCAGCATCCTCGAGCACATCCCAGACCATCCCACCCCTACCACCACTTCCCGCAACTCACCCAAGAACCACCAAACCCGAAGCACCCCCACAACCGAGCCAAACCCACCAACTCACCCAACTCACCCAACCCAATCCACGGCTTTCAACTCTCAACGAGTCAACTACAGCCGCGGCATCAACGGCCATTTCCGGCTTCACCCCATCACAGCCACCACCTCCTACAACCTTCCCGACGTCCCTCCAACCCCAAGCCACCTCAAACTCGCGGAAATTACCTCCCCACACACTCAACCCGCAAGTTCATGACCCACATCCTATGACTACAAGATCGGCAATCACGGCCAACCAAACTCACCCACCGGCCGGTCCTTCTCATCCCTCCACCGACGTCCCACATCCCGAGTTTATTCCCCACCCCATCGCCGGATTTCCTCAAGCTTTCCAGCCTCCCCAAAACACCCAAACCCGCAAGCCACCAACCACCACCCTCCTTTCCATGGCCGCCGGCTTTCTCCAACTTCCGCTCCACCTCGCCGCCTCACTAAACCACCACCGCCCTCCAAAACTGCGTGAACAAATCTCACCCCCACGCCAAAATTTCCAGCAGCCGCCGCCCCCCCCTTTGTCCAACAAACAAAAACAAAAACATCACAATCCTAACCCTAACCCTAGCACCCTTTACCAAGCCCAAGATTCGGCCCAATACCCCACTCAAACACTTAACCCATCCCTCCCTCAGCAGCCCAACTCATTTAATGAAACTAATAATTCTAACCCAACCCATTTAAGCCTAAACCAAAAAGCCCAACCCTCCAACACTAAACCCAACCAATATAAACAAACCCAAAACAAAATTCCAGCCCAACAACCCAAATTCCAGCCCAAATTCCAGCCCATTGGAATTAATCACAGCTCCTTAAATCCAGCCCAAAACTCCATAACCCTTAACCCGATTTCTACCACCCAAGGCCTAAACCCGAAACCTTCCTATTCTTCCATTGTCAACCCTACCACCTCCTCGACCCCGATGCCCCCTACCTCAAAAATCTTTCTTGATGTCGCTTCGTGGCATCCGACTCTGGATATTCCTTTTAGACCCAAGATCTCTCCAACATGGGGAACCACCCATCATCTTTTCACCTCAGGAGATCACGGCCATGGCGCAACCATCTCGCACTCTCTCAGGTAAGTTTTCCTTCGCCGCCTTCTATGGACATAATCGTAAAATTTTTGCTTCCCAGGTCTTAAAGGAAATTCTGATTTCTCTCCTCGACAACCCACACATCCTCATTAAGTTATCTACTTGAGGAGGATTACTCTCGCGATTTGGTCATGACAATCGTGGTACGTTAATGGTCGCGCAGATGCGATATTCAAGTGGAGTAAGGATTTCACTGCTCCATGGAGTCTCCGATTGTTCCCTGGCCCTGGTATCTCTCGCCTTACCTACCGGCTCACTTTATTCACCGCAACCGCCTTTACTCCATTGTCGCCGCCATCCAGATTCCCTTACTGGTCGACCACGCCACTCGCCTCCGCCAATAGACCA
The DNA here is from genome assembly GCA_025617385.1 of Murraya koenigii. NCBI lineage: Eukaryota > Viridiplantae > Streptophyta > Magnoliopsida > Sapindales > Rutaceae > Murraya > Murraya koenigii. The sequence goes on from CM046812.1 coordinate 4,151,587, forward strand.
TCCGTGGCTCGTGGTTTTAATCGAGTATGACATTTCGAGGCCTCTTGTTCCACCTGGATCTGATCTGAGAGGGGACACGTGATTCCGGCAGAGTGTTGTCTTCGAGAAGGTGCCCGATTATTGTACTCAAGATGTTTGCATCTCGGCATTCTCGCTGGAGGCTTGTTTCACTACTAATCCAAGTCTCCGCAAGGTACAACCCCGAGCCCCACACCACGCCTCCCACCGACGGCACGCCCACTTCTCCTCCCATCGCCAAGACGCAGCTGATTTCCGATCACAGACCCATTAGCCCTATTCGGGTGTATCCTCACCCTGTGAGCGAGGAGGTACAGCGCCGGAGTCCGACATGGGCGCTTGCCTGTGCACGCATTCTCCTGGACCCGCTTTTCAGCTTTGATACGTATGATAGATCCGACGACATTCTTCATGATAACACTATTTTACTGGAGCCCAATCGAGGATATCGAGGGCCACCTGTGGAGCCTCTACAGTGGTCTCGCCCCCGAGGATGTGCCTTCCGATTTGTGCACCTTACATGCGGGATTCAACACCCACCTGTGGACGCTCCATCCTCGCCTCGACGAGGAGATTGACACCGCGGCTGGTGCCCATGGTATATCGAGGGATGACTTCACCGACCTGGACACCGATCCCAAGAAGTGAGGACCCCCGTGAGATGATGCACCATTTTCTCACCGATTCCGACATAGTTAGACACCATATTCCTCCTGGATGTCGTGGATTGATGCTTAGCCGTAGAGAGAGTGTCCGCTTCTCCGCATGATTTCACCACCGCTACTCGCAAGAAACGCTGGTCAACAGAAACGCATGGACGCTTCCCGCCCTCCCTACTTGATGATTAGTTCCATTATATGGAACATTCTGGGATTAGTAAGGCCCTCACTGCTCGGCCGCTTCGAGGAAGCTTATCCGCCACAATCAGACACTTTTATTTGTATTCTGAGCCTTTCTTTGTTCCGACAGACCTGAGGCTACCCAGATTCGCCTGGGATGGACCATGTCAGATCCTCCCGCCTCGGAAGATTTGGGTATTCTGGCTACTCCGCTTACCTTGATATTGTCGAGGATGCGGCCAGTCCTTCATTGCCAAGTTAGTCACTCTCTTTCTACTCCTGCTTTTATTTCTTTTGTTTATGCCACCGCTCTATCCTTGTTCTGGAGGAGTCGTGGATGCCCTTCGGCTTTTGCCGATAATCTTGACAATCCTTGGATGGCTCTGGGTGACTTTAATGTTGTCCAATCTTTATCCGAGATCTCTCACGGCCATATTCGCACTCAAACCGCTATCGATGCCTTTAATTTTGCTTTATTGATCGTGGTTCTGAGGATGCCGGTTTTCTGGGAGTCCTTATACCGGACTAATGGTCGTACTCGCAGACGCCTGGATCGGGTGGTTTGCAACTCCCAAAGGGTCTAGGCTCTTCTCTACTTTAAAGGTCACCCACCTCAACCGTGACCGCTTCCGATCATTCGCCTCCCTCATTGCTCTTGATTGGGTTTCGATCAAGCGGTCCCGGCTCGCTTCGTGTTCCTACACCCCGGCTCAATCACTCCGATTTCATGGACACCGCTCGCTAGCCTTGGTCCCGACCCTGCCCCTGCAATGGATGCGGGCCTTCAGCCAGGTCGGTGCGCCTGGTCGTGGTCCGAAAGCTCGAACAAAGATGTTTTCTGAACATCGTAGATAGGGTTAGAGAGGCCGAGGAGGAGGTGGCCTGCCTGGAGCACCGACTGACATTTCCGGGTCTCCCGAGGATAGATCCGCTTGTTCCGAGGCTGTGGCTCTACCGTTACGTGCCTTATCCAACGAGGAGACTTTTCTAGATGCACTCCGTGTCGATGGGTCCTGGAGGGGACTCCAACACCCGCTTCTTTCATGCGATGGCTGTGAAGAAGCGCCAAGCAGTGTTTTGTCCATAGGATCCAGGCTGATGACTCCTCTCGGCTTTCTCGAGCCTTCAGAGATCGCGAGTTCTACTGCTCGGCTCTTCCAGAGCTTACTCGCCGGTGATCCCAAATCTGCCTCAAATTTCATGATTTTTCCGGTATTCCGAGATTAGTTTCCCACGAGGATGAGGACGACCTCCGTAGGATTCCCCGAGCATGGATGAGATCTCGCAGAGCTGTTTTCTATCGACCCGCTTAGCGCTCCCGGGCCTCGATGGTTTCGTAGTAAATTTTACCGTGCATGTTGGGATTTTATTTGCAGTGATTTGTTGGCTACCGTGACTGGATTTCTTCACTGTGTCTCGCCCATGCCCTGGGTTTCAGCCCACTCTCCCGGTTCTCCCGCCTAAGAAGGCTTCCCTGCCTCACTTGGTCCGATTTCGCACCTATTAGTTTGTGTAATGTCGAGAGCAAGATCCTCACGAAGCTCCTCGCTGCTCGCCTCACCGATCCTTCCTAGGATTATCTCGCCTCCTCGTGAGTGGTTTTGTTCCGGCCCGGTCATCCATGATAATGTACTTCTTGTCCAGAGTCGGTTCACGATCCGAATGAAGGACCCGTGGAGTAATGTCGTGGTCAAGCTTGATATGGCTAAAGCTCACGATAAGATGTCTCGGTCCTTTGTTCTTCAGATGCTTCCGGCCTTCTGCTTCCCGAGATGGTGGGTTTCTCTTATATATAGGCCATTTCTCGGTCCGTGGTATTCTGCTCGTTAACGGACCACCCACCGCTTCTTCTCACCCTTAGGTGGCTTACTAGTAGGTGATCCCCTATCCCCTGCTTATTTATTATTGTCACCGAATTTCTTCTCGCTACCGACACTTTATTTGTCTTGCCCTCTATGCAAGACACCACCTCCGCTCGATGATGGTTTCGTGATCCGAGCTTCATGGATGATATTGTTATTTTGCTAATGGGAGCAAGTCCAAGATGCGCCTGCTTGATGAGCTTCCTTCACCACTATCACCTATCTCCCACAACAGATTAATCGCACTCAAGAGCAGCTTTCTATGTGGGAAGTTTGCCCTCTTCCCGTCAGCGACTATCCGCTCTCTTACTAGTTTTCAAGCAGCATGACTCGCCTTTCACTTACCTCGGGTGCCCTGGCCTATGTCAGCGCCTGTGATTCGCTACTTTGATGATTTGATCGCCAAGGTCCGTAATATGATCTCCGGGTGGTCTAATCGCTCGCTTTCTTTGGCGCAAGCTTGTTCTTATCGACACGTGCTTTCCTCCATGCCTTCCATTTACTTCATGCCCTTAGACCGCCTCGACACCGTTGTTCATCGTCTGAGCGCCTATTTACCCGCTTTCTCCGGGCGACATCGACACTGCTGCACAGATTCATCGGTGTCTGTGGCTCTCTATTTGCTACCCGACATCGAGGGCGGCTTGGCATTAGATCCTTTTTCGAGCCGGCCGAGGCTCTCGAGATTAAGCTCTGTGGCGCTGCCACCGGCGCCCTCCGGGCTTCCTTTATGAAGTCTAAGCACTGCCGATCCGAGCATCCGGGATGATCTCAGCCTTGATCCCGCTTCCTCTTTAGCGCCGCTTTGTAAGATCTCGGCATCGCCGAACCCCACGCTCACCGGCGGATTAGATCCGGGACCGTAGCTTTGGTATGATTGCTGGCTCAACCCTCTCCGCTGCTCACGTACAACCCCGACCGGCTTCTTCTTGCCTCTGCCTCTGCCTTTTGAGGGCATCAGATGGGATGATGTAGGTTGGAGACCTTACTTCCACCCTCCGCTGTCGAGCGGCATCCTTTTGGTTCCGATTCCCTGGTCCCATGAGGGTCCCGACCAGATGCGTGGACCTTTCTAATGATGGAGATTTTTCTCTCGAGGACCGCTGGGATCTTGTTCGGGACTCTAGACCTACTGTATGAGGTTTGTTCCTTTATCCGGCAGAGATTGATCCCTCCGTGGTGTCTTTCTTCCTCCGGGCGCTTATCATGGGGTTACCCGCCACTTGATGATGCCCTCCGCACCCGGGCTTCTACATGGTTTCGAGATGTCTTTGCAACGGAGCTGTGGAGACTGCTAGACACCTTTTTCTTGAATGCCCTCACGCCGCATGTGTTTGGCTTCACTTTCATCGCACTTCTGCTTAGCTGATCCCCGCTTTATCTCCCTTATGCTTTACTTCTTCATTGAGACGCTGTGTTCTTCCCGAAGAAGATATTCGGGTCCTCCTTCCTCGCTTCATCTTATGGCAAGTTTGAAGGCCCAAATGTCGCTCGATTTGATGCTTCTGCTTTTCAGGTGTAGTGTTATTTTTCGTGTGATTTCCGACTTGAAGTCAGGTGGGTCGCTTCGGCTTCAAGGCGCCCCACCTGAGGGGTCATGCAGACGCTGCTCGCAGATGGTTTACTTGATCATTCGCTCACCTCATAGGCCCTGCTCGTCTCGATTTCGCTGAGACCTCCGAGGGGCGTGGTCAAACCGAGTGTGGATTTGGATGCTCTCGCAGAACCCCGGATGTCTCGCCACCGGAGGGATTTTCGTGGATCACTGTGGACTGGTCCTCGCCGCCGGATGTTTCTCGACACCATCCCATCCTATTCGCAGAGATCGACTGCAGCTTTACGAGGGTCTTAAAATGGTCACCGACCTTGGTTATTCTTGTCCTGAGCTAGAATCTGATTCCGCTACTGCAGCTTGCTTGATCACCTCTCAAAGATCCCGGCAGATGGGAGTTCACTTACATTCTAGCTAGGATTAGAGCCCTCCGCGACACGCGACTCGACCGCCATTCGCCATGTTTTCCGTGGAGGCCACTACAATGCCGACTTCATGGCCAACCTGGCTTGCTCACACCTGCACTCAAGAATGGTTCCATTACCATAGTGCCCTTCCCCATGGTTTGGCGGGTATTCTTCTGACTGACGCTAGTGAGACTCCTTACATTAGAGATGACCTTCGCTTCATTCACTTTCCTCGAGACACAGACTTTTATCTTCTTATTTTGTTCTCAGACTGCTCATTTATTTTGGAGGTTTTGGTATTTGTCCCTCCAAGTGTACTTCTCTTACTTTTATATACGTGATGGTGAGGTCCGGCTTAACCCCCCACCACACTCGGTGGCTTCAATTAAAAAACCCTAAACCCTAAACCCTAAACCCTAAACCCTAAACCCTAAACCCTAAACCCTAAACTGGATCCCGTGGATCGGCTTTCTATCACCCCATGCGTACTTCGCCATCGGCGTAGATGTGCTCCTTCCCGATCTCATCTTCTGAGTTATTTTACCTTGCTTCATTCCGTGGCATGCGTGGAAGGCTCGAAATGGGTTCAGTTCGATTCTCACTCATTTTCCGTGGATGCGGTTATTTTCGAGTGGTATCGACATCTGGCTCACTGGCTCGCTTTTGGCTTCAGCCGCTCCGCCACGGGAGGCTGGATTCTCACCATGGATGGGTTACACGTGATTGCTCCACCCCGACGGCCTATTCGAAGTTGTTGTTTGACGCCGACCGCCTCGTGCGGCTCGGTCGACCGCTGATGGGTGTCTCGAGGGTAATCCTGGTCTGTCCGCAGTGGGTGTTATTCGGATCATCGTGGTATGTTTTGGCGGGTTTGGCTCTTTCTCGCCATCTTCCGATCCTTTATGCGGAGCTTCCGGCGGCTTGTGAGGGTTTGGAGCTCGCGGTCCAAATTGGTCTCCTGGTCCTCCTGACAGCCTGCTCGATGGGATTATGCTTTATCCCTGCGTCGAGTTAGATCAGTGGTGGCCTCTCATCTCGACTGTGGTTCAAGACGCAGTATCGGAGGCTACGTCTGCAGCTGATTTTTAGCTAATCGGGCTCGCGACTTCTCGCTCCAAATCGCTTGGCTCTTATCGATCCGTGACCGCCCATCGGCTTATCCGGCATTATTCATATGGATGCTCATGCGGTTCCGTGACATCGGACGATAGATTCTTAGACTACCGCTTGTATATTTCACTTATTCGAGAGGTTTTGGTTCATGTCCCTCCCTATGATTCTGGTATCTCATTACATGATTTATCATACGGTGAGGGTCCCGCCTAACCCCCCACCATCTTGGTGGTTTCAAAAAACCCTAAACCCTAAACCCTAAACCCTAAACCCTAAACCCTAAACCCTAAACCCAAAAAAATAAACCTCTCTAACTTTCTCCCTCTAGCAAAATCCTCTCAACTCCCTTTGGTTGACCGAGAGTTGACCTCCGGCCATGGCCTCACCGGAGGCCGGGGGTTACACTCTACCGCCGCCGGCAGCCCCCATACATCCCGGCAACAAAAATTCCGGCCAAAATTCCGGCCAAATGTCCATGCTACAACCTCCACCTTACCTCGTCATTCAATCCTCCTACATGCCCCAACCGTTTGTCGTCATATCCGAAAACTCAAGGCGCCTCCTTCAACCCCCACAACCGGAGACACCCTCACTGCACAAGCCCCCAATCTCCCAAGCTAGCTCACGGCCATCCTCATCCAAACAAGTCACGGCAGCCAGTGCATCAATGGCCACTTCCGGCACCATCCAGACGCGGGCACAACCATCTGCAACTTACCCAACGTCCTTCCTCCCCCATGCATCCTCACGGTCACGGAAAACTTCCCGACACACCCAATCCAGCTCACGGTCATCGTCACCAAACACAACCGAAGCTTTCCCGATGGCTCCCCAGTTCCATGCACCCCATCCGTCACGGGAAAACCCTCCCCACATCACAAACCCGCAAGCCCAACATCCCCCACAGTCACCGGAAATCTCCCTGCAAGACCAAAGTCCTCATACCGTGTCAACTACACCGGCGGGGATGGCAAGCCAGCCTCTTCCATCGGCTGTTTCCCTTGCCATTAACAGCCCCTCACAGCCCTCTCACCCACCACAAACCACAGAACACTTCCCCACATCTGAAATCCCGATATCCCACATCCAATCCTCCAACCCGTCACCTACCCGTGCCGATTTAACTGCCACGAACGGCGTTCCCCAGCTCCCATTCACTGCCGTGCCTTCGCCGGAGTATCACCACCCTCCGTTGACCTCAAATCCGGAGATTCACCACCAGCCGTCACTTACCCATCTTCCTCCAACCGCCGCGAGTGGAGCCAGCCAACTTCCAGCCGCTGCCGTGCATCTCCCCGTCAGCCACCTCTCTCCCGTCAGCCACCCCCCTCCGATTCAACCTCCGGCGTCCCCAAACCGAGCGCCCACAGCCGCGGCATCAAGCTCCCAGCCGCCGCCCCCTAGCAACATCCACCCTCTCTTAACTTTTCAAAATAACACAAACCCTAACCCTAATCCCCAAGCCCAATATCATATTCCAGCCCATAACCCTCAACCAACTAATCTCACTTATTTTGACCAAGCCCAAAGTCAATTTCCAGCCCATATCCCTCAACCAAATTCCAGCCCATTTTTTACACAAGCCCATCCCAAAATTCCAGCACATATACCTCCCTTCAATAAGCCCAATTCTTCTACTCAAGCCCAAAATACACAAGCCCAAAAACCGAAAACCACATATGCCTCTCCTCGATCCCGATGCGACATCCCTACCCTAAAATCTTTCCTAGACGTCAGAATCGGCAATTCCACCCTCCGCTCCCTAGTTTCTGGCCAACCTACATCGTAGGAGCCTCACTGCTTTATTTTCTAAGGAAGAAATTCAGTGCTATGACCGAGCCATCCAAGCTTGCTTCGTGGGAAGTTCTCCTCTAGCAGCCATCGATGGACGCCATCTCTGAAGTTCTTTGCTTCTCCCGATCCCGCGGAGCTCCCGATTTCGCTGCTTGATAACCCAGATGTGTTGATCAAGTTGACAACCAAGAGGATTATTCCGTGATTTGGTCTCGCCGACATGGTAACGCTAATGGTCGGGTATGCTGAGCTTTCAAACGGAGCACCTGATTTCGATGCTCCCGTAATCCCCCATCAGGCCCTGCTCGGTAAGTCTCCCTACTTACCCTGCTCATTTTATCCATCTCGAACCGCTTTATTCTCCATTGCCGGGCTATTGCACCCTCCACAGGTTGATCACGCAACCGCCTCGTGAATAGACCATCCGCTGCTAGGGCTTTGGTCGAGATGATGTCTCGCCACCTTGCTGCCGCCAGATCTGACTCGGTGAGGAGAGTCCGGCTCCGCAGTGATGTTGTTTTCGAGAAGGTCCCCGCCATTAGTATCACCTGTAAGCACTGGGCACGCCACCGAGGGCTGTCATGTCTCAAACCCAAGTCTCAGAAGTCTCCTCCTTCTGGAGGATAATGGTCCCTGATGAGGGAAAACCCATGGTTCCACTGACGCAGCACCACCTGGCCAAGGCCTAAGCACCCAAGATGTTGACATATCGACATCTCCCTAGGCATGTCGCTGCTAGTGTCGCTGTCCCAGCTGGGATAGTCCGTCATCGATTCGGCCTGCTACTTGAGGATGTCCCTCCGATGATGGTCTCGGATGCAGTCCAGTCGCCACTCAAGACACTCACGGCTCGAGCCTATCACTGCGGATCCTCACCCAACTGATGAGGAGATACAGATCGGGGCACCTGCTCCTATCCAGACCGCAGCAGCTCAGTCACGGCAGATGATGGTTCGGATGCAGCTCAGTCGCCACTCATTACACATGCCAGATCTCGAGCTAATCACGTGATCCTCACCCGGCTGACGAGGAGATACAGATCGGGCACCTGCTCCTCGTCCAGATCACGTAGCTCAGTCAGCGACAGATGCAGCCTCAGTCGCCACTCAAGACATGGCAGCCTCGAGCCTATCGCCACTGGATCCTCACGTGGTCGACGAGGAGATACAGATCTGGGCACCTGCTCTTGTCCAGATTACGCAATCTCAGCCGCGACAGATGATGGATCGATGCGCCTCAGCCTCACACTCGGCTCACCTGAGGCTTTGAGCCTATCGCTATGGATCCCTCACCCTGCTGACGAGGAGATCTCAGATCTGGTACTGCTCCCCGCCTCAGACCGCGACTGTCTCAGTCACGCAGAGTCGATGCAGCTCAGTCAGCCGCTCAAGACACCTGCGATTGCCGAGCCTATCATCGTGATCCTTTTCCACCACAAAGTTTCACAACCTGCACTCGCAGAGAAGTCAGCAGCGCTGAACGCATTCCTACTGCTCCCTACTTGATGATCATTTCCATGTGTTATCATCAGAGTCATTTTATTTCCTTTTCCATTTATCGCCTCAGTACTAGCTTATTTATGCTCTGAGGTCTGGTCTCGTCCCTCCGCTGTACTCATCTTGCTTTTATATATGATGTAGTGGTCCCGCCTAAAAACCCTAAACCCTAAACCCTAAACCCTAAACCCTAAACCCTAAACCCTAAACCCTAAACCCTAAACCCTAAACCCTAAACCCTAAACCCTAAACCCTAAACCCTAAAACCCAAACCCACCCTAAACCAAAACCTCTCTAACTTTCTCTCTCAAGCAAAATCCTCTCAACTCTCTATTGTTGACCAAAGCTCGACCATCCTGCCATGGCCTCTCCTGAGGTCGGGTGGTCTTCACCGTCACGGCTTCTCCATGCCTAAGAACAAACAAGCTCTGGCCATCTCTCCATACATCAACCGCGAACAACCGCCGAATCTCCACCTCAACTCCTGGAAAATACTCCCAAACATACATGCACCACCTCTGCTCCCATTGCTCCTCCTTACGCTGTCGCTCAATCCTCCCACCAACCCCAACCAGCTTGTAATCATCTCTAAGAACACAAGGCACCCCTCAACTCACCGCCCCTGAGACACCCTCACCGCACAAGCTTCCAACGCCCAAGACAAACCTCACTCGCCATCCTCACCCAAACATTACACGGCCGCCATGCAGATCAATGGCCACTTCCCAGACCATCCGGACACTCGCGACCATCATCTGCAGAACTCTGCTCAGCCGCCTGTCCAAACTCCCATGCACCCCTACTGGCCACTGAAAATCCAAAAACACCCAACCCAACTCACTGCCATCGTCCCCCAAAGATCAATCACGCCGCTGCTCAAACCGGCCACTTGCTCCACCATCTCACCACCGCCATCACCACCCACAACTTACCCGATGTCCCTCCACCTTTAGCAACCATGAAGCAACGCTGTTCTACTTCCAACTACCGACGAGGAACTCACGGTGAGCCACCCTACCGTGATGGCAACTACATCTACCGTGATGGCAAGCCACCGCTCCCCATGCTGCTACTCAACCTCTTCACAGCCCCTCAACCACCCCAAGCCACCACGCATCTTCTCACATCTGAAAACCCGAACTTCCACACCCAAATCTCCAACCCACTACTTGGTCAGTGGTTTTTAGCCGCCATGAGCTGGCTGTTCAACCCCCGCCATCGCCAGGTAACCGCTGATGAGTCATCGTCCTCCACTGCATCAAATTCGAGATCCATCGCCACTTGACTACATGAACTCACCGCCACCTCCTTCTTCCAATCAAACAAACATAACATATCCCATACCACAAAACCCTAACCCTAACCCAACTAACCAAGCCCAAAACCGTGACTTTAACCCATCCCCTCCTCAAGCCCAAAGTCAAATTCAAGCCCATATTCTTCAAATAAATTCCACTCACATCCCTCTTATTTTAACCAAGCCCAAAGTCAAATTCCAACTCCATACCTCTCAACCAAATTCCAACTTCATATTTTAAACAAGCCCATCCCAAAATTCCAAAGACATGTACCTCCCCAAACTAAGCTCCAATCCCCTAGGCCACAAAAATCCTTCCTAGATGTCACACCGGCAACTCCAGATCCTCCGCTCCCTGCTAGTTTCGACCACTCTACATCGTGGTGAGCCTCATTGCTTTATTTTCTAAGGAAGAAATTCAGTGTTATGGCTGAGCCATTCAAGCTTGCTTCGTGGGAAGTTCTCCTCCAGCAGCCATCGATGGATGTTATTCTGAAATTCTTCGTTTCTCTCGACCTCGCGGAGTTCTCGATTTCGCTGCTTGATAACCCAAGACGTGTTGATCAAGTTGACAACCGGAGGAGGATTATTCCGTGATTTGGGTTCGCCAGACATGGTACGCTAATGGTCGTGGTATGCGTGTTTTCAAACGGAGCACCTGATTTCGATGTTCCGCGAATCCCTATCAGGCTCTGCTTCGGTAAGTCTCCCTTACTTCACCTGCTCATTTTATTCAATCGAACTCGCTTTATTCTCTATCATCGGGCTATTGGTACCCTCCACAGGTTGATCACGCAACCGCCTCATGAATAGACCATCCGCTGCTAGGTGTCTGGTCGAGATGATGTCTCGCTACCTTGTTGCCGCCAGATTTGATCGGTGAGGGAGAGTCCTGGTTTTGGCGTGATGTTGTTTTGAGAAGGCCCCGCCATCAGTATCACTCAGTAAGCACCTGGGCACGCCGAGGGTTGTTATGTCTCAAACCCAAGTCTCGTAAGTCTCCTCCTTCTGAGGATAGTGGATCATGCGATCGTCCCTGATAAAGGAAAACCCATGGTTCCAACCTGATGTGCAGCCACCTGGTCAAGGCCTAGTACACAAGATGTTGTCATTGCCGATGCTCCTCCAGTGGCATGTCATCGCTAGTATTGCCGCTCCAAGCTGGGATAGTCCGTCAGATGCGCTCAGTCGCCGCTCAAGACACCTGCAGCATCTCGAGCCTATCACACTTGGATCCTCACCCGTGGATGAGGAACACAGATCTGGGCACCTGCTCCCGCCTGCAGACCGCGCAGCTCAGCCGCTACATACGATGGTCTCGGGATGCGCTCAGTCGCTACATATGATGGTCTCGGGATGCAGCCTCAGCATCGCTCAAGACACTCATGGCTCCCGAGCCCATCACGTGGATCTTCACCCGATTGATGAGGAGATACAGATCTGGGCACCTGCTCCCACCCAGACCGCAGCAGCTCAGTCATGACAGATGATGGTCTCGGGATGCGCTCAGTCGTCAGCTCAAGACACCATGGCTTCCGAGCCTATAGACGCTGATCATCACTCTGTTGATGATAGGGAGTCTCTACAAGGTCTCACACCATTACCTCAGCAGAGACGCAGCAGACGCATGAACGCGTCCCGCCTCTATACTTGATGATCATTTCCATATGTTATCATTGTAGTCATTTTATTTCTCTTTCATTTATTGCCTTGTACTTGTTTATTTATGCTCTGAGGTTTGGTTCTTGTCCCCTCCGTTGTACTCACTTTACTTTTTATATATATATGATGTGGGGTCCCGCCTAACCCCCACCTCCATGGTGGTTTTAATTAAAAAAAACCCTAAACCCTAAACCCTAAACCCTAAACCTCGAACCTCGAACCTCGAACCTCGAACCTCGAACCTCGAACCCTAAACCCTAAACCCTAAACCCTAAACCCTAAACCCTAAACCCTAAACCCTAAACCCTAAACCCTAAACCCTAAACCCTAAACCCTAAACCCTAAACCCTAAACCCTAAACCCTAAACCCTAAACCCCCTCCTTTTGCTAAGAAGCAAGAAGCTAGTGTTTTCCTTCTCGTGCGTACAGACCTAAAGGCTTCGCTGCGAGCTGCCAATATGTTCACGACGAAGAAGAAAATCCAAAAAGACAAGGATGCCGAACCCACTGAGTTTGAGGAGACAGTTGCTCAGGCTCTGTTTGATTTGGAGAATACCAACCAGGAGCTTAAAAGTGATTTGAAAGATCTTTACATTAATCAAGCCATTCAAATGGATGTTTCTGGAAACCGCAAGGCAATTGTTGTATATGTGCCCTACAGATTGAGGAAGGCTTATCGGAAGATTCATTCTCGCCTTGTTAGAGAGCTGGAGAAGAAATTCAGTGGCAAGGATGTTGTACTCATTGCCACCCGAAGGATAGTGAGGCCACCAAAGAAAGGCTCATTGCTCGGAGACCTCACGACTCGCACACTCACAACTGCTCATGATGCCATGCTTGAAGATGTAGTTTACCCAGTGAGATTGTTGGAAAACGCATTAGATATCAGTCTCGATGGATCCAAAATAATCAAGATTTTCTTGGATCCCAAGGAGAGGAACAACACCGAGTACAAGTCGGAGACATTTTCGGGGTTTCATGTAAAGCTTACGGGGAAAGACGTGGTTTTGATTATCCAATCATCGATGCCCGAGTGCATGCAGATGGTCAATTGTGTTTGTCACTCGCTTATTTTGTTGCACTATAATTTTGATTTGGATAGGGTACTATTTAAAATTTTGACTTTTAAATTCGTTTTGACATCTTTTGCTTAGGATGGATGAAAGCTTTATGAATTTCTTTTGTTTGTGTTTAAATTGTTGAGATGAAAAAAAATAAAAAAAAAAAACCCTAAACCCTAAACCCTAAACCCTAAACCCTAAACCCTAAACCCTAAACCCTAAACCCTAAACCCTAAACCCTAAAACCCTAAACCCTAAACCCTAAACCCTAAACCCTAAACCCTAAACCCTAAACCCTAAACCCTAAACCCTAAACCCTAAACCCTAAACCCTAAACCCACCACTTTTGTTGGTGTTACCTCGAGTCGCGAAAATGTCGAGCGAGGACGTGGAGGATCAGCGGTAACAAGTTCGAGATGTCCTCGGTTTGCCGATGGCAAGAATCGTGAACTGTGGCCGACAACACTGGGCAAAGAACCTTTACATCATCTCGCTTAAGGGAATCAAGGGTCGCCTCAACCGCTTGCCATCCGCCTGTGTTGGAGACATGGTTATGGCCACTCGTGAAGCAGGAAGCCCGATCTTAGGAAGAAGGTGATGCCTGCGATCATTGTAAGGCAACATGAAGCCATGGCGCAGAAAGGATGGTGTTTTCATGTATTTTGAAGATAATGCGGTGTTATTGTGAATCCAAAGGGAGAAATGAAGGGTTCCGCTATCACCGGTCCAATTGGTAAGGAGTGTCCGATCCGTGGTCGAGGATTGCGAGTGCGACTAATGCTATCGTTTAAGACTTTCAAGACTCGATAGCCTTTTTCATCTTTTTGTTGCACTAAAAAGTATTCTAGTGAAGTCTTAATAGTAGGGAGGAGTAAAGTCTGCTTTGTGAACTCTCATTAAGATTTTGTTATTCCGAGTCTTGGAAGTGGTATGAAAGCTTGGAGTTTTGTTGAAAAAAAACCCTAAACCCACCACCCAAGGCCTAAACCCAAAATCTACCTATGCTTCCATTGTTAACCCTGCCTCTCCTCGACCCCGATGCCCTCCCTACCTCAAAAATCTTTTTCTGATGTCGCTTGTGGCATATGGACTCTGATATTCCTTTTAGACCCAAGATCTCTCCAAGCATGGGGAACCAGACCATCATCTTTTCACCTCGGAGATCACGTGCCATGGCGCAAACCATCTCGGACTCTCTCGTGGGTAAGTTTTCTTTGCCGCCTTCTATGGACATAATCGGAAAATTTTTGTTTCCCAGGTCTTAAAGGAAATTCCAGATTTCTCTCCTCGATAACCGACACATCCTCATTAAGTTATCTACTGGAGGAGGATTACTCTCGCATTTGGTTGCGACAATCGTGGTACGCTAATGGTCGCAGATGCGATATTCAAGTGGAGTAAGGATTTCACTGCTCCATGGAGTCTCCGATTGTTCCGTCCTGGTATCTCCGCCTTACCTACCCATGACACTTTATTCAATCGCAACCGCCCTTTACTCCATTGTCAGCCGCCATCCAGACTCCTTATGGGTCGACCACGCCACCCGCCTCCGCCAATAGACCATCCGTGGGCTCGTGATTTTAATCGAGTATGATATTTCGAGGCCTCTTGTTCCACCTGATTTGATCTGGAGAGGGGACACGTGATTCCGGCAGAGTGTTGTCTTTGAGAAGGTGCCCGATTATTGTACCAAGCATGTTTAGCATCTCGGCATTCTGCATGGAGGCTTGTTTCATCACTAATCCAAGTCTCCGCAAGGTACAACCCCGAGTCCCACACCACGCCTCCCACCGACGGCCTCGCCACTTCTCCTCCCATCGCTCAAGACGCAGTGATTCCCGATCACAGACCCATAAGCCCCATCTGGGTGTATCCTCACCCCGATGAGCTGAGGAGGCACAGCATCGAGTCCGACAGGCGCTTGCCTGTGCACGCATTCTCCTGACCCGCTTTTCGACTTGATACGTATGATAGATCCGACGACATTCTTCATGATAACACTATTTTACTTGAGCCCAATCGAGGATATCGAGGGCCACCTGTGGAGCCTCCACGTGGTCTCGTCCCCGAGGATGTGCCTCCGATTTGTGCACCTTACACGTGGGATTCAACACCCACCTGTGGATCGCCCATCCTCGTCCCGACGAGGAGATTGACACCGCGGCCGGTGCCCATGGTATATCGAGGGACGTACTTCACCGACCTGGACACCGATCCCAGAAGTGAGGACCCCGTGGAGATGATGTACCATTTTCTCACCGATTCCGGCAATGCTAGACACCATATTCCTCCTGGATGTCATGGATTGATAGCTTAGCTGAGAGAGAGTGTCTGCTTCTCCGCATGATTTCACCACCGCCACTGCGAAGAAACGCTGGTCAGCAGAAACGCATGGACGCTTCCCGCCCCTCCCTACTTGATGATTAGTTCCATTATATGGAACATCTCGGGATTAGTAAGGCCCCTACTGCTCGTCGCTTCGAGGAAGCTTATCCGCTCACACCAGACTACTCTTATTTGTATTCCTGAGCCTTTTCTTTGTTCCGACAGACCTGAGGCTACCCAGATTCGCCTGGGATGGACCATGCCAGTATCCTCCCGCCTCGGAAGATTTGGGTATTCTGGCTACTCCGCTTACCTTGGATATTGTCGAGGATGCGGCCGTGTCCTTCATTGCCTGAGTTAGTCACTCTCTTTTCTCCACCCTGCTTTTATTTCTTTGCTTATGCCACCTGCTCTATCCTTGTTCTGGAGGAGTCGTGGATGCCCTTCAGCTTTTGCCGATAATCTCGACAATCCTCGATGGCTCTGGGTGACTTTAATGTTGTCCAATCTTTATCCGAGATCTCCGCGGCCATATCTCGCACTCAAACCGCTATCGATGCCTTTAATATTGCTTTATTGGATTGTGGTTCTGAGGATGCTCGGTTTTCTGGGAGTCCTTATACCCGACTAATGGTCGACTCGCAGACGCCTGGATCGGGTGGTTTGCAACCCCAGCTGGTCTAGGCTCTTCTCTACTTTAAAGGTCACCCACCTCAACCGAGACCGCTTCCGATCATTCGCCTCTCCTCATTGCTCTTGATTGGGTTTCGATCATGGGTCCCGGCTCTGCTTCGTGTTCCCACACCCCGGCTCAATCACTCCGATTTCACGGACACCGCTCTGCAGCCTCTGGTCCGACCCCGTCCCTGCAATGGATGCGGCCTTCAGCCAGGTCGCGCGTCTGTCAGGTCCGAAAGTCTCGAACAAAGATGTTTCTCAGAACACCGTAGATAGTGGTTGGAGAGGCCGAGAGGAGGTGGCCTGCCTGGGAGCACCGACTGACATTTCCTGGTCTCCCGAGGATAGATCCGCTTGTTCCGAGGCTGGGGCTCTACTACATGCGTGCCTTATCCAACGAGGAGACTTTTCTAGACAGCCTCCTGTGTCGATGGGTCCTGAGGGGACTCCAACACCCGCTTCTTCACGCGATGGCTGTGAAGAAGCGCCAAGAAGTGTTTTGTCCATGGATCCAGCCGATGACCCTCTCGCTTTCCTGAGCCTTCAGAGATCATGCGAGTTCTACTGCTCAGCTCTTCCAGAGCTTACTCACGGTGATCCCAAATCTGCCTCAAACCTCATGATTTTTCCGGTATTCCGAGATTAGCTTCCCACGAGGATGAGGACGACCTCCGTAGGATTCCCCGATATGGATGAGATCTCGCAGAGCTGGCTTTTCTATCGACCCGCCTTAGCGCCCCGGGCCTCGATGGTTTCAGAGTAAATTTTACCGTGCATGTCGGATTTTATTTGCAGTGATTTGTTGGCTACTGCGGACTTGATTTCTTCACTGTGTCTCGCCCATGCCCCTGGGTTCTGCACCACTCTCCCGGTTCTCCCGCCTAAGAGCTTCCCGCCCACTTGGTCCGATTTCGACCCATTAGTTCTGTGTAATGTCAAGAGCAAGATCCCCACTGAGCTCCTCGCTGCTCGCCTCCGCCGATCCTTCCCAGGATTATCTCGCCTCCCGTGAGTGGTTTTGTTCCGGCCCGTCATCCATGATAATGTACTTCTGTCCGTGAGTCGGTTCACGATTCAATGAAGGACCCGTGGAGTAATGTCGCGTCAAGCTTGATATGGCTAAAGCCACGACAAGATGTCTCTGTCCTTTGTCCTTCAGATGCTTCGGCCTCCTGGCCTCCGAAGCTGGGTTTCTCTTATATGTAGCCATCTCGGGTCCGTGGTATTCTGCTCGGTTAACTGGACCACCCACCGCTCTTTCTCATCCTCAGTGGCTTACTAGCAGGTGATCCCCATCCCCGTGCTTATTTATTATTGCCACCGAATCTCTCCTCGCCACCGACACTTTATTTGCCTTGCCCCCATGCAAAGACACCACCTCCGCCTCGACGATGGTTTCGCGATCCGAGCTTCATGGATGATATTGTTATTTTCGCTAATGGGAGCAAGTCCAAGATGCTGCCGCTTGACGAGCTTCCTTCGCCACCATCGCCCATCTCCTGGCAACAGATTAACTCGCACCAAGAGCAGCCTTCCATGCTGGAAGTTCTGTCTCCTTCCCGTCAGCGACCATCCGCTCTTCTTACTGCTTTCACAGACATGTGACTCGCCTTTCACTTCACCTCGGTGCCCTGGCCCATGTCAGGCGCCTGTGATCTCGCTACTTTGATGATTTGATCGCCAAGGTCCGTAATAGATCTCCTGGGTGGTCTAATCGTCTGCTTTCTTCGGCAAGCTTTGTTCTCATCGACACGCGGTTTCCTCCATGCCTCCATTTACTTCATGCCCTTAGACCGCCTCGACACCGCATGTTCATCGTCCTGAGCTGCCTATTTACCCGCTTCTCCGGGCGATTCTCGACACTGCCTGCCAGATTCATCGTGCTCTGTGGGTCTCTATTCACTACCCGACTATCGAGGGCTGCTCGGCATTAGATCCTTTCGAGCTGGGCCGAGGCTCTCGAGATTAAGCTCCTGTGCTGCTGACCGGCCCCTCCGGGCTTCCTTTACGAAGTCTAAGCACTGCCGATCCGAGCATCCTGGGATGATCTCGGCTCAGATCCCGCTTCCCTCAGGCCGCTTTCAGAAGATCTCGGCATCGCTGAACCCCACGCTCACCGGGCGGATTAGATCCGGGACTCAGAGCTTTTGGATGATTGCTGGCTCAACCCTCTCCGCTGCTCACGTACAACCCCGACCCGGCTTCTTCTGCCCCTGCCTCTGCCTTTTCGAGGGCAATCAGATGGGATGATGTAGGTCTGAGACCTTACTTCCTCCCTCCGCTGTCGAGCGCATCCTTTGGTTCCGATTCCTGTCCCATGAGGGTCCCGACCTGAGATGCGTGGACCTTTCTAACGATGGAGATTTTTCTCCGAGGACCGCTGGATCTTGTCTCGGACTCTAGACCCACTGTATGAGGTTTGTTCCTTTATCCGGCAGAGATTGATCCTCCGTGGTGTCTTTCTTCCTCCGGCGCTTATCATGGGTTACCTCGGCCACTGATGATGCCCTCTCGCGACCCGGGCTTCTACATGGTTTCGAGATGTCTTCAGAACGGAGCTGTGGAGACTGCTAGACACCTTTTCTTGAATGCCCTCACGCCGATGTGTCTGGCTTCACTTTCATCGCCACTCCTGCCATAGCAGATCCCCGCTTTATCTCCCCTTATGCTTTACTCTTCATCTGAGACGCTGGTTCCTTCCCAAGAAGATATTCTGGGTCCTCCTTCCTGCTTCATCTTATGGCAAGTCTGAAGGTCCAAATGTCGCTCGATCTGATGCTTCTGCTTTCGCAGTGTAGTGTTATTTTTCGTGTGATTTCGACTTGAGTCAGGCAGGGCCGCTCTGCCTCAAGGCGTCCCACCTGAGGGTCATGCAGACGCTGCTCGCAGATGGTTTACTTGATCATCTCGCTCACCCCATAGCCCTGTCTCGTCTGATTTCGGCTGAGACCTCCGAGGGCGTGGTCAAACCGAGGTGGACTTGATGCTCTCGCAAGAACCCCGGATGTCCGTCACTGGAGGGATTTTCGTGGATCACTGTGGACTGGCCCTCGCCGCCGGATGTTTCTCGACACCATCCCATCCTATTCGCAGAGATCGACTGCAGCTTACGAGGGTCTTAAAATGGTCACCGACCTTGGTTATTCTTGTCCTGAGCTAGAACCTGATTCCGCCATCGCAGCTTGCTTGATCACCTCCTCAAAGATCCCGGGCATGGGAGTTCACTTACATTCTAGCTAGGATTAGAGCCCTCGCGACACGCGACTCGACCGCCATTCGCCATGTTTCTCCGTGAGGCCACCACACGCACCGACTTCATGGCCAACCTGGCTTGCTCACACCGCGACTCAAAGCAATGGCTCCATCACCATAAGTGCCCTTCCCCATGGTTCATGGGTATTCTTCTGACTGACG
The DNA here is from genome assembly GCA_025617385.1 of Murraya koenigii. Classification (NCBI taxonomy): domain Eukaryota; kingdom Viridiplantae; phylum Streptophyta; class Magnoliopsida; order Sapindales; family Rutaceae; genus Murraya; species Murraya koenigii. The sequence goes on from CM046812.1 coordinate 4,171,105, forward strand.
CCAGTGAGACTCCTTACATTAGAGATGACCTTCGCTTCATCTCACTTTCCTCGAGACCGCGACTTTTTATCTTCTTATTTTGTCTCAGCACTGCTCATTTATTTTCTGAGGTTTTGTATTTGCCCTCCAGTAGTACTTCTCTTACTTTTATATACGTGATGTGTGGGTCCCGCTTAACCCCCACCACACACCGGTGGCTTCAATAAAAAACCCTAAACCCTAAACCCTAAACCCTAAACCCTAAACCCTAAACCTGTGTTCCTACACCCTCGGCTCAATCACTCCGATTTCATGGACACCGCTCTGCTAGCCTTGGTCCCGACCCTGCCCCTGCAATGGATGCGGCCTTCAGACAGGTCGCGCGTCTGTCAGTGTCCGAAAGCTCGAACAAAGATGTTTCTAGAACATCGTAGATAGGGGTTAGAGAGGCCGAGGAGGAGGTGGCCTGCCTGGGAGCACCGACTGACATTTCCTGGTCTCCCGAGGATAGATCCGCTTGTTCCGAGGCTAGTGGCTCTACCGCATGCGGCCTTATCCAACGAGGAGACTTTTCTTAGACAGCCTCCGTGTCGATGGGTCCCGGAGGGGACTCCAACACCCGCTTCTTTCATGCGATGGCTGTGAAGAAGCGCCAAGAAGTAGTTTTGTCCATAGGATCCAGGCCGATGACTCCTCTCGGCTTTCTCGAGCCTTCAGAGATCGCGAGTTCTACTGCTCAGCTCTTCCAGAGCTTACTCACGGTGATCCCAAATCTGCCTCACACTTCATGATTTTTCCGGTATTCCGAGATTAGTTTCCCACGAGGATGAGGACGACCTCCGTAGGATTCCCCGACATGGATGAGATCTCGCAGAGCTGGCTTTCTATCGACCCGCTTAGCGCCCCGGGCCTCGATGGTTCTCAGAGTAAATTTTACCGTGCATGTCGGATTTTATTCATAGTGATTTGTTGGCTACCGTGACGGATTTCTTCACTGTGTCTCGCCCATGCCCCTGGGTTCTGCACCACTCTCCCGGTTCTCCCGCCTAAGCAGGCTTCCCTGCCCACTTGGTCCGATTTCGCACCCATTAGTTTGTGTAATGTCAAGAGCAAGATCCTCACGAAGCTCCTCGCTGCTCGCCTCCGCCGATCCTTCCTAGGATTATCTCGCCTCCTCGTGAGTGGTTTTGTTCCGGCCGGTCATCCATGATAATGTACTTCTGTCCAGAGCCGGGTTCACGATCCGAATGAAGGACCCGTGGAGTAATGTCGCGGTCAAGCTTCGATACGGCTAAAGCTCACGATAAGATGTCTCTGGTCCTTTGTTCTTCAGATGCTTCGGCCTTCTGCCTCCCGAGCTGTGGGTTTCTCTTATATATGGGCCATTTCCGGTCCGTGGTATTCTGCTCTCGTTAATCGGACCACACCACGGCTTCTTTCATCCCTAGGTGGCTTACTACAGGTGATCCCCATCCCCGTGCTTATTTATTATTGTCACCGAACCTCTTCCTCGCTACCTGACACTTTATTTGTCTTGCCCTCTATGCAAGACACCACCTCCGCTCGATGATGGTTTCAGATCCGAGCTTCATGGATGATATTGTTATTTTGCTAACGGGAGCAAGTCCAAGATGCGCCTGCTTGATGAGCTTCCTTCACCACTATCACCTATCTCCCGCAACAGATTAATCGCACTCAAGAGCAGCTTCTATGTGGAAGTTTGCCCTCTTCCCGTCAGCGACCATCCGCTCTCTTACTAGTTTTCAGCAGCATGGACTCGCCTTTCACTTACCTTGGGTGCCCGGCCTATGTCAGCGCCTGTGATCTCGCTACTTTGATGATTTGATCGCCAAGGTCCGTAATATGATCTCCGGGTGGTCTAATCGTCTCGCTTTCTGCGGCAAGCTTGTTCTTATCGACACGTGCTTTCCTCCATGCCTCTCCATTTACTTCATGCCCTTAGACCGCCTCGACACCGCTAGTTCATCGTCCTGAGCTGCCTATTTACCCGCTTCTCCGGGCGACATCGACACTGCCTCACAGATTCATCGTGTCTGTGGGTCTCTATTTGCTACCCGACTATCGAGGGCTGCTTGGCATTAGATCCTTTTCGAGCCGGGCCGAGGCTCTCGAGATTAAGCTCCGTGATGCCACGACCGGCCCCTCCGGGCTTCCTTTATGAAGTCTAAGCATCGGCTGATCCGAGCATCCGGGATGATCTCGGCCGTGATCCCGCTCCCTCTTAGCGCCGCTTTGTAAGATCTCGGCATCACTGAACCCCACGTCACCGGGCGGATTAGATCCGGGATCGAGCTTTGGTATGATTGCTGGCTCAACCCTCTCCGCTGCTCACGTGACAACCCCGACCGGCTTCTTCTGCCCTCGCCTCTGCCTTTTTGAGGGCACCAGATGGGATGATGTAGGTTGAGACCTTACTTCCACCCTCCGCTGCTGAGCAGATCCTTTGGTTCCGATTCCTAGTCCCATGAGTGGTCCCGACCGGATGCGCTGGACCTTTCTAATGATGGAGATTTTTCTCCGAGGACCGCTGGATCTTGTTCGGACTCTAGACCCATGTATGAGGTTTGTTCCTTTATCCGCGTAGATTGATCCCTCCAGTGGTGTCTTTCTTCCTCCGGCGCTTATCATGGGTTACCTCGGCCACCTGATGATGCCCTCCGCACCCGGGCTTCTACATGGTTTCGAGATGTCTTTGCAATGGAGCCGTGGAGACTGCTAGACACCTTTTTCTTGAATGCCCTCACGCCGCATGTGTTTGGCTTCACTTTCATCGCCATTCCTGCCTTAGCAGATCCCCGCTTATCTCCCCTTATGCTTTACTCTTCATTGAGACGCCAGTGTTCCTCCCAAGAAGATATTCGGGTCCTCCTTCCTTGCTTCATCTTATGGCAAGTCTGAAGGTCCGAATGTCGCCTCGATCTGATGCTTCTGCTTGCAGGTGTAGTGTTATTTTTCGTGTGATTCCGACTTGAGTCGGCAGGGCCGCCTGGCTTCAAGGCGTCCCACCTGAGGGGTCATGCAGACGCTGCTCGCAGATGGTTTACTTGATCATCTGCTCACCCCATAGGCCTGCTCGCTCTGATTTCTGGCTGAGACCTCCGAGGGCGTGGTCAAACCGAGTGTGGATCTGATGCCTCGCAAGAACCCCGGATGTCTCGCACTGGAGGGATTTTCGTGGATCACCGTGGACTGGCCCTCGCCGCCGGATGTTTCTCGACACCATCCCATCCTATTCGCAGAGTCGACTGCAGCTTTACGAGGGTCTTAAAATGGTCACCGACCTTGGTTATTCTTGTCCTGAGCTAGAATCTGATTCCGCTACTGCAGCTTGCTTGATCACCTCTCAAAGATCCCGGCACGGGAGTTCACTTACATTCTAGCTAGGATTAGAGCCCTCATGCGACACGCGACTCGATCGCCATTCGCCATGTTTTCCGTGAGGCCACCACACTGGCCGACTTCATGGCCAACCTGGCTTGCTCACACCGGACTCAAAGCAATGGCTCCATCACCATAGTGCCCTTCCCCATGGTTCATGGGTATTCTTCTACTGACGCCGCATGAGACTCCTTACATTAGGAGATGACCTTCGCTTCATTCATTGCTCCCGAGACCGCATTATTTATTTTCTTATATTATTCTCAGACACGCTCATTTATTTCTGAGGTTTTGGTCTTTGTCCCTCCAACAGTATTTCACTTACTTTTATATACGTGATGTGTAGGGTCCTGCCTAACCCCCACCACACCGGTGGCTTCAAAAAAAAACCCTAAACCCTAAACCCTAAACCCTAAACCCTAAACCCTAAACCCTAAACCCTAAACCCTAAACCCTAAACCCAACCCAACTTTCTAACCTCTCTTACTTTCTCTCTACACAAATTCTCTCAACTCTCTTGTTACCAAGTTTGTTTTTCAAAGTCCGACAACCGGCATGGCCTCACCTGAGGCCTGGTGAACCACCACCGCCGGCCCACCACTGCCATCACCACGGATCCAAAGACCACCACGGCCCTCCTCTTCATGCCTAAGAACCAAAACAATGGCCAAGAATCCATTCCATCCGCTACTGGCTTGCATCACAACACCATCCCACCACAACTCCATCCCACCCCAAACCGCCACCTCCACCATGGTCAACTCCTCCACCACAACTCCATCCCACCACAACTCCATCCCACCCCAAACCGCCACCTCCACCATGGCTAACTCCTCTATCACTTGCCAACCTTATGCGATCATTCAAGCTTGCTGCAAATCCTCCCAATACCCAATCATCCTCCTGTTTTCACCTCCCACAAGCTTGCTGCAAATCCTTCCAATACCCAAACATCCTCACTAAGCAATGACCCACCTAACCCCCACCCCAACTCACTGCCTTCCTCCCTCAACAAACCACCACTTGCCGCAGCATCCTCGAGCACATCCCAAGACCATCCCACCCCTACCACCACTTCCCGCGAACTCACCCAAGAACCACCAAACCCAAGCACCCCACAACCGAGCCAAACCCACCAACTCACCCAACTCACCCAACCCAATCCACTGGCTTTCAACTCTCAACGAGTCAACTACAGCCGCGGCATCAACGGCCATTTCCGGCTTCACCCCATCACAGCCACCACCTCCTACAACCTTCCCGACGTCCCTCCAACCCCAAGCCACCTCAAACTCATGGAAATTACCTCCCACACACTCAACCCGCAAGTTCATGACCCACATCCTATGACTACAAGATCTGCGAATCACTGCCAACCAAACTCACCCACCTACCGGTCCTTCTCATCCCTCCACCGACGTCCCACATCCCGAGTTTATTCCCCACCCCATCGCCGGATTTCCTCAAGCTTTCCAGCCTCCCCAAAACACCCAAACCCGCAAGCCACCAACCACCACCCTCCTTTCCATGGCCGCGCCTTCTCCAACTTCCGCTCCACCTCGCCGGCCTCACTAAACCACCACCGCCCTCCAAAACCGTGGAACAAATCTCACCCCCACGCCTAAAATTTCCAAGCAGCCGCCCCTTTGTCCAACAAACAAAAACAAAAACATCACAATCCTAACCCTAACCCTAGCACCCTTTACCAAGCCCAAGATTCGGCCCAATACCCCACTCAAACACTTAACCCATCCCTCCCTCAGCAGCCCAACTCATTTAATGAAACTAATAATTCTAACCCAACCCATTTAAGCCTAAACCAAAAAGCCCAACCCTCCAACACTAAACCCAACCAATATAAACAAACCCAAAACAAAATTCCAAACTCAACAACCCAAATTCCAGCCCAAATTCCAGCCCATTGGAATTAATCACAGCTCCTTAAATCCAGCCCAAAACTCCATAACCCTTAACCCGATTTCTACCACCCAAGGCCTAAACCCGAAACCTTCCTATTCTTCCATTGTCAACCCGGCCACTCTCCTCGACCCCGATGCCCCCTACCTCAAAAATCTTTCCTGATGTCGCTTCAGGCATCCGACTCTGATATTCCTTTTAGACCCAAGATCTCTCCAACATGGGGAACCACCCATCATCTTTTCACCTCAGGAGATCACGGCCATGGCGCAACCATCTCGCACTCTCTCGGGTAAGTTTTCCTTCGCCGCTCTTCTATGGACATAATCGTAAAATTTTTGTTTCCCAGGTCTTAAAGGAAATTCATGATTTCTCCCTCGATAACCCGACACATCCTCATTAAGTTATCTACTTGAGGAGGATTACTCTCGATTTGGTTGCGACAATCGTGGTATCGTTAATGGTCGCGTGATGCGATATTCAAGCTGGAGTAAGGATTTCACTGCTCCATGGAGTCTCCGATTGTTCCTGCCCTGGGTATCTCCGCCTTACCTACCTGGCTCACTTTATTCACCGCAACCGCCTTTACTCCATTGTCGCCGCCATCTAGATTCCCTTACTGGTCGACCACGCCACCGCCTCCGCCAATAGACCATCCGTGGCTCGTGGTTTTAATCGAGTATGACATTTCGAGGCCTCTTGTTCCACCTGATCCGATCGAGAGGGGACACGTGATTCCGGCAGAGTGTTGTCTTCGAGAAGGTGCCCGATTATTGTACTCAAGATGTTTGCATCTCGGCATTCTCATGGAGGCTTGTTTCACTACTAATCCAAGTCTCCGCAAGGTACAACCCCAGGCCCCACACCACGCCTCCTCACCGACGGCACGCCCACTTCTCCTCCCATCGCCAAGACGCAGCTGATTTCCGATCACAGACCCATTAGCCCTATCTGGTGTATCCTCACCCCGTGAGCGAGGAGGCACAGCGCCGGAGTCCGACATGGGCGCTTGCCTGTGCACGCATTCTCCTGACCGCTTTTCACTTTGATACGTATGATAGATCCGACGACATTCTTCATGATAACACTATTTTACTTGAGCCCAATCGAGGATATCGAGGGCCACCGGTGAGCCTCTACAGTGGTCTCGTCCCCCGAGGATGTGCCTTCCGATTTGTGCACCTTACACGTGGGATTCAACACCCACCTGTGGACGCTCCATCCTCGCCTCGACGAGGAGATTGACACCGCATGCGGTGCCCATGGTATATCGAGGGATGACTTCACCGACCTGGACACCGATCCCAAGAAGTGAGGACCCCGTGAGATGATGCAACCATTTTCTCACCGATTCCGACAGGTTAGACACCATATTCCTCCTGGATGTCGTGGATTGATGCTTAGCTGCAGAGAGAGTGTCCGCTTCTCCGCATGATTTCACCACCGCTACTCGCAAGAAACGCTGGTCAACAGAAACGCATGGACGCTTCCCGCCCCTCCCTACTTGATGATTAGTTCCATTATATGGAACATTCTGGGATTAGTAAGGCCCTCACTGCTCGGTCGCTTCGAGGAAGCTTATCCGCCACAATCAGACACTTTTATTTGTATTCTGAGCCTTTCTTTGTTCCGACAGACCTGAGGCTACCCAGATTCGCCTGGGATGGACCATGTCAGTATCCTCCCGCCTCGGAAGATTTGGGTATTCTGGCTACTCCGCTTACCTTGGATATTGTCGAGGATGCGGCCGTGTCCTTCATTGCCGAGTTAGTCACTCTCTTTCTACTCCCTGCTTTTATTTCTTTTGTTTATGCCACCGCTCTATCCTTGTTCTGGAGGAGTCGTGGATGCCCTTCAGCTTTTGCCGATAATCTTGACAATCCTTGGATGGCTCTGGGTGACTTTAATGTTGTCCAATCTTTATCTCGAGATCTCTCACGGCCATATTCTGCACTCAAACCGCTATCGATGCCTTTAATTTTGCTTTATTGATTGTGGTTCTGAGGATGCCGGTTTTCTCGGGAGTCCTTATACCGGACTAATGGTCGTACTCGCAGACGCCTGGATCGGGTGGTTTGCAACTCCCAGTGGTCTAGGCTCTTCTCACTTTAAAGGTCACCCACCTCAACCGTGACCGCTTCCGATCATTCGCCTCCTCATTGCTCTTGATTGGGTTTCGATCATGGGTCCGGCTCTGCTTCGTGTTCCTACACTCCGGCTCAATCACTCCGATTTCATGGACACCGCTCGCTAGCCTTGGTCCGACCGCCCCTGCAATGGATGCGGGCCTTCAGCCAGGTCGGTGCGTCCTGTCGGGTCCGAAAGCTCGAACAAAGATGTTTTCTAGAACATCGTAGATAGGGTTAGAGAGGCCGAGGAGGAGGTGGCCTGCCTGGGAGCACCGACTGACATTTCCGGGTTCTCCCGAGGATAGATCCGCTTGTTCCGAGGCTGGGGCTCTACCGTTACGTGCCTTATCCAACGAGGAGACTTTTCTAGACATGCCTCCGGTGTCGATGGGTCCTGGAGGGGACTCCAACACCCGCTTCTTTCATGCGATGGCTGTGAAGAAGCGCCAAGCAGTGTTTTGTCCATAGGATCCAGGCCGATGACTCCTCTCGGCTTTCTCGAGCCTTCCGAGATCGCGAGTTCTACTGCTCGGCTCTTCCAGAGCTTACTCACGGTGATCCCAAATCTGCCTCAAACTTCATGATTTTTCCGGTATTCCGAGATTAGTTTCCCACGAGGATGAGGACGACCTCCGTAGGATTCCCCGAGTATGGATGAGATTCGCAGAGCTGCTTTCTATCGACCCGCTTAGCGCCCCGGGCCTCGATGGTTTCGTGAGTAAATTTTACTGTGCATGTTGGGATTTTATTTGCAGTGATTTGTTGGCTACCGTGACTGGATTTCTTCACTGTGTCTCGCCCATGCCCCTGGGTTTCAGCCCACTCTCCCGGTTCTCCCGCCCAAGAAGGCTTCCCTGCCTCACTTGGTCCGATTTCGCACCCATTAGTTTGTGTAATGTCGAGAGCAAGATCCTCACGAAGCTCCTCGCTGCTCGCCTCCACCGATCCTTCCTAGGATTATCTCGCCTCCTCGTGAGTGGTTTTGTTCCGGCCCGTCATCCATGATAATGTACTCTTGTCCAGAGTCGGTTCACGATCCGAATGAAGGACCCGTGGAGTAATGTCGTGGTCAAGCTTGATATGGCTAAAGCTACGATAAGATGTCTTGGTCCTTTGTTCTTCAGATGCTTCCGGCCTTCTGCTTCCCGAGCGGTGGGTTTCTCTTATATATAGGCCATTTCCGGTCCGTGGTATTCTGCTCGTTAACGGACCACCCACCGCTTCTTCAATCCCTAGGTGGCTTACTAGTAGGTGATCCCCTATCCCCTGCTTATTTATTATTGTCACCGAACTTCTCTCTCGCTACCGGACACTTTATTTGTCCTGGCCCTCTATGCAAGACACCACCTCCGCTCGATGATGGTTTCAGATCCGAGCTTCATGGATGATATTGTTATTTTGCTAATGGGAGCAAGTCCAAGATGCTACTGCTTGATGAGCTTCCTTCGTCACTATCACCTATCTCCTGGCCACAGATTAATCGCACTCAAGAGCAGCTTCTATGTGGGAAGTTTGCCCTCTTCCCGTCAGCGACTATCCGCTCTCTTACTAGTTTTCAAAGCAGTCATGACTCGCCTTTCACTTACCTCGGTGCCCTGGCCTATGTCAGCGCCATGATTCGCTACTTTGATGATTTGATCGCCAAGGTCCGTAATGTGATCTCCGGGTGGTCTAATCGTCCGCTTTCTTTGGCGGCAAGCTTGTTCTTATCGACACGTGCTTTCCTCCATGCCTTCCATTTACTTCATGCCCTTAGACCGCCTCGACACCGTTGTATCATCGTCCTGAGCGCCTATTTACCCGCTTTCTCCGGGCGACATCGATACTGCCTGCACAGATTCATCGGTGTCTGTGGCCTCTATTTGCTACCCGACATCGAGGGCGGCTTGGCATTAGATCCTTTTTCGAGCCGGCCGAGGCTCTCGAGATTAAGCCTCGTGGCGCTGCACGACCGGCCCCTCCGGGCTTCCTTTATGAAGTCTAAGCACTGCCGATCCGAGCATCCGGGATGATTCGGCCTTGATCCCGCTCTCCTCTAGCGCCGCTTTGTAAGATCTCGGCATCACCGAACCCCACGCTCACCGGGCGGATTAGATCCGGACCGTAGCTTTGGTATGATTGCTGGCTCAACCCTCTCCGCTGCTCACGCACAACCCCGACCGGCTTCTTCTGCCTCTGCCTCGCCTTTTTGAGGGGCACTCAGATGGGATGATGTAGGTTGAGACCTTACTTCCACCCTCCGCTGTCGAAGCGTATCCTTTTGGTTCCGATTCCCTGGTCCCATGAGGGTCCCGACCTGATGCGTGGACCTTTCTAATGATGGAGATTTTTCTCTCGAGGACCGCTGGGATCTTGTTCGGGACTCTAGACCCACTGTATGAGGTTTGTTCCTTTATCCGGCAGAGATTGATCCTCCGTGGTGTCTTTCTTCCTCCGGGCGCTTATCATGGGTTACTCGGCCACTTGATGATGCCCTCCGCACCCGGGCTTCTACATGGTTTCGAGATGTCTTTGCAATGGAGCTGTGGAGACTGCTAGACACCTTTTTCTTGAATGCCCTCACGCCGCATGTGTTTGGCTTCACTTTCATCGCTACTTCTGCTTAGCTGATCCCCGCTTTATCTCCCCTTATGCTTTACTTCTTCATTGAGACGCTGGTTCTTCCCGAAGAAGATATTCGGGTCCTCCTTCCTCGCTTCATCTTATGGCAAGTTTGAAGGTCCGAAATGTCGCTCGATTTGATGCTTCTGCTTTTCAGGTGTAGTGTTATTTTTCGTGTGATTTCGACTTGAAGTCAGGCAGGGCCGCTTCGGCTTCAAGGCGCCCCACCTGTAGGGGTCATGCAGACGCTGCTCGCAGATGGTTTACTTGATCATTCGCTCACCCCATAGGCCTGCTCGTCTGATTTCGCTGAGACCTCCGAGGGGCGTGGTCAAACCGAGTGTGGATCTGATGCTCTCGCAGCAACCCCGGATGTCTCGGCCGGAGGGATTTTCGTGGATCACTGTGGGACTGGCCTCGCCGCCGGATGTTTCTCGACACCATCCCATCCTATTCGCAGAGTCGACTGCAGCTTTACGAGGGTCTTAAAATGGTCACCGACCTTGGTTATTCTTGTCCTGAGCTAGAATCTGATTCCGCTACTGCAGCTTGCTTGATCACCTCTCAAAGATCCCAGGCGATGGGAGTTCACTTACATTCTAGCTAGGATTAGAGCCCTCCGCGACACGCGACTCGACCGCCATTCGCCATGTTTTCCGTGGAGGCCACCACAGCTGCCGACTTCATGGCCAACCTGGCTTGCTCACACCTGCACTCAAGCAATGGCTCCATTACCATAGTGCCCTTCCCCATGGTTTGCATGGGTATTCTTCTGGCTGACGCTACAGGAGACTCCTTACATTAGGAGATGACCTTCGCTTCATCTCACTTTCCTCGAGACAAGACTTTTATCTTCTTATTTTGTTCTCAGACTGCTCATTTATTTTGAGGTTTTGGTATTTGGCCCTCCAAAGGTACTTCTTTACTTTTATATATGTGATGTGTGGTCCTGCTTAACCCCCACCACACCGGTGGCTTCAATAAAAAAAACCCTAAACCCTAAACCCTAAACCCTAAACCCTAAACCCTAAACCCTAAACCCTAAACCCTAAACCCTAAACCCTAAAACCCTAAACCCTAAACCCTAAACCCTAAACCCTAAACCCTAAACCCTAAACCCTAAAACCCTAAACCCTAAACCCTAAACCCTAAAACCCTAAACCCTAAACCCTAAACCCTAAAACCCTAAACCCTAAACCCTAAACCCTAAACCCTAAACCCTAAAACCCTAAACCCTAAACCCTAAACCCTAAACCCTAAACCCTAAACCCTAAACCCTAAACCCTAAACCCTAAACCCTAAACCCTAAACCCTAAACCCTAAACCCTAAACCCTAAACCCTAAACCCTAAACCCTAAACCCTAAACCCTAAACCCTAAACCCTAAACCCAAACCCTAAACCCATGGAGAGATTGCAAAGAATGTTCGGCCAGGCGCTGGGCCTCGGTCACCCGCCAGACTCACCGACTCTCGATTCATCTGAGCAGTTTACATCTCCTCACTCGCGACTCCTCAAGATGCTCAAACACCTGAGAGTCGGTGTGCCCATGGAGGTCATGGGTCCGATGCCGAGAGTTTGGGATGAGCACACGCCTCGGGTTGTTGATGTGTTTGCTATGCCACAAAGTGGAACCGTGTTGTTCAAGCCGCTGACCATGTGTTCCAGACTAACATGCTCGATATGCTCCAGCAGACCGGAAGACCGTAAATGGTTGTTGATGGTATCACCACATCCCGGATTTGCTGTCGCCTCCTGTGTCGACATAAACACACAACAGAAGTTTTAAGCTTTGAATCAAAGGGTCATGCGTTGTGGGTGCGGATCCAATCCAGAGCGTGAAAGTGGAAGGTGGTGATTGATGCCTTCCGCTTGATTAACCCCCAAACCACGATGCTTGGCCAAGAACCACTGGCAGACAACTTCCAATCTCTGATTATCTTAATAAGTTCCTTCCATCCAAGCATTGATCCATGGCTTGAATAGACATTATTATTCTATTGCCATCAATTACGTGGAAGAATGAACTCAAGAAAAGATGCTACTAAACCGCGACAAGAAGAAATGGACCGATGGATTAACACTTCATCGCTTTGATTGCCATTCCAAAACCAATGAATGGACCGGTCCGTGAGATGTTAAATTTGGTCATCAAATATAACAAGGCGCTCAAGAAGAAGATGAGCCGCCACCGTAGGTCGAGCGATCACGACGTGGGAAGGCAAGATGCAGAGAAGCACCTCGAGGAACATGTCTCCAACTTGATGTCCTCAAACATAGTTCAAACTTTGGGAACCATGCTTGATATGCACCATATTCTAGATGCCGGTTCTGTATTCTAGTAGTATCACTCTGTCTCACTTTTGTCTCGACCATTTGTGTGGCTTTTAGAGCTCAAGTTGTGCTTTATAATTTAACATTTTAATTCAATGGTAATATGATCGTGGCTTACTTTTTATTTGGTTCGACAATTTATTGCTGTATTTTGCTCTCATTTTGATGCTAGGCAATGCAAAATAGTTTTGAATTTTCAAAAAAAAAAAACCCAAACCCTAAACCAAAACCCACTCTTCCAACCTCTCTCTAATCTCTCTCTCTTGCACTTTTCTCTCAACTCTTTTGATTTTTCTTAAGTTTGAGCTTCTCGGCCATGGCCTCACCGGAGGTCAAGAGACACCACCGCCGCAGATCACCGCTGCAGCACCACCGCCGGCACTCACCGCCAAGCACTCACCACCGGATCCAATCACGGCCTCCTCCTCCTCATGCCGGAAACCAAATGACCGGCCAACCATCCACTCCATCCGCTACGGTTTCCATCACTACACCACCCCATCTCAACCCCATCCCACCCCAAACCGTCACCTCCACCATGGTCAACCCTCTACCACGGCCAACTTTGCCCATCTTTCAAACTTGCTGGAAATCCCATCCGAAACTCGCTAACTCCACTCATGGACAACCCTCTACCACTCGCTTTCCTTGCCCATCTTTCAAACTTGCTGCAAATCCCACCCCTAACCGGCCACCTCCACCATGGTCAACCCTCTACCACTGGCCTTCCTTGCCCATCTTTCCAGCTTGCTGCAAATCCCTCCCGATACCCAACCATCCTCACGGCAACAGCCACCTAATCCCCACCCCAACTCACGGCCTTACTCACTCAACAAACCCCCACTGTCCGCGGCATCTCCGAGCACATCCAGCACCATCCCACCCCTACCACCACTTCCCGCAACCAACCCAAAAACAATCAAACCCGATGCACCCCCAAAACCGAGCCAAACCCACCAACTCACCCAACCCAATCCGCGGCTTTCAACTCTCAACGAATCAACTACATACCATGCAGATCAACGGGCCATTTCCTACCTCACCCCATCACAGCCCACCACCCTCTCGTGAACTTTCCCGATGTCCGTCCAACCCTAAGCTACCTCCAATACACTGCAGAACTCCCCCACACACCAAACCCGCAAGTTCAAGATCCTCATCCCATTACTTCCTCAACGAGCATTCACTGCCAATCAACCCCACCCACTCCACGGCCCTCCACCCTCTCAACCTCCCATGGCCACTCAGAAGTCACCCCACATCCGAAACCATGAATCCCCACCCTCAAAACACCAACCCGCCCACCCACCCATGCTCTCCTAGCCACCATGAAAGCAGCCTTCTCCAACCCCTCAGCACCACGGCCAACCTACCGTGGAGCTCCTGGTCAGAGGCAAGAACGTCCACCGCCTCAAAGTTGCCGGCCCACGCCTCGGCTTCTGTAAGGCAGCCGCCACCCTCCTCACTCCAAAACAAAACAAACATAACACTCCCCACTCCAAAAACCCTAACCCTAATGTTTACCCTAACCCAACTAAACAAGCCTAAACCCGAAATGGCCAAGCCCAACCTCAAATTCCAAAGACACTTACCTCAATCATCTAACCCCATTCACTTAAATCAAGCTCCAAAAGATTTTCCAGCCCAACAACTTAAACCCACTAACTTACCTCAAGCATCCAAACCCATTTATTTAAACCAAGCCCAAAAAGAAATTCCAACCTCAACAACTTAAACCCACTCACCCTTAGTGAAGCTCCAATTCCAAAACCAAACTCCATACCTCCCAAGCCCAAATCCATAAACCCATTACCCTTAACCCAATTTCCACCACCCAAGGCCTAAACCCAAAATCTACCTATGCTTCCATTGTTAACCCTACTTCTCCTCGACCCCGATGCCTCTCCCTACTCAAAAATCTTTTTCTGATGTCGCTTGTAGGCATATGGACTCTGATATTCCTTTTAGACCCAAGATCTCTCCAACATGGGAACCAAACCCATCATCTTTTCACCTCAGAGATCACGGCCATGGCGCAACCATCTCGACTCTCTCAGGGTAAGTTTCTTCGGCCGCCTTCTATGGACATAATCGTAAAATTTTTGTTTCCCAGGTCTTAAAGGAAATTCCTAGATTTCTCTCCCGATAACCGACACATCCTCATTAGTTATCTACTTGAGGAGGATTACCTCGCGATTTGGTCATGGCTAATCGTGGTATCGCTAATGGTCGCTGCATGCGATATTCAAGTGGGAGTAAGGATTTCACTGCTCCATGGAGTCTCCGATTGTCCCTGCCCTGGTATCTCTCGCCTTACCCACCTGAGACACTTTATTCAATCGCAACCGCCCTTTACTCCATTGTCACGCCGCATCTGCGACTCTCTCACTGGCCGACCACGCCACTCGCCTCCGCCAATAGACCATCCGTGGGCTCGTGGTTTTAATCGAGTATGATATTCTCGAGGCCTCTTGTTCCACCTGGATTTGACTGGAGAGGGGACACGTGATTCTCGGCAGAGTGTTGTCTTCGAGAAGGTGCCCGATTATTGTACTCAAGCATGTTTAGTATCTCGGCATTCTCATGGAGGCTTGTTTCATCACTAATCCAAGTCTCCGCAAGGTACAACCCCAGCCCCACACCACGCCTCCTACCGACGGCACGCCCACTTCTCCTCCCATCGCTCAAGACGCAGTGATTTCCGATCACAGACCCATAAGCCCCATCTGGGTGTATCCTCACCCCTGTGAGCGAGGAGGCATAGCGCTCGGAGTCCGACAGTGGCGCTTGCCTGTGCACGCATTCTCCTGACCTCGCTTTTCAGCTTGATACGTATGATAGATCCGACGACATTCTTCATGATAACACTATTTTACTTGAGCCCAATCGAGGATATTGAGGGCCACCTGTGGAGCCTCTCATGTGGTCTCGCCCCCGAGGATGTGCCTTCCGACTTGTGCACCTTACATGCGGGATTCAACACCCACCTGTGGATCGCCCATCCTCGCCTCGACGAGGAGATTGACACCGCGACCGGTGCCCATGGTATATCGAGGGATGACTTCACCGACCTGGACACCGATCCCAAGAGTGAGGACCCCGTGGAGATGATGTACCATTTTCTCACTCGATTCCGACAAGGTTAGACACCATATTCCTCCTGATGTCGTGGATTGACAGCTTAGCCGAGAGAGAGTGTCTCGCTTCTCCGCATGATTTCACCACCGCCACTGCAAGAAACGCTGGTCAACAGAAACGCATGGACGCTTCCCGCCCCTCCCTACTTGATGATTAGTTCCATTATATGGAACATTCTGGGATTAGTAAGGCCCTCACTGCTCGTCTGCTTCGAGGAAGCTTTATCCGCCACAACCAGACACTCTTATTTGTATTCCTGAGCCTTTCTTTGTTCCCGACAGACCTGAGGCTACCCAGATTCGCCTGGGATGGACCATGCCAGATCCTCCCGCCTCGGAAGATTTGGGTATTCTGGCTACTCCGCTTACCTTGGATATTGTCGAGGATGCGGCCAGTCCTTCATTGCCGAGTTAGTCACCTCTTTCTACTCCTGCTTTTATTTCTTTGTTTATGCCACCTGCTCTATCCTTGTTCTGGAGGAGTCGTGGATGCCCTTCGCGCTTTTGCCGATAATCTTGACAATCCTTGGATGGCTCTGGGTGACTTTAATGTTGTCCAATCTTTATCTCGAGATCTCCGCGGCCATATTCGCACTCAAACCGCTATCGATGCCTTTAATTTTGCTTTTATTGGATCGTGGTTCGAGGATGCCGGTTTTCTGGGAGTCCTTATACCGGACTAATGGTCGCACTCGCAGACGCCTGGATCGGGTGGTTTGCAACCCCAGATGGTTCAGGCTCTTCTCTACTTTAAAGGTCACCCACCTCAACCGCGACCGCTTCCGATCATTCGCCTCCCTCATTGCTCTTGATTGGGTTTCGATCAAGCGGTCCGGCTTGCTTCGTGTTCCTACACCCCGGCTCAATCACTCCGATTTCATGGACACCGCTCTGCTAGCCTTGGTCCGACCGCCCCTGCAATGGATGCGGGCCTTCAGCAGGTCGGTGCGTCCTGTCGTGGTCCGAAAGCTCGAACAAAGATGTTTTCTGCAACATCGTAGATAGGGTTAGAGAGGCCGAGGAGGAGGTGGCCTGCCTGGGAGCACCGACTGACATTTCCGGGTTCCCCGAGGATAGATCTCGCTTGTTCCGAGGCTAGGGCTCTACCGCTACGCGCCTTATCCAACGAGGAGACTTTTCTAGACAGCCTCCGGTGTCGATGGGTCCGGAGGGGACTCCAACACCCGCTTCTTTCATGCGATGGCTGTGAAGAAGCGCCAAGCAGTGTTTTGTCCATAGGATCCAGGCCGATGACTCTCTTGGCTTTCTCGAGCCTCTCAGAGATTGCGAGTTCTACTGCTCGGCTCTTCCAGAGCTTACTCGCCGGTGATCCCAAATCTGCCTCAAACCTCATGATTTTTCCGGTATTCCGAGATTAGTTTCCCACGAGGATGAGGACGACCTCCGAGGATTCCCTGAGCATGGATGAGATTCGCAGAGCTGGTTTTCTATCGACCCGCTTAGCGCCCCGGGCCCGATGGTTTCAGTAGTAAATTTTACTGTGCATGTTGGATTTTATTTGCAGTGATTTGTTGGCTACTGTGACTGGATTTCTTCACTGTGTCTCGCCCATGCCCCTGGGTTTCAGCCCACTCTCCCGGTTCTCCCGCCCAAGAAGGCTTCCCTGCCTCACTTGGTCCGATTTCGCACTCTATTAGTTTGTGTAATGTCAAGAGCAAGATCCTCACGAAGCTCCTCGCTGCCTCGCCTCGCCGATCCTTCCTAGGATTATCTCGCCTCCTCGTGAGTGGTTTTGTTCCGGCCCGTCATCCATGATAATGTACTTTTGTCCAGAGTCGGTTCACGATCCGAATGAAGGACCCGTGGAGTAATGTCGCGTCAAGCTTGATATGGCTAAAGCTCACGATAAGATGTCTTGGTCCTTTGTTCTTCGAGATGCTTCCGGCCTCCTGCTTCCCGAGCAGTGGGTTCTCTTATATATAGTGCCATTTCCGGTCCGTGGTATTCTGCTCTGTTAACGGGACCACCCACTGCTTCTTTCAATCCTTAGGTGGCTTACTAGTAGGTGATCCCCTATCCCCTGCTTATTTATTATTGTCACCGAATCTCTTTCTCGCGCACCGACACTTTATTTGTCTTGCCCTCTATGCAAGACACCACCTCCGCTCGATGATGGTTTCGCGATCCGAGCTTCATGGATGATATTGTTATTTTTGCTAATGGGAGCAAGTCCAAGATGCACCGCTTGATGAGCTTCCTTCATCACTATCACCATCTCCCACAACAGATTAATCGCACTCAAGAGCAGCTTTCTATGTGGGAAGTTTGCCCTCTTCCCGTCAGCGACTATCCGCTCTCTTACTAGTTTTCAGCAGCATGGACTCGCCTTTCACTTACCTTGGGTGCCCTGGCCTATGTCAGCGCCATGATTCGCTACTTTGATGATTTGATCGCCAAGGTCCGTAATGTGATCTCCGGGTGGTCTAATCGCTCGCTTTCTTTGGCGGCAAGCTTGTTCTTATCGACACGTGCTTTCCTCCATGCCTCTCCATTTACTTCATGCCCTTAGACCGCCTCGACACCGTTGTTCATCGACCTGAGCGCCTATTTACCCGCTTCTCCGGGCGAGCATCGACACTCGCCTGACAGATTCATCGGTGTCTGTGGCCTCTATTTGCTACCCGACATCGAGGGCGGCTTGGGCATTAGATCCTTTTTCGAGCCGGCCGAGGCTCTCGAGATTAAGCTCCGTGGCGCTGCCGACCGGCCCCTCCGGGCTTCCTTTACGAAGTCTAAGCACTCGCCGATCCGAGCATCCGGGATGATTCAGCTCTAGATCCCGCTTCCTCTTTAGCGCCGCTTTGTAAGATCTCGGTATCACCGAACCCCACGCTCACCGGGCGGATTAGATCCGGGACCGTAGCTTTTGGTATGATTGTTGGCTCAACCCTCTCCGCTGCTCACGTACAACCCCGACCGGCTTCTTCTGCCTCGCCTCTGCCTTTTTGAGGGGCACTCAGATGGGATGATGTAGGTTGAGACCTTACTTCCACCCTCCGTTGTTGAGCGGATCCTTTTGGTTCCGATTCCTGGTCCCATGAGGGTCCCGACCGGATGCGTGGACCTTTCTAATGATGGAGATTTTTCTCTCGAGGACCGCTGGGATCTTGTTCGGGACTCTAGACCCACTGTATGAGGTTTGTTCCTTTATCCGGCAGAGATTGATCCCTCCGTGGTGTCTTTCTTCCTCCGGGCGCTTATCATGGGGTTACCTCGGCCACTGGATGATGCCCTCTCGCGACCCGGGCTTCTACATGGTTTCGAGATGTCTTTGCAATGGAGCTGTGGAGACTGCTAGACACCTTTTCTTGAATGCCCTCACGCCGCATGTGTTTGGCTTCACTTTCATCGCTACTCCTGCTTAGCGTATCCCCGCTTTATCTCCCCTTATGCTTTACTTCTTCATTGAGACGCCTGTGTTCCTTCCCGAAGAAGATATTCGGGTCCTCCTTCCTTGCTTCATCTTATGGCAAGTTTGAAGGTCCGAAATGTCGCTCGATCTGATGCTTCTGCTTTCGCAGTGTAGTGTTATTTTTCGTGTGATTTCGACTTGAAGTCGGTGGGCCGCTTGGCTTCAAGGCGCCCCACCGTGAGGGGTCATGCAGACGCTGCTCGCAGATGGTTTACTTGATCATCTCGCTCACCCTCATAGGCCCTGCTCGTCTCGATTTCTGGTTGAGACCTCCGAGGGGCGTGGTCAAACCGAGTGTGGATTTGATGCTCTCGCAGCAACCCCGGATGTCTCGGCCGGAGGGATTTTCGTGGATCACTGTGGATCGGTCCTCGCCGCCGGATGTTTCTTGACACCATCCCATCCTATTCGCAGAAATCGACTGCAGCTTATGAGGGTCTTAAAATGGTCACCGACCTTGGTTATTCTTGTCCCGAGCTAGAATCTGATTCCGCTACTAGCAGCTTGCTTGATCACCTCTCAAAGATCCCAGGCATGGGAGTTCACTTACATTCTAGCTAGGATTAGAGCCCTCTCGCGACACGCGACTCGATCGCCATTCGCCATGTTTTCCGTGGAGGCCACCACAGCCGCCGACTTCATGGCCAACCTGGCTTGCTCACACCTGCACTCAAGCAATGGCTCCATTACCATAGTGCCCTTCCCCATGGTTTCACGGGTATTCTTCTGCTTGACGCTACAGGAGACTCCTTACATTGGGAGATGACCTTCGCTTCATCTCACTTTCCTCGAGACTCGCACTTTTTATCTTCTTATTTTGTTCTCAGCACTGCTCATTTATTTTGAGGTTTCGGTATTTGTCCCTCCAGCAGGTACTTCTCTTACTTTTTATATACGTGATGTGTAGGGTCCTGCTTAACCCCCACCACTACACCGGTGGCTTAAAAACCCTAAACCCTAAACCCTAAACCCTAAACCCTAAACCTAGCCCCTCACTCTTAAATCGTGGAGCTCAGCTAGCCATTTATCGATCCAATTCAATCTCGTAAACTTGAAACTATCTTTGTCTCGTTAATTTTCACAAAAATATAATCGGAGGGCAAAAGAAGAGGATGTAAGAGTGGGAGCTAATAGGTATGAGAGAGGCAACCCATCTGAACCGCAGCACTCGCACTGTGATGCTGGCGGATTACACCTGAGCCACCTCCTGCCACCGCCGAGCCCTCGGAGAATTATCATCATGGTCCTTTACTGTATCGGGTATTGCCGAGTTTAGGGCCACATTCTTAGTTTCTTTACATCACCGCTCTAACAGTTGATGGGCGTGTCCAAATCCAAAAGCAAATGTTCCAATCGCTGGAGTCCGTGGCATTGCTTGGGCTTTGGCCAAGATGATCTTCGCTTAGTCCACTCGTGACCGCCGCAGATTTCAGTGGGGTCACATTAACCCGAAGAAGTGACATTCTGGATCGTTTTCGTCCGAAGTCGCCGCCACTGTATGCGCTTTACATGATAATGCAAAGGTTTAGGGCCATATGCGGCAAATTGCTGTAAAGGGCTTCTGAAAGCCAACACGAATGTTAGGCTGAGGTGCCAACATGCTCAGCAAGGCCACAGATGGGCGGTCGGCCTTGAGCCTAGACTGCTCAGCACCTCTGTTCTTGTTTCACACCGCCTCTCTCGCCAATCGATGCCAAGCGCAATGCCCGCGATTCTCACGCTCCTATATTGGCACCCCCGCCCATTGATTTGCTGTGTTTTGTGCACTTGGCAACAATTCCAATCACGTGAACGTGCATTAACCCAGCCTAGAGTCTCTGGTGCGGCCTCGATTTACAACAAGGACCGAGCCCTGGATCATCACCGGATTTTCTCAGGCGGATCTGCTCATCGAGCAAAGACTTGCGCTTTTATATCATCGATCGTGATTAGTGGCCATTCCATTTAAGTCCAAATGATTAGTCAATAATTTCGATCCGCTCAATTAATAGCCGTGGTATGGAGTTGAATCGCTCACCGCCAACCGGGTTTGTTCTAATTATCTTCCTCAGATATTTACAACCCTCGGGTGTTTCGGGCTCTTGAATCGTGTATGAATATATCGTTGGAAAAATATGCTCTTTAAAGCATATTTATGTTTATCAGAATAAATAATATTTCGATTAATAAAATAAAAGAGGTATTTTATTCATAAAAAAACCCTAAACCCTAAACCCTAAACCCTAAACCCTAAACCCTAAACCCTAAACCCTAAACCCTAAACCCCAAACCCCTAAACCCCTAACCCCTAACCCCTAACCCCTAACCCCTAACCCCTAACCCCTAAACCCTAAACCCTAAACCCTAAACCCTAAACCCTAAACCCTAAACCCTAAACCCTAAACCCTAAACCCTAAACCCTAAACCCTAAACCCTAAACCCTAAACCCTAAACCCTAAACCCTAAACCACCTAAAACCAAACCCAACTTTCTAACCTCTCTCTTACTTTCTCTCTCACACAAATTCTCTCTCAACTCTCTTGTTACCAAGTTTGTTTTTCAAAGTCCGACAACCGGCATGGCCTCACCGGAGGCCTGTGAACCACCACCGCCGGCCTCCACCGCTGCCATCACCACGGATCCAAAGACCACTCACGGCCCTCCTCTTCATGCCTAAGAACCAAAACAATGGCCAAGAATCCATTCCATCCGCTACGGCTTGCATCACAACACCATCCCACCACAACTCCATCCCACCCCAAACCGGCCACCTCCACCATGGTCAACTCCTCCACCACAACTCCATCCCACCACAACTCCATCCCACCCCAAACCGCCACCTCCACCATGGCTAACTCCTCTATCACTGGCCAACCTTATGATCATTCAAGCTTGCTGCAAATCCTCCCAATACCTAATCATCCTCTCTGCTTTCACCTCCCACAAGCTTGCTGCAAATCCTTCCAATACCCAAACATCCTCACTAAGCAATGCCCACCTAACCCCCACCCCAACTCACTGCCTTCCTCCCTCAACAAACCACCACTTGCCGCAGCATCCTCGAGCACATCCCAAGACCATCCCACCCCTACCACCACTTCCCGCGAACTCACCCAAGAACCACCAAACCCAAGCACCCCACAACCGAGCCAAACCCACCAACTCACCCAACTCACCCAACCCAATCCACTTGCTTCAACTCTCAACGAGTCAACTACTACCATGCAGATCAACGGCCATTTCCGGCTTCACCCCATCACAGCCACCACCTCCTACAACCTTCCCGACGTCCCTCCAACCCCAAGCCACCTCAAACTCGCGGAAATTACCTCCCCACACACTCAACCCGCAAGTTCATGACCCACATCCTATGACTACAAGATCGGCAATCACGGCCAACCAAACTCACCCACCGGCCGGTCCTTCTCATCCCTCCACCGACGTCCCACATCCCGAGTTTATTCCCCACCCCATCGCCGGATTTCCTCAAGCTTTCCAGCCTCCCCAAAACACCCAAACCCGCAAGCCACCAACCACCACCCTCCTTTCCGCGGCTGCCGGCCTTCTCCAACTTCCGTCCACCTCGCCGGCCTCACTAAACCACCACCGCCCTCCAAAACCGTGGAACAAATCTCAGCCCCCACGCCTAAAATTTCCAGCAGCCGCCCCTTTGTCCAACAAACAAAACAAAAACATCACAATCCTAACTCCTAACCCTAGCACCCTTTACTAAGCTCCAAGATTCGCCCAATACCCCACTCAAACACTTAACCCATCCCTCCCTCAAGAAATTTCAACTCATTTAATGAAACTAATAATTTAACCCAACCCATTTAAGCCTAAACCAAAAAGCCCAACCCTCCAACACTAAACCCAACCAATATAAACAAACCCAAAACAAAATTCCAAACTCAACAACCCAAATTCCAACCTCAAATTCCAGCTCCATTGAATTAATCACAGCCTCCTAAATCCAAATTTCAAAACTCCATAACCCTTAACCCGATTTCTACCACCCAAGGCCTAAACCCAAACCTTCCTATTCTTCCATTGTCAACCCTACCACCTCCTCGACCCCGATGCCCCCTACCTCAAAAATCTTTCTTGATGTCGCTTCGTGGCATCCGACTCTGGATATTCCTTTTAGACCCAAGATCTCTCCAACATGGGGAACCACCCATCATCTTTTCACCTCAGGAGATCACGGCCATGGCGCAACCATCTCGCACTCTCTCGGGTAAGTTTTCCTTCGTCGCCCTTCTATGGACATAATCGTAAAATTTTTGTTTCCCTAGGTCTTAAAGGAAATTCCTGATTTCTCCCTCGATAACCGACACATCCTCATTAAGTTATCTACTTGAGGAGGATTACTCTCGCATTTGGTCATGACTAATCGTGGTACGTTAATGGTCGCGCATGATGCGATATTCAAGTGGAGTAAGGATTTCACTGCTCCATGGAGTCTCCGATTGTTCCTGGCCCTGGTATCTCTCGCCTTACCTACCTGGCTCACTTTATTCACCGCAACCGCCTTTACTCCATTGTCGCCGCCATCTAGCATTCCCTTACTGGCCCGACCACGCCACCGCCTCCGCCAATAGACCATCCGTGGCTCGTGGTTTTAATCGAGTATGACATTTCGAGGCCTCTTGTTCCACCTGGATCCGGATCGGAGAGGGGACACGTGATTCCGGCAGAGTGTTGTCTTCGAGAAGGTGCCCGATTATTGTACTCAAGATGTTTGCATCTCGGCATTCTCATGGAGGCTTGTTTCACTACTAATCCAAGTCTCCGCAAGGTACAACCCCGAGCCCCACACCACGCCTCCTCACCGACGGCACGCCCACTTCTCCTCCCATCGCCAAGACGCAGTGATTTCCGATCACAGACCCATTAGCCCTATCGGGGTGTATCCTCACTCCTGTGAGCGAGGAGGTACAGCGTCGTGAGTCCGACATGGGCGCTTGCCTGTGCACGCATTCTCCTGGACCCGCTTTTCAGCTTTGATACGTATGATAGATCTGACGACATTCTTCATGATAACACTATTTTACGGAGCCCAATTGAGGATATTGAGGGCCACCAGGGAGCCTCTACAGGGTCTCGTCCCCCCGAGGATGTGCCTTCCGATTTGTGCACCTTACATGTGGGATTCAACACCCACTCCAGGGACGTTCCATCCTCGTCTGATGAGGAGATTGACACTGCGGCTGGTGCCCATGGTATATTGAGGGATAGACTTCACCGATCGGACACTGATCCCAGTAGTGAGGACCCCCGTGGAGATGACAGCCATTTTCTCACTGATTCCGACAGTGCTAGACACCATATTCCTCCTGGATGTCGTGGATTGATGCTTAGCTGCAGAGAGAGTGTCCGCTTCTCCGCATGATTTCACCACCGCTACTGCGAAGAAACGCTGGTCAACAAGAAACGCATGGACGCTTCCCGCCCTCCCTACTTGATGATTAGTTCCATTATATGGAACATCTGGGATTAGTAAGGCCCTCACTGCTCGGCTGCTTCGAGGAAGCTTATCCGCCACAATCAGACACTTTTATTTGTATTCTGAGCCTTTCTTTGTTCCGACAGACCTGAGGCTACCCAGATTCGCCTGGGATGGACCATGTCAGATCCTCCCGCCTCGGAAGATTTGGGTATTCTGGCTACTCCGCTTACCTTGATATTGTCGAGGATGCGGCCATGTCCTTCATTGCCGAGTTAGTCACTCCTTTCTCTACTCCTGCTTTTATTTCTTTGTTTATGCCACCGCTCTATCCTTGTTCTGGAGGAGTCGTGGATGCCCTTCGCTTTTGCCGATAATCTTGACAATCCTTGGATGGCTCTGGGTGACTTTAATGTTGTCCAATCTTTATCTCGAGATCTCCGCGGCCATATTCGCACTCAAACCGCTATCGATGCCTTTAATTTTGCTTTATTGATTGTGGTTTGAGGATGCCGGTTTTCTGGGAGTCCTTATACCGGACTAATGGTCGTACTCGCAGACGCCTGGATCGGGTGGTTTGCAACCCCAAAGGGTCTAGGCTCTTCTCTACTTTAAAGGTCACCCACCTCAACCGCGACCGCTTCCGATCATTCGCCTCCTCATTGCTCTTGATTGGGTTTCGATCAAGGGTCCGGCTCGCTTCTGTGTTCCTACACCCCGGCTCAATCACTCCGATTTCATGGACACCGCTCTGCTAGCCTTGGTCCGACCCTGCCCCTGCAATGGATGCGGGCCTTCAACAGGTCGTGCGTCCTGTCGCGGTCTCGAAAGCCTCGAACAAAGATGTTTTCTGCAACATCGTAGATAGGGTTAGAGAGGCCGAGGAGGAGGTGGCCTGCCTGGGAGCACCGACTGACATTTCCGGGTTCTCCCGAGGATAGATCCGCTTGTTCCGAGGCTGTGGCTCTACCGTTACGTGGCCTTATCCAACGAGGAGACTTTTCTTAGATGCCTCCGGTGTCGATGGGTCCTGGAGGGGACTCCAACACCCGCTTTTTCATGCGATGGCTGTGAAGAAGCGCCAAGCAGTGTTTTGTCCATAGGATCCAGGCCGATGACTCCTCTCGGCTTTCTCGAGCCTTCCGAGATCGCGAGTTCTACTGCTCGGCTCTTCCAGAGCTTACTCGCCGGTGATCCCAAATCTGCCTCAAATTTCATGATTTTTCCGGTATTCCGAGATTAGTTTCCCACGAGGATGAGGACGACCTCCGTAGGATTCCCTGAGCATGGATGAGATCTCGCAGAGCTGTTTTCTATCGACCCGCTTAGCGCCCGGGCCTCGATGGTTTCAGAGTAAATTTTACCGTGCATGTTGGGATTTTATTTGCAGTGATTTGTTGGCTACCGTGGACGGATTTCTTCACTGTGTTCGCCCATGCCCTGGGGTTTCAGCCCACTCTCCCGGTTCTCCCGCCCAAGAAGGCTTCCCTGCCTCACTTGGTCCGATTTCGCACCTATTAGTTTGTGTAATGTCGAGAGCAAGATCCTCACGAAGCTCCTCGTTGCTCGCCTCCGCCGATCCTTCCTAGGATTATCTCGCCTCCTCGTGAGTGGTTTTGTTCCGGCCCGGTCATCCATGATAATGTACTTCTTGTCCAGAGTCGGTTCACGATCCGAATGAAGGACCCGTGGAGTAATGTCGTGTCAAGCTTGATATGGCTAAAGCTCACGATAAGATGTCTTGGTCCTTTGTCCTTCAGATGCTTCCGGCCTTCTGCTTCCCGAGCGGTGGGTTTCTCTTATATATAGGCCATTTCTCGGTCCGTGGTATTCCTGCTCGTTAACGGACCACCCACTGCTTCTTTCAGCCCCTAGGTGGCTTACTAGCAGGTGATCCCCTATCCCCGTGCTTATTTATTATTGTCACCGAATTTCTCTCTCGCCACCGACACTTTATTTGTCTTGCCCTCTATGCAAGACACCACCTCCGCTCGATGATGGTTTCAGATCCGAGCTTCATGGATGATATTGTTATTTTTGCTAATGGGAGCAAGTCCAAGATGCGCCTGCTTGATGAGCTTCCTTCACCACTATCACCTATCTCCTGGCACAGTATTAATCGCACTCAAGAGCAGTCTTCTATGTGGGAAGTTTGCCCTCTTCCCGCCAGCGACTATCCGCTCTTCTTACTAGTTTTCAGCAGACATGACTCGCCTTTCACTTACCTTGGGTGCCCTGGCCTATGTCAGGCGCCTGTGATTCGCTACTTTGATGATTTGATCGCCAAGGTCCGTAATATGATCTCCGGGTGGTCTAATCGCTCGCTTTCTTTGGCGCAAGCTTGTTCTTATCGACACGTGCTTTCCTCCATGCCTTCCATTTACTTCATGCCCTTAGACCGCCTCGACACCGTTGTTCATCGTCTGAGCGCCTATTTACCCGCTTTCCTGGGCGACATCGATACTCGCTGCACAGATTCATCGGTGTCTGTGGCTCTCTATTTGCTACCCGACATCGAGGGCGGCTTGGGCATTAGATCCTTTTTCGAGCCGGCCGAGGCTCTCGAGATTAAGCTCTGTGGCTGCCACACCGGCCCCCTCCGGGCTTCCTTTATGAAGTCTAAGCACTGCCGATCCGAGCATCCGGGATGATCTCGGCCTAGATCCCGCTTCCTCTTTGGCGCCGCTTTGTAAGATTCGGCATCACCGAACCCCACGCTCACCGGGCGGATTAGATCCGGACCGTAGCTTTGGTATGATTGTTGGCTCAACCCTCTCCGCTGCTCACGTACAACCCCGACCGGCTTCTTCTTGCCTCGCCTCGCCTTTTGAGGGGCATCAGATGGGATGATGTAGGTTGAGACCTTACTTCCACCCTCCGCTGTCGAAAGCGCATCCTTTGGTTCCGATTCCCTGGTCCCATGAGGGTCCCGACCTGCATGCGTGGACCTTTCTAATGATGGAGATTTTTCTCTCGAGGACCGCTGGGATCTTGTTCGGGACTCTAGACCTGCATGTATGAGGTTTGTTCCTTTATCCGGCAGAGATTGATCCTCCGTGGTGTCTTTCTTCCTCCGGGCGCTTATCATGGGGTTACTCGGCCACTTGATGATGCCCTCCGCACCCGGGCTTCTACATGGTTTCGAGATGTCTTTGCAATGGAGCTGTGGAGACTGCTAGACACCTTTTTCTTGAATGCCCTCACGCCGCATGTGTTTGGCTTCACTTTCATCGCACTTCTGCTTAGCAGATCCCCGCTTTATCTCCCCTTATGCTTTACTTCTTCATTGAGACGCTGTGTTCTTCCCGAAGAAGATATTCTGGTCCTCCTTCCTCGCTTCATCTTATGGCAAGTTTGAAGGCCCAAATGTCGCTCGATTTGATGCTTCGCTTTTCGCAGTGTAGTGTTATTTTTCGTGTGATTTCGACTTGAAGTCAGGTAGGGTCGCTTCGGCTTCAAGGCGCCCCACCGTAGGGGTCATGCAGACGCTGCTCGCAGATGGTTTACTTGATCATTCGCTCACCCTCATAGGCCCTGTTCGTCCTGATTTCGGTTGAGACCTCCGAGGGGCGTGGTCAAACCGAGTGTGGATTTGATGCTCTCGCAGCAACCCCGGATGTCTCGTCGCCGGAGGGATTTTCGTGGATCACTGTGGGACTGGCCTCGCCGCCGGATGTTTCTCGACACCATCCCATCCTATTCGCAGAGATCGACTGCAGCTTTACGAGGGTCTTAAAATGGTCACCGACCTTGGTTATTCTTGTCCTGAGCTAGAATCTGATTCCGCTACTGCAGCTTGCTTGATCACCTCTCAAAGATCCCGAGCATGGGAGTTCACTTACATTCTAGCTAGGATTAGAGCCCTCCGCGACACGCACTGACCGCCATTCGCCATGTTTCTCCGTGGAGGCCACCACAATGGCCGACTTCATGGCCAACCTGGCTTGCTCACACCTGCACTCAAGCAATGGCTCCATTACCATAGTGCCCTTCCCATGGTTTGCATGGGTATTCTTCTGACTGACGCCAGTGAGACTCCTTACATTAGGAGATGACCTTCGCTTCATCTCACTTTCCTCGAGACACAGACTTTTATCTTCTTATTTTGTTCTCAGCACTGCTCATTTATTTTGAGGTTTTGGCATTTGTCCCTCCAAAGGTACTTCTCTTACTTTTATATATGTGATGTGTAGGGTCCTGCTTAACCCCCACCACACCGGTGGCTTCAATAAAAACCCTAAACCCTAAACCCTAAACCCTAAACCCTAAACCCTAAACCCTAAACCCTAAACCCTAAACCCTAAACCCTAAACCCTAAACCCTAAACCCTAAACCCTAAACCCTAAACCCTAAACCCTAAACCCTAAACCCTAAACCCTAAACCCTAAACCCTAAACCCTAAACCCTAAACCCTAAACCCTAAACCCTAAACCCTAAACCCTAAACCACCCTAAACCAAAACCAACTTTCCAACCTCTCTAACTTTCTCTCTAGCAAAATTCTCTCAACTTTGTTGTTTTTGATTGAATCTTAGCTTCCTGGCCATGGCCTCACCGGAGGCCTGAAGACACCACCGCCGGCTCCACCACCGGCTCCACTGCCTCAAGACCACCACCGGACCCACCACCGGCCTCCTCCTCCTCACGCCAAGAACCAAATGACCGCCAACAATCTAATCCATCCACCGCCATTCCCATCACAACACCATCCGACCACAACTCCATCCCACCCCAAACCGCTATCTCCACTCATGGTCAACCCTCTCCCAAACAAGCCACTAGCACTAGCCATGATCAACGGCCCCTCCCAAGACCATCCAGACGCGGCACCACCACCTGCAACTTACCCAAAGTCCTTTCAACCCCTCGCGATCCTCACTGGCCAAGGAAAACAACCACCACTAAAACCCAACTCACTACCGTCATCCCTAAAACCCACTGGCCATGCAAGAAAGATGGCCATCTCCTAAGACCATCCAACCACAACCACCACCACTCCAGAACCCACCCGATGCCTCCTCAAACTTCTAAGCTCCCTCACTGGTCATCTGAAATCTCTCCTCACTCCACAAACCCGCAAGTCCCACACCCACATCCCGTGACTACTACATCGGCCGCCATGGCAAATCGCTCCTCCCGTCCGCCTGATTCACTCACCATAACCGGCCTTCCACAACCCTCTCCACCACTCCCAACTCACTGAGATACCCTCCCACATCTCTCAACCCGTCCCTTACCCATTTTCCTCCAAACACCGCGAAGCGGTGCAAGACAACCTCCAGCCCATCGCCACAGAACCCCACGACGGGCTACAACCTCCGCTTTCAACCTCCCAGGCTGCCAACCTAAGCTCCCATACCATGGCTTGTATCAACCAACCACCACTCACCCATCTCCTCCAACCGCCATGAGTGGTGCTAGCTACCTTCCAGCCACGCCAGGAACCGAGTCCGCCGCCCACCTCCCTCCGATTCAACCTCCGTGTCCCAAAACCGAGCTCCCCACAACCATGCAGATCAAGCTTTCCAACCACCGCCTTGCAACATCCAACCTCTCTTAACTTTTCAAAATAACACAAACCCTAACCCTAATCCCTAAGCCCAATATCATATTCCAACCTCATAACCCTCAAACAACTAATCCCACTTATGTTGACTCAAGCCCAAAGTCAATTTCCAACCCATATCCCTCAACCAAATTCCAAACTCATTTTTACACAAGCCCATCCCAAAATTCCAAAGACATATACCTCCTCCCAATAAGCCCAATTCTTCTACTCAAGCCCAAAATTCACAAGCCCAAAACCCAAAACCACATATGCCTCTATCCTCGATCCCGACACTCAGATCCCTACCCGTAAATCTTTCCTAGATGTCAGAATCGGCAATCCAAATCACTGCTCCTAATGTTTCTAGAACTCTACATCGTGGTGAGCCTCATTGCTTTATTTTCTAAGGAAGAAATTCAGTGTTATGGCCGAGCCATTCAAGCTTGCTTCAGTGGGAAGTTCTCATTCTAAGCAGCCATCGATGGATGCTATTCTGAAATTCTTTGTTTCTCTCGATCTCGCGGGAGTTCACAGATTTCACCGCTTGACAACCCAAGATGTGCCGATCAAATTAACCATGGAGGAGGATTATTCCAGATTTGGGTTCGCCGTACATGGTACATTAATGGTCGTGGCACGCGTGGTCTTCAAACGGAGCACCTGAGTTTCGATGTTCCGCTGAATCCCCATCAGGCCTCGCTTGGTAAGTCTCCCTTACTTACCTGCTCATTTTATCCATTCAAAACCCGCTTTATTCTCTATCGTCGGGCTATTGGCACCCTCCTGCAGGTTGATCACGCAACCGGCCTGTGAATAGACCATCCGCTGCTGGGTGCCGGCTGAGTATGATGTCTCGCTGCCTTTGTTGCCGCCAAGATTTGATTGGTGAGGGAGAGTCCGGTCTCGCAGTGATGTTGTTTTTGAGAGGGTTCCCGCCATTGTACTACTTGTAAGCACTGGGTCACGCCGAGGGTTGTTATGTCTCAAACCCAAGTCTTCGTAAGCCTCCTCCGCAGTAGGATAGTGGTCGCGACCGCCTCTGATAAGTGGCAAAACCAGCTGGTTCCACTGATGCAGCCACAGTCGCATCCAGCCTCCCAAGATGTTGTCATTCCCGATGCTCCCTCCAGAGTACGCTGATGTTAGGGTTGCCGCCCAGCTGGGATAGTCCGTCATTGGGTCGACCACATGGAGGATGTCCCCCACGATCAGTGGCCACGAGGATGGCATCTGCATGCAGGCAAAGCGATGTGTTGGGTCCTGAGTCGGCCTCATAGGGATGACATCGATACCATGCACGTGAGTTTCAACACTCACAGCCTCGAGATTCCGTAGATCTGCCCGGATGGTAGGGAGGGTTGCCCTGCATCTCCCGCCTCTGACGCTGAGTGTACTTCTGAGGATCTCGGAGGCTATGGATGATGGGAGATTTTTGACCGATCCGGAGGATGTTCACACTCCACCACCCACTGGATGCAAGTGATTAGTGGATCGGCCGATCGTAGGGCTGCCAGCCTTCCTGGGTTTTACTAGAGTTACGGCCCGAAGACTCGTAAGTCTCATGCGAGGGGTAGGAGTCGATCCCCACCCCAATGATTAATTCCATTATTTGGAATATCTCGGGATATGTAAGTGCCTCCGCTGGTCCACTGCTCATGGGTTGATCTCGTTGCATAGATTGGCTTCGTGTGTGTTTTGGAGCCTTTTCTTTCCGCTGATAGGTCGGAGAGCACTCGTGATCCGCATTGCGATGGAGCATGGGTTTTCTTCCCACTGGGAAAATATGGGTGTTCCGGCCTGCGCTTTTTCTGCTGGAGGTTCTGCAGGATACGGGCTGTGTGATTCACCGCCGGTTAGTCACTCCTTCTTTCCCGATCCTCAGATATGTTTCATATGTATATGCCAGCTTAGCTAAGACCGTGAGAGAGGATTTCGGGATGGCCTTGTTTCTTCATCGATAATCGGATGGCCCTTGATGCTGGGGGATTTTAACGCCAGGCGCCTCTCTCGAGATTTTGGCATGCCCACTTCGTGAGGCTATTGATGATTTTAACGCCGCTTCATCGGATTGTGGCCCTGATGATGTGGGTTTTACAGTGAGTCCTTTCACATGGACCAATGGGCGCATACTGGAGGCTGCTGATGTGGTCGTGTGCAATGCCCAATGGTTCGGGTTTCTTTCCTACATTTCGAGTTTCTCATCCGAATCGTGACCGGTTCGTGATCACTCTCCCTTACTTTTATCGTGTGCTAGATCTACCGGTGGACGCCCGTCTGTGTTCCGGCTTTACATGCTTGGCTTAAGCATCCCGAGTTTCTCGATGTCGCCAGCAGCCTTGGGTGCTCCCGCTATTGCTTCTGATGAGGGCTTTTCAGCAGGTTTGTCGATTGAAGCTATGCTTAAAAGCGTCGGAATAAGGTGTTTTTGTAATGTTTTGACAGTGGTTGGAGAGGCCGAGGAGGAGGTTGCTCTGAGAGAGGCCCAAGATGATCCATCCGGCTCAAACTGATGATCGTGGTGGCTTTTTCTCGAGGCTCGAGCCCGACCGCAGCATGCATGCATCGCAGTGAGGAGATTTTTACCAGCAGCAATGAGTGTACGCTGGTTGTGGAAGGGATGCCAATACCCTGGCTCTTCCATGCTATGATTGTGAAGAAGCAATGGCTCTTTCATGTCCATCTGACATGTGACGCCTGCCTCGCGATGGATCATCGAGCCCACCGCTATGGCCGAGTCTCATGGTGGATTACTTTCTGTGGTCTCTAGTGGAGGTCCCAGCCGGCCTGTGCCTCTGATTTTGATTTTATCCTTCTCCGGGTCACGGCTGAGGACGATGTGGATTTATGTAGTGAGCCCGATACTGGAGGAGTTACTAGCAGTGATTTTTTCTATCGATGCAGCATAGCGCCCGGTCCCGATGGGTTCTCGCAGAGGTTCTATCGTGCATGTTGGGATGTGATTTCACCGACTTGCTGGTCACTGCTCATGATTACTTTGGTTCCGCTATGCCTGGGGTTTCCAGAGCACTTTTCGGTTCTTCTTCCGGCAGGACTCCTGCTCTTCGGCTGATTTTCGCCAATCGCTTAGGTAACGCCAGCAATAAGGTTTTAACTAAATTGCTCACATGCGACCGACACCGTGGTTGCCTCGGATTATTTCTCCATCGCAGAGTGGTTTTGTGCCCGGTAGAGCATTCATGATAATGTGTCGTCGGCACATGAGCTTGTGCATGATCTTAGTCGTCGCACTCGAGGGCGTAACGTGGTTCCAAGTCGATATGGCTAAGGCTTATGATCTGATGTCATGGTCCTTTGTTCTCCGGGATGTCGAGGTGCTTTGGTTCTCGTGAGCAAAGGATTTCTTTAGTCTCGGAGGGCTATTTACGGACCTTGGTTTTCTCGTGCTCGCTAACGGTGTCACCCACGGATTTTTTCAGCCTCATGGTGGTCTCGCCAGTATGCATCCACTGCCTCCTAGCTTATTCATTATCGTCACCGAGTTTCTATCTAGAGGCTCGGATCGCTTGTACTCGCCGCGACCCTTCCGTGAGATATTGCTCGTCCTACTGCCTTCCTATCTCCCATTTGAGTTTTGCGGATGATATTGTTCTTTTTGAACGGGAGTAGGCTAGCCTCACGCCGCTTATGGGTTTCCTACATCATTACGAGGTCAAGCTTCAGGCAGCTGGTTAGCCACGCCAAGAGCAGCCTTTTATGTTCTGGGTCTCGATTCCCCGCCTCGCAGAGCTATTATTCATACAACTACTGGGTTCCAAAGCAGTATGATCCTCCTTTTCTTATCTTGGTTGCCCGTGTTTGTCGGGGCGCCAAGATTGCTCATTTTGATGACCCGCCTTGAGGGTCCGTGGAGCCGGATTTCCGTCACGAACCTACCGCCTCGCTTGGGGAAAGTTAGTGCTTATTCTAAGCATGTTCTATCCTCTATGCCTTTGCACTCATTTCCATGTCTCAGCGTCCAACCGATCGGGTTATCCAGACAGCTGGAGCGGATATTTACACGCTCCCATGGGGTGATCGTGGTCCCAGCGCAGGATTCATTGGCGCCATTGGCCTGAGGTGTGTTTTCCTGGAGGAGGGCGGCCCGGCATTAGGTCATTTCGG
The DNA here is from genome assembly GCA_025617385.1 of Murraya koenigii. Lineage (NCBI taxonomy): Eukaryota > Viridiplantae > Streptophyta > Magnoliopsida > Sapindales > Rutaceae > Murraya > Murraya koenigii. The sequence goes on from CM046812.1 coordinate 4,205,126, forward strand.
ATCTAGTCAAGCTTTCGAGCTTAGCTTCGGTGGCGATTTCTGGAGCAACTGCTCCTTATGGGCTTCCATATATGAAGTCCAAATATCGCGCCACTCGCTCAACCCCTAAGATGGTAGCTCACTACTCCCGCCTCCTTTACTGAGGCTGCTCTTGCTCCATCCGAGATGATGCCGAGCCTCATATACGATGGTTGGTGGGTGCTCGTGATTGTAGCTTCCGGTATGACCGCCGATGGGATCACTCCTTTGTACTTCTATAATTCCGTGCCGCTCTTCCAGACCGGCTTCCTTTATCAGCGTGGCAACCGCTTCAGATAGGGTAAGCTCCCGGCCGCCTTACCCACGCCAAGAGTCGAGCGATTGTTTTGATTCCGACATTCACCGGGCGTGCCTCGATGAGCTTCAAGTGGATTCTACCACCGATGGGGTTTTCATTCGAGATCACTGGAGATGGTGCGGTGCGCCTGCATCACCTAGATGGAGTATTTTCTATGATTTGGCAGCACATATTCCCTCCCTGCTATCCTTTTTCTTTGGCGGTCACGAGGCTTCCTAGCCAACCGATGATGCCTCGAGTGGACGCGCCTCAGATGGTTCTCTGGCTTCCGTGGACGTGTCACTGAGACTTCCCAAGACTTATTTCTTGAGTGCCCCGAGTTAGCCTGTGTCTGGGAGTATTTCTATCGTGGAGTAGTGGATCCCATGGATCGCTTTCATCGCCCCATGCTACTTTCGCCATCGCGCAGATGTGCCCTTCTAGTTCCTCATCTTCTAAGTTATTTTACCTTGCTACATTCTCGTGGCATGCGTGGAAGGCTCGAAATGGGTTCCGGCCTCGATTCTCACTCCTTTCCGTGGACGCCGTTATTTTCCCGAGTGGTATCGATGTCTCGGCTCATTGGCTCGCTTTGGCTTCAGCCTGCCCGCCACGGGAGGCCGGATTCTCACCATGGATGGGTTACGCGTGATTGATCCCCCGACGGCCTATTCGAAGTTAGTTGCTTGACGCCGACCGCCTCCGGGTGCGGCTGTCGACCGCTGATGGGTGTTCGAGGGTAATCCCGGCCGTCCACCGCAGGGGTGTTCTTCGAGACCATCGTGGTATGTTTTGGCGGGTTTGGCTCTTTCTCGGCCATCATCCGACACTTTATGCGGAGCTTCCGGGCAGACGGAGGGTTTGAGTCAGTGGTTCACCTGGATACTCGCTGTGGAGGTAGAGTCCGATTCTGCCACCGTGGTTTCTCGGGTCCTCTCGAACAGCCTGCTCGATGGGATTATGCCTTATCCTTGCGCCGAGTTAGACTGCAAGAGTGTCCTCTCATTCAGCCAGTGGTTCGGCACGCGTATCTGGAGGCGACATCTCGCAATCGACTTCTTAGCCAATTGGGCTTGCACTTCTCAGATCGCCCGTCGATTCCTTTCTAAGACGTGACCTGCCCATCGGCTTATCTCGGATTCTTCAGCTTGACGCACAGGAGACTCCTTACATTAGAGATGACCTTCGATTCATTCATTGCTCTCGAGACTCGCATTATTTATTTTCTTATATTATTCTCAGACATCGCTCATTTATTTCTGAGGTTTTGGTCTTTGTCCCTCCAAAGGTATTTCACTTACTTTTATATATGTGATGTGTAGGGTCCTGCCTAACCCCCACCACACCGGTGGCTTCAAAAAAAAAAAAAAAAAAACCCTAAACCCTAAACCCTAAACCCTAAACCCTAAACCCTAAACCCTAAACCCTAAACCCTAAACCCTAAACCCTAAACCCTAAACCCTAAACCCTAAACCCTAAACCCAAAACCAACCTCTCTAACTTTCTCTCTCTAGCAAAATCCTCTCAATTCGCTTTGTTTGACCTAAGGTTTACCTCCCGCCATGGCCTCACCGGAGGCCTGGGTCACATCTATCATCGCCACGGCAGCCTCTTTACATGCCTAAGATAAAAATTCCGCCAAAACTCCTGCCAAATCTTCATGCAACAACCTCCACCTTACCTCGCTATTCAATCCTCCCACATCCCCCAACCGCTTGTAGTCATGTCTCGCAAGTTCAAGGCAACCCTCTCAACCCACACACCCGGAGACACCCTCACCGCGACAAGCCCCCAAACTTCCAAGCCAACACACCGGCTTCCTCTCCCAAACAAGCCACTGGCAGCTGCCAGATCAACGGCCACGTCCCGGCTCCATCCAGACGCGGCACCACCTTTCTCGTGAACTTACCCAACATCCTTCCAACTTCCATGCAACGCCACTTGGCCAAGGAAAACTCCCCGACACACCCAACCCAAACTTACCAGCCATCGCCACCAAACACACCCAGAACTATCCCGATGTCTCCCCAGCCCCATGCACCTCCACCGGCACGGAAAAACCCTCCCCACATCACAAACCCGCAAGCCCATCATCCCCCACTGTCAACGGAAATCCCCCTGCATGCCCAATGTCCACATCCCGAGTCAACTACATCGGCGGGGATAGCAAGTCAGCCCCTCCCATCGGCTGGTTCCCTTGCCAATAACAGCCTCTCACAGCCCTCTCACCCACCGCAAGTCACCGTACACCTCCCCATATCTGAAACCCACCCCGAATCCTCCAATCCGTCATCTACATCGCGTTTTTCACCGCCACGAATCCGCTGCTCCTCAACACCCAGCCCACCGCCGTGCTTCCGCTTGAAAATCAGACTCTCCACTGGCCTCTGATCCGCCTTCACACTGTGGTAACAACGAGTCATTACTCCCCATCTTCCTCCAACCGCCGCGAGCGGTGCAAACCACCTTCCAGCCCATCGCCACAGAACCCATCGCTCGGTCAACAACCTCCGCTTTCAACCTCCGATGCCGCCGATCCAAGTTTCCCATACCATGCAGATGTAGCTCCCAAATCACCGCCTTTCCAACATCCAAACTCACTTAACACATCAAACAAACACCAACCCTAACCCTAATTCCCAAGCCCAATACCAAATTCCAGCCCATACCCTTCAAACAACTAATCCTTTTTATTTTAACCAAGCCCAAAACCAAATTCCAGCCCATATCCCTCAACCAAATTCCAGCCCATATTTTAAACAAGCCCATTCCCAAATTCCAGCCCATGTACCTCCCCACAATAAGCCCAATTCTTCTATTCCAGCCCAAATTACACAAGCCCAAAAATCCAAAACCACATATGCCTCTATCCTCGATCCCGATGCCCCACCCCGGCCCCTAAAATCTTTTTCAGATGCGGTCTCAGGGGCTAATAACTCAGAGATCCTGCTCAAACCTAAGAACACTCCAACTGGGAACCGCAATTATTTTCTCGACACGTGAGATCGAGCCATGGCTCAACCTTTCGTGACTCTCACTTGTAGGTAAATTTTCTTGGTCAGTCCTCTATGGAAATTATTAGAAAATTTTTATTTCCTTGGTCTTAAGTGGAAACTCTCGATTTCTCTTAGATAATCGCCACATTTTAATTAAATTATCTCATGAGGAGGATTATTCTCGGATCTGGCCGCGCCAATCATGGTATGTCAATGGCCGAGGCATGCGATTTTTATGGGACCAAGGACTCACCGCTCTACCGAGTCCCCGATTGTCCCCTGCTCTGGTATCCTTACCCTATTTACCTAAGACATTTTATACAATCAGAATCGCCTCTTTACTCTATCGTCACCGCCATCGGTACTCCTTCATGGGTCGACCATGCCACTGCCTCATATGTAGACCGTCTGCGGGTCCGTGGTTTTGATTGAGTATGATATTTCTAAGTCGCTAGTTCCTCGGATCCGATTGGAGAGGGGACCCTGGATTTTGGCGTAGTATTATTTTTGAGAAGGTTCCCGCCCACCGCAGCCTCATGTATGCACCTGGGCATTCTATAGAGGCTTGCTCACCATCGATCCAGTGTCGCGCAAGGCTCAACCCCACCTCGTGACTCAACCTCACTGGCCTAGTGCCCAACGAGGGCGATCACCCCATGCCTCCCGCCGCTGAGCACACCACTACTTCACCATCTACTACTCAAGACGTGACTCGGCTCCCGATCCTATCACCGCGGATCCTCACCCCTGTGCAGATGAGGAGATACAGATCTCGATGCCCAACCGGGCACCCGCCCAGACATCCACCCGCCTGCATAGCCTGGGCCCATGCCGCACATGATGATGGTCCAGATGCAGCTCAGCATCGCCAAGACACCTGCGGCTTCCGAGCCTATCACCGTGGATCCTCACCCCTGTGAGATGAGCAGTATACTTGATGATGGTTCGAGATGTCGGTTCAGTCGCCGCCAAGACACCTGCTGGCTTCCGAGCTCTGTCACGTGGATCCTCACCCGACTGATGAGGAGATACAGATCTGGGCACCCGCCCCGCCCAGACCGCCTGGCCTCAGTCATGATAGATGATGGTTCGGATGCGCTCAGTCACACTCAGACACCTGCGGCTTCCCGAGCCTTCACCGCGGATCCTCACCCTGCTGAGGAGGAGATACAGATCGGGCACCTGCTTCCGCCTGACCGCGTAGCCTCAGTCATGGCATGAGGATGGTTCAGATGCAGCTCAGTCGCCGTCAAGACACTCATGGCTTTCCGAGCCCATCGACACTGGATACTCATCTCGATTGATGGTAGGAGTCCAGACAAGATCTCACACCACCTCGCAGGAGACGCAGCAGACGCATGAAAGCTGCCCGCCTCTATACTTGATGATCATTTCCATATGTTATCTTTGTAGTCATTTTATTTCTCTTTCATTTATTGCTTTGTACTTGTTTATTTATGTCTGAGGTTCTGGTTCTTGTCCCCTCCGTTGTACTTCACTTTACTTTTTATATATATGATGTGGGGGTCCCGCCTAACCCCCACCTCCACGGTGGTTTAATAAAAAACCCTAAACCCTAAACCCTAAACCCTAAACCCTAAACCCTAAACCCTAAACCCTAAACCCTAAACCCTAAACCCTAAACCCTAAACCCTAAACCAAAACCAAAACCCACTTTCCAACCTCTCTCTAACTTTCTCTCTAGCAATATTCTCTCAACTCTTTATTTTTACTTAAGTTTGTGCTTCCGGCCATGGCCTCACCGGAGGCTCCCACCGCCGGCCTCCACCGCCAAGACCACCACCGGATCCACCACGGCCCTTCCTCCTCATGCCTAGCAACCAAATGACCGGCCAACTATCCACTCCATCCGCCACGGTTTCCATCACAACACCATCCCACCACAACTCCATCCCACCCCAAACCGCCACCTCCACCATGGTCAACCCCCTACCTCTGCAAACCTTGCCCATATAGCTGCTATCGATGACACCCACTTGCCGCCACCACCCTCCACAACCCGCCAAACACCGCCCAAATGACTGCTCTTTCACCCCACACTTACCTTGATAATCTGCCCACAACCGCCGCCTCACTGGCCATGGAGGGGGCCTTTGGTTCACAGACAACAAACCACGACGAATCTTCACAAATCCAAATTAACCACCACTCCAATCCATCACAAACCAGCCAAATAGTTACATCCACCAACCCAAAGCCACGAGCTCCCATGAAAAGACCCCCGAAACCGAACCAAAACCCATCACGCAACACAAACCCATCCACCCAAACCGAACAGCCCGTGAGTTTACCGAACCCAAATCCACGAGCTCAACCTTCCCTACCTTGGCCGAGGCCTCCATCGACGTGCCACACCTCGAAGAAACTCACCACTACATCGCGGACCTCCCCAAGATTTTCAGCCACCTCAAACACCCAAAGCCGTGAGCCACCTATGTCTTCAAGATCGGCAATCACGGCCAACAAATCCCACCCACCCACCGGTCCACCACATCCCTCCACCGACGTCCCACATCCCGAGTTTATTTCCCACCCCACCGCTGGATTTCCACAAGCTTTTCAGCTCTCCAAAACTCCCAAACCCGAAAGCCACCTACCACCACCCTCCTTTCCATGGCCGCCGGCCTTCTCCAACTTCCGTCCACCTCGCCGGCCCGGCTAAACCATCACCGCCCTCCAAAACCGTGGAACAAACCTCAGCCTCCACGCCTAACTCTTCCAAAGAGCCGCCTCCCATTTTGCTCAACAAACAAAAGCAAAACATAACACTCCTAACCCTAACCCTAGCACCATTTCCCAAGCCCAACATTCGCCCATTACCCCACTCAAACACTTAACCCATCCCTCCTCAAGAAGCTTCAACTCATTTAATGAAGCCAATAAATCTAATCCAGCCCATTTAAGCCAAAACCAAAAAGCCCAACCCTTTAACATTAAACCCAACCAACATAAACAAGCCCAAAATAAAATTCCAGCCTCAACAACCCAAATTCCAAACTTCATTGAATTAATCACACCTCTTAAATCCAAAACTTCAAAACTCCATAACTCTTAACCCAATTTCTACCACCCAAGGCCTAAACCCAAAACCTTCCTATGCTTCCATTATTAACCCTGCCTCTCCTCGATCCCGATGCCCCCTACCTCAAAAATCTTTCTTGATGTCGCTTCGTGGCATCCGACTCTGATATTCCTTTTAGACCCAAGATCTCTCCAACATGGGGAACCAGCCCATCATCTTTTCACCTCAGAGATCACGGCCATGGCGCAACCATCTGCGACTCTCTCGTTGGTAAGTTTTCCTTCGCCGCCCTTCTATGGACATAATCGAAAATTTTTGTTTCCCTAGTCTTAAAGGAAATTCCTAGATTTCTCTCCTCGATAACCGACACATCCTCATTAAGTTATCTACTGGAGGAGGATTACCTCGTGATTTGGTTGCGATAATCGTGGTATCGCTAATGGTCGCAGCATGCGATATTCAAGTGGAGTAAGGATTTCACTGCTCCATGGAGTCTCCGATTGTTCCTGGCTCCTGGTATCTCCCGCCTTACCTACCTGCAGACACTTTATTCATTGCAACCGCCCTTTACTCCATTGTCACGCCATCTGCAGACTCCCTTACTGGTCCACCACGCCACCGCCTCCGCCAATAGACCATCCGTGGGCTCGTGGTTTTAATCGAGTATGATATTTCGAGGCCTCTTGTTCCACCTGGATCCGGATTGGAGAGGGGACACGTGATTCTCGGCAGAGTGTTGTCTTCGAGAAGGTGCCCGATTATTGTACTCAAGATGTTTAGCATCTCGGCATTCTCATGGAGGCTTGTTTCACCACTAATCCAAGTCTCCGCAAGGTACAACCCCGGCCCCACACCACGCCTCCTCACCGACGGGCACGCCCACTTCTCCTCCCATCGCTCAAGACGCAGTGATTTCCGATCACAGACCCATAAGCCCCATTCTGGGTGTATCCTCACTCCTGTGAGTGAGGAGGTACAGCGCCAGAGTCCGACAGTGCGCTTGCCTGTGCACGCATTCTCCTGGACCGCTTTTCAGCTTGATACGTATGATAGATCCGACGTACATTCTTCATGATAACACTATTTTACTTGAGCCCAATCGAGGATATCGAGGGCCACCTGTGGAGCCTCTACAGTGGTCTCGCCCCCGAGGATGTGCCTTCCGATTTGTGCACCTTACATGTGGATTCAACACCCACCTGTGGATCGCCCATCCTCGCCCCGACGAGGAGATTGACACCGCGACTGGTGCCCACTGGTATATCGAGGGATGACTTCACCGATCGGACACTCGATCCCAAGAGTGAGGACCCCGTGGAGATGATGTACCATTTTCTCACCGATTCCGACAGATGTTAGACACCATATTCCTCCTGGATGCCGTGGATTGATAGCTTAGCCGAGAGAGAGTGTCTCGCTTCTCCGCATGATTTCACCACCGCCACTGCAAGAAACGCTGGTCAGCAGAAACGCATGGACGCTTCCCGCCCTCCCTACTTGATGATTAGTTCCATTATATGGAACATTCTGGGATTAGTAAGGCTCCCACTGCTCGTCTGCTTGAGGAAGCTTTATCCGCCACAACCAGACACTTTTATTTGTATTCTCGAGCCTTTTCTTTGTTCCGACAGACCTGAGGCTACCCAGATACGCCTGGGATGGACCATGTCAGTATCCTCCCGCCTCGGAAGATTTGGGTATTCTGGCTACTCCTTTTACCTTGATATTATCGAGGATGCGGCCAGTCCTTCATTGCCTAAGTTAGTCACTCTCTTTCTACTCCCTGCTTTTATTTCTTTGTTTATGCCACTGCTCTATCCTTGTTCTGGAGGAGTCGTGGATGCCCTTCGCGCTTTGCCGATAATCTTGACAATCCTTGATGGCTCTGGGGTGACTTTAATGTTGTCCAATCTTTATCTCGAGATCTCCAGGCGCCATATTCTGCACTCAAACCGCTATCGATGCCTTTAATTTCGCTTTATTGATCGTGGTTTGAGGATGCCGGTTTTCTGGGAGTCCTTATACCGGACTAATGGTCGTACTCGCAGACGCCCGGATAGGGTGGTTTGCAACCCCAAAGGGTCTCAGGCTCTTCTCACTTTAAAAGTCACCCACCTCAACCGAGACCGCTTCGATCATTCGCCTCCTCATCGCTCTTGATTGGGTCTCGATCATGGGTCCCGGCTCGCTTCTGTGTTCCTACACCCCGGCTTAATCACTCCGATTTCATGGACACCGCTCTGCTAGCCTTGGTCCCGACCCTGCCCCTGCAATGGATGCGGGCCTTCAGCAGGTCGGTGCGTCTGTCAGGTCTCGAAAGCTCTGAACAAAGATGTTTTCTAGAACATCGTAGATAGGGTTAGAGAGGCCGAGGAGGAGGTGGCTCATCTGGGAGCACCGACTGACATTTCTAGTTCTCACCGAGGATAGATCCGCTTGTTCCGAGGCTAGGGCTCTACCGCTACGTGCCTTATCCAACGAGGAGACTTTTCTTAGATGACCTCCTGTGTCGATGGGTCCTGGAGGGGACTCCAACACCCGCTTCTTTCATGCGATGGCCGTGAAGAAGCGCCAAGAAGTGTTTTGTCCATAGGATCCAGCCGATGACTCCTCTCGGCTTTCTCGAGCCTCTCAGAGATCGCGAGTTCTACTGCCTCAGCTCTTCCAGAGCTTACTCACCGGTGATCCCAGCTTGTCTCAAATTTCATGATTTTTCTCGGTATTCCGAGATTAGTTTCCCACGAGGATGAGGACGACCTCCGAGGATTCCCCGACATGGACTGAGATTCAGCAGAGCTGGCTTTCTATCGACCCGCTTAGCGCCCCGGGCCCGATGGTTTCGTGAGTAAATTTTACCGTGCTTGTTGGGATTTTATTCATAGTGATTTGTTGGCTACCGTGACTGGATTTCTTCACTGTGTCTCGCCCATGCCCTGGGTTTCAACCCACCTCCCGGTTCTCCCGCCAAGAAGGCTTCCCTGCCTCACTTGGTCCGATTTCTGCACCTATTAGTTTGTGTAATGTCGAGAACAAGATCCTCACGAAGCTCCCTCGTTGCTCGCCTCCCACCGATCCTTCCTAGGATTATCTCGCCTCCTCGTGAGTGGTTTTGTTCCGGTAGGTCATCCATGATAATGTTCTTCTTGTCCGTGAGTCGGTTCACGATTTGAATAGAAGGACCCGTGGAGTAATGTCGTGTCAAGCTTGATATGGCTAAAGCTCACGACAAGATGTCTTGGTCCTTTATTCTTCGGGATGCTTCTGGCCTTCTGCCTCCCGAAGCGTGGGTTTCTCTTATCTATCGTGCCATTTCCGGTCCGTGGTATTCTGCTCAGTTAACGGTACCAACCACGGCTTCTTCTCACCCTCAGGTGGCTTACTAGCAGGTGATCCCCTATCCCCATGCTTATTTATCATTGTCACCGAATCTCTTTCTCGCGACCTGACACTTTGTTTGTCTTGCCCCCTATGCAAGACACCACCTCCGCTCGACGATGGTTTCACGATCCGAGCTTCATGGATGATATTGTTATTTTTGCTAATGGGAGCAAGTCCAAGATGCACCGCTTGATCGAGCTTCTTCATCACTATCGACCATCTCCCACAACAGATTAATCTGCACTCAAGAGCAGCTTTCTATGTGGGAAGTTTGCCTCTCTTCCCGTCAGCGACTATCCGATCTCTTATCTGGTTTCCAAGCAATGTGACCTCGCCTTTCACTTACCTTGGGTGCCCTGGCCTATGTAGGGCGCCTGTGATCTCGCTACTTCGATGATATGGTCGCCAAGGTCCGTAATAGGATCTCCGGGTGGACTAATCGTCTCGCTTTCTTTGGCGGCAAGCTTGTTCTTATCGACACGTGCTTTCCTCCATGCCTCCATTTACTTCATGCCCTTAGACCGCCTCGACACCGTTGTCCATCGCCTTGAGCGCCTATTTACCCGCTTTCTCCGGGCGACACCGATACTCGCCTGCCAGATTCATCGTGTCTGTGGCTCTCTATTTGCTACCCGACAACCGAGGGCGGCTTGGGCATTAGATCCTTTTTCGATCCGGGCCGAGGCTCTCGAGCTTAAGCTCCGTGGCGCTACGACCAACGCCCCTCCGGGCTTCTTTTACGAGGTCTAAATACTGCCGATCCGAGCATCCGGGATGATTCAGCTTCGGATCCCGCTTCCTCTTTAGCGCCGCTTTGTAAGATCCGGCATCACTGAACCCTACGCTCACCGGGCGGATTAGATCCGGGACCTGTAGCTTTGGTATGATTGTTGGCTCAACTCCCTCCATCTGCTCACGCACAACCCCGACCGGGCTTCTTCTGCCTCGCCTCTGCCTTTTTGAGGGCACTCAGATGGGATGGAGGTAGGTTGGAGGCCTTACTTCCACCCTCCGCTGTTGAGCAGATCCTTTGGTTCCTGCTCCCGCCTCCCACGATGGTCCCGACCGGATGCGTGGGACCTTTCTAACGATGGTGATTTTTCTCCCGAGGATCGCTGGGACCTTGTTCGGGACTCTAGAGCCACTGTATGAGGTTTGTTCTTTATTCGGCAGAGAATGATCCCTCCAGTGGTGTCTTTCTTCCTCCGGGCGCTTATTGCGCGGTTACCTCGGCCACTGGATGATGCTCTCCGCGACCCTGGGCTTCTACATGGTTTCGAGATGTCTTTGCAATGGAGCTGTGGAGACTGCTCGACACCTTTTTCTTGATTGCCCACATGCCGCATGTGTTTGGCTTTACTTTCATCGCCACTCTGGCTTAGAGTATCCCCGCTTTATCTCCCTTATGCTTTACTTCTTCATTGAGACGCCAGTGTTCCTCCCAATGCAAGATATTCTGGTCCTCCTTCCTTGCTTCATCCTATGGCAAGTTTGAAGGTCCAAATGCCGCTCGATCTGATGCTTCTGCTTGTGCAGTGGAGTGTTATTTTTCGTGTGATTTCGACTTGAGGTCAGTGGGCCGCTTCGGCTTCAAGGCGCCCCACCGTAGGGGTCATGCAGACGCAGCTCGCAGATGGATTACTGATCATCTCGCTCACCCCATAGGCCCTGTCTCGTCTCGATTTCGGTTGAGACCTCCGAGGGGCGTGGTCAAACCGAGTGTGGATTTGATGCTCCCGCCAGAACCCCGGATGTCTCGGCCGGAGGGATTTTCGTGGATCATCGTGGACTGGCCCTCGCCGCTGGATGTTTCTGACACCACCCCATATTATTCGCAGAGTCGACTTGCAGCTTTACGAGGGCCTTAAAATGGTCACCGACCTTGGTTTTTCTTCTCCTGAGCTAGAATCTGATTCCGCTACTGCAGCTTGCTTGATCACTTCTCAAAGATCCCGGCGATGGGAGTTCACTTACATTCTAGCTAGGATTAGAGCCCTTCATGACACGCCTGATCATCATTCGCCATGTTTCTCCGTGGAGGCCACCACAGTGCCGACTTCATGGCCAACCTGGCTTGCTCACACCGTACTCAAGCAGCTGGCTCCATCACCATAGTGCCTCTTCCCCATGGTCCGGCGGGTATTCTACTACTTGACGCCAAGCAGGAGACTCCTTACATCAAGAGATGATCTCGCTTCTTTCACTTTCCTCGAGACTACACTGCTTATTTTCTTATATTGTTCTCAGATATCGCTCATTTATTTCTGAGGTTTCTGGCCTTTGTCCCTCCAAGCAGTAGTTCATTTACTTTTCATATATGTGATGTGTGGGTCCTGGCTTAACCCCCACCACACCGGTGGCTTCAATAAAAAACCCTAAACCCTAAACCCTAAACCCTAAACCCTAAACCCTAAACCCGGACTCCAACACCCGCTCTTTCATGCGATGGCTGTGAAAAGCGCCAAGCAGTGTTTTGTCCATAGGATCCAGGCTGATGACTCCTCTTGGCTTTCTGAGCCTTCAGAGATCGCGAGTTCGGCTGTTCAGTTCTTCCAGAGCTTACTCGCCGGTGATCCCAGTCCGTCTCAGCCTCATGATTTTTCTGGTATTCCGAGATTAGTTTCCCACGAGGATGAGGACGACCTCTGTAGGATTCCTGATATGGATGAGATTCGCAGAGCGGTTTTTCTATCGACCCGCTTAGCGCCCGGGCCTCGATGGTTTCAGAGTAAATTTTACTGTGCATGTTGGATTTTATTTGCAGTGATTTGTTGGCTACCGTGGACGGATTTCTTCACTGTGTCTCGCCCATGCCCTGGGTTTCAGCCCACCTCCCGGTTCTCCCGCCTAGAAGGCTTCCCTGCCCACTTGGTCCGATTTCGCACCCATTAGTTTGTGTAATGTCAAGAGCAAGATCCTCACGAAGCTCCTCGCTGCTCGCCTCACCGATCCTTCCTAGGATTATCTCGCCTCTCGTGAGTGGTTTTGTTCCTGCAGGTCATCCATGATAATGTACTTCTTGTCCGTGAGTCGGTTCACGATTCGAATGAAGGACCCGTGGAGTAATGTCGCGGTCAAGCTTGATATGGCTAAAGCTTACGATAAGATGTCTCGGTCCTTTGTCCTTCAGATGCTTCCGGCCTCCTGGCTTCCCGAGCATGTGGGTTTCTCTTATCTATAGGCCATTCTCGGTCCGTGGTATTCTGCTCTAGTTAACTGGACCAGCCACTGGCTTCTTTCATCCCTAGGTGGCTTACTAGCAGGTGATCCCCATCCCCTGCTTATTTATTATTGTCACCGAATTTCTTTCTCGCGCCTCGACACTTTATTTGTCTTGCCCCCTATGCAAGACACCACCTCCGCTCGACGATGGTTTCATGATCCGAGCTTCATGGATGATATTGTTATTTTGCTAATGGGAGCAAGTCCAAGATGCTGCTGCTTGATGAGCTTCCTTCATCACCATCACCATCTCCCAGCCAGATTAATCGCACTCAAGAGCAGCTTCTATGTGGGAAGTTTGCCCTCTTCCCGTCAGCGACTATCCGCTCTCTTACTAGTTTTCAAGCAATAGGACTCGCCTTTCACTTACCTCGGGTGCCCGGCCTATGCTCGGGCGCCTGTGATTCGCTACTTTGATGATTTGATCGCCAAGGTCCGTAATAGATCTCCGGGTGGTCTAATCGCTCGCTTTCTTGGCGAAGCTTGTTCTTATCGACACGTGCTTTCCTCCATGCCTCCATTTACTTCATGCCCTTAGACCGCCTCGACACCGCTGATTCATCGTCCTGAGCGCCTATTTACCCGCTTCTCCGGGCGACATCGACACTCGCCTGCACAGATTCATCGGTGTCTGTGGTCTCTATTTGCTACCCGACATCGAGGGCGGCTTGGCATTAGATCCTTTTTCGATCCGGCCGAGGCTCTCGAGATTAAGCTCTGTGGCGCTGCCACCGCCCCCTCCGGGCTTCCTTTACGAAGTCTAAGCACTGCCGATCCGAGCATCCGGGATGATCTCGGCCTAGATCCCGCTTCCTCTTGGCGCCGCTTTGTAAGATCTCGGTACCGCCGAACCCCACGCTCACCGGCGGATTAGATCCGGGACCTGTAGCTTGGTATGATTGTTGGCTCAACCCTCTCCGCTGCTCACGTACAACCCCGACCCGGCTTCTTCTTGCCTCGCCTCGCCTTTTGAGGGGCACTCAGATGGGATGATGTAGGTTGGAGACCTTACTCCCACCCTCCGCTGTTGAAAGCGATCCTTTGGTTCCGATTCCCTGTCCCATGCGAGGTCCCGACCAGATGCGTGGACCTTTCTAATGATGGAGATTTTTCTCCGAGGACCGCTGGGATCTTGTCTCGGACTCTAGACCCATGTATGAGGTTTGTTCCTTTATCCGGCAGTAGATTGATCCTCCAGTGGTGTCTTTCTTCCTCCGGGCGCTTATCATGGGGTTACCTCGGCCACTTGATGATGCCCTCCGCACCCGGGCTTCTACATGGTTTCGAGATGTCTTTGCAATGGAGCTGTGGAGACTGCTAGACACCTTTTCTTGAATGCCCTCACGCCGCATGTGTTTGGCTTCACTTTCATCACACTTCTGCTTAGCAGATCCCCGCTTTATCTCCCCTTATGCTTTACTTCTTCATTGAGACGCCGTGTTCTTCCCAAGAAGATATTCTGGTCCTCCTTCCTCGCTTCATCTTATGGCAAGTTTGAAGGTCCGAAATGTCGCTCGATCTGATGCTTCTGCTTTGCGGTGTAGTGTTATTTTTCGTGTGATTTCGACTTGAAGTCGGTAGGGTCGCCTGGCTTCAAGGCGTCCCACCGAGGGGTCATGCAGACGCTGCTCGCAGATGGTTTACTTGATCATTCGCTCACCCTCATAGGCCTGCTCGTCCTGATTTCGGCTGAGACCTCCGAGGGGCGTGGTCAAACCGAGTGTGGACTTGATGCTCTCGCAGCAACCCCGGATGTCCGCGCCGGAGGGATTTTCGTGGATCACCGTGGACTGGTCCTCGCCGCCGGATGTTTCTCGACACCATCCCATCCTATTCGCAGAGATCGACTTGCAGCTTTACGAGGGTCTTAAAATGGTCACCGACCTTGGTTATTCTTGTCCTGAGCTAGAATCTGATTCCGCTACTAGCAGCTTGCTTGATCACCTCTCAAAGATCCCGAGCATGGGAGTTCACTTACATTCTAGCTAGGATTAGAGCCCTTCACGACACGCACTCGATCGCCATTCGCCATGTTTCTCCGTGGAGGCCACCACAACGGCCGACTTCATGGCTAACCTGGCTTGCTCACACTGCACTCAAGCAATGGCTCCATCACCATAGTGCCCTTCCCCATGGTTTCATGGGTATTCTTCTGCTTGACGCTGCAGGAGACTCCTTACATTAGAGATGACCTTCGCTTCATTCACTTTCCTCGAGACTCGCACTTTTATCTTCTTATTTTGTTCTCAGACTGCTCATTTATTTCTGAGGTTTTGTATTTGTCCCTCCAAAGGTACTTCTCTTACTTTTATATATGTGATGTGTAGGGTCCTGCTTAACCCCCCACCACACCGGTGGCTTCAATAAAAAAAAACCCTAAACCCTAAACCCTAAACCCTAAACCCTAAACCCCAAACCCTAAACCCTAAACCCCTAAACCCTAAACCCTAAACCCTAAACCCTAAACCCTAAACCCTAAACCCTAAAACCCTAAAACCCTAAACCCTAAACCCTAAACCCTAAACCCTAAACCCTAAACCCTAAACCCTAAACCCTAAACCCTAAACCCTAAACCCTAAACCCTAAACCCTAAACCCTAAACCCTAAACCCTAAACCCTAAACCCTAAACCCTAAACCCTAAAACCCTAAACCCTAAACCCTAAACCCTAAACCCTAAAACCCTAAACCCTAAACCCTAAACCCTAAACCCTAAACCCTAAACCCTAAACCCTAAACCCTAAACCCTAAACCCTAAACCCAAAACCCTAAACCCAAAAACCTCTCTAGCTTTCTCTCTATCAAAATCCTCCTCAACTCTCCATCGCTGACCAAAGCTTGACCACCCTGGCCATGGCCTCTCCGGAGGCCGGGTGGCTCTTCACCGCCACGGCTTCTCTCCATGCCTAAGAATATCTAGCCTGCCATCTCTCCATAGATCAACCGCAACAACCGCCGAATCTCCATGTCAACTCCTCGCCAAACACTCCCCAAACATGCTCACCACATCTGGCTCCCATTGCTCCTCCGCACTCGCCATTCAATCCTCCTACCAACCCCAACCGCTTGTAATCATCTCTGCAAACACAAGGCACCTCCTCAACCCACCCTCCCGGAGACACCCCCACCGCACAAGCTCCCAAACGCCCAAGACAAACTGACTGCCATCCTCACCCAAACAATACACGGCCGCCATGAGCATCAATGGCCACTTCCCAAGACCATCCGTACACCGGCACCATCATCTCGCGAACTCTGCTCGCCGCCTGTCCAAATCCCCATGCACCCCTACTGGTCACTGAAAATCCAAAAACACTCAACTCAACTCACTGGCCATCGTCCCCTAAAGTTCAATCACGCCGCTGCTCAAACGGCCACTTGCTCCACCATCTCACCACCGCCATCACCACCCGCAACTCACCCGATGTCCCTCCACCTTTAGCAGCCATGCGAGCAACGCTGTTCTACTTCCAAATCACCGACGAGGAACTCGCCGGTGAGCCACCCTACCGTGATGGCAACTACATCGGCCGCGATGGCAAGCCACCGCCCCTTGCTGCTACTCAACTCTTCACAGCCCCTCAACCACCCTCAAGCCACCACGCATCTTCTCACATCCGAAAACCCGAACTCCCACACCCAAATCTCCAACTCACTACTTGGCCGTGGTTTTTAGCGCCGCAGCGGCTGTCTTCAACCCCCTAAGATCGCTGGCAAACCGCTTGAGTGTCAACGCCCTCCACTGGCCTCAACTCGCCTCCACCGCCACTTGGCCTACAAGAACTCACCGCCACCCCTTTTGCAACCAAACAAACATAACATATCCCAAAATACAAAACCCTAACCCTAATCCTAACCCTAACCCATTTAAACAAGCTCCAAACCCATGATTTTAACCCATCCCTCCCCAAGCCCAAAGTCAAAATCCAAATTCATATTCCTCAAACAAATTCCAACTCCATATCCCTCTTATTTTAAACAAGCCCATTCCCAAATTCCAGCCCATGTACCTCCCCACAATAAGCCCAATTCTTCTATTCCAAACCTCAAATTACACAAGCCCAAAAATCCAAAACCACATATGCCTCTATCCTCGATCCCGATGCCCCACCCCTGCCCCTAAAATCTTTTTCGGATGCGGCCTCGTGGCTAATAACTCGTAGATCCTGCTCAAACCTAAGAACACTCCAACTGGGAACCTGCAATTATTTTCTCGACACATGAGATCAAGCCATGGCTCAACCTTTCGTGACTCTCACTTGTCGGTAATTTTCTTTCGTCAGTCCTCTATGGAAATTATTAGAAAATTTTTATTTCCTTGGTCTTAAGTGGAAACTCTCGATTTCCTCTTAGATAATCGCCACATTTTAATTAAATTATCTCATGGAGGAGGATTATTCTCAGATCTCGGTCGCGCCTAATCATGGTATGTCAACGGCCGAGGCATGCGATTTTTAGTGGGACCAAGGACTCACCGCTCTACCGAGTCCCCGATTGTCCCCTGCTCTGGTATCCTTACCCTATTTACCTAAGACATTTTATACAATCAGAATCGCCTCTTTACTCTATTGTCACCGCCATCGGTACTCCTTCATGGGTCGACCATGCCACTGCCTCCATAATAGACCGTCCGCGGGTCCGTGGTTTTGATTGAGTATGATATTTCTAAGCCGCTAGTTCCTCGGATCCTGATTGGAGAGGAGGACCTGGATTTTGGCGAGTATTATTTTTGAGAAGGTTCCCGCCCATCGTAGCCTCATGTATGCACCTGGGCATTCTATAGAGGCTTGCTCACCATCGATCCAGTGATCGCGCAAGGCTCAACCCCACCTCGGACTCAACCTCACTGGCCTAGTGCCCAACGAGGGCGATCACCCCATGCCTCCCGCTGCTGAGCACACCACTCACTTCACCATCTACTACTCAAGACGTGACTCGGCTCCCGATCCTATCACCGCGGATCCTCACCCCTGTGTAGATGAGGAGATACAGATCTCGATGTCCAACTGGGCACCCGCCTAGACATCCACCCGCCTGCATAGCCTGGGCCTCATGCCGCCATGATGATGGTCCAGATGTGGCTCAGCATCGCCAAGACACTGCATGGCTTCCGAGCCTATCATCGCGGATCCTCACCCCTGTGTAGATGAGCGTGACACTTGATGATGGTTCGGGATGTCGGTTCAGTCGCCGCCAAGACACTGCATGGCTTCCGAGCCTGTCACCGCGGATCCTCACCCGGCTGACGAGGAGATACAGACTGGGCACCTGCCCGCCCAGACCGCCTGAGCTCAGTCACTGACAGATGATGGTTCGGATGCGCTCAGTCGCCACTCAGACACTGCATGGCTTCCGAGCCTTCACGCATGGATCCTCACCCGGCTGAGGAGGAGATACAGATCTGGGCACCTGCTTCCGCCTAGACCGCGCAGCCTCAGTCATGACAGAGGACGGTTCAGATGCAGCTCAGTCACGCCAAGACACCTGCGGCTTCCGAGCCCATCGACACTGGATACTCATCTCGGTTGATGGTAGGAGTCTCAGACAAGATCTCACACCATTACCTCAGCAGAGACGCAGCAGACGCATGGAAAGCTGCCCGCCTCTATACTTGATGATCATTTCCATATGTTATCATTGTAGTCATTTTATTTCTTTTCATTTATCGCTTTGTACTTGTTTATTTATGCTCTGAGGTTTGGTTCTTGTCCCTCCGTTGTACTCACTTTACTTTTTATATATATGATGTGAGGGTCCCGCCTAACCCCCACCTCCATGGTGGATTTTAATAAAAAACCCTAAACCCTAAACCCTAAACCCTAAACCCTAAACCCTAAACCCTAAACCCTAAACCCTAAACCCTAAACCCTAAACCCTAAACCCTAAACCCTAAACCCTAAACCCTAAACCCTAAACCCTAAACCCTAAACCCTAAACCCTAAACCCTAAACCCTAAACCCTAAACCCTAAACCCTAAACCCTTAAACCCTAAACCCTAAACCCTAAACCCTAAACCCTAAACCCTAAACCCTAAACCCTAAACCCCAAACCCTAAACCCAAAACCCTAAAACCCCAAACCCTAAACCCCAAACCCTAAACCCCAAACCCTAAAACCCCAAACCCTAAACCCTAAACCCCAAACCCTAAACCCTAAACCCCAAACCCTAAACCCTAAACCCCAAACCCTAAACCCCAAACCCTAAACCCTAAACCCCAAACCCTAAACCCCAAACCCTAAACCCTAAACCCTAAACCCTAAACCCTAAACCCTAAACCAACTTTCCAACCTCTCTCTAACTTTCTCTCTCTACACTAATTCTCTCAACTCTCTCTTGTTTACGAAAGTTTGTTTACCAAGTTCCATCACCGGCCATGGCCTCACTGGAGGCCGGTGAACCACCACCGCCGTCACCACCGCCGGCTCCACCACCACCACCACCGCCGGCTCCCCCTCTTCACGCCGGCAACCAAAACACCGGCCATCAAGACAACATGGCCGGATCAAGGCCCCTCCATCAACTTGATCAACCGGAACCATCCTCACGCAAGAAACCCACCAAATCTCCAACCAAACTCACTGCCCTCCTCACTCAACTAACCCTCGCTGCCATGCAGATCCATGAGCACCTCCCAGACCATCCCACCTCTTCCACCACCTTCCGAAACTCACCCAAACACCACCAAACCCGATGCACCCTTGCAGCCGAGCCAAATCCATCAACACACTCAACCCAAATCACGGCTTCCTTCACCCAAAGATTCAACTTCAGCCATGCAGATCAAAGGCCGCCTCCAAGACCATCCCGCCACTGCCACCACGCCCCTGCAACCTTCCCGACGTCCCTCCAACCCTAAGCCACCTCAAACTCACTGAAATTCCCCCACACACTCAACCCGCATGTTCATGACCCACATCCTATGACTACAAGATCTGCAATCACGGCCAACCAATCTCACCCACCTACCGGCCCTTCACATCCCTCCACCGACGTGCCACATCCCGAGCTTATTCCCCACCCCATCGCCGGATTTCCAAGCTTTCCAACTCTCCAAAACACCCAAACCCGCAAGCCACCAACCACCACCCTCCTTTCCTGCCGCCGGCCTTCTCCAACTTCCGTCCACCTCGCCGGCCTCACAAACCACCACCGCCCTCCAAAACCGTGGAACAAACCTCAGCCCCCACGCCTAACTCCTCCAAAGCAGCCGCCTCATTGTGCTCAACAAACAAAAGCAAAACATAACACTCCTAACCCTAACCCTAGCACCCTTTCCCAAGCCCAACATTCGCCCATTACCCCACTCAAACACTTAACCCATCCCTCCTTCAAGAAATTTCAACTCATTTAATGAAACTAATAATCCTAACTCCAACTCCATTTAAGCTTAAACCAAAAGCCCAACCCTCCAACACTAAACCCAACCAATATAAACAAACCCAAAACAAAATTCCAGACTCAACAACCCAAATTCCAAACCTCATTGAATTAATTACAGCTTCTTAAATCCAAACTTCATAAATCCATAACCCTTAACCCGATTTCCACCACCCAAGGCCTAAACCCAAACCTTCCTATTCTTCCATTGTCAACCCAGCCTCTCCTCGATCCCGATGCCCCCTACCTCAAAAATCTTTCCTGATGTCGCTTCGTGGCATCCTGACTCCTGGATATTCCTTTAGACCCAAGATCTCTCCAACATGGGGAACCAACCATCATCTTTTCACCTCAGAGATCACGGCCATGGCGCAACCATTCGTGACTCTCTCGTGGTAAGTTTTCCTTGGCCGCCCTTCTATGGACATAATCGTAAAATTTTTGTTTCCCAGTCTTAAAGGAAATTCCAGATTTCTCCCTCGATAACCGACACATCCTCATTAAGTTATCTACTGAGGAGGATTACTCTCGATTTGGTCATGCGATAATCGTGGTACGCTAATGGTCGCAGCATGCGATATTCAAGCTGGAGTAAGGATTTCACTGCTCCATGGAGTCTCCGATTGTTCCTGCTCCGGTATCTCTCGCCTTACCTACCTGGCTCACTTTATTCATCGCAACCGCCTTTACTCCATTGTCGCCGCCATCCAGACTCCCTCACGTGCCCACCACGCCACTGCCTCCGCCAACAGACCATCCGTGGGCTCGTGGTTTTAATCGAGTATGATATTTCGAGGCCTCTTGTTCCACCTGATCCGGATCGGAGAGGGGACACTGGATTCCGGCAGAGTGTTGTCTTCGAGAAGGTGCCCGATTATTGTACCAAGATGTTTAGCATCTCGGCATTCTCATGGAGGCTTGTTTCACTACTAATCCAAGTCTCCGCAAGGTACAACCCCAGCCCCACACCACGCCTCCCACCGACGGCACGCCCACTTCTCCTCCCATCGCTCAAGACGCAGTGATTTCCGATCACAGACTCCATAAGCCCCATCTGGGTGTATCCTCACCCCTGGTGAGCGAGGAGGTACAGCGCCGGAGTCTCGACAGTGGCGCTTGTCCGTGCACGCATTCTCCTGGACCGCTTTTCAGCTTTGATACGTATGATAGATCCGACGTACATTCTTCATGATAACACTATTTTACTTGAGCCCAATCGAGGATATTGAGGGCCACCTGTGGAGCCTCCACTGTGGTCTCGCCCCCGAGGATGTGCCTTCCGACTTGTGCACCTTACATGCGGGATTCAACACCCACCTGTGGACGCCCATCCTCGCCCCGACGAGGAGATTGACACCACGGTCGGTGCCCATGGTATATCGAGGGATGTACTTCACCGACCTGGACACCGATCCCAAGAAGTGAGGACCCCGTGGAGATGATGTACCATTTTCTCACCGATTCCGACAAGTGTTAGACACCATATTCCTCCTGGATGCCGTGATTGATAGCTTAGCTGCAGAGAGAGTGTCCGCTTCTCCGCATGATTTCACCACCGCCACTCGCAAGAAACGCTGTCAACAAGAAACGCATGGACGCTTCCCGCCCTCCCTACTTGATGATTAGTTCCATTATATGGAACATCTCGGGATTAGTAAGGCCCCCACTGCTCGTCGCTTCGAGGAAGCTTTATCCGCCACACTCAGACACTCTTATTTGTATTCTCGAGCCTTTTCTTTGTTCTCGACAGACCTGAGGCTACCCAGATTCGCCTGGGATGGACCATGTCAGTATCCTCCCGCCTCGGAAGATTTGGGTATTCTGGCTACTCCGTTTACCTTGATATTATCGAGGATGCGGCCAGTCCTTCATTGCCAAGTTAGTCACTCTCTTTCTACTCCCTGCTTTTATTTCTTTGTTTATGCCACTGTCTCTATCCTTGTTCTGGAGGAGTCGTGGGATGCCCTTCGCGCTTTTGCCGATAATCTTGACAATCCTTGGATGGCTCTGGGTGACTTTAATGTTGTCCAATCTTTATCTCGAGATCTCCGCGGCCATATTCGCACTCAAACCGCTATCGATGCCTTTAATTTCGCTTTATTGATTGTGGTTCGAGGATGCCGGTTTTCTTGGGAGTCCTTATACCGGACTAATGGTCGCACTCGCAGACGCCCGGATAGGGTGGTTTGCAACCCCAGAGGGTCTAGGCTCTTCTCTACTTTAAAAGTCACCCACCTCAACCGCAGACCGCCTCGATCATTCGCCTCCTCATTGCTCTTGATTGGGTTTCGATCATGGGTCCCGGCTCTGCTTCGTGTTCCTACACCCCGGCTTAATCACTCCGATTTCATGGACACCGCTCTGCAGCCTTGGTCCGACCCTGCCCCTGCAATGGATGCGGGCCTTCAGCAGGTCGGTGCGCCTGTCGGGTCCGAAAGCTCTGAACAAAGATGTTTTCTGCAACATCGTAGATAGGGTTAGAGAGGCCGAGGAGGAGGTGGCTCATCTGGGAGCACCGACTGACATTTCCTGGTTCCTCCGAGGATAGATCTCGCTTGTTCCGAGGCTAGGGCTCTACTGTTACGTGGCCTTATCCAACGAGGAGACTTTTCTTAGACATGCCTCCGTGTCGATGGGTCCGGAGGGGACTCCAACACCCGCTTCTTTCATGCGATGGCCGTGAAGAAGCGCCAAGCAGTGTTTTGTCCATAGGATCCAGCCGATGACTCCTCTCGGCTTTCTCGAGCCTTCAGAGATCGCGAGTTCTACTGCTCAGCTCTTCCAGAGCTTACTCACGGTGATCCCAGCTTGTCTCAACTTTCATGATTTTTCCGGTATTCCGAGATTAGTTTCCCACGAGGATGAGGACGACCTCCGTAGGATTCCCCGAGCATGGATGAGATTCGCAGAGCTGCTTTTCTATCGACCCGCTTAGCGCCCGGCCCTGATGGTTTCAGAGTAAATTTTACCGTGCATGTTGGGATTTTATTTGCAAGTGATTTGTTGGCTACCGTGACTGGATTTCTTCACTGTGTCTCGCCCATGCCTCTGGGTTCTCACCCACCTCCCGGTTCTCCCGCCTAGAAGGCTTCCCTGCCTCACTTGGTCCGATTTCGCACCCATTAGTTTGTGTAATGTCAAGAACAAGATCCTCACGAAGCTCCTCGCTGCTCGCCTCCCACCGATCCTTCCTAGGATTATCTCGCCTCTCGTGAGTGGTTTTGTTCCGGTAGGGTCATCCATGATAATGTTCTTCTTGTCCGTGAGTCGGTTCACGATTTGAATGAAGGACCCGTGGAGTAATGTCGCGGTCAAGCTTGATATGGCTAAAGCTCACGACAAGATGTCTCTGGTCCTTTGTTCTTCGAGATGCTTCGGCCTTCTGCTTCCCGAGCTGTGGGTTTCTCTTATCTATCGTGGCCATTTCCGGTCCGTGGTATTCTGCTCGTTAACGGTACCAACCACCGGCTTCTCTCATCCTTGGTGGCTTACTAGCAGGTGATCCCCTATCCCCATGCTTATTTATCATTGTCACCGAATCTCTTTCTCGCGCCCGACACTTTGTTTGTCTTGCCCTCTATGCAAAGACACCACCTCCGCTCGATGATGGTTTCGCGATCCGAGCTTCATGGATGATATTGTTATTTTTGCTAACGGGAGCAAGTCCAAGATGCTACCGCTTGACGAGCTTCCTTCACCACTATCGACCTATCTCCTGCCACAGATTAATCGCACTCAAGAGCAGCTTTCTATGTGGGAAGTTTGCCCTCTTCCCGTCAGCGACTATCCGATCTCTCATCGGTTTTCAAGCAGCAGTGACTCGCCTTTCACTTACCTTGGGTGCCCTGGCCTATGTAGGGCGCCTGTGATTCTGCTACTTCGATGATATGGTCGCCAAGGTCCGTAATAGATCTCCTGGTGGACTAATCGTCTGCTTTCTTTGGCGGCAAGCTTGTTCTTATCGACACGTGCTTTCCTCCATGCCTCCATTTACTTCATGCCCTTAGACCGCCTCGACACCGTTGTCCATCGCCTTGAGCGCCTATTTACCCGCTTTCTCCGGGCGACACCGATACTGCCTGCAAGATTCATCGTGTCTGTGGTCTCTATTTGCTACCCGACAACCGAGGGCGGCTTGGGCATTAGATCCTTTTTCGATCCGGCCGAGGCTCTCAGAGCTTAAGCTCCGTGGCTGCTGACCAACGCCCCTCCGGGCTTCTTTACGAGGTCTAAATACTGCCGATCCGAGCATCCGGGATGATCTCGGCTTCAGATCCCGCTTCCTCTTTGGCGCCGCTTTGTAAGATCCGGCATCACCAACC
Source organism: Murraya koenigii (assembly GCA_025617385.1). NCBI lineage: Eukaryota > Viridiplantae > Streptophyta > Magnoliopsida > Sapindales > Rutaceae > Murraya > Murraya koenigii. The sequence goes on from CM046812.1 coordinate 4,229,778, forward strand.
CCACGCTCACCGGGCGGATTAGATCCGGACCGTAGCTTTTGTATGATTGTTGGCTCAACTCCCTCCATCTGCTTCACGTACAACCCCGACCGGCTTCTTCTTGCCTCGCCTCTGCCTTTTCGAGGGGCACTCAGATGGGATGGAGGTAGGTTGGAGGCCTTACTTCCACCCTCCGCTGCTGAGCGGATCCTTTGGTTCCTGCCCCGCCTCCCGACGATGGTCCCGACCGGATGCGTGGGACCTTTCTAACGATGGTGATTTTTCTCCTGAGGACCGCTGGACCTTGTTCTGGACTCTAGAGTCACAGTATGAGGTTTGTTCTTTATTTGGCAGAGAATGATCCCTCCAGTGGTGTCTTTCTTCCTCCGGCGCTTATTGCGCGGCTATCTCGGCCACCTGATGATGCTCTCTCGCACTCCTGGGCTTCTACATGGTTTCGAGATGTCTTCAGCAATGGAGCTGTGGAGACTGCTCAGACACCTTTTTCTTGATTGCCCACATGTCGCATGTGTTTGGCTTTACTTTCATCGCCACTCTGCTTAGAGTATCCCCGCTTTATCTCCCCTTATGCTTTACTCTTCATTGAGACGCCAGTGCTCCTCCCAATGCAAGATATTCTGGTCCTCCTTCCTTGCTTCATCCTATGGCAAGTTTGAAGGTCCGAAATGCCGCTCGATCTGATGCTTCGCTGTTCAGTGTGGAGTGTTATTTTTCGTGTGATTTCGACTTGAGGCTCGGTGGGCCGCCTGGCTTCAAGGCGTCCCACCGTGAGGGTCATGCAGACGCAGCTCGCAGATGGATTACTGATCATCTCGCCACCTCATAGCCCTGTCTCGTCTGATTTCGGCTGAGACCTCCGAGGGGCGTGGTCAAACCGAGTGTGGATTTGATGCTCCCGCAGCAACCCCGGATGTCCGTCACCGGAGGGATTTTCGTGGATCATCGTGGACTGGTCCTCGCCGCTGGATGTTTCTGACACCACCCCATATTATTCGCAGAGTCGACTGCAGCTTTACGAGGGCCTTAAAATGGTCACCGACCTTGGTTTTTCTTCTCCTGAGCTAGAATCTGATTCCGCTACTAGCAGCTTGCTTGATCACTTCTCAAAGATCCCAGCGATGGGAGTTCACTTACATTCTAGCTAGGATTAGAGCCCTCATGACACGCCTCGATCATCATTCGCCATGTTTTCCGTGGAGGCCACCACATGCGCCGACTTCATGGCCAACCTGGCTTGCTCACACCTGCACTCAAGCAACTGGCTCCATCACCATAGTGCCCTTCCCCATGGTCTCGCGGGTATTCTACTGCTTGACGCTGCAGGAGACTCCTTACATTAGGAGATGATCTTCGCTTCATTCACTTTCCTCGAGACTACACTCGCTTATTTTCTTATATTGTTCTCAGACATGCTCATTTATTTCTGAGGTTTTGGCCTTTGTCCCTCCAACAGTAGCTTCATTTACTTTTCATATATGTGATGTAGGGTCCTGCTTAACCCCCACCACACCGGTGGCTTCAATAAAAAACCCTAAACCCTAAACCCTAAACCCTAAACCCTAAACCCTAAACCCTAAACCCCTAACCCCTAAACCCTAAACCCTAAACCCTAAACCCTAAACCCTAAACCCTAAACCCTAAACCCTAAACCCTAAACCCTAAACCCTAAACCCTAAACCCTAAACCCTAAACCCTAAACCCTAAACCCTAAACCCTAAACCCTAAACCCTAAACTCAACCTAAACCTCAACCCTAAACCTCAACCCTCAACCTCAACCTCAACCCTCAACCTCAACCCTCAACCTCAACCCTCAACCCTCAACCCTAAACCTCAACCCTAAACCTCAACCTCAACCTCAACCCTCAACCTCAACCTCAACCCTCAACCTCAACCTCAACCTCAACCCTAAACCCTAAACCCTAAACCCTAAACCCTAAACCCTAAACCTGTAGGGTCCGGCTTAACCCCCACCACACTCGGTGGCTTCAATAAAAATAAAAACCCTAAACCCTAAACCCTAAACCCTAAACCCTAAACCCTAAAACCCCTAAACCCTAAACCCTAAACCCTAAACCCTAAAACCCTAAAACCCTAAAACCCTAAAACCCTAAAACCCTAAACCCTAAAACCCTAAAACCCTAAAACCCTAAAACCCTAACCCCTAAACCCTAAACCCTAAACCCTAAACCCCTAAACCCTAAACCCTAAACCCTAAACCCTAAACCCTGAACCCTAAACCCTAAACCCTAAACCCCTAACCCTAGCACCATTTCCCAAGCCCAACATTCGCCCATTACCCCACTCAAACACTTAACCCATCCCTCCCTCAAAGAGCTCTCAACTCATTTAATGAAGCCAATAAATCTAATCCAACCTCATTTAAGCCAAAACCAAAAAGCCCAACCCTTTAACATTAAACCCAACCAACATAAACAAGCCCAAAATAAAATTCCAGCCCAACAACCCAAATTCCAGCCCATTGGAATTAATCACAGCCCCTTAAATCCAGCCCAAAACTCCATAACTCTTAACCCAATTTCTACCACCCAAGGCCTAAACCCAAAACCTTCCTATGCTTCCATTATTAACCCGCCTCTCCTCGATCCCGATGCCCCTCTACCTCAAAAATCTTTCTTGATGTCGCTTCGTGGCATCCGACTCTGATATTCCTTTAGACCCAAGATCTCTCCAGCATGGGGAACCAGCCCATCATCTTTTCACCTCAGAGATCACGGCCATGGCGCAACCATCTGCGACTCTCTCGTTGGTAAGTTTCCTTCGCCGCCCTTCTATGGACATAATCGTAAAATTTTTGCTTCCCAGGTCTTAAAGGAAATTCCAGATTTCTCTCCCGATAACCCACACATCCTCATTAAGTTATCTACTGGAGGAGGATTACTCTCGATTTGGTCATGACTAATCGTGGTATCGCTAATGGTCGCGCATGCGATATCTCAAGCGGAGTAGGTGATTTCACTGCTCCATGGAGTCTCCGATTGTTCCTGCCCTGGTATCTCCGCCTTACCCACCTGAGACACCTTTATTCATTGCAACCGCCTTTACTCCATTGTCGCCGCCATCTGAGATTCCCTCACTGGTCGACCACGCCACCGCCTCCGCCAATAGACCATCCGTGGGCTCGTGGTTTTAATCGAGTATGATATTTCGAGGCCTCTTGTTCCACCTGATCCGGATTGGAGAGGGGACACGTGATTCCGGCAGAGTGTTGTCTTCGAGAAGGTGCCCGATTATTGTACTCAAGATGTTTCAGATCTCGGCATTCTCATGGAGGCTTGTTTCACTACTAATCCAAGTCTCCGCAAGGTACAACCCCGAGCCCCACACCACGCCTCCTCACCGACGGGCACGCCCACTCTCCTCCCATCGCCAAGACGCAGTGATTTCCGATCACAGACCCATAAGCCCCATCTGGTGTATCCTCACCTCCGTGAGCGAGGAGGCACAGCGCCAGAGTCCCGACTGTATGCTTGCCTGTGCACGCATTCTCCTGGACCCCGCTTTTCAGCTTGATACGTATGATAGATCCGACGACATTCTTCATGATAACACTATTTTACTTGAGCCCAATCGAGGATATTGAGGGCCACCTGTGGAGCCTCCACAGTGGTCTCGTCCCCCGAGGATGTGCCTTCCGACTTGTGCACCTTACACGTGGGATTCAACACCCACCTGTGGATCGCCCATCCTCGCCTCGATGAGGAGATTGACACCGCGGCTGGTGCCCACTGGTATATCGAGGGATGACTTCACCGACCTGGACACTCGATCCCAGAGAGTGAGGACCCCGTGAGATGATGTACCATTTTCTCACCGATTCCGACAGTGCTAGACACCATATTCCTCCTGATGCCGTGGATTGATGCTTAGCCGAGAGAGAGTGTCCGCTTCTCCGCATGATTTCACCACCGCCACTGCAAGAAACGCTGGTCAACAGAAACGCATGGACGCTTCCCGCCCTCCCTACTTGATGATTAGTTCCATTATATGGAACATCTGGGATTAGTAAGGCCCCACTGCTCGTCGCTTCGAGGAAGCTTATCCGCCACACTCAGACACTCTTATTTGTATTCTGAGCCTTTCTTTGTTCCTGACAGACCTGAGGCTACCCAGATACGCCTGGGATGGACCATGTCAGATCCTCCCGCCTCGGAAGATTTGGGTATTCTGGCTACTCCTTTACCTTGATATTATCGAGGATGCGGCCAGTCCTTCATTGCCAAGTTAGTCACTCTCTTTCTACTCCCTGCTTTTATTTCTTTGTTTATGCCACCTGCTCTCATCCTTGTTCTGGAGGAGTCGTGGATGCCCTTCGGCTTTTGCCGATAATCTCGACAATCCTCGATGGCTCTGGGTGACTTTAATGTTGTCCAATCTTTATCTCGAGATCTCCGCGGCCATATTCTGCACTCAAACCGCTATCGATGCCTTTAATTTCGCTTTATTGATTGTGGTTCTGAGGATGCCGGTTTTCTGGGAGTCCTTATACCGGACTAATGGTCGTACTCGCAGACGCCTGGATAGTGGTGGTTTGCAACCCCAGCTGGTCTCAGGCTCTTCTCACTTTAAAAGTCACCCACCTCAACCGCAGACCGCCTCGATCATTCGCCTCCCTCATTGCTCTTGATTGGGTTTCGATCATGGGTCCCGGCTCTGCTTCGTGTTCCTACACCCCGGCTTAATCACTCCGATTTCATGGACACCGCTCTGCTAGCCTTGGTCCGACCTCGCCCCTGCAATGGATGCGGCCTTCAGCCAGGTCGGTGCGTCTGGTCGTGGTCCGAAAGCCTCGAACAAAGATGTTTTCTGCAACATCGTAGATAGGGTTAGAGAGGCCGAGGAGGAGGTGGCTCATCTGGGAGCACCGACTGACATTTCTAGTTCTCACCGAGGATAGATCCGCTTGTTCCGAGGCTAGGGCTCTACCGCTACGCGGCCTTATCCAACGAGGAGACTTTTCTTAGACAGCCTCCGGTGTCGATGGGTCCTGAGGGGACTCCAACACCCGCTTCTTTCATGCGATGGCCGTGAAGAAGCGCCAAGCAGTTGTTTTGTCCATAGGATCCAGCCGATGACTCTCTCGGCTTTCTCGAGCCTCTCAGAGATCGCGAGTTCTACTGCTCGGCTCTTCCAGAGCTTACTCGCCGGTGATCCCAGTTTGTCTCAGCCTCATGATTTTTCTGGTATTCCGAGATTAGTTTCCCACGAGGATGAGGACGACCTCCGTAGGATTCCCCGACATGGATGAGATCTCGCAGAGCTGCTTTCTATCGACCCGCTTAGCCTCCGGGCCCGATGGTTTCAGAGTAAACTTTACCAGTGCTTGTCGGATTTTATTCATAGTGATTTGTTGGCTACCGTGACTGGATTTCTTCACTGTGTCTCGCCCATGCCCTGGGGTTTCACCCACTCTCCTGGTTCTCCCGCCTAAGAAGGCTTCCTGCCTCACTTGGTCCGATTTCGCACCTATTAGTTTGTGTAATGTCAAGAATAAGATCCTCACGAAGCTCCTCGTTGCTCGCCTCCGCCGATCCTTCCTAGGATTATCTCGCCTTCTCGTGAGTGGTTTTGTTCCTGTAGGTCATCCATGATAATGTTCTTCTTGTCCGTGAGTCGGTTCACGATTTGAATGAAGGACCCGTGGAGTAATGTCGCGTCAAGCTTGATATGGCTAAAGCTCACGACAAGATGTCTCGGTCCTTTATTCTTCGGATGCTCTGGCCTTCGGCCTTCCCGAGCTGTGGGTTTCTCTATCTATCGTGGCCATTTCCGGTCCGTGGTATTCTGCTCGTTAACGGTACCACCCACCGCTTCTTTCATCCCTGGTGGCTTACTAGCAGGTGATCCCCATCCCCATGCTTATTTATCATTGTCACCGAATCTCTTTCTCGCGCCCGACACTTTGTTTGTCTTGCCCTCCATGCAAGACACCACCTCCGCTCGATGATGGTTTCAGATCCGAGCTTCATGGATGATATTGTTATTTTTGCTAATGGGAGCAAGTCCAAGATGCGCCTGCTTGACGAGCTTTCTTCACCATTATCGACCATCTCCCACAACAGATTAACCGCACTCAAGAGCAGCTTCTATGCTGGGAAGTTTGCCTCTCTTCCCGTCAGCGACTATCCGATCTCTCATCGGTTTCCAAGCAATAGTGACTCGCCTTTCACTTACCTTGGGTGCCCTGGCCCATGTAGGGCGCCTGTGATTCGCTACTTCGATGATATGGTCGCCAAGGTCCGTAATAGATCTCCGGGTGGACTAATCGCTCTGCTTTTGGCGGCAAGCTTGTTCTTATCGACACGTGCTTTCCTCCATGCCTCCATTTACTTCATGCCCTTAGACCGCCTCGACACCGCTGTCCATCGCCTTGAGCTGCCTATTTACCCGCTTTCTCTGGGCGACACCGATACTCGCTTGCCAAGATTCATCGGTGTCTGTGGGTCTCTATTTGCTACCCGACAACCGAGGGCGGCTTGGCATTAGATCCTTTTTCGATCCGGGTCGAGGCTCTCAGAGCTTAAGCTCGTGGCTGCCACGACCAACGCCCCTCCGGGCTTCTTTACGAGGTCTAAACACTGCCGATCCGAGCATCCGGGATGATTCGGCTGTGATCCCGCTTCCTCTTAGGCCGCTTTGTAAGATCCGGCATCACTGAACCCCACGTCACCGGGCGGATTAGATCCGGACCGTAGCTTGGTATGATTGCTGGCTCAACTCTCTCCACTCGCTCACGCACAACCCCGACCGGCTTCTTCTGCCTCGCCTCTGCCTTTTTGAGGGGCACCAGATGGGATGTAGGTAGGTTGGAGGCCTTACTTCCACCCTCCGCTGCTGAAAGCGCATCCTTTGGTTCCTGCTCCCGCCTCCCTGCGATGGTCCCGACCGACGCGTGGGACCTTTCTAACGATGGTGATTTTTCTCCGAGGACTCGCTGGGACCTTGTTCTGGACTCTAGAGCCACAGATGAGGTTTGTTCTTTATTTGGCAGAGAATGATCCCTCCAGTGGTGTCTTTCTTCCTCCGGGCGCTTATTGCGCGCTACACTCGGCCACCTGATGATGCTCTCTCGCACTCTGGGCTTCTACATGGTTTCGAGATGTCTTTGCAATGGAGCTGTGGAGACTGCTCGACACCTTTTTCTTGATTGCCCACATGTCGATGTGTTTGGCTTTACTTTCATCGCCACTTCGGCTTAGAGTATCCCCGCTTTATCTCCCCTTATGCTTTACTTCTTCATTGAGACGCTGGTTCCTCCCAATGCAAGATATTCTGGTCCTCCTTCCTCGCTTCATCCTATGGCAAGTTTGAAGGTCCGAAATGCCGCTCGATCTGATGCTTCTGCTGTGCAGTGGAGTGTTATTTTTCGTGTGATTTCGATTTGAGGTCAGCAGGGCCGCTTTGGCTTCAAGGCGCCCCACCGTGAGGGGTCATGCAGACGCAGCTCGCAGATGGATTACTGATCATTCGCTCACCCCATAGGCCTGCTCGTCCTGATTTCGGTTGAGACCTCCGAGGGGCGTGGTCAAACCGAGTGTGGATTTGATGCTCCCGCAAGCAACCCCGGATGTCTCGCCGGAGGGATTTTCGTGGATCATCGTGGACTGGCCCTCGCCGCCGGATGTTTCTGACACCACCCCATATTATTCGCAGAGTCGACTGCAGCTATTCGAGGGCCTTAAAATGGTCACCGACCTTGGTTTTTCTTCTCCTGAGCTAGAATCTGATTCCGCTACGTAGCTTGCTTGATCACTTCTCAAAGATCCCAGGCGATGGGAGTTCACTTACATTCTAGCTAGGATTAGAGCCCTTCACGACACGCCTCGATCATCATTCGCCATGTTTTCCGTGGAGGCCACCACAGCCGCCGACTTCATGGCCAACCTGGCTTGCTCACACCTGCACTCAAGCAATGGCTCCATCACCATAGTGCCCTTCCCCATGGTCTCGACGGGTATTCTACTGCTTGACGCTGCAGGAGACTCCTTACATTAGGAGATGATCTTCGCTTCTTTCACTTTCCTCGAGACTACACTCGCTTATTTTCTTATATTGTTCTCAGATACGCTCATTTATTTCTGAGGTTTCTGGCCTTTGTCCCCTCCAGCAGTAGTTCATTTACTTTTCATATATGTGATGTGTAGGGTCCTAGCTTAACCCCCACCACACCGGTGGCTTCAATAAAAAAAAAACCCTAAACCCTAAACCCTAAACCCTAAACCCTAAACCCTGCTTCTTCCTCTGGCATCGTGCACCCAGTACAGACGCATTTGGCATGGCCTTGCAGGAAATTGGGTGGAAATTCAGAAGCCACCAAAGAGAAGTCCAAAAGCCGTGCGCTATAGCCTTGGGTTCTGGGCAAAAATGGGATATTTTTGGGAAAACTAGAGCATTTCAAATGAACGTAACCCTGCTTTGTCTCTCGTTAGAGCGCATTATGATTCGTGACGAGCCGTCTCAAGTGTCAGCAGGTGTCCCTGAAGGTTCTACTATTTTTGGTGATTTTTAGAAAAATACTAAGAAAATTGATTTTTCCCTTAGTTTTTGAAAAAATCAAGTAAAAATCAAACGAAGGTTCGAAATGCACTCGTGCTTCTTCCTCCGGCATCGTGTACCCAATACGGACACGCTTGGCATGGCCTTGTAAGAAATTGGGTGAAAATTCGAAACCACTGAAGAGAAGTCCAAAACCCGTGTGCTATAGCTTGGGTTTTGGGCCAAAAATGGGATATTTTTGGGAAAACTAGGGTATTTCGCGAACGTGAACCGGTTTGTCTCTGTTAGAGCCCTATTTGGATTAATGACGAGCCGTCTAAAGTAGTGGGGCATAGTTCCTGAAGGTTCTACTATTTTTGGTGAATTTTTAGAAACAATACTAATAAAATTGATTTTTCCCTTATTTTTTGAAAAATCAAGTAAAAATCAAACGAAGGTTCGAAATGCACCTGCGCTTCTTCTCGTGGCATCGTGTACGCGAGCACGGACGCGTGTCGCACTGGCCCTGCAAGAAATTGGGTGAAAATTCGAAGCCACTAAAGAGAAGTCCAAAACCCGTGGTGCTATAGCCTTGGGTTTTGGGTCAAAATGCGATATTTTTGGGAAAACTAGAGTATTTCTCGAACGTAACTCGGTTTGTCTCCGTTAGAGCCCAATTTGATTCGTGACGAGCCGTCTCAAGTAGTAGGGCACAGCTCCCTAAGGTTCTACTATTTTTTGTGATTTTTTAGAAAAATACCAAGAAAATTGATTTTTCCCTTATTTTTTAAAAAATTAAGTAAAAATCAAACGAAGGTTCGAAACATACCCGTGCTTCTTCCTCTGGCATCGTGTACCTAGCACGGACGCATGTCGCACGGCCTTGTAAGAAATTGGGTGAAAATTCGGAAGCCATCAAAGAGAAGTCCAAAACCCGCAGCGCTTATAGCCTTGGGTTTTGGGCAAAAATGGGATATTTTTGGGAAAACTAGATTATTTCGCGAACGTAACCCAATTTGTCTCTATTAGAGGCCATTATGATTCGTGACGAGCCGTCTCAAGTGTCAGGGCACGCTCCTGAAGGTTCTACTATTTTTGGTGATTTTTAGAAAAATACTAAGAAAATTGATTTTTCCTTATTTTTGAAAAATCAAGTAAAAATCAAACGAAGGTTCGAAATGCACTCGTGCTTCTTCCTCTAGCATCGTGGTACCCAAGACGGACGCATTTGGCATGACCTTGTAAGAAATTGGGTGAAAATTCAGAAACCACCAAAGAGAAGTCCAAAACTCGTGTGCTATAGCTTGGGTTTTAGGCCAAAATGGGATATTTTGGGAAAACTAGGGTATTTCGTGAACGTAACTCGGTTTGTCTCTCATAGAGCCCTATTTGGATTAGTGACGAGTCGTCTCAAGTAGTAGGGCACAGCTCCCTAAGGTTCTACTATTTTTGGTGATTTTTAGAAAAATACTAACATAATTGATTTTTCCCTTATTTTTTGAAAAAATAAAGTAAAATCAAGCGAAGGTTCAAATGCACTCTGCTTCTTCCTCCGGCATCGTGGTACCCAAGATCGACGCTGCTTGGCACGGCCTTGTAAGAAATTGGGTGAAAATTCGTAAGCCACTAAAGAGAAGTCCAAAACCCGTAGTGCTATAGCTTGAGTTTTGGGCCAAAATGGGATATTTTTGGGAAAACTAGGTATTTCGCGAACGTAAACCGGTTTGTCTCTGCTAGAGCCCTATTTGATTAGTGATGAGCCGTCTCAAGTAGTGGGGCACAGCTCCTTAAGGTTCTACTATTTTTTGGTGAGTTTTTAGAAACAATACTAACAAAATTGATTTTTCCCTTATTTTTTGAAAAAATCAAGTAAAAATCAAACGAAGGTTCGAAATGCACTGCTGCTTCTTCCTGCGGCATCGCGGTACCCGAGCACTGACGCGTGTCGCACTGGCCTCGTAAGAAATTGGGTGAAAATTTGAAGCCAACTAAAGAGAAGTCCAAAACCCGTGTGCTATAGCCTTGGTTTCAGGTCAAAATGGGATATTTTTGGGAAAACTAGAGTATTTCTGCGAACGTAACTCGCTTTGTCTCTGTTAGAGCCCAATTTGATTCAGTGATCGAGCCGTCTCAAGTAGTGGGCACAGCTCCTGAAGGTTCTACTATTTTTTGGTGATTTTTAGAAAAATACTAACATAATTGATTTTTCCCTTATTTTTGAAAAAATCAAGTAAAATCGAAGCGAAGGTTCGAAATGCACCTGCTCTCTTCTTATGGCATCGTGTACGCAGCACTGGACGCGTGTCGCACGGCCTCGCAAGAAATTGGGTGAAAATTCGAAGCCACTAAAGAGAAGTCCAAAACCCGTGTGCTATAGCCTTGGGTTTCAGCTGAAAATGGGATATTTTTGGGAAAACTAGAGTATTTCTGCGAACGTAACCCTGCTTGTCTCTCGTTAGAGCCCAATTTGATTCGTGATCTGAGCCGATCAAGTAGTAGGGCACAGCTCCTGAAGGTTCTACTATTTTTGGTGATTTTTAGAAAAATATTGAAGAAAATTGATTTTTCCCTTATTTTTGAAAAAATCAATTAAAAATCAAACGAAGGTTCGAAATGCACTGCTGCTTCTTCCTCCGGCATCGTGGTACCCAGCACTGACGCATGTCGCACGGCCTTGTAAGAAATTGGGTGAAAATTCGAAGCCACTAAAGAGAAGTCCAAAACCCGTGCGCTTATAGCCTTGGGTTTTGGCAAAAATGGGATATTTTTGGGAAAACTAGATTATTTCGCGAACGTAACCCTGCTTTGTCTCTATTAGAGCCCATTATGATTCGTGACTGAGCCGTCTCAAGTGTCAGGGCACAGCTCCTAAGGGTTCTACTATTTTTGGTGATTTTTAGAAAAATACTAAGAAAATTGATTTTTCCCTTATTTTTGAAAAAATCAAGTAAAAATTAAACGAAGGTCTCAAACAGCACCTGCGCTTCTTCCTCTAGCATCGCGTACCCAAGACGGACGCATTTGGCATGGCCTTGTAAGAAATTGGGTGAAAATTCGAAACCACCAAAGAGAAGTCCAAAACTCGTGTGCTATAGCTAGGGTTTTGGGCCAAAATGGGATATTTTTGAGAAAACAAGGGTATTTCGCGAACGTAAACCGGTTTGTCTCTCGTTAGAGCCCTATTTGGATTAGTGACGAGTCGTCTCAAGTAGTAGGGCACAGCTCCTAAGGTTCTACTATTTTTGGTGATTTTTAGAAAAATACTAACATAATTGATTTTTCCCTTATTTTTTGAAAAAATCAAGTAAAATCAAACGAAGGTTCAAATGCACCTGCTCTCTTCTTATGGCATCGTAGTACGCAAGCACGTGATCCGTGTCGCACGGCCCTACAAGAAATTGGGTGGAAATTCGAAGTCACCAAAGAGAAGTCCAAAGTCGCAGCGCTATAGCCTTGGGTTTTGGCAAAAATGGGATATTTTTGGGAAAACTAGAGCATTTCAAATGAATCGTAACCCGCTTTGTCTCTCGTAGAGCGCATTATGATTCGTGATGAGCCGTCTCAAGTGTGCAGGCACAGCTCGTGAAGGTTCTACTATTTTTGGTGATTTTTAGAAAAATACTAAGAAAATTGATTTTTCCCTTATTTTTGAAAAAATCAAGTAAAAATCAAACGAAGGTTCGAAATGCACTCGTGCTTCTTCCTCTAGCATCGCGTACCCAAGACGGACGCTGCTTGGCATGACCTTGTTAGAAATTGGGTGAAAATTCGAAGCCACCAAAGAGAAGTCCAAAACTCGTGTGCTATAGCTAGGGTTTCGGGCCAAAATGGGATATTTTTAGGAAAACTAGGTAATTCTCACGAACGTAACCTGGTTTGTCTCTCGTTAGAGCCCTATTTGGATTAGTGACGAGCCGTCTCAAGTAGTGGGGCATAGTTCCTGAAGGTTCTACTATTTTTCGGTGAATTTTTAGAAACAATACTAACCAAATTGATTTTTCCCGTATTTTTTGAAAAAATCAAGTAAAATCAAACGAAGGTTCGAAACAGCACTCAGGCTTCTTCTTGTAGCATCGCAGTACGCAAGCACGGATGCGTGTCGCACGGCTCAGCAAGAAATTGGGTGAAAATTCGAAGCCACTAAAGAGAAGTCCAAAACCCGTGTGCTATAGCCTTGGGTTTCAGATGAAATGGGATATTTTTGGGAAAACTAGAGTATTTCGCTGAACGTAACCCGGTTTGTCTCTGCTAGAGCCCAATTTGATTCGTGATCGAGCCGTCTCAAGTAGTGGGGCATAGTTCCTAAAGGTTCTACTATTTTTGGTGATTTTTAGAAAAATACTAAGAAAATTGATTTTTCCCTTATTTTTTAAAAAATCAAGAAAAATCAAACGAAGATTCGAAATGCACTCCATACTTCTTCCTCTCGCATCGTGGTACCCAAGATAGACGCATTTGGCATGGCCTTGCAAGAAATTCGTGGAAATTCGAAGCCACCAAAGAGAAGTCCAAAAGCCGTAGCGCTATAGCCTTGGGTTTTGGGCAAAAATGGGATATTTTTGGGAAAACTAGAGCATTTCAAATGAACGTAACCCTGCTTTGTCTCTCGTAGAGCGCAATATGATTTGTGACGATCCGTCTCAAGTGTCAGGGCACAGCCTCTGAAGGTTCTACTATTTTTGGTGATTTTTAGAAAAATACTAAGAAAATTGATTTTTCCCTTATTTTTCAAAAAATCAAGTAAAAATCAAACGAAGGTTCGAAATAGCACCTGCGTTTCTTCCTCCGGCATCGTGGTACCCAAGATCGACGCTGCTTGGCACGGCCTTGTAAGAAATTGGGTGAAAATTCGAAACCACTAAAGAGAAGTCCAAAACCCGTAGTGCTATAGCTTGAGTTTTGGGCCAAAATGGGATATTTTTGGGAAAACTAGGTATTTCACGAACGTAAACCGGTTTGTCTCTCGCTAGAGCCCTATTTGGATTAGTGACGAGCCGTCTCAAGTAGTAGGGCACAGCTCCCTGAAGGTTCTACTATTTTTGGTGATTTTTAGAAAAATACTAACAAAATTGATTTTTCCCTTATTTTTTGAAAAAATCAAGTAAAAATCGAACGAAGGTTCGAAATGCACCCGTGCTTCTTCCTCTGGCATCGTGGTACCCAAGTACCGACGCTGTCGGCACGGCCTTGTAAGAAATTGGGTGAAAATTCAGAAGCCACTAAAGAGAAGTCCAAAACCCGTAGTGCTATAGCTTGAGTTTTGGCCAAAATGGGATATTTTTGGGAAAACTAGAGTATTTCTGCGAACGTAACCTGGTTTGTCTCTGCTAGAGCCCTATTTGATTAGTGACGAGCCGTCTCAAGTAGTGGGCACAGCTCCCTGAAGGTTCTACTATTTTTGGTGAGTTTTTAGAAACAATACTAACAAAATTGATTTTTCCCTTATTTTTTGAAAAAATCAAGTAAAAATCGAACGAAGGTTCGAAATGCACCTGCTTCTTCCTCGTGGCATCGCGGTACCCGAGCACGGACGCGTGTCGCACTGGCCTCGCAAGAAATTGGGTGAAAATTCGAAGCCAACTAAAGAGAAGTCCAAAACCCGTAGTGCTATAGCCTTGGGTTTCGAGTCAAAATGGGATATTTTTGGGAAAACTAGAGTATTTCTGCGAACGTAACCTGGTTTGTCTCTCGTAGAGCCCAATTTGATTCGTGACGAGTCGTCTCAAGTAGTGGGCACAGCTCCTTAAGGTTCTACTATTTTTGGTGATTTTTAGAAAAATACCAACATAATTGATTTTTCCCTTATTTTTTGAAAAAATCAAGTAAAAATGAAGCGAAGGTTCGAAATGCACCTGCCTCTTCTTATGGCATCGCGTACGCAGCACGGATGCGTGTCGCACGTCACCTGCAAGAAATTGGGTGAAAATTCGAAGCCACTAAAGAGAAGTCCAAAACCCGTGTGCTATAGCCTTGGGTTTCGGGTCAAAATGGGATATTTTTGGGAAAACTAGAGTATTTCTCGAACGTAACCCTGCTTTGTCTCTCGTAGAGCCCAATTTGATTCGTGACGAGCCGACTCAAGTAGTAGGGCACAGCTCCCTAAGGTTCTACTATTTTTGGTGATTTTTAGAAAAATTTCAAGAAAATTGATTTTTCCCTTATTTTTGAAAAAATCAATTAAAAATCAAACGAAGGTTCGAAATGCACTCAGCTACTTCCTCCGGCATCGTGGTACCTAGCACGGACTCATGTCGCACTGGCCTTGTAAGAAATTGGGTGAAAATTCGAAGCCACTAAAGAGAAGTCCAAAACCCGTGCGCTATAGCCTTGGTTTTGGCAAAAATGGGATATTTTTGGGAAAACTAGATTATTTCTGCGAACGTAACCCTGCTTTGTCTCTATTAGAGCCCATTATGATTCGTGATCGAGCCGTCTCAAGTGTCAGGGCACAGCTCCCTAAGGGTCTACTATTTTTGGTGATTTTTAGAAAAATACTAAGAAAATTGATTTTTCCCTTATTTTTGAAAAAATCAAGTAAAAATTAAACGAAGGTTCGAAATAGCACCTGCGCTTCTTCCTCTAGCATCGTGTACCCAAGACGGACGCATTTGGCATGGCCTTGTAAGAAATTGGGTGAAAATTCGAAACCACTCAAAGAGAAGTCCAAAACTCGTGTGCTATAGCTAGGGTTTCGGGCCAAAATGGGATATTTTTGAGAAAACAAGGGTATTTCTGTGAACGTAACCGGTTTGTCTCTCGTAGAGCCCTATTTGGATTAGTGACGAGCCGTCTCAAGTAGTAGGGCACAGCTCCTAAGGTTCTACTATTTTTTGGTGATTTTTAGAAAAATACTAACATAATTGATTTTTCCCTTATTTTTTGAAAAAATCAAGTAAAAATGAAGCGAAGGTTCGAAATGCACCTGCTCTCTTCTTATGGCATCGTAGTACGCAAGCACGGATCGCGTGTCGCACGGCCCTGAAAGAAATTGGGTGAAAATTCGAAGTCACCAAAGAGAAGTCCAAAGTCGCGACGCTATAGCCTTGGGTTTTGGCAAAAATGGGATATTTTTGGGAAAACTAGAGCATTTCAGCTGAACGTAACCCAGCTTTGTCTCTCGTTAGAGCCGCATTATGATTCGTGATGAGCCGTCTCAAGTAGTCAGGGCACAGCTCCGTGAAGGTTCTACTATTTTTGGTGATTTTTAGAAAAATACTAAGAAAATTGATTTTTCCCTTATTTTTGAAAAAATCAAGTAAAAATCAAACGAAGGTTCGAAATGCACTGCGGCTTCTTCCTCGTAGCATCGCGTACCCAAGACGGACGCTGTCGGCATGACCTTGTTAGAAATTGGGTGAAAATTCGAAGCCACCAAAGAGAAGTCCAAAACCTGTGTGCTATAGCTAGGGTTTTGGGCCAAAATGGGATATTTTTAGGAAAACTAGGGTATTTCGCGAACGTGAACCTGGTTTGTCTCTCATAGAGCCCTATTTGGATTAGTGACGAGCCGTCTCAAGTAGTAGGGCATAGTTCCCTAAGGTTCTACTATTTTTGGTGAATTTTTAGAAACAATACTAACAAAATTGATTTTTCCCTTATTTTTTGAAAAAATCAAGTAAAAATCAAACGAAGGTTCAAACAGACTCGCGTCTCTTCTTGTAGCATCGCAGTACGCAAGCACGGATGCGTGTCGCACGGCCTCGCAAGAAATTGGGTGAAAATTCGAAGCCACTAAAGAGAAGTCCAAAACCCGTGTGCTATAGCCTTGGGTTTCAAGTAAAATGGGATATTTTTGGGAAAACTAGAGTATTTCTGCGAACGTAACCCGGTTTGTCTCTCGTTAGAGCCCAATTTGATTCGTGATTGAGCCGTCTCAAGTAGTGGGGCATAGTTCCTAAAGGTTCTACTATTTTTGGTGATTTTTAGAAAAATACTAAGAAAATTGATTTTTCCCTTATTTTTTAAAAAATCAAGTAAAAATCAAACGAAGATTCAAATGCACTCCATGCTTCTTCCTCCGGCATCGTGTACCCAAGATGGACGCATTTGGCATGGCCTTGCAAGAAATTCGGTGAAAATTCGAAGCCACTAAAGAGAAGTCCAAAACCCGTGCGCTATAGCCTTGGGTTTTGGGCAAAAATGGGATATTTTTGGGAAAACTAGAGTATTTCAGCTGAACGTAACCCTGCTTTGTCTCTCGTTAGAGCCCAATATGATTCGTGACGATCCGTCTCAAGTGTCAGGGCACAGCTCCTGAAGGTTCTACTATTTTTGGTGATTTTTAGAAAAATACTAAGAAAATTGATTTTTCCCTTATTTTTCAAAAAATCAAGTAAAAATCAAACGAAGGTTCAAATGCACCTGCTTCTTCCTCCAGCATCGTGGTACCCAAGATCGGACGCATGTTGGCACGGCCTTGTAAGAAATTGGGTGAAAATTCAGAACCACTAAAGAGAAGTCCAAAACCCGTGTGCTATAGCTTGAGTTTTGGGCCAAAATGGGATATTTTTGGGAAAACTAGGGTATTTCGTGAACGTAAACCGGTTTGTCTCTCGTAGAGCCCTATTTGGATTAGTGACGAGCCGTCTCAAGTAGTAGGGCACAGCTCCTGAATGTTCTACTATTTTTGGTGATTTTTAGAAAAATACTAACATAATTGATTTTTCCCTTATTTTTTGAAAAATAAAGTAAAAATGAAGCGAAGGTTCGAAATAGCATCCGTGCTTCTTCCTCCGGCATCGTGTACCCAAGATCGACGCTGCTTGGCACTGGCCTTGTAAGAAATTGGGTGAAAATTCGAAACCACTAAAGAGAAGTCCAAAACCCGTAGTGCTATAGCTTGAGTTTTGGGCCAAAATGGGATATTTTTGGGAAAACTAGAGTATTTCGCGAACGTAACCTGGTTTGTCTCTCGTAGAGCCCTATTTGGATTAGTGACGAGTCAGTCTCAAGTAGTGGGCACAGCTCCCTAAGGTTCTACTATTTTTGGTGAGTTTTTAGAAACAATACTAACAAAATTGATTTTTCCCTTATTTTTTGAAAAAATCAAGTAAAAATCGAACGAAGGTTCGAAATGCACCTGCGCTCTTCTCGTGGCATCGCGTACGCGAGCACCGGATGCGTGTCGCACGGCCCTGCAAGAAATTGGGTGAAAATTCAGAAGCCACCAAAGAGAAGTCCAAAACCCGTGTGCTATAGCCTTGGGTTTTGAGTCAAAATGGGATATTTTTGGGAAAACTAGAGTATTTCGCGAACGTAACCTCGGTTTGTCTCTCGTAGAGCCCAATTTGATTCGTGACGAGCCGTCTCAAGTAGTAGGGCACAGCTCCTGAAGGTTCTACTATTTTTGGTGATTTTTAGAAAAATACTAACATAATTGATTTTTCCCTTATTTTTTGAAAAAATCAAGTAAAAATGAAGCGAAGGTTCGAAATGCACCTGCTCTCTTCTTATGGCATCGTGTACGCAGCACGGATGCGTGTCGCACGGCCCTGCAAGAAATTGGGTGAAAATTCGGAAGCCACCAAAGAGAAGTCCAAAACCCGTGTGCTATAGCCTTGGGCTTTGGGCCAAAAATGGAATATTTTTGGGAAAACTAGAGTATTTCGCGAACGTAACTCGGCTTTGTCTCGTTAGAGCCCAATTTGATTCGTGATGAGCCGATCAAGTAGTGGGGCACAGCTCCTGAAGGTTCTACTATTTTTGGTGATTTTTAGAAAAATACTAAGAAAATTGATTTTTCCCTTATTTTTGAAAAATCAATTAAAAATCAAACGAAGGTTCGAAATGCATCTGCTACTTCCTCCGGCATCGTGGTACCTAGCACGGACTCATGTCGCACGGCCTTGTAAGAAATTGGGTGAAAATTCGGAAGCCACCAAAGAGAAGTCCAAAACCCGTGTGCTATAGCCTTGGGTTTTGGCAAAAATGGGATATTTTTGGGAAAACTAGATTATTTCGCTGAACGTAACCCGCTTTGTCTCTCATTAGAGCCCATTATGATTCGTGACGAGCCGTCTCAAGTGTCAGGGCACAGCTCCTGAAGGTTCTACTATTTTTGGTGATTTTTAGAAAAATACTAAGAAAATTGATTTTTCCCTTATTTTTGAAAAAATCAAGTAAAAATCAAACGAAGGTTCAAACAGCACTGCGGCTTCTTCCTCTAGCATCGTGGTACCCAAGACGGACGTATTTGGCATGGCCTTGTAAGAAATTGGGTGAAAATTCAGAAGCCACCAAAGAGAAGTCCAAAACTTGTGTGCTATAGCTAGGGTTTTGGGCCAAAAATGGGATATTTTTGGGAAAACTAGGGTATTTTTGTGAACGTAAACTGGTTTGTCTCTGTTAGAGCCCTATTTGGATTAGTGACGAGTCGTCTCAAGTAGTGGGGCACAGCTCCCTAAGGTTCTACTATTTTTGGTGATTTTTTAGAAAAATACTAACATAATTGATTTTTCCCTTATTTTTTGAAAAAATCAAGTAAAAATCAAACGAAGGTTCAAATGCACTCTGCTTCTTCTTATGGCATCGTAGTACGCAAGACGGATCCGTGTCGCACGGCCCTACAAGAAATTGGGTGGAAATTCGAAGTCACCAAAGAGAAGTCCAAAAGTCGTGCGCTATAGCCTTGGGTTTTGGGCAAAAATGGGATATTTTTGGGAAAACTAGAGCATTTCAAATGAACGTAACCCGCTTTGTCTCTCATAGAGCGCATTATGATTCGTGATGAGCCGTCTCAAGTGTCAGGGCACAGCTCCGTGAAGGTTCTACTATTTTTGGTGATTTTTAGAAAAATACTAAGAAAATTGATTTTTCCCTTATTTTTGAAAAAATCAAGTAAAAATCAAACGAAGGTTCAAATGCACCTGTGCTTCTTCCTCTAGCATCGCGTACCCAAGACGGACGCTGTTGGCATGACCTTGTAAGAAATTGGGTGAAAATTCGTAAGCCACTAAAGAGAAGTCCAAAACTCGTGTGCTATAGCTAGGGTTTTGGGCCAAAATGGGATATTTTTAGGAAAACTAGGGTATTTCTGCGAACGTAAACCGGCTTTGTCTCTCGTAGAGCCCTATTTGGATTAGTGACGAGCCGTCTCAAGTAGTAGGGCACAGCTCCTGAAGGTTCTACTATTTTTCGGTGAATTTTTAGAAACAATACTAACAAAATTGATTTTTCCCTTATTTTTTGAAAAATCAAGTAAAAATCAAACGAAGGTTCGAAATGCACCTGCGTCTCTTCTTGTAGCATCGTGTACGCAAGCACGGACGCGTGTCGCACGGCTCTGCAAGAAATTGGGTGAAAATTCGAAGCCACTAAAGAGAAGTCCAAAACCCGTAGTGCTATAGCCTTGGGTTTCAGGTCAAAATGGGATATTTTTGGGAAAACTAGAGTATTTCGCTGAACGTAACCCGGTTTGTCTCTCGTTAGAGCCCAATTTGATTCGTGACGAGCCGTCTCAAGTAGTGGGCATAGTTCCTGAAGGTTCTACTATTTTTGGTGATTTTTAGAAAAATACTAAGAAAATTGATTTTTCCCTTATTTTTTAAAAAATCAAGAAAAATCAAACGAAGATTCGAAATGCACCCATGCTTCTTCCTCTCGCATCGCGGTACCCAAGATAGACGCATTTGGCATGGCCTTGCAAGAAATTCGGTGGAAATTCGAAGCCACCAAAGAGAAGTCCAAAAGCCGCGTGCTATAGCCTTGGGTTTTGGGCAAAAATGGGATATTTTTGGGAAAACTAGAGCATTTCAGCTGAACGTAACCCTGGTTTGTCTCTCGTTAGAGCGCAATATGATTTGTGACGATCCGTCTCAAGTGTCAGGCACAGCTCCCTGAAGGTTCTACTATTTTTGGTGATTTTTAGAAAAATACTAAGAAAATTGATTTTTCCCTTATTTTTTCAAAAAATCAAGTAAAAATCAAACGATGGTTCAAACAGCACTCGTGCTTCTTCCTCCGGCATCGTGTACCCAAGATCGACGCTGCTTGGCACTGCCTTGTAAGAAATTGGGTGAAAATTCAGAAACCACCAAAGAGAAGTCCAAAACCCGTGTGCTATAGCTTGAGTTTTGGGCCAAAAATGGGATATTTTTGGGAAAACTAGGGTATTTCTGCGAACGTAAACCGGTTTGTCTCTGTTAGAGCCCTATTTGGATTAGTGACGAGTCGTCTCGAAATAGTAGGGCACAGCTCCTGAAGGTTCTACTATTTTTGGTGAGTTTTTAGAAACAATACTAACAAAATTGATTTTTCCCTTATTTTTTGAAAAAATCAAGTAAAAATCGAACGAAGGTTCGAAATGCACTCGCGCTCTTCTTGTGGCATCGTAGTACGGAGCACCGGATGCGTGTCGCACTGCCTCGCAAGAAATTGGGTGAAAATTTAGAAGCCACTAAAGAGAAGTCCAAAACCCGTGTGCTATAGCCTTGGGTTTCAGGTCAAAATGGGATATTTTTGGGAAAACTAGAGTATTTCGCGAACGTAACTCGGCTTTGTCTCTCGTTAGAGCCCAATTTGATTCGTGACGAGCCGATCAAGTAGTAGGGCACAGCTCCCTGAAGGTTCTACTATTTTTGGTGATTTTTAGAAAAATTCTAAGAAAATTGATTTTTCCCTTATTTTTGAAAAATCAATTAAAAATCAAACGAAGGTTCGAAATGCACCTGCTACTTCCTCCGGCATCGTGGTACCTAGCACGGACTCATGTCGCACGGCCTTGTAAGAAATTGGGTGAAAATTCGAAGCCACTAAAGAGAAGTCCAAAACCCGTGCGCTTATAGCCTTGGGTTTTGGCAAAAATGGGATATTTTTGGGAAAACTAGATTATTTCGCGAACGTAACCTGGCTTTGTCTCTATTAGAGCCCATTATGATTCGTGATTTGAGCCGTCTCAAGTGTTAGGGCACAGCTCCCTAAGGGTCTACTATTTTTGGTGATTTTTAGAAAAATACTAAGAAAATTGATTTTTCCCTTATTTTTGAAAAAATCAAGTAAAAATTAAACGAAGGTTCGAAACAGCACCTGCGCTTCTTCCTCTAGCATCGTGTACCCAGTACGGACGCATTTGGCATGGCCTTGTAAGAAATTGGGTGAAAATTCAGAAACCACCAAAGAGAAGTCCAAAACTTGTGTGCTATAGCTAGGGTTTTGGGCCAAAAATGGGATATTTTTGAGAAAACAAGGGTATTTCTGTGAACGTAAACTGGTTTGTCTCTGTTAGAGCCCTATTTGGATTAGTGACGAGTCGCTCAAGTAGTGAGGCACAGCTCCTGAAGGTTCTACTATTTTTGGTGATTTTTTAGAAAAATACTAACATAATTGATTTTTCCCTTATTTTTGAAAAATCAAGTAAAATGAAGCGAAGGTTCGAAATGCACCTGCTCTCTTCTTATGGCATCGCAGTACGCAGCACGGATCCGTGTCGCACGGCCCTAAAAGAAATTGGGTGGAAATTCAGAAGTCACCAAAGAGAAGTCCAAAGTCGTGCGCTATAGCCTTGGGTTTTGGCAAAAATGGGATATTTTTGGGAAAACTAGAGCATTTCAACTGAACGTAACCCAGCTTTGTCTCTCGTTAGAGCGCATTATGATTCGTGATGAGCCGTCTGAAGTGTTGCGGCACAGTTCGTGGAAGGTTCTACTATTTTTTGGTGATTTTTTAGAAAAAATACCAAGAAAATTGATTTTTCCCTTATTTTTTGAAAAAAAATCAAGTAAAAATCAAACGAAGGTTCAAATGCATCTGCGCTTCTTCCTCTAGCATCGCTTACCCAAGACGGACGCTGCTTGGCACGACCTTGTTAGAAATTGGGTGAAAATTCGAAGCCACTCAAAGAGAAGTCCAAAACTTGTGTGCTATAGCTAGGGTTTCGGGCCAAAATGGGATATTTTTAGGAAAACTAGGTAATTTCGCGAACGTAAACCGGTTTGTCTCTCGTAGAGCCCTATTTGGATTAGTGACGAGCCGCTCTAAAGTAGTGGGGCATAGTTCCCTAAGGTTCTACTATTTTTCGGTGAATTTTTAGAAACAATACTAACCAAATTGATTTTTCCCGTATTTTTTGAAAAATCAAGTAAAAATCAAACGAAGGTTCGAAATGCACTCGCGTCTCTTCTTGTAGCATCGTGTACGCAAGCACGGACGCGTGTCGCACGGCCTCAGCAAGAAATTGGGTGAAAATTCGAAGCCAACTAAAGAGAAGTCCAAAACCCGTGTGCTATAGCCTTGGGTTTCAGGTCAAAATGGGATATTTTTGGGAAAACTAGAGTATTTCGCGAACGTAACCCTGCTTGTCTCTCGTTAGAGCCCAATTTGATTCGTGACTGAGCCGTCTCAAGTAGTGAGGCATAGTTCCCTAAAGGTTCTACTATTTTTGGTGATTTTTAGAAAAATACTAAGAAAATTGATTTTTCCCTTATTTTTTAAAAAATCAAGAAAAATCAAACGAAGATTCAAATAGCACCCATACTTCTTCCTCCGCATCGTGTACCCAAGATAGACGCATTTGGCATGGCCTTGCAAGAAATTCGTGGAAATTCGAAGCCACCAAAGAGAAGTCCAAAAGCCGTGCGCTATAGCCTTGGTTTCGGGCAAAAATGGGATATTTTTGGGAAAACTAGAGCATTTCAATGAACGTGAACCTGGCTTTGTCTCTCGTTAGAGCGCAATATGATTTGTGACGATCCGTCTCAAGTGTCGGGCACAGCTCCTGAAGGTTCTACTATTTTTGGTGATTTTTTAGAAAAATACTAAGAAAATTGATTTTTCCCTTATTTTTTCAAAAAATCAAGTAAAAATCAAACGAAGGTTCGAAATAGCACCCGTGCTTCTTCCTCCGGCATCGTGGTACCCAAGACCGACGCTGCTTGGCACGGCCTTGTAAGAAATTGGGTGAAAATTCAGAAACCACCAAAGAGAAGTCCAAAACCCGTGTGCTATAGCTTGAGTTTTGGGCCAAAAATGGGATATTTTTGGGAAAACTAGGGTATTTCGCGAACGAAACCTGGTTTGTCTCTCGTTAGAGCCCTATTTGGATTAGTGACGAGCCGTCTCAAGTAGTAGGGCACAGCTCCCTAAGGTTCTACTATTTTTGGTGAGTTTTTAGAAACAATACTAACAAAATTGATTTTTCCCTTATTTTTTGAAAAAATCAAGTAAAATCGAACGAAGGTTCGAAATGCACCTGCTGCCTCTTCTTGTGGCATCGTACGCAAGCACGGACGCGTGTCGCACGGCCCTGCAAGAAATTGGGTGAAAATTTAGAAGCCACCAAAGAGAAGTCCAAAACCCGTGTGCTATAGCCTTGGTTTTGGGCCGAAAATGGGATATTTTTGGGAAAACTAGAGTATTTCTGCGAACGTAACCCGGCTTTGTCTCTCGTTAGAGCCCAATTTGATTCGTGATCGAGCCGACTCAAGTAGTAGGGCACAGCTCCTGAAGGTTCTACTATTTTTTGGTGATTTTTAGAAAAATACTAAGAAAATTGATTTTTCCCTTATTTTTGAAAAAATCAAGTAAAAATCAAACGAAGGTTCGAAATGCACTCATGCTACTTCCTCCGGCATCGTGGTACCCAAGCACTGACTCATGTCGCACGGTCTTGTAAGAAATTGGGTGAAAATTCCGAAGCCACAAAAGAGAAGTCCAAAACCCGTGTGCTATAGCCTTGGGTTTTGGGCAAAAAATGGGATATTTTTGGAAAAACTAGAGTATTTCGCGAACGTAACCCGGTTTGTCTCTATTAGAGCCCATTATGATTCGTGACGAGCCGTCTGAAGTAGTGGGGCACAGTTCCCTGAAGGTTCTACTATTTTTGGTGATTTTTTAGAAAAATACCAAGAAAATTGATTTTTCCCTTATTTTTTGAAAAAAATCAAGTAAAAATCAAACGAAGGTTCGAAACAGACCCGTGCTTCTTCCTCTGGCATCGTGTACCCAGTACGGACGCATTTGGCATGGCCTTGTAAGAAATTGGGTGAAAATTCAGAAACCACCAAGGAGAAGTCCAAAACTCGTGTGCTATAGCTTGGGTTTCGGGCAAAAATGGGATATTTTTGAGAAAACAAGGGTATTTCGTGAACGTGAACCTGGTTTGTCTCTCGTAGAGCCCTATTTGGATTAGTGACGAGCCGTCTCAAGTAGTGGGCACAGCTCCTGAAGGTTCTACTATTTTTGGTGATTTTTAGAAAAAATACTAACATAATTGATTTTTCCCTTATTTTTTGAAAAATCAAGTAAAATGAAGCGAAGGTTCGAAATGCATCTGCTCCTCTTCTTATGGCATCGCAGTACGCAGCACCTGATCCGTGTCGCACGGCCCTAGCAAGAAATTGGGTGGAAATTCGAAGTCACCAAAGAGAAGTCCAAAGTCCGTGCGCTTATAGCCTTGGGTTTTGGCAAAAATGGGATATTTTTGGGAAAACTAGAGCATTTCAAATGAACGTAACCCGCTTTGTCTCTCGTTAGAGCGCATTATGATTCGTGATGAGCCGTCTCAAGTGTCAGGCACAGCTCCGTGGAAGGTTCTACTATTTTTGGTGATTTTTAGAAAAATATTAAGAAAATTGATTTTTCCCTTATTTTTGAAAAAATCAAGTAAAAATCAAACGAAGGTTCGAACATGCACTCGTGCTTCTTCCTCTAGCATCGCGTACCCAAGACGGACGCTGCTTGGCACGACCTTGTAAGAAATTGGGTGAAAATTCGAAGCCACCAAAGAGAAGTCCAAAACTCGTGTGCTATAGCTAGGGTTTTGGGCCAAAATGGGATATTTTTAGGAAAACTAGGGTAATTTCGCGAACGTAACCGGCTTTGTCTCTGCTAGAGCCCTATTTGGATTAGTGACGAGCCGTCTCAAGTAGTGGGGCGTAGTTCCTAAGGTTCTACTATTTTTCGGTGAATTTTTAGAAACAATACTAACCAAATTGATTTTTCCCGTATTTTTTGAAAAAATCAAGTAAAAATCAAACGAAGGTTCAAATGCACTGCGGCTTCTTCTTGTAGCATCGTGTACGCAGCACGGACGCGTGTCGCACTGCCTCAGCAAGAAATTGGGTGAAAATTCAGAAGCCACTAAAGAGAAGTCCAAAACCCGTGTGCTATAGCCTTGGGTTTCGAGTCAAAATGGGATATTTTTGGGAAAACTAGAGTATTTCTGCGAACGTAACCTCGGTTTGTCTCTCGTAGAGCCCAATTTGATTCGTGACGAGCCGTCTCAAGTAGTAGGGCATAGTTCCTGAAGGTTCTACTATTTTTGGTGATTTTTAGAAAAATACTAAGAAAATTGATTTTTCCCTTATTTTTTAAAAAATCAAGAAAAATCAAACGAAGATTCGAAATAGCACTCCATGCTTCTTCCTCCGGCATCGTGGTACCCAAGATAGACGCATTTGGCATGGCCTTGCAAGAAATTCGGTGGAAATTCAGAAGCCACCAAAGAGAAGTCCAAAAGCCGTGCGCTATAGCCTTGGGTTTTGGGCAAAAAATGGGATATTTTTGGGAAAACTAGAGCATTTCAAATGAACGTAACCTGGCTTTGTCTCTCGCTAGAGCGCAATATGATTTGTGACGATCCGTCTCAAGTGTCGAGGCACGCTCCTTAAGGTTCTACTATTTTTGGTGATTTTTAGAAAAATACTAAGAAAATTGATTTTTCCCTTATTTTTTCAAAAAATCAAGTAAAAATCAAACGAAGGTTCAAACAGCACCGTGCTTCTTCCTCCGGCATCGTGGTACCCAAGATCGACGCTGCTTGGCACGGCCTTGTAAGAAATTGGGTGAAAATTCAGAAACCACCAAAGAGAAGTCCAAAACCCGTGTGCTATAGCTTGAGTTTTGGGCCAAAAATGGGATATTTTTGGGAAAACTAGGGTATTTCTGCGAACGTAAACCGGTTTGTCTCTGTTAGAGCCCTATTTGGATTAGTGACGAGTCAGTCTCAAGTAGTGAGGCACAGCTCCCTAAGGTTCTACTATTTTTTGGTGAGTTTTTAGAAACAATACTAACAAAATTGATTTTTCCCTTATTTTTGAAAAAATCAAGTAAAAATCGAACGAAGGTTCGAAATGCACCTGCGCTCTTCTTGTGGCATCGCGGTACGCGAGCACCGGATGCGTGTCGCACTGCCTCGCAAGAAATTGGGTGAAAATTCAGAAGCCACTAAAGAGAAGTCCAAAACCCGTGTGCTATAGCCTTGGGTTTCGGGCTAAAATGGGATATTTTTGGGAAAACTAGAGTATTTCAGCTGAACGTAACCCGGTTTGTCTCTCGTAGAGCCCAATTTGATTCGTGACGAGCCGTCTCAAGTAGTGAGGCACAGCTCCTGAAGGTTCTACTATTTTTGGTGATTTTTAGAAAAATACTAACATAATTGATTTTTCCCTTATTTTTTGAAAAATCAAGTAAAAATGAAGCGAAGGTTCGAAATGCACCTGCTCTCTTCTTATGGCATCGCGTACGCAAGCACGGACGCGTGTCGCACTGCCTCGCAAGAAATTGGGTGAAAATTCGAAGCCACTAAAGAGAAGTCCAAAACCCGTGTGCTATAGCCTTGAGTTTTGGGCCAAAATGGGATATTTTTGGGAAAACTAGAGTATTTCGCGAACGTAAACCTGGTTTGTCTCTGCTAGAGCCCTATTTGATTAGTGACGAGCCGTCTCAAGTAGTGAGGCACAGCTCCCTAAGGTTCTACTATTTTTTGGTGAGTTTTTAGAAACAATACTAACAAAATTGATTTTTCCCTTATTTTTTGAAAAAATCAAGTAAAAATCGAACGAAGGTTCGAAATGCACCTGCGCTTCTTCTCGTGGCATCGTGTACCGAGCACGGATGCGTGTCGCACGGCCCTGCAAGAAATTGGGTGAAAATTTAGAAGCCACCAAAGAGAAGTCCAAAACCCGTGTGCTATAGCCTTGGGTTTTGGGCCGAAAATGGGATATTTTTGGGAAAACTAGAGTATTTCTGCGAACGTAACCCGGTTTGTCTCTGTTAGAGCCCAATTTGATTCGTGACGAGCCGACTGAAGTAGTCAGGCACAGCTCCTGAAGGTTCTACTATTTTTGGTGATTTTTAGAAAAATACTAACATAATTGATTTTTCCCTTATTTTTTGAAAAAATCAAGTAAAATGAAGCGAAGGTTCGAAATGCACCTGCTCTCTTCTTATGGCATCGTGTACGCAGCACGGATGCGTGTCGCACGGCCCTGCAAGAAATTGGGTGAAAATTCAGAAGCCACCAAAGAGAAGTCCAAAACCCGTGTGCTATAGCCTTGGGTTTTGGGCCGAAAATGGGATATTTTTGGGAAAACTAGAGTATTTCTGCGAACGTAACCCGGTTTGTCTCTGTTAGAGCCCAATTTGATTCGTGACGAGCCGACTGAAGTAGTGGGGCACAGCTCCCTAAGGTTCTACTATTTTTGGTGATTTTTAGAAAAATACTAAGAAAATTGATTTTTCCCTTATTTTTGAAAAAATCAATTAAAAATCAAACGAAGGTTCGAAACAGACCAGTGCTACTTCCTCTGGCATCGTGTACCTAGCACGGACGCATGTCGCACGGCCTTGTAAGAAATTGGGTGAAAATTCGAAGCCACTAAAGAGAAGTCCAAAACCCGTGCGCTTATAGCCTTGGGTTTTGGCAAAAATGGGATATTTTTGGGAAAACTAGATTATTTCGCTGAACGTAACCCTGCTTTGTCTCTATTAGAGCCCATTATGATTCGTGACGAGCCGTCTCAAGTGTCAGGGCACAGCTCCTGAAGGGTCTACTATTTTTGGTGATTTTTAGAAAAATACTAAGAAAATTGATTTTTCCCTTATTTTTTAAAGAAATCAAGTAAAAATCAAACGAAGGTTCGAAATAGCACTCGTGCTTCTTCCTCCGGCATCGTGTACCCAAGACGGACGCATTTGGCATGGCCTTGTAAGAAATTGGGTGAAAATTCAGAAGCCTCCAAAGAGAAGTCCAAAACTTGTGTGCTATAGCTAGGGTTTTGGGCCAAAAATGGGATATTTTTGGGAAAACAAGGGTATTTCTGCGAACGTAAACCGGTTTGTCTCTGTTAGAGCCCTATTTGGATTAGTGACGAGCCGTCTCAAGTAATGGGGCACAGCTCCTAAGGTTCTACTATTTTTGGTGATTTTTAGAAAAAATACTAAGAAAATTGATTTTTCCCTTATTTTTGAAAAAATCAAGTAAAAATCAAACGAAGGTTCGAAATGCATCTGCTTCTTCCTGTGGCATCGTGTACCCAGTACGGACGCGTGTCGCACGGCCTTGCATGAAATTGGATGAAAATTCGGAAGCCACCAAAGAGAAGTCCAAAACCCGTGCGCTATAGCCTTGGGTTTTGGGCAAAAAATGGGATATTTTTGGGAAAACTAGAGTATTTCAGCGAACGTATCCCTGTTTGTCTCTGTTAGAGCCCTATTTGGATTCGTGACGAGCCGTCTGGAGTAGTGGGGCACAGCTCCTGAAGGTTCTACTATTTTTGGTGATTTTTTAGAAAAATACTAAGAAAATTGATTTTTCCCTTATTTTTGAAAAAATCAAGTAAAAATCAAACGAAGGTTCGAAATGCACCTGCGCTTCTTCCTCGTGGCATCGTGTACCCAAGACGGACGCTGTGTCGCACGGCCTTGCAAGAAATTGGATGAAAATTCGAAGCCACCAAAGAGAAGTCCAAAACCCGTGTGCTATAGCTTGGGTTTTGGGCCAAAATGGGATATTTTTAGGAAAACTAGGGTATTTCGCGAACGTAAACCTGGTTTGTCTCTCGTTAGAGCCCTATTTGGATTAGTGACGAGCCGTCTGAAGTAGTGGGGCACAGTTCCCTGAAGGTTCTACTATTTTTTGGTGATTTTTTAGAAAAAATACTAAGAAAATTGATTTTTCCCTTATTTTTTGAAAAAAATCAAGTAAAAATCAAACGAAGGTTCGAAACAGCACTCGTGCTTCTTCCTGTAGCATCGCGTACGCAAGCACGGACGCGTGTCGCACGGCCTTGCAAGAAATTGGGTGAAAATTCGAAGCCACTAAAGAGAAGTCCAAAACCCGTGTGCTATAGCCTTGGGTTTTGGGCAAAAATGGATATTTTTGGGAAAACTAGAGTATTTCGCGAACGTAACCTGGCTTTGTCTCTCGTAGAGCCCAATTTGATTCGTGACGAGCCGTCTCAAGTAGTGAGGCATAGCTCCCGAAGGTTCTACTATTTTTGGTGATTTTTAGAAAAATACTAAGAAAATTGATTTTTCCCTTATTTTTTAAAAAATCAAGTAAAAATCAAACGAAGATTCAAATGCACTCATGCTTCTTCCTCGTGGCATCGTGTACCCAAGATAGACGCATTTGGCATGGCCTTGCAAGAAATTCGGTGAAAATTCGAAGCCACCAAAGAGAAGTCCAAAACCCGTGCGCTATAGCCTTGGGTTTTGGGCAAAAAATGGGATATTTTTGGGAAAACTAGAGCATTTCACCGAACGTAACCCGGTTTGTCTCTGTTAGAGCGCAATATGATTTGTGACGATCCGTCTCAAGTGTCAGGGCACAGCTCCTGAAGGTTCTACTATTTTTGGTGATTTTTAGAAAAATACTAAGAAAATTGATTTTTCCCTTATTTTTTTAAAAAATCAAGTAAAAATCAAACGAAGGTTCGAAATGCACCTGCTTCTTCCTCCGGCATCGTGGTACCCAAGACGGACGCTGTCGCACGGCCTTGCAAGAAATTGGGTGAAAATTCGAAGCCACCAAAGAGAAGTCCAAAACCCGTGTGCTATAGCTTGGGTTTTGGGCCAAAAATGGGATATTTTTGGGAAAACTAGAGTATTTCTGCGAACGTAAACCGGTTTGTCTCTGTTAGAACCCTATTTGGATTAGTGACGAGCCGTCTCAAGTAGTAAGGCACAGCTCCTGAAGGTTCTACAATTTTTGGTGATTTTTTAGAAACAATACTAAGAAAATTGATTTTTCCCTTATTTTTTGAAAAAAATCAAGTAAAAATCAAACGAAGGTTCGAAACAGACCCGTGCTTCTTCCTGTGGCATCGTGTACCCAGTACGGACGCGTGTCGCACTGGCCTTGCAAGAAATTGGGTGAAAATTCGAAGCCACCAAAGAGAAGTCCAAAACCCGTGTGCTATAGCCTTGGGTTTTGGGTCAAAATGGGATATTTTTGGGAAAACTAGAGCATTTCAATGAACGTAACCCGGCTTTGTCTCGTTAGAGCGCTAATATGATTTGTGACGATCCGTCTCAAGTGTCGAGGCACAGCTCCCTGAAGGTTCTACTATTTTTGGTGATTTTTAGAAAAATACTAAGAAAATTGATTTTTCCCTTATTTTTTAAAAAATCAAGTAAAAATCAAACGAAGGTTCGAAATGCACTCGTGCTTCTTCCTCCGGCATCGTGTACCCAAGATCGACGCGTTTGGCACGGCCTTGTAAGAAATTGGGTGAAAATTCGAAACCACCAAAGAGAAGTCCAAAACCCGTGTGCTATAGCTTTGAGTTTGGGCCAAAATGGGATATTTTTGGGAAAACTAGGGTATTTCGCGAACGTAACCTGGCTTTGTCTCTGTTAGAGCCCTATTTGGATTAGTGACGAGTCAGTCTCAAGTAGTGAGGCACAGCTCCTGAAGGTTCTACTATTTTTGGTGAGTTTTTAGAAACAATACTAACAAAATTGATTTTTCCCTTATTTTTTGAAAAAATCAAGTAAAAATCAAACGAAGGTTCGAACATGCACCTGCGCTTCTTCCTCGTGGCATCGGTACCCGAGCACGGACGCGTGTCGCACGGCCTGCAAGAAATTGGGTGAAAATTCGAAGCCACTAAAGAGAAGTCCAAAACCCGTGTGCTATAGCCTTGGGTTTCGGGTCAAAATGGGATATTTTTGGGAAAACTAGAGTATTTCATGAACGTAACCCTGGTTTGTCTCTCGTTAGAGCCCAATTTGATTCGTGATTGAGCCGTCTCAAGTAGTGAGGCACAGCTCCTGAAGGTTCTACTATTTTTGGTGATTTTTAGAAAAATACTAACATAATTGATTTTTCCCTTATTTTTTGAAAAATCAAGTAAAATCAAGCGAAGGTTCAAATAGCACCTGTTCCTCTTCTTATGGCATCGTGCACGCAGCACCGACGATGCGTCGCACGGCCTCGCAAGAAATTGGGTGAAAATTCGAAGCCACTAAAGAGAAGTCCAAAACCCGTGTGCTATAGCTTGAGTTTTGGGCCAAAATGGGATATTTTTGGGAAAACTAGAGTATTTCGCGAACGTGAACCGGCTTTGTCTCTCGTTAGAGCCCTATTTGGATTAGTGACGAGCCGTCTCAAGTAGTGAGGCACAGCTCCCTAAGGTTCTACTATTTTTGGTGAGTTTTTAGAAACAATACTAACAAAATTGATTTTTCCCTTATTTTTTGAAAAAATCAAGTAAAAATCGAACGAAGGTTCGAAATAGCACCTGCGCTTCTTCCTCGTGGCATCGTGTACCGAGCACGGATGCGTGTCGCACGGCCTTGCAAGAAATTGGGTGAAAATTTGAAGCCACTAAAGAGAAGTCCAAAACCCGTGTGCTATAGCCTTGGTTTTGGGCGAAAATGGGATATTTTTGGGAAAACTAGAGTATTTCGCGAACGTAACCTCGGTTTGTCTCTGTTAGAGCCCAATTTGATTCGTGACTGAGCCGTCTCAAGTAGTGAGGCACAGCTCCTGAAGGTTCTACTATTTTTGGTGATTTTTAGAAAAATACTAACATAATTGATTTTTCCCTTATTTTTTGAAAAAATCAAGTAAAATCGAAGCGAAGGTTCGAAATGCACCTGCTCCTCTTCTTATGGCATCGGTACGCAAGCACGGATGCGTGTCGCACGGCCCTGCAAGAAATTGGGTGAAAATTCGGAAGCCACCAAAGAGAAGTCCAAAACCCGTGTGCTATAGCCTTGGGTTTTGGGCAAAAATGGGATATTTTTGGGAAAACTAGAGTATTTCTGCGAACGTAACCTGGCTTTGTCTCGTTAGAGCCCAATTTGATTCAGTGACGAGCCGATCAAGTAGTGGGGCACAGCTCCTGAAGGTTCTACTATTTTTGGTGATTTTTAGAAAAATATTCAAGAAAATTGATTTTTCCCTTATTTTTGAAAAAATCAAGTAAAAATCAAACGAAGGTTCGAAATGCATCTGCTTCTTCCTCCGGCATCGTGTACCTAAGACGGACGCATGTCGCACGGCCTTGTAAGAAATTGGGTGAAAATTCGAAGCCACTAAAGAGAAGTCCAAAACCCGTGCGCTATAGCCTTGGGTTTTTGGCAAAAAATTGGATATTTTTTGGGAAAACTAGATTATTTCTGCGAACGTAACCCTGCTTTGTCTCTATTAGAGCCCATTATGATTCGTGACGAGCCGTCTCAAGTAGTGAGGCACAGCTCCTGAAGGTTCTACTATTTTTGGTGATTTTTAGAAAAATACTAAGAAAATTGATTTTTCCCTTATTTTTTAAAAAATCAAGTAAAAATCAAACGAAAGTCTCAAATGCATCCGTGCTTCTTCCTCGTGGCATCGCGTACCCAAGACGGACGCATTTGGCACGGCCTTGCAAGAAATTGGGTGAAAATTCGAAGCCACTAAAGAGAAGTCCAAAACCCGTGTGCTATAGCTTGGGTTTTGGGCAAAAATGGGATATTTTTGGGAAAACTAGGGTATTTCACTGAACGTAAACCGGTTTGTCTCTCTTAGAGCCCTATTTGGATTAGTGACGAGCCAGTCTCAAGTAGTGGGGCACAGCTCCTGAAGGTTCTACTATTTTTGGTGATTTTTAGAAAAATACTAAGAAAATTGATTTTTCCCTTATTTTTTGAAAAAATCAAGTAAAAATCAAACGAAGGTTCGAAATGCACTCGTGCTTCTTCCTCGTGGCATCGTAGTACCCAAGACGGACGCGTGTCGCACGGCCTTGTATGAAATTGGATGAAAATTCGAAGCCACTAAAGAGAAGTCCAAAACCCGTGCGCTATAGCCTTGGGTTTTGGGCAAAAATGGGATATTTTTGGGAAAACTAGAGTATTTCACTGAACGTGAACCTGGTTTGTCTCTGCTAGAGCCCTATTTGGATTAGTGACGAGCCGTCTCAAGTAGTAGGGCACAGCTCCCTAAGGTTCTACTATTTTTGGTGATTTTTAGAAAAATATTAAGAAAATTGATTTTTCCCTTATTTTTGAAAAAATCAAGTAAAAATCAAACGAAGGTTCGAAATGCACCCGTGCTTCTTCCTCCGGCATCGTGTACCCAAAGACGGACGCATGTCGCACGGCCTTGCATGAAATTGGATGAAAATTCGAAGCCACTAAAGAGAAGTCCAAAACCCGTGGTGCTATAGCTTGGGTTTGGGCAAAAATGGGATATTTTTGGGAAAACTAGAGTATTTCATGAACGTAAACCTGGTTTGTCTCTCGTAGAGCCCTATTTGGATTAGTGACGAGCCGTCTCAAGTAGTGAGGCACAGCTCCTGAAGGTTCTACTATTTTTGGTGATTTTTAGAAAAATACTAAGAAAATTGATTTTTCCCTTATTTTTGAAAAATCAAGTAAAAATCAATCGAAGGTTCAAATGCAGACCTGCGCTTCTTCCTCGTGGCATCGTGTACCCAAGACGGACGCATGTCGCACGGCCTTGCAAGAAATTGGGTGAAAATTCGTAAGCCACTAAAGAGAAGTCCAAAACCCGTGTGCTATAGCTTGGGTTTTGGGCAAAAATGGGATATTTTTGGGAAAACTAGAGTATTTCGCTGAACGTAACCTGGTTTGTCTCTCTTAGAGCCCTATTTGATTAGTGACGAGCCGTCTCAAGTAGTGGGGCACAGCTCCCTGAAGGTTCTACTATTTTTGGTGATTTTTAGAAAAATATTAAGAAAATTGATTTTTCCCTTATTTTTGAAAAAATCAAGTAAAAATCAAACGAAGGTTCGAAATGCACCCGTGCTTCTTCCTCGTGGCATCGTGGTACCCAAGACGGACGCGTGTCGCACGGCCTTGTAAGAAATTGGATGAAAATTCGAAGCCACTAAAGAGAAGTCCAAAACCCGCGTGCTATAGCCTTGGGTTTTGGGCAAAAATGGATATTTTTGGGAAAACTAGAGTATTTCAGCGAACGTAAACCGGTTTGTCTCTGTTAGAGCCCTATTTGGATTAGTGACGAGCCGTCTCGAGTAGTGGGGCACAGCTCCTGAAGGTTCTACTATTTTTGGTGATTTTTTAGAAAAATACTAAGAAAATTGATTTTTCCCTTATTTTTGAAAAAATCAAGTAAAAATCAAACGAAGGTTCGAAATGCACCTGCGCTTCTTCCTCCGGCATCGTGGTACCCAAGACGGACGCGTGTCGCACGGCCTTGCATGAAATTGGATGAAAATTCGGAAGCCACCAAAGAGAAGTCCAAAACCCGTGTGCTATAGCTTGGGTTTTGGGCCGAAAATGGGATATTTTTGGGAAAACTAGGGTATTTCTGCGAACGTAAACCGGTTTGTCTCTGTTAGAGCCCTATTTGGATTAGTGACGAGTCAGTCTCAAGTAGTGAGGCACAGCTCCTGAAGGTTCTACTATTTTTGGTGATTTTTAGAAACAATACTAAGAAAATTGATTTTTCCCTTATTTTTGAAAAAATCAAGTAAAAATCAAACGAAGGTTCGAAATGCACTCGTGCTTCTTCCTCGTGGCATCGTGTACCCAAGACGGACGCATGTCGCACGGCCTTGCAAGAAATTGGGTGAAAATTCGAAGCCACCAAAGAGAAGTCCAAAAGCCGTGCGCTATAGCCTTGGGTTTTGGGCCGAAAATGGGATATTTTTGGGAAAACTAGAGTATTTCTGCGAACGTAACCCGGTTTGTCTCTGTTAGAGCCCTATTATGATTCAGTGACGAGCCGTCTCAAGTAGTGAGGCACAGCTCCTGAAGGTTCTACTATTTTTGGTGATTTTTAGAAAAATACTAAGAAAATTGATTTTTCCCTTATTTTTGAAAAAATCAAGTAAAAATCAAACGAATGTTCGAAATGCACTGCTGCTTCTTCCTCGGCATCGTGTACCCAAGACTGACGCGTTTGGCACGGCCTT
This sequence comes from Murraya koenigii, assembly GCA_025617385.1. Classification (NCBI taxonomy): domain Eukaryota; kingdom Viridiplantae; phylum Streptophyta; class Magnoliopsida; order Sapindales; family Rutaceae; genus Murraya; species Murraya koenigii. Next base: position 4,265,373 of record CM046812.1, read on the forward strand.
GTAAGAAATTGGGTGAAAATTCAGAAACCACCAAAGAGAAGTCCAAAACCCGTGTGCTATAGCTTGAGTTTTGGGCCAAAAATGGGATATTTTTGGGAAAACTAGGGTATTTCTGCGAACGTAAACCGGTTTGTCTCTGTTAGAGCCCTATTTGGATTAGTGACGAGCCGTCTGAAGTAGTGGGGCACAGTTCCTGAAGGTTCTACTATTTTTGGTGAATTTTTAGAAACAATACTAACAAAATTGATTTTTCCCTTATTTTTGAAAAAATCAAGTAAAAATCAAACGAAGGTTCGAAATAGCACTCGTGCTTCTTCCTCGTGGCATCGTGTACCCAAGCACGGATGCGTGTCGCATGGCCCTGCAAGAAATTGGGTGAAAATTCAGAAGCCACCAAAGAGAAGTCCAAAACCCGTGTGCTATAGCCTTGGGTTTTGGGCCGAAAATGGGATATTTTTGGGAAAACTAGAGTATTTCTGCGAACGTAACCTGGTTTGTCTCTGTTAGAGCCCAATTTGATTCGTGACGAGCCGTCTGAAGTAGTGGGGCACAGTTCCCAGAAGGTTCTACTATTTTTGGTGATTTTTTAAGAAAAAATACCAAGAAAATTGATTTTTCCCTTATTTTTGAAAAAATCAAGTAAAAATCAAACGAAGGTTCGAAATGCACCTGCTGCTTCTTCCTCCGGCATCGCGGTACGCAAGCACGGACGCATGTCGCACGACCTTGTAAGAAATTGGGTGAAAATTCGGAAGCTACCAAAGAGAAGTCCAAAACCCGTGCGCTATAGCCTTGGTTTTGGGCAAAAATAGGATATTTTTGGGAAAACTAGAGTATTTCAGTGAACGTAACCTGGTTTGTCTCTATTAGAGCCCATTATGATTCGTGACGAGCCGTCTCAAGTGTCAGGGCACGCTCCTGAAGGTTCTACTATATTTTGGTGATTTTTAGAAAAATATTCAAGAAAATTGATTTTTCCCTTATTTTTGAAAAAATCAAGTAAAAATCAAACGAAGGTTCGAAATGCACTCGGCTTCTTCCTCCGGCATCGTGGTACCCAAGTACGGATGCATGTCGCACTGCCTTGTAAGAAATTGGGTGAAAATTCGAAGCCACCAAAGAGAAGTCCAAAACCCGTGCGCTATAGCCTTGGGTTTTGGGCCAAAAATGGGATATTTTTGGGAAAACTAGAGTATTTCTGCGAACGTAACCTGGTTTGTCTCTGTTAGAGCCCAATTTGATTCGTGACGAGCCGTCTGAAGTAGTGAGGCACAGTTCTCGAAGGTTCTACTATTTTTGGTGATTTTTAGAAAAATACTAACAAAATTGATTTTTCCCTTATTTTTTAAAAAATCAAGTAAAAATCAAACGAAGGTTCAAATAGCACTCGTGCTTCTTCCTCCGGCATCGTGGTACCCAAGATCGACGCTGCTGTACGCAGCCTTGTAAGAAATTGGGTGAAAATTCAGAAACCACCAAAGAGAAGTCCAAAACCCGTGTGCTATAGCTTGAGTTTTGGGCCAAAAATGGGATATTTTTGGGAAAACTAGGGTATTTCTGCGAACGTAAACCGGTTTGTCTCTGTTAGAGCCCTATTTGGATTAGTGACGAGCCGTCTCAAGTAAGTGGGGCACAGCTCCTGAAGGTTCTACTATTTTTGGTGATTTTTAGAAAAATACTAACATAATTGATTTTTCCCTTATTTTTTGAAAAATCAAGTAAAAATCAAACGAAGGTTCGAAATGCACTCGTGCTTCTTCCTCGTGGCATCGTGTACCCAAGACGGACGCTGTCGACACGGCCTTGCATGAAATTGGATGAAAATTCGAAGCCACTAAAGAGAAGTCCAAAACCCGTGCGCTATAGCCTTGGGTTTTGGGCAAAAATGGGATATTTTTGGGAAAGCTAGAGCATTTCAATGAATCGTAACCTGGCTTGTCTCTCATAGAGCGCATTATGATTCGTGACTGAGCCGTCTCAAGTAGTGGGGCACAGCTCCTGAAGGTTCTACTATTTTTGGTGATTTTTAGAAAAATACTAAGAAAATTGATTTTTCCCTTATTTTTGAAAAAATCAAGTAAAAATCAAACGAAGGTCTCAAATGCACCCGTGCTTCTTCCTCGTGGTATCGTGTACCCAAGACGGACGCATTTGGCACTGGCCTTGCAAGAAATTGGGTGAAAATTCGTAAGCCACTAAAGAGAAGTCCAAAACCCGTGTGCTATAGCTTGGATTTTGGGCAAAAATGGGATATTTTTGGGAAAACTAGGGTATTTCGCGAACGTAAACCGGCTTTGTCTCTCTTAGAGCCCTATTTGGATTAGTGACGAGTCGTCTCAAGTAGTAGGGCACAGCTCCCTGAAGGTTCTACTATTTTTTGGTGATTTTTAGAAAAATACTAAGAAAATTGATTTTTCCCTTATTTTTGAAAAAATCAAGTAAAAATCAAACGAAGGTTCGAAACTGCACTCGTGCTTCTTCCTGGTGGCATCGAGTACCCAGTACGGACGCGTGTCGCACGGCCTTGTATGAAATTGGATGAAAATTCGGAAGCCACCAAAGAGAAGTCCAAAACCCGTGCGCTATAGCCTTGGGTTTTGGGCAAAAAATGGGATATTTTTGGGAAAACTAGAGTATTTCTGCGAACGTAAACCGGTTTGTATCTGTTAGAGCCCTATTTGGATTAGTGACGAGCCGTCTCAAGTAGTAAGGCACAGCTCCTGAAGGTTCTACTATTTTTGGTGATTTTTTAGAAAAATACCAACATAATTGATTTTTCCCTTATTTTTTTGAAAAAAATTAAGTAAAAATCAAACGAAGGTTCGAAACATACCCGTGCTTCTTCCTCTGGCATCGTGTACGCAGCACGGACGCATGTCGCACGACCTTGTAAGAAATTGGGTGAAAATTCGGAATCTACCAAAGAGAAGTCCAAAACCCGTGCGCTATAGCCTTGGGTTTTGGGCAAAAAATAGGATATTTTGGGGAAAACTAGAGTATTTCAGCGAACGTAACAGGTTTGTCTCTATTAGAGCCCATTATGATTCGTGACGAGCCGTCTGAAGTGTTGGGGCACAGTTCCCGGAAGGTTCTACTATATTTTGGTGATTTTTTAGAAAAAATTCCAAGAAAATTGATTTTTCCCTTATTTTTGCAAAAAAATCAATTAAAAATCAAACGAAGGTTCAAATGCACTGCGTTACTTCCTCCGGCATCGCGGTACCTAGCACGGATGCATGTCGCACGGCCTTGTAAGAAATTGGGTGAAAATTCGGAAGCCACCAAAGAGAAGTCCAAAACCCGTGCGCTATAGCCTTGGGTTTTGGCAAAAATGGGATATTTTTGGGAAAACTAGATTATTTCATGAACGTAACCTGCTTTGTCTCGTTAGAGCCCAATTTGATTCGTGACGAGCCGTCTCAAGTAGTGGGGCACAGCTCCTGAAGGTTCTACTATTTTTGGTGATTTTTAGAAAAATACTAACATAATTGATTTTTCCCTTATTTTTTCAAAAAATCAAGTAAAATGAAGCGAAGGTTCGAAATGCATCTGCTCCTCTTCTTATGGCATCGTGTACGCAAGTACGGATGCGTGTCGCACTACCGCAAGAAATTGGGTGAAAATTCGAAGCCACCGAAGAGAAGTCCAAAACCCGTGTGCTATAGCCTTGGGTTTTGGGCAAAATGGGATATTTTTGGGAAAACTAGAGTATTTCTACGAACGTAACTCGGCTTTGTCTCTCATAGAGCCCAATTTGATTCGTGACGAGCCGATCAAGTAGTGAGGCACAGCTCCTTAAGGTTCTACTATTTTTGGTGATTTTTAGAAAAATACTAAGAAAATTGATTTTTCCCTTATTTTTTGAAGAAATCAAGTAAAAATCAAACGAAGGTTCGAAATGCATCTGCTTCTTCCTCCGGCATCGTGTACCCAAGACCGACGCGTTTGGCACTGGCCTTGTAAGAAATTGGGTGAAAATTCGAAGCCACTAAAGAGAAGTCCAAAACCCGTAGTGCTATAGCTTGAGTTTTGGGCCAAAATGGGATATTTTTGGGAAAACTAGGGTATTTCTGCGAACGTAAACCGGTTTGTCTCGTTAGAGCCCTATTTGGATTAGTGACGAGTCGTCTCAAGTAGTGGGGCACAGCTCCTGAAGGTTCTACTATTTTTGGTGATTTTTTAGAAAAATACTAACATAATTGATTTTTCCCTTATTTTTTGAAAAAATCAAGTAAAAATCAAACGAAGGTTCGAAACAGCACCTGCGCTTCTTCCTCGTGGTATAGTGTACCCAGTACGGACGCGTGTGACACGGCCTTGCATGAAATTGGATGAAAATTCGGAAGCCACCAAAGAGAAGTCCAAAACCCGTGCGCTATAGCCTTGGGTTTTGGGCAAAAAATGGGATATTTTTGGGAAAGCTAGAGCATTTCAGTGAACGTAACCTGGCTTTGTCTCTCGTAGAGCGCATTATGATTCGTGACGAGCCGTCTCAAGTAGTGAGGCACAGCTCCCTAAGGTTCTACTATTTTTGGTGATTTTTAGAAAAATACTAAGAAAATTGATTTTTCCTTATTTTTAAAAAATCAAGTAAAATCAAACGAAGGTCTCGAAATGCACTCGCGCTTCTTCCTGTGGTATCGTGTACCCAGTACGGACGCATTTGGCATGGCCTTGCAAGATATTGGGTGAAAATTCATAATCCACCGAAGAGAAGTCCAAAACCCGTGTGCTATAGCTTGGATTTTGGGCAAAAAATGGGATATTTTTGGGAAAACTAGGGTATTTCTGCGAACGTAAACCGGTTTGTCTCTCTTAGAGCCCTATTTGGATTAGTGACGAGCCGTCTGAAGTAGTGGGGCACAGTTCCCGGAAGGTTCTACTATTTTTGGTGATTTTTAGAAAAATATTAAGAAAATTGATTTTTCCCTTATTTTTGAAAAAATCAAGTAAAAATCAAACGAAGGTTCGAAATAGCACTCGTGCTTCTTCCCTGCGGCATCGTGGTACCCAAGACGGACGCGTGTCGCACGGCCTTGTATGAAATTGGATGAAAATTCGGAAGCCACCAAAGAGAAGTCCAAAACCCGTGTGCTATAGCCTTGGGTTTTGGGCAAAAAATGGGATATTTTTGGGAAAACTATAGTATTTCTGCGAACGTAAACCGGTTTGTCTCTCGTAGAGCCCTATTTGGATTAGTGACGAGTCGTCCGAGTAGTAGGGCACAGCCTCCTGAAGGTTCTACTATTTTTGGTGATTTTTAGAAAAATACTAAGAAAATTGATTTTTCCCTTATTTTTGAAAAAATCAAGTAAAAATCAAACGAAGGTTCAAATGCACTCGTGCTTCTTCCTCGTGGCATCGTGTACCCAAGACGGACGCGTGTCGCACTGGCCTTGCATGAAATTGGATGAAAATTCGAAGCCACTGAAGAGAAGTCCAAAACCCGTAGTGCTATAGCTTGGTTTTGGGCCAAAATGGGATATTTTTGGGAAAACTAGAGTATTTCACGAACGTAAACCGGTTTGTCTCTCGTAGAGCCCTATTTGGATTAGTGACGAGCCGTCTCAAGTAGTGGGCACAGCTCCTAAGGTTCTACTATTTTTGGTGATTTTTAGAAACAATACTAAGAAAATTGATTTTTCCCTTATTTTTGAAAAAATCAAGTAAAAATCAAACGAAGGTTCGAAATGCACCCGTGCTTCTTCCCGTGGCATCGTGGTACCCAAGACGGACGCATGTCGCACTGGCCTTGCATGAAATTGGATGAAAATTCGAAGCCACTAAAGAGAAGTCCAAAACCCGTGCGCTATAGCCTTGGGTTTTGGGCAAAAATGGGATATTTTTGGAAAACTATAGTATTTCGCGAACGTAAACCGGCTTTGTCTCTGTTAGAGCCCTATTTGGATTAGTGACGAGCCGTCTCGAGTAGTGAGGCACAGCTCCTGAAGGTTCTACTATTTTTGGTGATTTTTAGAAAAATATTAAGAAAATTGATTTTTCCCTTATTTTTGAAAAAATCAAGTAAAAATCAAACGAAGGTTCGAAACAGCATCCGTGCTTCTTCCTCGTGGCATCGTGGTACCCAAGACGTGACGCGTGTCGCACGGCCTTGCATGAAATTGGATGAAAATTCGAAGCCACTGAAGAGAAGTCCAAAACCCGTAGTGCTATAGCTTGGGTTTTGGGCCAAAAATGGGATATTTTTGGGAAAACTAGTGTATTTCGCGAACGTAAACCTGCTTTGTCTCGTTAGAGCCCTATTTGGATTAGTGGACGAGCCGTCCGAAGTAGTGAGGCACGCCTCTAAGGTTCTACTATTTTTGGTGATTTTTAGAAACAATATTAAGAAAATTGATTTTTCCCTTATTTTTGAAAAAATCAAGTAAAAATCAAACGAAGGTTCAAATGCACTCGTGCTTCTTCCTCTCGGCATCGTGTACCCAAGACGGACGCATGTCGACATGGCCTTGCAAGAAATTGGGTGAAAATTCGAAGCCACTAAAGAGAAGTCCAAAACCCGTGCGCTATAGCCTTGGGTTTCGGGCAAAAATGGGATATTTTTGGGAAAACTAGAGTATTTCGCTGAACGTAACCTGGTTTGTCTCTCGTTAGAGCCCTATTATGATTCGTGACGATCCGTCTCAAGTAGTCAGGCACAGCTCCTGAAGGTTCTACTATTTTTGGTGATTTTTAGAAAAATACTAAGAAAATTGATTTTTCCCTTATTTTTGAAAAAATCAAGTAAAAATCAAACGAAGGTTCAAATGCATCCGTGCTTCTTCCCGTGGCATCGTGTACCCAATGACGGACGCGTGTCGCACGGCCTTGCATGAAATTGGATGAAAATTCGAAGCCACTAAAGAGAAGTCCAAAACCCGTGCGCTATAGCCTTGGGTTTTGGGCAAAAAATGGGATATTTTTGGGAAAGCTAGAGCATTTCAACGAACGTAACCCGGTTTGTCTCTGATAGAGCGCATTATGATTCGTGACGAGCCGTCTCAAGTAGTAAGGCACAGCTCCTGAAGGTTCTACTATTTTTGGTGATTTTTAGAAAAATACTAAGAAAATTGATTTTTCCCTTATTTTTAAAAAATCAAGTAAAAATCAAACGAAGGTCTCGAAATGCACCCGTGCTTCTTCCTCGTGGCATCGTAGTACCCAAGACGGACGCATTTGGCACGGCCTTGCAAGAAATTGGGTGAAAATTCGAAGCCACTAAAGAGAAGTCCAAAACCCGTGTGCTATAGCTTGGATTTTGGGCAAAAAATGGGATATTTTTGGGAAAACTAGGGTATTTCTGCGAACGTAAACCTGGTTTGTCTCTGTTAGAGCCCTATTTGGATTAGTGACGAGTCAGTCTCAAGTAGTGAGGCACAGCTCCTGAAGGTTCTACTATTTTTGGTGATTTTTTAGAAAAATATTAAGAAAATTGATTTTTCCCTTATTTTTGAAAAAATCAAGTAAAAATCAAACGAAGGTTCGAAATGCACTCGTGCTTCTTCCTCGCGGCATCGTGTACCCAAGACGGACGCGTGTCGCACGGCCTTGTATGAAATTGGGTGAAAATTCGGAAGCCACCAAAGAGAAGTCCAAAACCCGTGTGCTATAGCCTTGGGTTTTGGGCAAAAATGGGATATTTTTGGGAAAACTATAGTATTTCACTGAACGTAAACCGGTTTGTCTCTGTTAGAGCCTATTTGGATTAGTGACGAGCAGTCTCAAGTAGTGAGGCACAGCTCCTGAAGGTTCTACTATTTTTTGGTGATTTTTAGAAAAATACTAAGAAAATTGATTTTTCCCTTATTTTTTGAAAAAATCAAGTAAAAATCAAACGAAGGTTCAAATAGCACTCGTGCTTCTTCCTGTGGCATAGTGTACCCAGTACGGACGCGTGTCACACGGCCTTGCATGAAATTGGATGAAAATTCGGAAGCCACCAAAGAGAAGTCCAAAACCCGTGCGCTATAGGCTTGGGTTTTGGGTAAAAAATGGGATATTTTTGGGAAAGCTAGAGCATTTCAACGAACGTAACCCGGTTTGTCTCTGTTAGAGCGCATTATGATTCGTGACGAGCCGTCTGAAGTAGTGGGGCACAGTTCCTGAAGGTTCTACTATTTTTGGTGATTTTTAGAAAAATACTAAGAAAATTGATTTTTCCCTTATTTTTAAAAAATCAAGTAAAATGAAACGAAAGTCTCGAACAGTACTCGTGCTTCTTCCTCGTGGTATCGTGGTACCCAAGACGGACGCATGTGGCACGGCCTTGCAAGAAATTGGGTGAAAATTCAGAAGCCACCGAAGAGAAGTCCAAAACCCGTGTGCTATAGCTTGGATTTTGGGCAAAAAATGGGATATTTTTGGGAAAACTAGGGTATTTCTGCGAACGTAAACCGGTTTGTCTTTGTTAGAGCCCTATTTGGATTAGTGACGAGTCGTTCAAGTAGTGAGGCACAGCTCCTGAAGGTTCTACTATTTTTGGTGATTTTTAGAAAAATACTAAGAAAATTGATTTTTCCCTTATTTTTGAAAAAATCAAGTAAAAATCAAACGAAGGTTCGAAACAGCACTCGTGCTTCTTCCTCGTGGCATCGTGGTACCCAAGACGGACGCTGTCGCACGGCCTTGCAAGAAATTGGGTGAAAATTCGAAGCCAACTAAAGAGAAGTCCAAAACCCGTGTGCTATAGCCTTGGGTTTTGGGCCGAAAATGGGATATTTTTGGGAAAACTAGAGTATTTCTGCGAACGTAACCTAGTTTGTCTCTGTTAGAGCCCAATTTGATTCATGACGAGCCGTCTGAAGTAGTGGGGCACAATTCCCGGAAGGTTCTAATATTTTTGGTGATTTTTTAGAAAAAATACCAACAAAATTGATTTTTCCCTTATTTTTGAAAAAATCAAGTAAAAATATAACGAAGATTCGAACATGCACCCATGCCTCTTCCCCGTGGCATCGTGTACGCAGTGAGGACGCGTGTGCCACGGCCCTGCAAGAAATTGGGAGAAAATTCGTAAGCCACCAAAGAGAAATCCAAAACCCGTGTTCTATAGCCTTGGGTTTTGGGCAAAAAATGGGATATTTTTGGGAGAACTAGAGTATTTCTGCGAACGTGTATGCAGTGTGGACGCTTGTCGCACAGCCCTGCAAGAAATTGAGTGAAAATTTCGGAAGCCATCAAAGAGAAGTCCAAAACCAGTGTGCTATAGCCTTAGGTTTTGGGCCAAAAATTTGATATTTTTGGGAAAACTATGGTAGTTCTGCGAACGTAACCTGGTTTGTCTCTGTTAGAGCCCAATTTGATTCGTGACGAGACGTCTGAAGTAGTGGGGCACAGTTCCTGGAAGGTTCTACTACTTTTTGGTGATTTTTTAGAAAAAATACCAACAAAATTGATTTTCCCTTATTTTTTGAAAAAAATCAAGTAAAAATAAAATGAAGGTCTCAAACGAACCCATGCTTCTTCCTGTGGCATCGTGTACCCGTGACGGATGCAGTGTCGCACTGGCCTTTCAAGAAATTGGCCGAAAATTCTGAAGCCACCAAAGAGAAGTCCAAAACCCGTGTGCTATAGCCTTGGGTTTTGGGCAAAAAATGAGATATTTTTGGGAAAACTGGGGTATTTCTGCGAACGTAACCCGGTTTGTCTCTGTTAGAGCCCAATTTGATTCGTGACGAGCCGTCTGAAATTGTGGGACACAGTTCCCGGAAGGTTCTACTAGTTTTGGTAATTTTTTTAAAAAAATACCAACAAAATTGATTTTTCCATTATTTTTTGAAAAAAATCAAGTAAAAATATAACGAAGATTCGAAACAGACCCATGCCTCTTCCTGTGGCATCGTGTACGCAGTAAGGACGCGTGTGGCACGGCCCTGCAAGAAATTGGGAGAAAATTCGTAAGCCACCAAAGAGAAATCCAAAACCCGTGTGCTATAGCCTTGGGTTTTGGGCAAAAAATTGGATATTTTTGGGAGAACTAAAGTATTTCTGCGAACGTGTATGCAGTGTGGACGCGTGTCGCACAGCCCTACAAGAAATTGAGTGAAAATTCGGAAGCCACCAAAGAGAAGTCCAAAACCCGTGTGCTATAGCCTTGGGTTTTGGGCCAAAAATTTGATATTTTTGGGAAAACTATGGTAGTTCTGCGAACGTAACCTGGTTTGTCTCTGTTAGAGCCCAATTTGATTCGTGATGAGACGTCTGAAGTAGTGGGGCACAGTTCCCGGAAGGTTCTACTATTTATTGGTGATTTTTAGAAAAATACTAAGAAAATTGATTTTTCCCTTATTTTTGAAAAATTCAAGTAAAAATCAAACAAAGGTTCGAAACAGACCCGTGCTTCTTCCTGTGGCATCATGTACCCAGTACGGACGCGTGTCGCATGGCCTTGCATGAAATTGGGTGAAAATTCGGAAGCCACCAAAGAGAAGTCCAAAACCCGTGCGCTATAGCCTTTGGTTTTGGGCCAAAAGTGGGATATTTTGGGAAAACTATGGTATTTCTGCGAATGTAACCCGGTTTGTCTCTGTTAGAGCCCATTATGATTCGTGACGAGCCGTCTGAAGTAGTGGGGCACAGCTCCGGAAGGTTCTACTATTTTGTGGTGATTTTTAGAAAAATACTAAGAAAGTTGATTTTTCCTTAGTTTTTGAAAAAATCAAGTAAAAATCAAACGAAGGTTCAAATGCACCCGTGCTTCTTCCTCCGCATCGTGTACCCAGTACGGACATGTTTGGCATGACCTTGTAAGAAATTGGGTGAAAATTCAGAAACCACCAAAGAGAAGTCCAAAACCCGTGTGCTATAGCTTGGGTTTTGGCCCAAAAATGGGATATTTTTGGGAAAACTAGGGTATTTCTGCGAACGTAAACCGATTTGTCTCTGTTAGAGCCCTATTTGGATTAGTGACGAGCCGTCTGAAGTAGTGGGGCACAGCTCCTGAAGGTTCTACTATTTTTGGTGATTTTTAGAAACAATACTAAGAAAATTGATTTTTCCCTTATTTTTGAAAAAATCAAGTAAAAATCAAACGAAGGTTCAAACAGCACTCGTGCTTCTTCCTCCGCATCGTGTACCCAAGACGGACGCATTTGGCATGGCCTTGCAAGAAATTGGGTGGAAATTCGAAGCCACCAAAGAGAAGTCCAAAAGCCGTGCGCTATAGCCTTGGGTTTTGGGCAAAAATGGGATATTTCGGGAAAACTAGAGCATTTCAAATGAACGAACCCGGCTTTGTCTCGATAGAGCGCAATATGATTTGTGACGATCCGTCTCAAGTGTTGAGCACAGCTCCTGAAGGTTCTACTATTTTTGGTGATTTTTAGAAAAATACTAAGAAAATTGATTTTTCCCTTATTTTTCAAAAAATGAAGTAAAAATTAAACGAAGGTTCAAACAGACCGTGCTTCTTCCTCCGGCATCGTGTACCCAAGACTGACATGTTTGGCATGGCCTTGTAAGAAATTGGGTGAAAATTCGAAACCACCAAGGAGAAGTCCAAAACCCGTGGTGCTATAGCTTGAGTTTTGGGCCAAAATGGGATATTTTTGGGAAAACTAGGGTATTTCGCGAACGTAAACCGGTTTGTCTCGTTAGAGCCCTATTTGGATTAGTGACGAGTCGTCTCAAGTAGTGGGGCACAGCTCCTGAAGATTCTACTATTGTTTGGTGATTTTTAGAAAAATATTAAGAAAATTGATTTTTCCCTTATTTTTGAAAAATCAAGTAAAAATCAAACGAAGGTTCAAATGCATCCGTGCTTCTTCCTCCGACATCGTGTACCCAAGATGGACGCATTTGGCATGGCCTTGCAAGAAATTGGGTGGAAATTCAGAAGCCACCAAAGAGAAGTCCAAAAGCCGTGCGCTATAGCCTTGGGTTTTGGGCAAAAAATGGGATATTTTTGGGAAAACTAGAGCATTTCAGAGAACGTAACCCATTTTGTCTCTGTTAGAGCGCAATATGATTTGTGACGATCCGTCTCAAGTGTTGGAGCACAGCTCCTGAAGGTTCTACTATTTTTGGTGATTTTTAGAAAAATACTAAGAAAATTGATTTTTCCCTTATTTTTTCAAAAAATCAAGTAAAAATCAAACGAAGGTTCGAAATGCACCCGTGCTTCTTCCTCCGGCATCGTGGTACCCAAGATCGACGCGCTTGGCACGGCCTTGTAAGAAATTGGGTGAAAATTCGAAACCACTAAAGAGAAGTCCAAAACCCGTGTGCTATAGCTTGAGTTTTGGGCCAAAATGGGATATTTTGGGAAAACTAGGTATTTCGCGAACGTGAACCGGTTTGTCTCTCATAGAGCCTTATTTGGATTAGTGACGAGCCGTCTCAAGTAGTGGGCACAGCTCCCGAAGGTTCTACTATTTTTGGTGAATCTTTAGAAACAATACTAACAAAATTGATTTTTCCATTATTTTTTGAAAAAATCAAGTAAAAATCAAACGAAGGTTCGAAACTGACCCGTGCCTCTTCTTGTGGCATCGTGTACGGAGCACGGATGCGTGTCGCACGGACCTGCAAGAAATTGGGTGAAAATTCAGAAGCCACCAAAGAGAAGTCCAAAACCCGTGTGCTATAGCCTTGGGTTTTGGGCCGAAAATGGATATTTTTGGGAAAACTAGAGTATTTCGCTGAACGTAACCCTGGTTTGTCTCTGTTAGAGCCCAATTTGATTCGTGACGAGCCGTCTCAAGTAGTGAGCACAGCTCCTGAAGGTTCTACTATTTTTGGTGATTTTTAGAAAAATACTAAGAAAATTGATTTTTCCCTTATTTTTAAAAAATCAAGTAAAATCAAACGAACGATCGAAACATACCCGTGCTTCTTCCTCTGGCATCGTGTACGTAGCACGGACGCATGTCGCACGACCTTGTAAGAAATTGGGTGAAAATTCGGAAGCTACCAAAGAGAAGTCCAAAACCCGTGCGCTATAGCCTTGGGTTTTGGGCAAAAAATAGGATATTTTTGGGAAAACTAGAGTATATCAGCGAACGTAACAGGTTTGTCTCTATTAGAGCCCATTATGATTCGTGACGAGCCGTCTGAAGTGTCAGCACAGCTTCCTGAAGGTTCTACTATATTTTAGTGATTTTTTAGAAAAAATTCCAAGAAAATTGATTTTTCCCTTATTTTTTGAAAAAAATCAATTAAAAATCAAACGAAGGTTCGAAACAGACCAGTGCTACTTCCTCTGGCATCGTGTACCTAGCACGGATGCATGTCGCACGGCCTTGTAAGAAATTGGGTGAAAATTCGGAAGCCACCAAAGAGAAGTCCAAAACCCGTGCGCTTATAGCCTTGGTTTTGGCAAAAATAGGATATTTTGGGAAAACTAGATTATTTCTGCGAACGTAACCTGGCTTGTCTCTATTAGAGCCCATTATGATTCGTGACTGAGCCGTCCAAGTGTCGAGCACAGCTCCTGGAAGGTTCTACTATTTTTGGTGATTTTTAGAAAAATACTAAGAAAATTGATTTTTCCCTTATTTTTTAAAAAATCAAGTAAAAATCAAACGAAGATTCAAACAGCACTCGTGCTTCTTCCTCCGGCATCGTGGTACCCAAGACGAAGCATTTGGCATGGCCTTGTAAGAAATTGGGTGAAAATTCGAAGCCTCCAAAGAGAAGTCCAAAACTTGTGTGCTATAGCTAGGTTTTGGGCCAAAATGGGATATTTTTGGGAAAACAAGGGTATTTCTATGAACGTAATCGGTTTGTCTCTGTTAGAGCCCTATTTGGATTAGTGACGAGTCTGTCCAAGTAATGGGGCACAGCTCCCGAAGGTTCTACTATTTCGACCCTTCGCTTGATTTTTACTTGATTTTTTCAAAAATAAGGGAAAAATTAATTTTGTTGGTATTTTTTCAAAAAATAACCAAAAATAGTAGAACCTTCCGGAACTGTGCCCCACTACTTCAAATGGCTCGTCCCTAATCCAAATAGGACTCTAACGAGACAAACCGGGTTACGTCACTAAATACCCTATTTTTCCCAAAATATCACATTTTTGGCCCAAACCCAAGGCTATAGCACACGGTTTTCGACTTCTTTGGTGGCTTCCGAATTTTCTCCCAATTTCTTGTAGGCTGTACGACACGCCGTCTGCATCGGGTAAACGATGCCACGTGAAGAAGCACGGGTCTGCTTTGAACCTTCGCTTGATTTTTACTTGATTTTTTTCAAAAATAAGGAAAAATCAATTTTGTTGGTATTTTTCTAAAAATCACCAAAAATAGTAGAACCTTCCGGAACCGTGGCTCCACTACTTCGCACTGGCTCGTCACGTAATATAATGAGTCGTAATGTAGACAAACCGGTTACGCTCACAGAATACCCTATTTTTCCCAAAATATCCCATTTTTGCCCAAAACCCAAGGCTATAGCACACGGGTTTCGACTTCTCTTGGTGGCTTCCGAATTTTCTCCCAATTTCTTGTAGGCTGTACGACACGCGTCCGTGACCGGTAAACGATGCCACGTGAAGAAGCACGGGTCTGTTTCGAACCTTCGCTTGATTTTTACTTGATTTTTTTCAAAAATAAGGAAAAATCAATTTTGTTGGTATTTTTTCTAAAAATAACCAAAAAATAGTAGAACCTTCGTGAACTCGTGCTCCACTACTTCGCACTGCTCGTCACTAATCCAAATAGGGCTCTAACAGAGACAAACCGGGTTATGCTCGTAGAATACCCTATTTTCCCAAAATATCCTATTTTGGCCCAAAACCCAAGGCTATAGCGACACGGTTTTGACTTCTCTTGGTGGCTTCGAATTTTCACCCAATTTCATGCAAGGCCGCACGACACACCTCCGTACTGGGTACACGATGCCACGTGAAGAAGCAATGGTCTGCTTTGAACCTTCGCTTGATTTTTACTTGATTTTTTCGAAAAATAAGGCAAAATCAATTTTGTTGGTATTTTTTCAAAAAATCACCAAAAATAGTAGAACCTTCGTGGAACTGTGCCCCACTACTTCGCATCGGCTCGTCACTAATCCAAATAGGGCTCTAACAGAGACAAACCGAGTTATGCTCGTAGAATACCCTATTTTTCCCAAAATATCCTATTTTTGCCCAAAACCCAAGGCTATAGCACACGGTTTTCGACTTCTCTTGGTGGCTTCCGAATTTTCTCCCAATTTCTTGTAGGCTGTACGACACGCCGTCCATACTGGTAAACGATGCCACGTGAAGAAGCACGGTCTGCTTTCGAACCTTCGCTTGATTTTTACTTGATTTTTTCGAAAAATAAGGAAAAATCAATTTTGTTGGTATTTTTCTAAAAATCACCAAAAATAGTAGAACCTTCTGGGAACTCGTGCTCCACAACTTCAGACTTCTCGTCACGAATATAATGGGCTCTAACAGAGACAAACCTGGTTACGCTCGCAGTAAATACCATAGTCTTCCCAAAATATCCTTTTTGGCCCAAAACCCAAGGCTATAGCAGCACGGGTTTTGACTTCTCTTGGTGGCTTCGAATTTTCACCCAATTTCATGCAAGGTCGTGCGACACGCCTCCGCATCGGGTACACGATGCCACGTGAAGAAGCAAGGGTCTGCTTTCAACCTTCGCTTGATTTTTACTTGATTTTTTCGAAAAATAAGGAAAAATCAATTTTGTTGGTATTTTTTCAAAAAATCACTAAAAATAGTAGAACCTTCATGGAACTGTGCCCCATTACTTCAGATGGCTCGTCCCTAATCCAAATAGGGCTCTAACAGAGACAAACCGGTTACGCTTTGCAGAAATACCCTATTTTTCCCAAAATATCCTATTTTTGGCACAAAACCCAAGGCTATAGCACACGTGTTTTGACTTCTCTTGGTGGCTTCCGAATTTTCACCCAATTTCATGCAACGCCGTGCGACACACCTCTGCATGACAGGTACACGATGCCACGTGAAGAAGCAATGGTCTGTTTCAACCTTCGCTTGATTTTACTGATTTTTCAAAAATAAGGGAAAATCAATTTTGTTGGTATTTTTTCAAAAATCACCAAAAATAGAAGAACCTTCCGTGAACTGCGGCCCCATTACTTCGGACTGGCTCGTCACTAATCCAAATAGGGCTCTAACGAGACAAACCGGTTACGCTCGCAGAAATACCATAGTCTTCCCAAAATATCCTATTTTGGCCCAAAACCCAAGCTATAGCACACCGGTTTTGACTTCTCTTCGGTGGCTTCCGAATTTTCACCCAATTTCTTGCAAGGTCACGTACAATGCGTCCGCGACTGGGTACACGATACCGCAGGAAGAAGCACTGGTCTATTTCAACCTTCGCTTGATTTTTACTTGATTTTTTCTAAAAATAAGGGAAAATTAATTTTCTTGGTATTTTTCTAAAAATACCAAAAATAAGTAGAACCTTCCGGAACTGCGGCTCCACTACTTCGCATCGGCTCGTCACGTAATATAATGGGCTCTAATGAGAGAAACCGGGTTACGTTGCAGAATACCATAGTCTTCCCAAAATATCCTATTTTTGGCCAAAACCCAAGACTATAGCACACAGGTTTTCGACTTCTCTTGGTGGCTTCCGAATTTTCTCCCAATTTCTTGTAGGTCTGTACGACACGCCGTCCGTCATCGGGTAAACGATGCCACGTGAAGAAGCACGGTCCGTTTCGAACCTTCGCTTGATTTTTACTTGATTTTTTTCAAAAATAAGGGAAAATCAATTTTCTTGTATTTTTCTAAAAATCACCAAAAATAGTAGAACCTTCCGGAACTGTGGCCCCACTACTCGCACGGCTCGTCACGTAATATAATGGGCTCTAACAGAGACAAACCGAGTTACGCTCATAGAAATAGCATAGTTTTCCCAAAATATCCCATTTTTGGCCCAAAACCCAAGGCTATAGCACACGGGTTTTGACTCTCTTTGGTGGCTTCCAAATTTCATGCAAGGTCATGCATGCGACACGCCATCCGCATCGGGTACACGATGCCACGTGAAGAAGCACTGGTCCTGTTTCGAACCTTCGCTTGATTTTTACTTGATTTTTTCGAAAAATAATGGAAAAATCAATTTTGTTGGTATTTTTTCAAAAAATAACCAAAAATAGTAGAACCTTCAGGAACTGTGGCCCCACTACTTCAGACTGCTCGTCACTAATCCAAATAGGGCTCTAACAGAGACAAACCGGTTACGCTCGCAGAAATACCATAGTCTTCCCAAAATATCCTATTTTGGCCCAAAACCCAAGGCTATAGCAGCACTGGTTTTGACTTCTCTTTGGTGGCTTCTGAATTTTCACCCAATTTCATGCAAGGCCGTGCGACACGCCTCCGTACTGGGTACACGATGCCACAGGAAGAAGCAAGGGTCTGTTTCAAACCTTCGTTTGATTTTTACTTGATTTTTTTCGAAAAATAAGGGAAAAATCAATTTTGTTGGTATTTTTTTCAAAAAAATCACTAAAAAATAGTAGAACCTTCAGGGAACGGTGCCCCATTACTTCAGACGGCTCGTCCCTAATCCAAATAGGGCTCTAACAGAGACAAACCGGGTTACGTTTGCAAAAATACCCTATTTTTCCCAAAATATCCCATTTTTGGCACAAAACCCAAGGCTATAGCGCACGGGTTTTGGACTTCTCTTTGGTGGCTTCTGAATTTTCACCCAATTTCATGCAACGCCATGACGACACACCTCCAGACATGGTACACGATGCCACGTGAAGAAGCAATGGTCTGCTTTGAACCTTCGCTTGATTTTTACTTGATTTTTTCAAAAATAAGGAAAAATCAATTTTGTTGGTATTTTTTCAAAAAATCACCAAAAATAGAAGAACCTTCGTGGAACTCAGTGCCCCATTACTTCGTGATCGGCTCGTCACTAATCCAAATAGGGCTCTAACAGAGACAAACCGGTTACGCTCGTAGAAATACCATAGTCTTCCCAAAATATCCTATTTTGGCCCAAAACCCAAGCTATAGCACACCGGTTTTGACTTCTCTGTGGCTTCCGAATTTTCACCCAATTTCTTGCAAGGCCGTACACATGCGTCCGCATCGGGTACACGATACCGTAGGAAGAAGCACGGGTCTATTTCGAACCTTCGCTTGATTTTTACTTGATTTTTTTCTAAAAATAAGGAAAAATCAATTTTCTTGGTATTTTTCTAAAAATACCAAAAATAGTAGAACCTTCCTGGAACTCGTGCTCCACTACTTCGTATCGGCTCGTCACGAATATAATGGGCTCTAACAGAGAGAAACCGGGTTACTTTCGCAGAAATACCATAGTCTTCCCAAAAATATCCCATTTTTGGCCAAAAACCCAAGACTATAGCACACGGGTTTTCGACTTCTCTTTGGTGGTTTCCGAATTTTCTCCCAATTTCTTGTAGGGCTGTACGACACGCGTCCGTACTGGGTAAACGATGCCACAGGAAGAAGCACGGGTCTGTTTCGAACCTTCGTTTGATTTTTACTTGATTTTTTTCGAAAAATAAGGGAAAAATCAATTTTCTTGGTATTTTTTCAAAAAATCACCAAAAAATAGTAGAACCTTCCGGGAACTGTGCCCCACTACTTCAGACGGCTCGTCACGAATATAATGGGCTCTAACAGAGACAAACCGGTTACGCTCAGCAGAATAGCATAGTTTTCCCAAAATATCCCATTTTTGGCCCAAAACCCAAGGCTATAGCGACACTGGTTTTGACTCTCTTTGGTGGCTTCCAAATTTTCATGCAAGGTCAGTGCGACAACGCCACCGTACTGGGTACACGATGCCACGTGAAGAAGCACGGGTCTGCTTTCGAACCTTCGCTTGATTTTTACTTGATTTTTTTCGAAAAATAAGGGAAAAATCAATTTTGTTGGTATTTTTTAAAAAATAACCAAAAAATAGTAGAACCTTCAGGGAACTGTGCCCCACTACTTCAGACGGCTCGTCACTAATCCAAATAGGGCTCTAACAGAGACAAACCGGTTACGCTCGCAGAATACCATAGTTTTCCCAAAAATATCCCATTTTGGCCCAAAACCCAAGGCTATATCACATGGGTTTTCGACTTCTCTTGGTAGCTTCCGAATTTTCTCCCAATTTCTTGTAGGCTGTACAACACGCTGTCCGCATCGGGTAAACGATGCCACAGTGAAGAAGCACGGGTCTGCTTTCAACCTTCGCTTGATTTTTACTTGATTTTTTCAAAAATAAGGAAAAATTAATTTTGTTGTTATTTTTTCTAAAAATCACCAAAAATAGTAGAACCTTCCGGAACTGTGCTCCACTACTTCGACTGCTCGTCACGTAATATAATGGGCTCTAACAGAGACAAACCGAGTTACGCTCATAGAAATAGCATAGTTTTCCCAAAATATCCTATTTTTGCCCAAAACCCAAGGCTATAGCGCACGGGTTTTGACATCTCTTGGTGGCTTCCGAATTTTCACCCAATTTCATACAAGGCCATGCGACACGCCTCGCGATCGGGTACACGATGCCACAGAAAGAAGCACGGGTCTGATTCGAATCTTCGTTTGATTTTTACTTGATTTTTTTCGAAAAATAAGGGAAAAATCAATTTTGTTGGTATTTTTTTCTAAAAAATCACCAAAAAATAGTAGAACCTTCCGAGAGCTGTGCCCCACTACTTCAGACGGCTCGTCAATAATCCAAATAGGGCTCTAACAGAGACAAACCGGGTTACGTTCGCAGAAATACCCTATTTTTCCCAAAAATATGCCATTTTTTGCCCAAAACGCAAGGCTATAGCACACGGGTTTTCGACTTCTCTTTGGTGGCTTCCGAATTTTCTCCCAATTTCTTGTAGGTCAGCACGACACGCCGTCCGGACTGGTAAACGATGCCACGTGAAGAAGCACTGGTCTGTTTCGAACCTTCGCTTGATTTTTACTTGATTTTTTCAAAAATAAGGAAAAATCAATTTTCTTGGTATTTTTCTAAAAATCACCAAAAATAGTAGAACCTTCCGGAACTGCAGGCCTCACTACTTCGTAACGGCTCGTCACTAATCCAAATAGGACTCTATCCCAAGCTATAGCACACAGGTTTTGACTCTCTTTGGTGGCTTCCGAATTTTCTCCCAATTACTTGTAGGCTGTACGACACGCCGTCCGCATCGGGTAAACGATGCCACGTGAAGAAGCACTGGTCCTGCTTTGAACCTTCGCTTGATTTTTACTTGATTTTTTCGAAAAATAAGGAAAAATCAATTTTCTTGGTATTTTTCTAAAAATCACCAAAAATAGTAGAACCTTCCGGAACTGTGCCTCACTACTTCAGACGGCTCGTCACTGAATATAATGGGCTCTAACAGAGACAAACCGAGTTACGCTCAGTAGAATACCATAGTTTTTCCAAAAATATCCCATTTTTGGCCCAAAACCCAAGGCTATAGCGCACGGGTTTTGACTTCTCTTGGTGGCTTCCGAATTTTCACCCAATTTCATGCAAGGTCGTGCGACACGCCTCCAGATCGGGTACACGATGCCACGTGAAGAAGCACCGGTCTGCTTTCGAACCTTCGCTTGATTTTTACTTGATTTTTTTCAAAAATAAGGAAAAATCAATTTTGTTGGTATTTTTTCTAAAAATCACCAAAAAATAGTAGAACCTTCCGAGAGTCAGTGCCCCACTACTCGCATCGGCTCGTCAATAATCCAAATAGGGCTCTAACGAGACAAACCCAAGTTACGTCATAGAATACCCTATTTTTCCCAAAAATAAGGGAAAATTAATTTGTTGGTATTTTTCTAAAAATCACCAAAAATAGCAGAACCTTCGAATTGTGCCCACTACTGCACGTCGTCACTAATATAATGGGCTCTAACGAGACAAACCGGTTTCGCTCACAGAATACCATTGTTTTTCCAAAATATCCCATTTTGGCCCAAACCCAAGGCTATAGCACACGGGTTTTGACTTCTCTTGGTGGCTTCCGAATTTTCTCCCAATTTCTTGTAGGGCTGTACGACACGCGTCCGTATCGGGTAAACGATGCCACGTGAAGAAGCACGGGTCCTGTTTCGAACCTTCGCTTGATTTTTACTTGATTTTTTCAAAAATAAGGAAAAATTAATTTTGTTGGTATTTTTCTAAAAATCACCAAAAATAGTAGAACCTTCTGGAATTGTGCCCCACTACTCGCATCGGCTCGTCACTAATATAATGGGCTCTAACAGAGACAAACCGGTTTCGCTCGCAGAATACCATAGTTTTCCCAAAATATCCTATTTTGGCCCAAAACCCAAGGCTATAGCACACTGGTTTTCGACTTCTCTTGGTGGCTTCCGAATTTTCTCCCAATTTCTTGTAGGGCTGTACGACACGCCGTCCGCATCGGGTAAACGATGCCACAGTGAAGAAGCACGGGTCTGTTTTGAATCTTCGCTTGATTTTTACTTGATTTTTTCGAAAAATAAGGAAAAATCAATTTTCTTGGTATTTTTCTAAAAATCACCAAAAATAGTAGAACCTTCCGAGAACTCGTGTCCCACTACTTCGCATCGGCTCGTCACTAATCCAAATAGGGCTCTAATGAGACAAACCGAGTTACGCTCGCAGAATACCATATTTTTCCCAAAATATCCCATTTTTGCCCAAAACCCAAGGCTATAGCACACGGGTTTCGACTCTCTTTGGTGGCTTCCGAATTTTCTCCCAATTTCTTGTAGGGCTGTACGACACGCCGTCCGCATCGGGTAAACGATGCCACTGTGAAGAAGCACGGGTCTGTTTCGAACCTTCGCTTGAGTTTTACTTGATTTTTTCAAAAATAAGGGAAAATTAATTTTGTTGGTATTTTTCTAAAAATCACCAAAAATAGTAGAACCTTCCGGGAACTGTGCCCCATTACTTCAGACGGCTCGTCACTTAATCCAAATAGGGCTCTAATGAGACAAACCGAGTTACGCTCACAGAAATACCATAGTTTTCCGAAAATATCCCATTTTTGCCCGAAACCAAAGGCTATAGCGCACGGGTTTTGACTTCTCTTTGGTGGCTTCCGAATTTTCACCCAATTTCATGCAAGGTCATGCGACACGCCTCAGACAGGGTACACGATGCCACGTGAAGAAGCAAGGGTCTGCTTTCAACCTTCGCTTGATTTTTACTTGATTTTTTCAAAAATAAGGAAAAATCAATTTTGTTGGTATTTTTTTCTAAAAAATCACCAAAAATAGTAGAACCTTCCGGGAACTGTGCCTCACTACTTCAGACGGCTCGTCACTAATCCAAATAGGGCTCTAACAGAGACAAACCGAGTTACGTTCGCAGAAATACCCTATTTTTCCCAAAATATCCCATTTTTTGCCCAAAACCCAAGGCTATAGCACACTGAGTTTTCGACTTCTCTTTGGTGGCTTCCGAATTTTCTCCCAATTTCTTGTAGGGCTGTACGACACGCAGTCCGCGACTGGGTAAACGATGCCACGTGAAGAAGCACGGGTCCGTTTCGAACCTTCGCTTGATTTTTACTTGATTTTTTCAAAAATAAGGAAAAATTAATTTTGTTGGTATTTTTCTAAAAATCACCAAAAATAGTAGAACCTTCCGTGAATTGTGCCCCACTACTTCAGACGGCTCGTCACAAATTAAATTCGGCTCGTAATGAGACAAACCGGTTACGTTCAGCAAATACCATAGTTTTCCCAAAATATCCCATTTTTGCCCGAAACCAAAGGCTATAGCGCACTGGTTTTGACTTTCTTTGGTGGCTTCCGAATTTTCACCCAATTTCATGCAAGGTCATGCGACACGCCTCCGCATGTGGTACACGATGCCACGTGAAGAAGCAAGGGTCTGTTTCGAACCTTCGCTTGATTTTTACTTGATTTTTTTCAAAAATAAGGGAAAAATCAATTTTGTTGGTATTTTTTCAAAAAATCACCAAAAATAGTAGAACCTTCGTGAACTCGTGCCCCACTACTTCGCATCGGCTCGTCACTAATCCAAATAGGGCTCTAACAGTAGACAAACCGAGTTACGCTCACAGAATACCCTATTTTTCCCAAAATATCCCATTTTTGCCCAAACCCAAGGCTATACCACACGGGTTTCGACTTCTCTTGGTGGCTTCCGAATTTTTCCCAATTTCTTCTAGGGCTGTACGACACGAGTCCAGATCTGGTAAACGATGCCACGTGAAGAAGAACGGTCTGTTTCGAACCTTCGCTTGATTTTTACTTGATTTTTTCAAAAATAAGGAAAAATCAATTTTGTTGGTATTTTTCTAAAAATCACCAAAAAATAGTAGAACCTTCCGGAACTCGTGCCTCTACTACTTCAGACGGCTCGTCACTAATCCAAATAGGGCTCTATCCCAAGCTATAGCACACGGGTTTTCGACTTCTCTTTGGTGGCTTCCGAATTTTCTCCCAATTACTTGTAGGGCTCTACGACACGCGTCCGTACTGGGTAAACGATGCCACAGGAAGAAGCACGGGTCTGTTTCGAACCTTCGTTTGATTTTTACTTGATTTTTTTCGAAAAATAAGGAAAAATCAATTTTCTTGGTATTTTTTCTAAAAAATCACCAAAAAATAGTAGAACCTTCTCGGAACTGTGCCCCACTACTTCAGACGGCTCGTCACGAATATAATGGGCTCTAACAGAGACAAATCGGGTTACGTTCGCAGAAATACCATAGTTTTCCCAAAAATATCCCATTTTTGGCCCAAAACCCAAGGCTATAGCGCACGGGTTTGACTTCTTTGGTGGCTTCCGAATTTTCACCCAATTTCATGCAAGGTCATGCGACACGCCTCTGCATAGGTACACGATGCCACGTGAAGAAGCAAGGGTCCGTTTCGAACCTTCGTTTGATTTTTACTTGATTTTTTCGAAAAATAAGGGAAAAATCAATTTTGTTTGTATTTTTTCCAAAAAAATCACCAAAAATAGTAGAACCTTCGTGGAACTCGTGCCCCACTACTTCGTACGGCTCGTCACTAATCCAAATAGGGCTCTAACATAGACAAACCAAGTTACGCTCGCAGAAATACCCTATTTTTCCCAAAATATCCCATTTTTGCCCAAAACCCAAGGCTATAGCACACGGATTTGACTTCTCTTGGTGGCTTCCGAATTTTCACCCAATTTCTTGTAGGCTGTGCGACACGCCGTCCGCATCGGGTACACGATGCCACGTGAAGAAGCACGGGTCTGCTTTCGAACCTTCATTTGATTTTTACTTGATTGTTTTCAAAAATAAGGGAAAATCAATTTTCTTGGTATTTTTCTAATAAATCACCAAAAATAGTACAACCTTCCGGAACTGCGGCCCCACTACTTCAGCCGTCTCGTCATGAATCAAATTAGGCTCTAACAGAGACAAACCGGTTTACGCTAGCGTAAATACCCTAGTTTTCCCAAAATATCCTATTTTTGCCCAAAACCCAAGCTATAGCACACTGGTTTTGACTTCTTTGGTGGCTTATGAATTTTCACCCAATTTCTATAAGGCTATGCCAAATGCATCCGTACTCGGGTACACGATGCCGAGGAAGAAGCACGGGTCTCGTTTCGAACCCTCGCTTGATTTTTACTTGATTTTTTTAAAAATAAGGGAAAATCAATTTTCTTGGTATTTTTCTAAAAATCACCAAAAATAGTAGAACCTTCCGGAATTGTGCCCCACTACTTCGTACGGCTCGTCACTGAATTAAATTGGCTCGTAATAGAGACAAACCAGGTTACGCTCGCAGAAATACCATAGTTTTCCGAAAATATCCCATTTTTGCCCGAAACCAAAGGCTATAGCGCACTGGTTTTGACTCTCTTTGGTTGCTTCCGAATTTTCACCAAATTTCATGCAAGGTCATGCGACACGCCTCAGACATGGTACACGATGCCACGTGAAGAAGCAACGGTCCTGTTTCGAACCTTCGCTTGATTTTTACTTGATTTTTTTCGAAAAATAAGGAAAAATCAATTTTGTTGGTATTTTTTCAAAAAATCACCAAAAATAGTAGAACCTTCGTGAACTGCGTCCCACTACTTCGCACTGGCTCGTCACTAATCCAAATAGGGCTCTAACAGAGACAAACCGGGTTACGCTCGCAGAATACCCTATCTTTCCCAAAATATCCCATTTTTGCCCAAAACCCAAGGCTATAGCACACAGGTTTGAACTTCTCTTTGGTGGCTTCCGAATTTTCACCCAATTTCTTGTAGGGCTGTACGACACGCGTCCGCATCGAGGTACACAATGCCACAACAAGAAGCACGGGTCTGTTTCGAACCTTCGCTTGATTTTTACTTGATTTTTTCAAAAATAAGGAAAAATCAATTTTCTTGGTATTTTTCTAAAAATCACCAAAAATAGTAGAACCTTCCGGAACTCGTGCTCCACAACTTCGCACTGGCTCGTCACGAATCATAATGGGCTCTAAAAGCAGACAAACCGAGATACGCTCATAGAAATGCCATAGTTTTCCCAAAATATCCAATTGTTGGCCCGAAACCCAAGGCTATAGCACACGTGTTTTGACTTCTCTTGGTGGCTTCCGAATTTTCACCCAATTTCTTGTAGGTCATGCTACACGCCGTCCGTACTGGGTACATGATACTAAAGGAAGAGGCACTGAGTCTGTTTCGAACCTTATTTGATTTTTACTTGATTTTTTCAAAAATAAGGGAAAATCAATTTTCTTGGTATTTTTCTAAAAATCACCAAAAATAGTAGAACCTTCCGGAACTCGTGCCCCACTACTTCGTACTGGCACTTCACTGAATCAAATTGGGCTCTAATGCAGACAAACCAGGTTACGCTTGCAGAAATATTCTAGTTTTCCCAAAACCCAATTTTTGCCCAACAATCAGCTATAGCACATGAGCTTTGGACTTCTCTTTGGTGGCTTCCGAATTTTCACCCAATTTCACGCAAGGCCGTGTGACACGCGTCCGCATCGGGTACACGATGCCACGTGAAGAAGCACGGGTCCGTTTCCAACCTTCGCTTGATTTTTACTTGATTTTTTCGAAAAATAAGGGAAAAATCAATTTTGTTGGTATTTTTTCTAAAAATCACCAAAAATAGTAGAACCTTCCGGAACTCGTGCTCCACTACTTCGCATCGGCTCGTCACTAATCCATATAGGGCTCTAATAGAGACAAACCGGGTTACGTTTGCAGAAATACCATAATTTTCCCAAAAATATCCCATTTTTTGCCCAAAACCCAATGCTACAGCACACGGGTTTTGGACTTCTCTTTGGTGGCTTCCGAATTTTCACCCAATTTCTTGCAGGGCTGTGCGACATGTGTCCGTACTGTGTACACAATGCCACAAGAAGAGGCACGGGTCTGTTTCGAACCTTCGTTTGATTTTTACTTGATTTTTTTCAAAAAAATAAGGGAAAAATCAATTTTATTAGTTTTTTTTCTAATAAATCACCAAAAAATAGTAGAACCTTCCGGGAACTGTGCCCCACTACTTCAGATGTCTCGTCACGAATCAAATTGGGCTCTAATTTAGACAAACCGGTTTACGTTCGCAGAAATACCCTAGTTTTCCCAAAAATATCCCATTTTTGGCCCAAAACCCAACCTATAGCACACGGGTTTTGGACTTTTCTTTGGTGGCTCCTGAATTTTCACCCAATTTCTTGCAAGGCCATGCCAAACGCGTCCGTACTGGGTACACGATGCCACAGGAAGAAGCACGGGTCTGTTTCGAACATTCATTTGATTTTTACTTGATTGTTTTCAAAAAATAAGGGAAAAATCAATTTTCTTGGTATTTTTTCTAATAAATCACCAAAAAATAGTACAACCTTCCGGGAACTGTGCCCCACTACTTCAGTCGTCCCGTCATGAATCAAATTAGGCTCTAACAGAGACAAACTGGTTTACGTTCGCAGAAATACCATAGTTTTCCCGAAAATATCCCATTTTTTGCCCGAAACCAAAGGCTATAGCGCACGGGTTTTGGACTTCTCTTTGGTGGCTTCCGAATTTTCACCCAATTTCATGCAAGGCCGTGCGACACGCCTCCGTCAGTGGTACACGATGCCACAGTGAAGAAGCAAGGGTCTGTTTCAACCTTCGCTTGATTTTTACTTGATTTTTTCGAAAAATAAGTGAAAAATCAATTTTGTTGGTATTTTTTCAAAAATCACCAAAAATAGTAGAACCTTCCGGAACTGTGCCCCACTACTTCGACTGGCTCGTCACTAATCCAAATAGGGCTCTAACAAAGACAAACCAGGTTACGCTCGCAGAAATACCTTAGTCTTTCCCAAAAATATCCTATTTTTGCCCAAAACCCAAGGCTATAGCACACTGGTTTTGAACTTCTCTTGGTGGCTTCCGAATTTTGACCCAATTTCTTGTAGGGCTGTACGACACGCCGTCCGCATCGAGTACACAATGCCACAACAAGAAGCACGGTCTATTTCGAACCTTCGCTTGATTTTTACTTGATTTTTTCAAAAATAAGGAAAAATCAATTTTCTTGGTATTTTTCTAAAAATCACCAAAAATAGTAGAACCTTCTCGAACTGCGGCTCCACTACTTCGCACGGCTCGTCACTGAATCATAATGGGCTCTAACAGAGACAAATCCAAGTTACGCTCAGAAATACCATAGTTTTCCCAAAATATCCCATTTTTGGCCCAAACCCAAGGCTATAGCACACGTGTTTTGACTTCTCTTGGTGGCTTCCGAATTTTCACCCAATTTCACGCAAGGCCGTGCGACACGCGTCCGCATCGGGTACACGATGCCACGTGTAGAAGCACCGGTCTCGTTTCAACCTTCGCTTGATTTTTACTTGATTTTTTCTAAAAATAAGGAAAAATCAATTTTGTTGGTATTTTTCTAAAAATCACCAAAAATAGTAGAACCTTCCGGAACTGTGCCCCACTACTTCGCACTGGATCGTCACTAATCCAAATAGGGCTCTAACAGTAAACAAACCAGTTACGCTCATAGAAATACCATAGTTTTCCCAGAATATCCTATTTTTGGCCCAAAACCCAAGGCTATAGCACACAGGTTTCGATTTCTCTTGGTAGCTTCCGAATTTTCTCCCAATTTCTTGTAGGGCTGTACGACACGCGTCCAGACTGGGTAAACGATGCCACGGAAGAAGCAAGGGTCTGCTTTCGAACCTTCGCTTGATTTTTACTTGATTTTTTCAAAAATAAGGAAAAATCAATTTTCTTGGTATTTTTATAAAAAATCACCAAAAATAGTAGAACCTTCCGGAACCTGTTCCTCACTACTTCGATCGACTCGTGACAAATCTTAATGGGCTCTAACAGGACAAACCAGGTTACGCTCACGTAAATACTATAGTTTTCCCAAAATATCCCATTTTTGGCCCAAACCCAAGGCTATAGCGCATGTGTTTTTGACTTCTCTTTGGTGGCTTTCGAATTTTCACCCAATTTCACGCAAGGCCGTAGTGACACGCGTCAAGATCTGGGTACACGATGCCACGGTAGAAGTAGGGATGGCAAAAAGCCCGCACCGATTTAGGTTCGATTAGCCCTACCTTATTTTTAGGGCTCGGTCAGAATTTAAGGGCTCTGGCTCGGCTCTGGCTTATACATATCAAGCCCTTTAAATTCGGCCGTGGCTCTGAGCTTATATAGCTCGCCACTGTCCTACCGACTCTAACTTAAAAAAAATAAACGTATGTCCATAAGTATTGGAGTAATTTTTTTTCATGTTGGATTGTAATTGTCATTTTCGCCCAATTGCATGAAATTGGGCGAAAATTCAAGCTACTAAAGAGAAGTCCAAAACCCGTGTGCTATAGCTTAGGTTTTGGGCCAAAAATGGATATTTTTAGGAAAACTAGGGTATTTCCGCTAACGTAACACCGGTTTGTCTCATGTAGAGCCCTATTTGGATTCATGACGAGCCACTCAAGTAGTGAGGCACAGCTCCTGAATGTTCTACTATTTTTTATTTTAGAAAAATACGAGAAAATTGATTTTTCCCTTATTTTTGAAAAAATCAAGTAAAAATCAAACGAAAGTTTGTCTAAGACCCGTGCTTCTTCCTCCGCATCGTGTACCCAATACGGACGCTGCTTGGCATGGCCTTGCAAGAAATTGGGTGAAAATTTGAAGCTACCAAAGAGAAGTCCAAAACGCTGCAGTGCTATAGCCTTGGGTTTTGGGCAAAAATGGGATATTTTTGGGAAAACTAGAGTATTTCGCTGAACGTAACGTAGGTTGTCTCTCGTAGAGCCCAATTTGATTCGTGATGTGTCGTCTCAAGTAGTAGGGCATAGTTCCTGAAGGTTCTACTATTTTTGGTGATTTTTAGAGAAAATTCCAAGAAAATTGATTTTTCCCTTATTTTTGAAACAAATGAATTAAAAATCAAACGAAGGTTCGAACATGATTCGTGCTACTTCATCCGGCATCTTGTACCCAAGACGGACGCTGCTTGGCATGTCCTTGCATGAAATTGGGCGAAAATTCGAAGTCACTAAAGAGAAGTCCAAAACCCGTGGTGCTATAGCTTAGGTTTCGGGCCAAAATGGGATATTTTTGGGAAAACTAGGGTATTTCTGCTAACGTAACCCTGGCTTGTCTCTCGCTGAGCCCTATTTGGATTCATGACGAGCCGTCTCAAGCAAGTAAGCACAATTCCCGAAATATTCTACTATTTTTTTATTTTTAGAAAAATACGTAGAAAATTGATTTTTCCCTTATTTTTGAAAAATCAAGTAAAAAGCAAACGAAAGTTTGTCTAAGACCCGTGCTTCTTCCTCCGCATCGTGGTACCCAATACGGACGCTGCTTGGCATGGCCTTGCAAGAAATTGGGTGAAAATTCGAAGCCACCAAAGAGAAGTCCAAAACGCGGTGCTATAGCCTTGGGTTTTGGGCAAAAATGGGATATTTTTGGGAAAACTAGGGTATTTCTCGCTAACGTAACCCTGGCTTGTCTCTCGCTGAGCCCTATTTGGATTCATGACGAGTCGTCTCAAGTAGTAAGGCATAGCTCCTGAATGTTCTACTATTTTTTTGATTTTTAGAAAAATACGTAGAAAATTGATTTTTCCCTTATTTTTGAAAAAATGAATTAAAAATCAAACGAAAGTTCGTCTAAGACTCGTGCTACTTCATCCGGCATCGTGTACCCAAGACGGACGCTGCTTGGCATGTCCTTGCATGAAATTGGGTGAAAATTCGAAGCCACCAAAGAGAAGTCCAAAACCCGTGGTGCTATAGCTTAGGTTTTGGGCAAAAATGGGATATTTTTGGGAAAACTAGAGTATTTCTCGCTAACGTAACCCTGGCTTGTCTCTCGCTAGAGCCCTATTTGATTCATGACGAGTCAGTCTGCAAGTAGTGAGCACAGTTCCTGAATGTTCTACTATTTTTTTGATTTTTTAGAAAAATACGTAGAAAATTGATTTTTCCCTTATTTTTGAAAAAATCAAGTAAAAATCAAACGAAAGTTTGTCAAAGACCCGTGCTTCTTCCTCCGGCATCGTGTACCCAATACGGACGCTGCTTGGCATGTCCTTGCATGAAATTGGGCGAAAATTCGAAGCCACTAAAGAGAAGTCCAAAACCCGTAGTGCTATAGCTTAGGTTTTGGGCAAAAATGGGATATTTTTGGGAAAACTAGGGTATTTCGCTAACGTAACCCTAGCTTGTCTCTGCTGAGCCCTATTTGATTCATGACGAGCCATCTCAAGTAGTGGGCACAGCTCCTGAATGTTCTACTATTTTTTTGATTTTTAGAAAAATATCGTAGAAAATTGATTTTTCCCTTATTTTTGAAAAATCAAGTAAAAATCAAACGAAAGTTTGTCTAAGACCCGTGCTTCTTCCTCCGGCATCGTGTACCCAATACGGACGCTGCTTGGCATGGCCTTGCAAGAAATTGGGTGAAAATTCGAAGCCACTAAAGAGAAGTCCAAAACCCGTGTGCTATAGCTTAGGTTTTGGGCCAAAATGGGATATTTTTGGGAAAACTAGGGTATTTCTGCTAACGTAACCCTGGCTTGTCTCTCGCTGTAGCCCTATTTGGATTCATGACGAGCCGTCTCAAGCAGTGAGGCACAGTTCCTGAAATGTTCTACTATTTTTTTGATTTTTAGAAAAATACGAGAAAATTGATTTTTCCCTTATTTTTGAAAAAATCAAGTAAAAATCAAACGAAAGTTTGTCTAAGACCCGCGCTTCTTCCTCCGGCATCGTGTACCCAAGACGGACGCTGCTTGGAATGGCCTTGCAAGAAATTGGATGAAAATTCGAAGCCACCAAAGAGAAGTACAAAACGCGTGGTGCTATAGCCTTGGTTTTGGGCAAAAATGGGATATTTTTGGGAAAACTAGGGTATTTCCGCTAACGTAACCCTGCTTGTCTCTCGCTAGAGCCCTATTTGGATTCATGACGAGTCAGTCTCAAGTAGTGGGCACAGCTCCTGAATGTTCTACTATTTTTTTTGATTTTTAGAAAAATATCGAGAAAATTGATTTTTCCCTTATTTTTGAAAAAATCAAGTAAAAATCAAACGAAAGTTTGTCTAAGACCCGTGCTTCTTCCTCCGCATCGTGTACCCAATACTGACGTGCTTGGCATGGCCTTGCAAGAAATTGGGTGAAAATTTGAAGCCAATCAAGAGAAGTCCAAAACGCGTGTGCTATAGCCTTGGGTTTTGGGCAAAAATGGGATATTTTTGGGAAAACTAGAGTATTTCTGCTGAACGTAACGTAGGTTGTCTCTCGTAGAGCCCAATTTGATTCGTGATGAGTCAGTCTCAAGTAGTAGGGCATAGTTCCCGAAGGTACTACTATTTTTGGTGATTTTTTAGAGAAAATTCCAAGAAAATTGATTTTTCCCTTATTTTTGGAAAAAAATGAATTAAAAATCAAACGAAGGTTCGAAACAGATTCGTGCTACTTCCTCCGCATCGTGTACCCAAGACGGACGCTGCTTGGCATGTCCTTGCAAGAAATTGGGCGAAAATTCGAAGCCACTAAAGAGAAGTCCAAAACCCGTGGTGCTATAGCTTAGGTTTTGGGCCAAAATGGGATATTTTTGGGAAAACTAGGGTATTTCTGCTAACGTAACCCGTTTGTCTCTGTCAGAGCCCTATTTGGATTCATGACGAGCCGTCTGAAGTAGTGGGGCACAGTTCCCGGAATGTTCTACTATTTTTTTTGATTTTTTAGAAAAAATACGTAGAAAATTGATTTTTCCCTTATTTTTTGAAAAAAATCAAGTAAAAATCAAACGAAAGTTTGTCTAAGACCCGTGCTTCTTCCTCTGGCATCGTGTACCCAATACGGACGGGTTTGGCATGGCCTTGCAAGAAATTGGGTGAAAATTCGGAAGCCACCAAAGAGAAGTCCAAAACCCGTGTGCTATAGCTTAGGTTTTGGGCCAAAAATGGGATATTTTTGGGAAAACTAGGGTATTTCGCTAACGTAACCTTGGCTTGTCTCTCGCTAGAGCCCTATTTGGATTCATGACGAGTCAGTCTGCAAGTAGTAGGCACAGTTCCTGAAATATTCTACTATTTTTTTTATTTTTAGAAAAATACGAGAAAATTGATTTTTCCCTTATTTTTGAAAAAATCAAGTAAAAATCAAACGAAAGTTTGTCTAAGACCCGTGCTTCTTCCTCCGCATCGTGTACCCAAGACGGACGCTGCTTGGCATGGCCTTGCAAGAAATTGGGCGAAAATTCGAAGCCACCAAAGAGAAGTCCAAAACGCGTGTGCTATAGCTTGGTTTTGGGCAAAAATGGATATTTTTGGGAAAACTAGGGTATTTCTGCTAACGTAACCCTGCTTTGTCTCTGCTAGAGCCCTATTTGATTCATGACGAGCCGTCTCAAGTAGTGGAGCACAGCTCCTGAATGTTCTACTATTTTTTTTGATTTTTAGAAAAATATCGAGAAAATTGATTTTTCCCTTATTTTTGAAAAAATCAAGTAAAAATCAAACGAAAGTTTGTCTAAGACCCGTGCTTCTTCCTCCGGCATCGTGTACCCAAGACGGACGCTGCTTGGAATGGCCTTGCAAGAAATTGGATGAAAATTCGAAGCCACCAAAGAGAAGTACAAAACGCGTGTGCTATAGCCTTGGGTTTTGGGCAAAAATGGGATATTTTTGGGAAAACTAGGGTATTTCTCGCTAACGTAATCCTGCTTTGTCTCTGCTGAGCCCTATTTGGATTCATGACGAGTCAGTCTCAAGTAGTGAGGCACAGCTCCCGAATGTTCTACTATTTTTTTGATTTTTAGAAAAATACGTAGAAAATTGATTTTTCCCTTATTTTTGAAAAAATCAAGTAAAAATCAAACGAAAGTTTGTCTAAGACCCGTGCTTCTTCCTCCGCATCGTGTACCCAATACTGGACGCTGTTTGGCATGGCCTTGCAAGAAATTGGGTGAAAATTCGAAGCCACTCAAAGAGAAGTCCAAAACGCGTGTGCTATAGCCTTGGGTTTTGGGCAAAAATGGGATATTTTTGGGAAAACTAGAGTATTTCGCTGAACGTAACGTAGGTTGTCTCTCGTAGAGCCCAATTTGATTCGTGATGTGTCGTCTCAAGTAAGGGGCATAGTTCCTGTAAGGTACTACTATTTTTGGTGATTTTTAGAGAAAATTCCAAGAAAATTGATTTTTCCCTTATTTTTGAAAAAATGAATTAAAAATCAAACGAAGGTTCAAACAGATTCGTGCTACTTCATCCGGCATCTTGTACCCAAGACGGACGCTGCTTGGCATGTCCTTGCATGAAATTGGGCGAAAATTCGAAGCCACTCAAAGAGAAGTCCAAAACCCGTGTGCTATAGCTTAGGTTTCGGGCCAAAATGGGATATTTTTGGGAAAACTAGGGTATTTCCGCTAACGTAACCCTGGCTTTGTCTCTGCTGAGCCCTATTTGGATTCATGACGAGCCGTCTCAAGTAGCGGGCACAGCTCCTGAATGTTCTACTATTTTTTTGATTTTTAGAAAAATACGTAGAAAATTGATTTTTCCCTTATTTTTGAAAAATCAAGTAAAAATCAAACGAAAGTTTGTCTAAGACCCGTGCTTCTTCCTCCGGCATCGTGTACCCAATACTGGACGCTGCTTGGCATGGCCTTGCAAGAAATTGGGTGAAAATTCGGAAGCCACCAAAGAGAAGTCCAAAACCCGTGTGCTATAGCTTGGGTTTTGGGCAAAAATGGGATATTTTTGGGAAAACTAGGGTATTTCTGCTAACGTAACCCGGTTTGTCTCTGCCGTGAGCCCTATTTGGATTCATGACGAGCCGTCTCAAGTAGTGGGCACAGCTCCCGGAATGTTCTACTATTTTTTTGATTTTTTAGAAAAATACGTAGAAAATTGATTTTTCCCTTATTTTTGGAAAAAAATCAAGTAAAAATCAAACGAAAGTTTGTCTAAGACCCGTGCTTCTTCCTCTGGCATCGTGTACCCAATACGGACGCTGCTTGGCATGGCCTTGCAAGAAATTGGGTGAAAATTGAAGCCACTAAAGAGAAGTCCAAAACCCGTGTGCTATAGCTTAGGTTTTGGGCCAAAAATGGGATATTTTTGGGAAAACTAGGGTATTTCTGCTAACGTAACCCGGTTTGTCTCTGGTAGAGCCCTATTTGGATTCATGACGAGCCGTCTCAAGTAATGGGGCACAGCTCCTGAATGTTCTACTATTTTTTTGATTTTTAGAAAAATACGTAGAAAATTGATTTTTCCCTTATTTTTGGAAAAAAATCAAGTAAAAATCAAACGAAAGTTTGTCTAAGACCCGTGCTTCTTCCTCCGGCATCGTGTACCCAAGACGGACGCTGCTTGGCATGGCCTTGCAAGAAATTGGGTGAAAATTCGAAGCCACTCAAAGAGAAGTCCAAAACGCTGTGCTATAGCCTTGGGTTTTGGGCAAAAATGGGATATTTTTGGGAAAACTAGGGTATTTCTGCTAACGTAACCTCGGTTTGTCTCCGCTAGAGCCCTATTTGGATTCATGACGAGTCGTTCAAGTAGTGAGGCACAGCTCCCGTAATGTTCTACTATTTTTTTGATTTTTAGAAAAATATCGAGAAAATTGATTTTTCCCTTATTTTTGAAAAAATCAAGTAAAAATCAAACGAAAGTTTGTCTAAGACCCGTGCTTCTTCCTCCGCATCGTGTACCCAATACTGGACGCTGCTTGGCATGGCCTTGCAAGAAATTGGGTGAAAATTTGAAGCCACTCAAAGAGAAGTCCAAAACGCGTGTGCTATAGCCTTGGGTTTTGGGCAAAAATGGGATATTTTTGGGAAAACTAGAGTATTTCGCGAACGTAACGTAGGTTGTCTCTCGTTAGAGCCCAATTTGATTCGTGATGTGTCAGTCTCAAGTAGTAGGGCACAGCTCCTGAATGTTCTACTATTTTTGGTGATTTTTAGAGAAAATTCCAAGAAAATTGATTTTTCCCTTATTTTTGAAAAAATGAATTAAAAATCAAACGAAAGTTCGAAACAGACTCGTGCTACTTCATCCGCATCTTGTACCCAAGACGGACGCTGCTTGGCATGTCCTTGCATGAAATTGGGTGAAAATTCGAAGCCACTAAAGAGAAGTCCAAAACCCGTAGTGCTATAGCTTGGTTTTGGGCCAAAATGGGATATTTTTGGGAAAACTAGGGTATTTCGCTAACGTAACCTGGCTTGTCTCTCGCTAGAGCCCTATTTGGATTCATGACGAGCCGTCTCAAGTAGTGAGGCACAGCTCCTGAATGTTCTACTATTTTTTTGATTTTTAGAAAAATACGTAGAAAATTGATTTTTCCCTTATTTTTGAAAAAATCAAGTAAAAATCAAACGAAAGTTTGTCTAAGACCCGTGCTTCTTCCTCCGCATCGTGGTACCCAATACGGACGCTGCTTGGCATGGCCTTGCAAGAAATTGGGTGAAAATTCGAAGCCAACTGAAGAGAAGTCCAAAACCCGTGTGCTATAGCTTAGGTTTTGGGCCAAAAATGGGATATTTTTGGGAAAACTAGGGTATTTCTGCTAACGTAACCCGGTTTGTCTCTGTCAGAGCCCTATTTGGATTCATGACGAGCCGTCTGAAGTAGTGGGCACAGCTCCCTGAATGTTCTACTATTTTTTTTGATTTTTTAGAAAAATACGTAGAAAATTGATTTTTCCCTTATTTTTGGAAAAAAATCAAGTAAAAATCAAACGAAAGTTTGTCTAAGACCCGTGCTTCTTCCTCTGGCATCGTGTACCCAATACGGACGCTGCTTGGCATGGCCTTGCAAGAAATTGGGTGAAAATTTGAAGCCACTCAAAGAGAAGTCCAAAACGCTGTGCTATAGCCTTGGTTTTGGGCAAAAATGGGATATTTTTGGGAAAACTAGAGTATTTCTGCTAACGTAACGTAGGTTGTCTCCGCTAGAGCCCAATTTGATTCGTGATGTGCCGTCTCAAGTAGTGGGCATAGTTCCTGAATGTACTACTATTTTTGGTGATTTTTAGAGAAAATTCCAAGAAAATTGATTTTTCCCTTATTTTTGAAAAAATGAATTAAAAATCAAACGAAAGTTCAAACAGATTCGTGCTACTTCATCCGCATCTTGTACCCAAGACGGACGCTGCTTGGCATGTCCTTGCATGAAATTGGGCGAAAATTCGAAGCCACTAAAGAGAAGTCCAAAACCCGTAGTGCTATAGCTTAGGTTTTGGGCCAAAATGGGATATTTTTGGGAAAAATAGGGTATTTCTGCTAACGTAACACTGGTTTGTCTCTGCTAGAGCCCTATTTGATTCATGACGAGCCATCTCAAGTAGTAGGCACAGCTCCCTAATGTTCTACTATTTTTTTTGATTTTTTAGAAAAAATACGTAGAAAATTGATTTTTCCCTTATTTTTGGAAAAAAATCAAGTAAAAATCAAACGAAAGTTCGAAACAGACCCGTGCTTCTTCCTCTGGCATCGTGTACCCAAGACGGACGCTGCTTGGAATGGCCTTGCAAGAAATTGGGTGAAAATTTAGAAGCCACCGAAGAGAAGTCCAAAACGCGTGTGCTATAGCCTTGGGTTTTGGGCAAAAAATGGGATATTTTTGGGAAAACTAGGGTATTTCTGCTAACGTAACCCTGGCTTGTCTCGCTGTGAGCCCTATTTGGATTCATGACGAGCCGTCTCAAGTAGTGAGGCACAGCTCCCTGAATGTTCTACTATTTTTTTGATTTTTAGAAAAATACGAGAAAATTGATTTTTCCCTTATTTTTGAAAAAATCAAGTAAAAATCAAACGAAAGTTTGTCTAAGACCCGTGCTTCTTCCTCCGCATCGTGGTACCCAATACTGGACGTGTTTGGCATGGCCTTGCAAGAAATTGGGTGAAAATTTGGAAGCCACCAAAGAGAAGTCCAAAACGCGTGTGCTATAGCCTTGGGTTTTGGGCAAAAAATGGGATATTTTTGGGAAAACTAGAGTATTTCTGCGAACGTAACGTAGGTTGTCTCTGTTAGAGCCCAATTTGATTCGTGATGTGCTGTCTGAAGTAGTGGGGCATAGTTCCCAGAAGGTACTACTATTTTTTGGTGATTTTTTAGAGAAAATTCCAAGAAAATTGATTTTTCCCTTATTTTTTGAAAAAAATGAATTAAAAATCAAACGAAGGTTCGAAACAGATTCGTGCTACTTCATCTGGCATCTTGTACCCAAGACGGACGCTGCTTGGCATGTCCTTGCATGAAATTGGGCGAAAATTCGAAGCCACTAAAGAGAAGTCCAAAACCCGTAGTGCTATAGCTTAGGTTTTGGGCCAAAATGGGATATTTTTGGGAAAACTAGGTATTTCGCTTAACGTAACACTGGTTTGTCTCGCTAGAGCCCTATTTGATTCATGACGAGCCATCTCAAGTAGTGGGCACAGCTCCTGAATGTTCTACTATTTTTTTGATTTTTAGAAAAATACGTAGAAAATTGATTTTTCCCTTATTTTTGAAAAAATCAAGTAAAAATCAAACGAAAGTTCGAACATGACCTGCGCTTCTTCCTCCGCATCGTGTACCCAGTACGGACGCGTTTGGAATGGCCTTGCAAGAAATTGGTTGAAAATTTAGAAGCCACCGAAGAGAAGTACAAAACGCGTGTGCTATAGCCTTGGGTTTTGGGCAAAAAATGGGATATTTTTGGGAAAACTAGGGTATTTCTGCTAACGTAACCCGGTTTGTCTCTGTCAGAGCCCTATTTGGATTCATGACGAGCCGTCTGAAGTAGTGGGGCACAGTTCCCGGAATGTTCTACTATTTTTTTTGATTTTTTAGAAAAAATACGTAGAAAATTGATTTTTCCCTTATTTTTTGAAAAAAATCAAGTAAAAATCAAACGAAAGTTTGTCTAAGACCCGTGCTTCTTCCTCTGGCATCGTGTACCCAATACGGACGTGTTTGGCATGGCCTTGCAAGAAATTGGGTGAAAATTTGGAAGCCACCAAAGAGAAGTCCAAAACGCGTGTGCTATAGCCTTGGGTTTTGGGCAAAAAATGGGATATTTTTGGGAAAACTAGAGTATTTCTGCGAACGTAACGTAGGTTGTCTCTGTTAGAGCCCAATTTGATTCGTGATGTGCTGTCTGAAGTAGTGGGCATAGCTCCTGAAGGTTCTACTATTTTTGGTGATTTTTAGAGAAAATTCCAAGAAAATTGATTTTTCCCTTATTTTTTGAAAAAAATGAATTAAAAATCAAACGAAGGTTCGAAACAGATTCGTGCTACTTCATCTGGCATCTTGTACCCAGTACGGACGCGTTTGGCATGTCCTTGCATGAAATTGGGCGAAAATTCAGAAGCCACCAAAGAGAAGTCCAAAACCCGTGTGCTATAGCTTAGGTTTTGGGCCAAAAATGGGATATTTTTGGGAAAACTAGGGTATTTCTGCTAACGTAACACTGGCTTGTCTCTCGCTAGAGCCCTATTTGATTCATGACGAGCCGTCTCAAGTAGTAGGGCACAGCTCCCTGAATGTTCTACTATTTTTTTGATTTTTAGAAAAATATCGAGAAAATTGATTTTTCCCTTATTTTTGAAAAAATCAAGTAAAAATCAAACGAAAGTTTGAATACAGACTCGTGCTTCTTCCTCCGCATCGTGTACCCAAGACGGACGCTGCTTGGAATGGCCTTGCAAGAAATTGGTTGAAAATTTAGAAGCCACTCAAAGAGAAGTACAAAACGCGTGTGCTATAGCCTTGGTTTTGGGCAAAAATGGGATATTTTTGGGAAAACTAGAGTATTTCCGCTAACGTAACCCGGCTTGTCTCTGCATGAGCCCTATTTGGATTCATGACGAGCCGTCTCAAGTAGTGGGCACAGCTCCTGAATGTTCTACTATTTTTTTGATTTTTAGAAAAATATCGTAGAAAATTGATTTTTCCCTTATTTTTGAAAAAATCAAGTAAAAATCAAACGAAAGTTTGTCTAAGACCCGTGCTTCTTCCTCCGCATCGTGTACCCAATACGGACGCTGTTTGGCATGGCCTTGCAAGAAATTGGGTGAAAATTTGAAGCCACTCAAAGAGAAGTCCAAAACGCTGTGCTATAGCCTTGGTTTTGGGCAAAAATGGGATATTTTTGGGAAAACTAGAGTATTTCTGCTGAACGTAACGTAGGTTGTCTCTCGTAGAGCCCAATTTGATTCGTGATGTGCTGTCTCAAGTAGTGGGCATAGTTCCTGAAGGTACTACTATTTTTGGTGATTTTTAGAGAAAATTCCAAGAAAATTGATTTTTCCCTTATT
This sequence comes from Murraya koenigii, assembly GCA_025617385.1. Taxonomy (NCBI): domain Eukaryota; kingdom Viridiplantae; phylum Streptophyta; class Magnoliopsida; order Sapindales; family Rutaceae; genus Murraya; species Murraya koenigii. The sequence goes on from CM046812.1 coordinate 4,305,079, forward strand.
TTTGAAAAAATGAATTAAAAATCAAACGAAGGTTCGAAACAGATTCGTGCTACTTCATCCGGCATCTTGTACCCAAGACGGACGCTGCTTGGCATGTCCTTGCATGAAATTGGGCGAAAATTTGAAGCCACTAAAGAGAAGTCCAAAACCGCGGTGCTATAGCTTAGGTTTTGGGCCAAAATGGGATATTTTTGGGAAAACTAGGGTATTTCTGCTAACGTAACCCTGGCTTTGTCTCTCGTAGAGCCCTATTTGGATTCATGACGAGTCGTCTCAAGTAGTGAGGCACAGCTCCTGAATGTTCTACTATTTTTTTGATTTTTAGAAAAATACGTAGAAAATTGATTTTTCCCTTATTTTTGAAAAAATCAAGTAAAAATCAAACGAAAGTTTGTCTAAGACCCGTGCTTCTTCCTCCGCATCGTGTACCCAATACGGACGCTGTTTGGCATGGCCTTGCAAGAAATTGGGTGAAAATTTGAAGCCACTCAAAGAGAAGTCCAAAACGCGTGTGCTATAGCCTTGGGTTTTGGGCAAAAAATGGGATATTTTTGGGAAAACTAGAGTATTTCTGCAAACGTAACGTAGGTTGTCTCTGTTAGAGCCCAATTTGATTCGTGATGTGCTGTCTCAAGTAGTGGGCATAGTTCCCGTAAGGTACTACTATTTTTTGGTGATTTTTTAGAGAAAATTCCAAGAAAATTGATTTTTCCCTTATTTTTGGAAAAAAATGAATTAAAAATCAAACGAAGGTTCGAAACAGATTCGTGCTACTTCATCTGGCATCTTGTACCCAAGACGGACGCTGCTTGGCATGTCCTTGCATGAAATTGGGCGAAAATTCGAAGCCACTAAAGAGAAGTCCAAAACCCGTAGTGCTATAGCTTAGGTTTTGGGCCAAAATGGGATATTTTTGGGAAAACTAGGGTATTTCTGCTAACGTAACACTGGTTTGTCTCTGCTAGAGCCCTATTTGGATTCATGACGAGCCGTCTCAAGTAAGTGAGCACAGCTCCCTGAATGTTCTACTATTTTTTTTGATTTTTAGAAAAATATCGAGAAAATTGATTTTTCCCTTATTTTTGAAAAAATCAAGTAAAAATCAAACGAAAGTTTGTCTAAGACCCGTGCTTCTTCCTCCGCATCGTGTACCCAATACGGACGCTGCTTGGAATGGCCTTGCAAGAAATTGGTTGAAAATTTAGAAGCCACTCAAGAGAAGTACAAAACGCTGGTGCTATAGCCTTGGTTTTGGGCAAAAATGGGATATTTTTGGGAAAACTAGGGTATTTCTGCTAACGTAACCCGGCTTTGTCTCTCGCAGAGCCCTATTTGGATTCATGACGAGTCGTTCAAGTAGTGAGGCACAGCTTCCTGAATGTTCTACTATTTTTTTGATTTTTAGAAAAATATCGTAGAAAATTGATTTTTCCCTTATTTTTGAAAAAATCAAGTAAAAATCAAACGAAAGTTTGTCTAAGACCCGTGCTTCTTCCTCCGCATCGTGTACCCAATACTGGACGTGTTTGGCATGGCCTTGCAAGAAATTGGGTGAAAATTTGAAGCCACTCGAAGAGAAGTCCAAAACGCGTGTGCTATAGCCTTGGGTTTTGGGCAAAAAATGGGATATTTTTGGGAAAACTAGAGTATTTCTGCTGAACGTAACGTAGGTTGTCTCTCGTTAGAGCCCAATTTGATTCGTGATGTGTCGTCTCAAGTAGTGGAGCATAGTTCCTGAAGGTACTACTATTTTTTGGTGATTTTTAGAGAAAATTCCAAGAAAATTGATTTTTCCCTTATTTTTGAAAAAATGAATTAAAAATCAAACGAAGGTTCAAACAGATTCGTGCTACTTCATCTGGCATCTTAGTACTCAGTACGGACGCTGCTTGGCATGTCCTTGCATGAAATTGGGCGAAAATTCGAAGCCACTAAAGAGAAGTCCAAAACCCGTGTGCTATAGCTTAGGTTTTGGGCCAAAATGGGATATTTTTGGGAAAACTAGGGTATTTCTCGCTAACGTAACACTGGCTTGTCTCTCGCTAGAGCCCTATTTGGATTCATGACGAGCCGTCTCAAGTAGTGGAGCACAGCTCCCTGAATGTTCTACTATTTTTTTGATTTTTAGAAAAATACGTAGAAAATTGATTTTTCCCTTATTTTTGAAAAAATCAAGTAAAAATCAAACGAAAGTTTGTCTAAGACCCGTGCTTCTTCCTCTGGCATCGTGTACCCAATACGGATGCGTTTGGCATGGCCTTGCAAGAAATTGGGTGAAAATTTGGAAGCCACCGAAGAGAAGTCCAAAACGTGTGTGTTATAGCCTTGGGTTTTGGGCAAAAAATGGGATATTTTTGGGAAAACTAGAGTATTTCTGCGAACGTAACGTAGGTTGTCTCTCGTAGAGCCCAATTTGATTCGTGATGTGTCAGTCTCAAGTAGTGGGCATAGTTCCCGTAAGGTTCTACTATTTTTTGGTGATTTTTTAGAGAAAATTCCAAGAAAATTGATTTTTCCCTTATTTTTGGAAAAAAATGAATTAAAAATCAAACGAAGGTTCGAAACAGATTCGTGCTACTTCATCTGGCATCTTAGTACCCATGACGGACGCTGCTTGGCATGTCCTTGCATAAAATTGGGCGAAAATTCGAAGCCACTAAAGAGAAGTCCAAAACCCGTGTGCTATAGCTTAGTTTTGGGCCAAAATGGGATATTTTTGGGAAAACTAGGGTATTTCTGCTAACGTAACCCTGGCTTTGTCTCTGCCAGAGCCCTATTTGGATTCATGACGAGCCGTCTCAAGTAGTAGAGCACAGCTCCTGAATGTTCTACTATTTTTTTTGATTTTTTAGAAAAAATACGTAGAAAATTGATTTTTCCCTTATTTTATAAAAAAAATCAAGTAAAATTCAAACGAAAGTTCGAAACAGACCTGTGCTTCTTCATCTGGCATCGTGTACCCAAGACGGACACGCTTGGCATGGCCTTGCAAGAAATTGGGTGAAAATTCGAAGTCACTGAAGAGAAGTCCAAAACCCGTGTGCTATAACTTGGGTTTTGGGCCAAAATGGGATATTTTTAGAAAAATAGGTATTTCGCGAACGTAACCTCGCTTGCCTCGCTAGAACCCTATTTGGATTAGTGACGAGCCGTCTCAAGTAGTGAGGATAGTTCCTGAAGGTTCTACTATTTTTTGGTGATTTTTAGAAAAAAATAGAAGAAAATTGATTTTTCCCTTATTTTTGGAAAAATCAAATAAAAATCAAACGAAGGTTCGAAATGCACCTGCGCTTCTTCCTCGTGTCATCGTGTACCCAAGACAGACGCGTGTCACATAGCCTTGCATGAAATTGGATGAAAATTCGAAGCCACTGAAGAGAAGTCCAAAACCCGTGTGCTATAGCCTTGGTTTTGGGCCAAAATTTGATATTTTTGGAAAACTATGGTATTTCCGAGAACGTAACTCGGTTTGTCTCTCGTATAGCCCAATTTGATTCGTGATGTGTCGTCTCAAGTAGTAAGGCACAGCTCCCGTAAGGTTCTACTATTTTTGGTGATTTTTAGAAAAACTTCCAAGAAAATTGATTTTCCCTTATTTTTGAAAAAATCAAGTAAAAATCAAACGAAGGTTCGAAATGCACCCGTGCTTCTTCCTCCGGCATTGTGTACCCAAGACGGACGCTGCTTCGCATGGCCTTGCAAGAAATCGGGTGAAAATTTTGAAGCCACCAAGAGAAGTACAAAACGCTGCAGTGCTATAGCCTTGGGTTTTGGGCAAAAATGGGATATTTTTGGGAAAACTAGAGTATTTCGCTGAACGTAATCCTAGGTTGTCTCTCGTAGAGCCCAATTTGATTCGTGATGTGTCAGTCTCAAGTAGTGGGCACAGCTCCCGGATGGTTCTACTATTTTTGGTGATTTTTAGAAAAATTTCAAGAAAATTGATTTTTCCCTTATTTTTGAAAAAATCAAGTAAAAATCAAACGAAGGTTCAAAATGCATCTGCGTTCTTTATCCGCATCGTGTACCCAAGATGGACACGTTTGGCATGGCCTTGCAAGAAATTGGGTGAAAATTCAGAAGCCACCAAAGAGAAGTCCAAAACCCGTGTGCTATAACTTGGGTTTTGGGCCAAAAATGGGATATTTTTTAGAAAAATACGGTATTTCTGCGAACGTAACCCTGTTTGCCTCTGTTAGAACCCTATTTGGATTAGTGACGAGCCGTCTGAAGTAGTGGGGCATAGTTCCCGGAAGGTTCTACTATTTTTTGTGATTTTTTAGAAAAATAGCAAGAAAATTGATTTTTCCCTTATTTTTGGAAAAATCAAATAAAAATCAAACGAAGGTTCGAAAAAGACCCGTGCTTCTTCCTGTGTCATCGTGGTACCCAAGACAGACGCAGTGTCACATAGCCTTGCATGAAATTGGATGAAAATTCAGAAGCCACCAAAGAGAAGTCCAAAACCCGTGTGCTATAGCCTTGGGTTTTGGGCCAAAAATTTGATATTTTTGGAAAAACTATGGTATTTCTGAGAACGTAACCTGGTTTGTCTCTGTTATAGCCCAATTTGATTCGTGATGTGCTGTCTGAAGTAGTGGGGCACAGTTCCCAGAAGGTTCTACTATTTTTTGGTGATTTTTTAGAAAAACTTCCAAGAAAATTGATTTTTCCCTTATTTTTTTTTTTTTTTCAAGTAAAAATCAAACGAAGGTTCGAAACAGACCCGTGCTTCTTCCTCTGGCATTGTGTACCCAGTACGGACGCGTTTCGCATGGCCTTGCAAGAAATTGGGTGAAAATTTTGAAGCCACCGAAGAGAAGTACAAAATGCGTGTGCTATAGCCTTGGGTTTTGGGCAAAAAATGGGATATTTTTGGGAAAACTAGAGTATTTCTGCGAACGTAACCTAGGTTGTCTCTGTTAGAGCCCAATTTGATTCGTGATGTGCTGTCTGAAGTAGTGGGGCACAGTTCCCAGAAGGTTCTACTATTTTTTGGTGTTTTTTTAAAAAAAATTCCAAGAAAATTGATTTTTCCCTTATTTTTTGGAAAAAATCAAATAAAAATCAAACGAAGGTTCGAAACAGACCCGTGCTTCTTCCTGTGTCATCGTGTACCCAGTACAGACGCGTGTCACATGGCCTTGCATGAAATTGGATGAAAATTCGAAGCCACCAAAGAGAAGTCCAAAACCCGTGTGCTATAGCCTTGGGCTTTGGGCCAAAAATTTGATATTTTTGGAAAAACTATGGTATTTCTGCGAACGTAACCTGGTTTGTCTCTGTTAGAGCCCAATTTGATTCGTGACGAGACGTCTGAAGTAGTGCGGCACAGTTCCTAGAAGGTTCTACTATTTTTTGGTGATTTTTAGAAAAAATACCAAGAAAATTGATTTTTCCCTTATTTTTTGAAAAAAATCAAGTAAAAATCAAACGAAGGTTCGAAACAGACCCGTGCTTCTTGCTGTGGCATCGTGCACCCAGTACGGACGCGTGTCGCACGGCATTGCATGAAATTGGGTGAAAATGCGAAAGCCACCAAAGAGAAGTCCAAAACCCGTGCGCTATAGCTCGGGTTTTGGGCCAACAATGGGATATTTTTGGAAAAACTGGAGTATTTCTGCAAACGTAACCTCGGTTTGTCTCTGTTAGATCCTAATTTGATTCGTGACGAGCCGTCTAAAGTAGTGGGGCACAGTTCCCGGAAGGTTCTACTATTTATTGGTGATTTTTTAGAAAAAATATCAAGAAAATTGATTTTTCCTTTTTTTTTTGAAAAAAATCAATTAAAAATCAAACGAAGGTTCGAAACAGACCCGTGCTACTTCATCTGGTATCGTGTACCCAAGACGTAACACGCTTTTCATGTCCTTGCAAGAACTTGGGTGAAAATTCGAAGCCACCAAAGAGAAGTCCAAAACCCGTGCGCTATAGCTTAGGTTTTGGGCCAAAAATGAGATATTTTTGGGAAAACTAGGGTATTTCTGCTAACGTAACCCGGTTTGTCTTCGTCAGAGCCATATTTGGATTCATGACGAGCCGTCTGAAGTAGTGAGGCACAATTCCTGAATGTTCTACTATTTTTTTGGTTTTTAGAAAAATACGTAGAAAATGGATTTTTCCTTTTTTTGAAAAATAAAGTAAAAATCAAACGAAAGTTTGTCTAAGACCCGTGCTTCTTCCTCTGGCATCGTGTACCCAATATGGACGCGTTTGGCATGGCCTTGCAAGAAATTGGGTGAAAATTTGGAAGCCACTGAAGAGAAGTCCAAAACCCGTGTGCTATAACTTGGTTTTGGGTCAAAAATGGGATATTTTTTAGAAAAATATGGTATTTCTGCGAACGTAACCCTGTTTGCCTCTGTTAGAACCCTATTTGGATTAGTGATGAGCCGTCTGAAGTAGTGGGGCACAGTTCCCGGATGGTTATACTATTTTTTGGTGATTTTTTTGAAAAAATAGCAAGAAAATTGATTTTTCCCTTATTTTTTGGAAAAAAATCGAATAAAAATCAAACGAAGGTTCGAAACAGACCCGTGCTTCTTCCTGTGTCATCGTGTACCCAGTACAGACGCGTGTCGCATGGCCTTGCATGAAATTGGATGAAAATTCGGAAGCCACCAAAGAGAAGTCCAAAACCCGTGTGCTATGCCTTGGGCTTTGGGCCAAAAATTTGATATTTTTGGAAAAACTATGGTATTTCTACGAACGTAACCTGGTTTGTCTCTGTTAGAGCCCAATTTGATTCGTGACGAGACGTCTGAAGTAGTGCGGCACAGTTCCTGGAAGGTTCTACTATTTTTTGGTGATTTTTTAGAAAAAATACCAAGAAAATTATTTTTCCCTTATTTTTTGAAAAAAATCAAGTAAAAATCAAACGAAGTTTCGAAACAGACCCGTGCTTCTTGCTGTGGCATCGTGTACCCAGTACGGACGCGTGTCGCACGGCATTGCATGAAATTGGGTGAAAATAGCCACCAAAGAGAAGTCCAAAACCCGTGCGCTATAGCCTTGGGTTTTGGGCTAAAAATGGGTTATTTTTGGGAAAACTGGAGTATTTCTGCAAACGTAACCCGGTTAGTCTCTGTTAGATCCCAATTTGATTCGTGACGAGCCGTCTAAAGTAGTGGGGAATAGTTCCCGGAAGGTTCTACTATTTTTTGGTGATTTTTTAGAAAAAATAACAAAAAATTGATTTTTCCCTTACTTTTTGAAAAAATAAAGTAAAAATATAATGAACTTTCGAAATAGACCCGTGCCTCTTCCTGTGGCATCGTGTATGCAGTACGGACGCGTGTCGCACAACCCTGCAAGAAATAGGGTGAAAATTCGGAAGCCACCAATGAGAAGTCCAAAACCCGTGTGCTATAGCCTTGGGTTTTGGGCAAAAAATGAGATATTTTTGGGAAAACTAAGGTATTTCTGCGAACGTAATCCGGTTTGTCTGTGTTAGAGGCCAATTTAATTTGTGACGAGTCGTCTGAAGTAGTGGGGCACAGTTCCCGGAATGTTCTACTATTTTTTGGTGATTTTTTAGAAAAAATACCAAGAAAATTGATTTTTCCCTTATTTTTTGAAAAAAATCAAGGAAAAATCAAACGAAGGTTCGAAACAGACCCGTGCTTCTTCCTCTAACATCGTGTACGCAGTACGGGTGCATTAGCATGGCCTTGCAAGAAATTGGGTGAAAATTCATAAGCCACTAAAGAGAAGTCCAAAACCCGTGTGCTATAGCTTGGGTTTTTGGCCAAAAATGGGATATTTTTGGGAAAACTGGGGTATTTCTGCGAACGTAAACCGGTTTGTCTATGTAAGAGCCCAATTTGATTGGTGACGAGACATTTGAAGTACGCAGTACGGGCACGTGTCGCACGGCCCTGCTAGAAATTGGGTGAAAATTTGGAAGCCACCAAAGAGATGTCCAAAGCCCGTGTGCTATAGCCTTGGGTTCCGGGGCCAAAAATTGGATATTTTTGGGAAAACTAGAGTATTTTTGCGAACGTAACCAAGTTTTTCTCTGTTAGAGCCCAATTTGATTCGTAAAGTGTCGTCTGAAGTAGTGGGGCACAGTTCCCGGAATATTCTACTATTTTTTGCGATTTTTTAGAAAAAATACCAAGAAAATTGATTTTTCCCTTATTTTTCGAAAAAAATCAAGTAAAAATCAAACGAAGGTTCGTAACAGACCCGTGCATCTTCCTGTGGCATCGTGTACCCAGTACGGACGCTTTTCGCACGGCCTTGCATGAAATTGGGTGAAAATTCGGAAGCCACCAAAGAGAAGTCCAAAACCCGTGCGCTATAGCCTTGGGTTTTGGGACAAAAATGAGATATTTTTGGGAAAACTATGTTATTTCTACGAACGTAACCCGGTTTGTCTCTGTTAAAGCCCAATATGATTCGTGACGAGTCGTCTGAAGTAGTGGGTCACAGTTCCTGGAAGGTTCTACTATTTTTTGGTGATTCTTTAGAAAAAATACCAAGAAAATTGGTTTTTCCATTATTTTTCAAAAAAAAAAGTAAAAATCAAACGAAGGTTCGAAACAGACCCATGCTTCTTCCTGTGGCATCGTGTGCCCAGTACGGACGCGTGTCGCACGGCCTTGCATGAAATTGGGTGAAAATTCGGAAGCCACAAAAGAGAAGTCCAAAACCCGTGCGCTATAGCCTTGGGTTTTGGGCCAAAAATGTGATATTTTTGGGAAAACTATGGTATTTCTGCGAACGTAACCCGGTTTGTCTCTGTTAAAGCCCAATATGATTCGTGACGAGCCGTCTGAAGTAGTGGGGCACAGTTCCCATAAGGTTCTACTATTTTTTTGTGATTCTTTAGAAAAAATACCAAGAAAATTGGTTTTTCCATTATTTTTCAAAAAAACTCAAGTAAAAATCAAACGAAGGTTCGAAACAGACCCGTGCTTCTTCCTGTGGCATCGTGTACCCAGTACGGACGCGTGTCGCACGGCCTTGCATGAAATTGGGGGAAAATTCGGAAGCCACCAAAGAGAAGTCCAAAACCCGTGTGCTATAGCCTTGGGTTTTGGGCAAAAAATGTGATATTTTTTGGGAAAACTATGGTATTTCTGCGAAAGTAACTCGGTTTGTCTCTGTTAGAGCCCAATTTGATTTTTGACGAGACGTTTGAAGTAGTGGGGTACAGTTCCCCGAAGGTTCTACTATTTTTAGGTGATTTTTTAGAAAAAAATACCAATAAAATTGATTTTTCCCTAACTTTTTGAAAAAAAATCAAGTAAAAATCAAACGAAGGTTCGAAACAGACCCGTGACTCTTCTTGTGGCATCGTGTACGCAGTACGGACACGTGTCGCAAGGCCCTGCAAGAAATTGGGTGAAAATTCAGAAGCCACCAAAGAGATGTCCAAAGCTCGTGTGCTATAGCAGATTGTTAGGCAAAAAATTGGGTTTTGGGAAAACTAGAATATTTCTACAAACGTAACCCAGTTTGTCTCTGTTAGAGCCCAATTTGATTCGTGAAGTGCCGTCTGAAGTAGTGGGGCACAGTTCCCGGAATGTTCTACTATTTTTGGTGATTTTTTAGAAAAAAAACCAAGAAAATTGATTTTTCCCTTATTTTTTGAAAAAAATCAAGCAAAAATCAAATAAGGTTCGAAACAGACTCGTGCCTCTTCCTTTAGTATCATGTACCCAGTACAGACGCGTGTAGCACGGCCCTGTAAGAAATTGGGTGAAAATTCCGAAGCCACCAAAGAGAAGTCCAAAACCTGTGCGCTATAGCCTTGGGTTTCGGGCCAACAATGGGATATTTTTGGGAAAACTATGGCATTTCTGCGAACGTATCCTGGTTTGTCTATTTTAGAGGCCATTATGATTCGTGACGAGCCGTCTGAAGTTGTGGGGCACAGTTCCCGGAAGGTTCTACTATTTTTTGGTGATTTTTAGAAAAAATACCAAGAAAATTGATTTTTCCCTTATTTTTTGAAAAAAATCAAGTAAAAATGAAACGAAGGTTCGAAATAGACCCGCGCTTCTTCCTCTGGTATCGTGTACCCAGTACGGACGCATTTGGCATGGCCTTGCAAGAAATTGGGTGAAAATTCAGGAGCCACCAAAGAAAATTCAGTGTATCAATCAGACCAAGAGCAACTTCTATCTGGGGAAATTTTCCCCACCTCCTGTCAGGCTACTATCCGGTTAATAACAAGTTTTCAGTAGTGAGAATTGCCCTTCACTTACCTTGTGTTCCTGAATTTCTTGGGGTGCTTTAGGATTGTTACTTTAATGATTTGATCTCCAAAGTCAGAAATAGGATATCTGGGTGGGCGAATCGCTGGCTGTCCTTTGGCGGTAAGCTGGTGCTTATAAGACACGTCCTTTCCTTCATGCCTTTCCATATGCTTCATGTCCTTCGGTTGCCCAATGCTGTTGTTCATCGTCCGGAACATTTGTTTACCTAATTTTTCTGGGGTGACACTAATACTCGTCGGCGTATTCATTGGTGTTGGTGGCCCTCTATATGTTATCCAATAATAAAGGGCAGTTTGTCTATTAAATCTTTCTCTGATCTTGTAGAGGCTCTTGAATTAAAGCTCTGGTGGCAGTTTTGCGACCAGTGCTCTCTTCGAGCTTCCTTTATGAAGTCCAAATATTGTCAATCAGAGCATGCAGGTATGATTCAGTTTCGTTACCCTACATCCTTCTTTGGCATTGCCTTTACTGTATCAGGGGTACAGCTGAACCCCACATGCACTGGCTGGTAAGATCTGGGGATTGTAGCTTTTGGTATGCTTGTTGGCTTGATTCCTCTCCAGTATACATGTATAACTCAGATTGGGCATTTTCGGTTTCTGTCTCGTCTTTTTTTAGGGGAACAGTATAGAACAGAGGTAAGTTGAAGGCCTTGCTTCTATCCTCGGCTGTTAAGCATATCCTTTTGTTTCCCATTCTCGGTGAAGGTCTTGATCAGATGCGATAGGACCTTTCAAATGATGGAGATTTCTCGCTGAGCACATCTTGGGATCTAGTTCGGGACTCCATACCAAGAGATGAGGTTTGCTCCTTTATTTGGCAGAGATTTATTCTTTTCAGAGTGTTCTTCCTCTAGCGCCTCTTACGTGGTTACCTAGCCATTGATGATGCTCTTTATACTTGGGGCTTCCATATGGCTTCGCGATGTCTTTACAACGGAGCTATAGAAACTGTTAGACACCTCTTTCTTTATTGCCCCTAAGTTAGATAGGTTTGGCTTTATTTTTATCACTTACTCGGCTTAGAGTACCCTCGCTTTATTTCTCTGTATGCTTTAATTTTTTCATTAGAGACGTTGCGCTCCCTCTCAGTGGCATATTCGGGTCCTTCTTACTTGTGACATTCTATGGCATGTTTGTTCGATTTTATTCTTCTATTTTTTGTGCAGAGAGCGTTATCTTTCAGGGATTTCTGATTTGAAGTTGGCTAGGTCTGCCTTCAATTTTAAGCCGTCCCAACTGAGAAGGGTCATGCACACAGGGCTCGCGGACGGATTACAAATCATTCACTCTCCTCATAGGCCAGTACGTCTGATCTCTTGGTTGAGACCTTCGAGGGGCGTGGTCAAACTGAGTGAGGACGGATGTTCTTGCGGTAACCCCGGGATGTCTGTGGCTGGAGGGATCTTCAGAGATCATTATGGGATTTTTCTTGGGCACTACCCGATCTTATTTGCAAAGTTGACGACAGTTTACGAGGGCTTGAAAATGCCTGCTAACCTCGGTTATTCTTCTCTTGAGTTAGAATCGGATTCCACTACGGTGGTTGCTTGGATTACCTCTCAGCATTCGAGTAGATGGGATTTTACTTACCTTCTAGCCAGGATTAGAGTCTAATGCACCGTAAAATTAATCACCATTCGTCATGTTCTCCGTGAGGCCACTACTGCTGCCGATTTCATGGCCAACTGGGCATGCTCACACCAGACTCAACAGCGATTCCATCATCACAGTGCCCTCCAGTGTACTTCCTTTGCTTTATATATATCTAACAGGTAGGGGTCTTGCCTAAACCTCTACCACCATAGTGGCTTCTAATAAAAACAAAAAAAAAAACCTAAACCCTAAGCCCTAAACCCTAAGCCCTAAACCCTAAACCCTAAGCCCTAAGGCCTAAACCCTAAGCTCTAAGCCCTAAACCTTAAACCCTAAGCTCTAAGCCCTAAAACCCTAAACCCCAAGAGGTAATCCTCGGTTGTCCACTGCAGGGGGTGTTCTTCGTGATCATCGGGGTGTGGTTTTGGCAGGGTTTGACTCTTTTCTTGGCCATCAACTGATTCTTTATGCTGAGCTTATGGCTATCTGTGAGGGTTTGGAGCTTGCGATTCAGCTGGGGTATTCTGTAGTGGAGGTAGAGTCGGACTCAGCTACTGTGGTTCTGTCGAGTGGGATTATACTACGCCTTTGTGTCGAGTGCGATCTTTGGTTTCTTCTCATTCGGTTGTGGTTCAGCACGTGTTTCGTGAGGCTACGTATGCAGCTGATTTTTGGCCAACTGGGCCTGCTCTTCTTGCTCCAGCCATCATTTTTTATCTACTCGTGATCTTCCCACAGGCTTATCTGGGATTCTCTATATGGACGCTCATGTGGTTCCGCATTTCAAACGCTAGTTTTATCGTGTTTCAGTTTATATGTTTTTTATTTATTAAGGATGTTATGGATTATGCCCCCTCCTTTAGTATGTGACTTCTGTTTTCTGATTTATAATACAGTTAGGGGTCTCGCCTAACCCCCCACTATCTTAGTGGTTTTATAAAAAAAAAAAAGCCCTAAAACCCTAAATCCTAAAACCTTAAACCCTAAAATCCAAACTGTAAAACCCTAAAACCCTAAACCCCAAACCCCAAAGGTTTAGGGTTTAGTTACAGGCAGTATGTTTTCATCTATGTTTGGTATGTTTTGATTTACTTATTTGTACAAATTGTGGATAACAATATTTTTTGACTTTTTAAGTCAGTATCTTTAATTTCCCATAAAAATTGAAACCTCTAAATCAAACATAGAAGAAATACAACATCAATTACATATGCACTATCTTTCTCTTCATGTCCCTCAAAATGTTAATAAGAAGATTTACAAAGCTCATTGTGAGCGATTGCGTTTGTTAATGATTGGTGGCATTCCTTCCGATAGTCATTGGTTAATTAAAGTAAAGGTCTCATTGGTAGGTGAGCTCTCCAATCCTTTTATTTCTTACATGCCTGGTTTTGGTAAAAGCACAAAAAAATGAGAGCTAATCAACTTAGCTCTAAATGTTCTCATTTCTAACAATCTTGAAAATAAAATTAAATTCATCAAAGATGACGTGAGTAAAGAATCATTAGATGATATTTTACGATCTCTTGAGACGTTTCGAAGCGGATATGCTCAGTGTGAGATTCATAATTTGTGGAAAATATTTCAAAAAAAAAGTGCATAATTTAGTCTTGGGAATATGACTCTAAAAAAATGGATTGTCAGTTTATAAAAAAAAAAATAGATGTGAAGCCTGTTATCGACCCACAGAGGGTGTTTAAGCCGTTACTTGAAGTAAAACTAGAGGAATATGTAAGTCACAATCACAACTATTATTAAATATTCTTTTATTTTTAATATTCATTTATCTTTTGCATTATTACTTTTAATAATGTGATTTTTTTTATGCATTATTTTTTTAATCACTCTTTACTTTTTAATTATAATCCAAAGCTTCATGTGTCATTTGATAAACATACCACCCCATTTACAGTTGCGTATCATTATACATACTTCTTTTTCAAATTCTCATAAATTATTTTTGAGATTATCCCAATGGCAGCAATTTTGAGCAAACAATTCAAAAATATTTATGTGCTTTCTGGATTTTTGCTGTGGAAAGTACAAGGAGTTCGTTCAGGCAGCCTTAGATCTTGATCGTGCTATAGCAGAGAGAAAGTTACACCTTGCATATGAAAGAAATGACCGAGGCTTATCAAATCTTGTCTTACTTAGAAGCTATTTGTGTTAGTGGAAACCAAGTATTAGGTATTATCCCAAAAGCCTTAAAACCTCTTAGATGCTTGCCCGATCCACCAACTGGCAAAGAGTTAGTCGTCCAAAGTATAAAATAAAGAATATCTAAAATGTTAAATCATGCAAATATTTTCATTTTTCCGCCAAGAGATTTTGCAACTTTAGAGGTACTAATTACATTTACATCCTAGGCCTATCTAAACATTCATAAAAAACGCATCGATTTGTTAAATGTTAATAGCTTTTATGATGACTTAATAGCATTTCTTAACCATGAAATTAAAAATCATTTCATTTTATCCTCAGCGAAAAAACTCTTTATTTGTGCTTCTACTATTAATGAATTACTTGATCTTTTACAAATTTATAGACCAGAGCCAAATCCCATAACCCTGTCCTTAGATTGGTCAACTAATGATGGTAGCAGTAGCCCTACTAAGAAGTGCAAATTATATTTAACTCTCCTACTTGTAAACACCTTCCTGCAACGTTTAGGTCACGTCTTCTCAACTTTATTTATTTCCCTTAAGGCATTGTGGATGATGTTTCGTTCAGGTTTAAAAGAGAGAATAGTTGATAACTACGGAATGTCTTGATCCTGATGATGTTTTTTGATATTGTCATTAGGGTACACCAAATTTAAAATCTTACTATTAATATAAATAATTAGTATAGAGTGAGTAATGATCGATCCCTCGAAGACAATGCTAGTTTTATTTATTATAAATTCTAAAATAAAGACTTAAAATAATAATAATAATAATAATAATCTAATTAAAGAAAATACCAACTATAAATAAATAGGGGCTTTATGAATTTTTAATTAAATGACACGAAATAAAGAACCTAAGATTATGAAAATAATAATTTAATAAAAACTCTGATTATATGAGAAACAAATAATAATAATGAAAACTTTGGTCAAATGATCTTTTGCCACCGCCAAACATGCACATAATATATATGAATTCTATCATCAATCTTCATTAAAACTATCAACCGTAAACAATCATAAGCTTTGTTAATCTCCATTTTTTCTTAATGTGTCGTTAGGCAAAACAAACTCTTCACCTAATCTCTAACCATTAAATAATTTAAAACAAGCTCTTTAAATTTAAGATAATGAAAGCATTAAGTAGAAAAATATATTAGGTTAATCTAGACAATAAACATATAAGCTCGGATTATTTAAACTAGGTTATGTTTTCCGATTGAAATCATTGATTCCAATTTGCCACTAATGATTAAAATATTAAGAAAATTACGGATCAAATATTTTAATTTAGTAATAGAATTTATTCAAGCCCTATCTATTTGGCCATTCAAATAGGTTAAGAATAAAATCATAGACATTAATTATAGAAGAATATAAGCAATCTCAATTAAATAATTTGAATGATAGAAATTAAATATTAGTTATATGACATATTTGGAGTTTTGAATTTACCCTCGACTAAATAGAAAATTTAGTCTAACATAATTTAATCAAAGAATTGATAAAACCAGTCATGAAGATTAATTAAAGCGGCTAACTGTTGAATTCCTTATGCCTTCTTTTTTTTTTTTTTCTCTTGACTTTTTCTCCTTGTGACTACCTTGGTTGTGTTCTTTCTTGCTCTTGGCTGCTTGTTCTGTTGTCCTCGTCAAAAGGCAAAGATTGGGCTTTTTATAATGTCCATGGCCAAATCCTTAAAGGATTGGAAAAGCAATTAACTTGCTTCCAATTTAAGACCATGCACAATTGTCATTTTAATTGCCATGCACATCCAATTTACTTTCCATAATATATAATGCCATGCATGTACAATTTCCAATTTAATGCCATCCCAAATTATTTGCTTCTTTAATTAATCACAATATACTCTTTATACCAAGCTCTGATGTATGATAATTAATTAAATTAAATCTTCCTTGATTTATTTAAATTAAATTTCTTTATGTTTTTCCCTTTCTGATTATTATAAGCAGATTTCTTCCCAAATATTCTAATTTAATTCCTATTTTAATCTCAAAGTATACCTAAAATAACAAAATATAAAAATTAAGATAAAAATTAACATAATAAAATATAATTTACTAAAATAATGAAATTAAAAATTAACTAAAATAATTAGAATATTTAAAACTAAAAGCAAGAAAAAGATGGAGAAATTAATAGTAAAACATATATAAAATATGCACTTATCATTTTTACTAATTTTTATTATAAAAACTAATTTTGAGTCGAAGATGACTGGATATGGAATTTAGTAACTTTAAAAATGCATCTTCTTAATTTATAATTTAGTTATGCAAAAGAAAATATAACATTTTTCTTGTTCTTTGTGAGTCTCTTTTAAGCTTATGCGGGTAGTTTAAGTACTCCAATTTCCTCCTTTTTTATGTTTTTTTTAATCTTTTTTGCCTTTTCGCATGTATATTTGTAGAGTATGAAATGTTAAGGATAATGTTTAGAATAAGTTGGAGGGTGGGAGTAGTATTTTATTTTGTTTAAAAAAAATGTGTTGGCATTTTGTGTGATTCTTTAACATTGAATAACATGACTTTTAAAATTTTGTTATTTGTATTATCTTTAGCTTTGAGTTATGTTATACAACTTTGCATGTAAAGTGTAAATTAAGAGATTTGATAAGTGAAATTGATTGAGCTATTTGCAAAAATGCACATATCATAGTTTGTTCTAAGTGAATTTTTTGCTCTGTTATCCTTAGAAAGTTATCATATTTTCCTACACAAATTAGCAATTCATTATTTTATACAAGATCACTATATTTTTCTTTTGAGTTAACCAATCACAAAAAAAAAAAAAAAAAAAGAGAGAGAGAGAGGGAGATTTTTGTGAGACTGCATTTGGAAGTCCATTGATCTATGAGATATGAAAGAATAATTAAAGCCCTAAAAGATGACAGAAAAGTCATATTTGATCTATTTGAATCTTTTCTAGCCATCCCTATTGTGAAATATCTAAGTAACCCTTTTGAGCCTATATATATATATACACCCTTTTTCTTTGGTAACATATTATACTATCCCATTCTCATATGAAGTATCACTCTATATTTTATGTTTTCCATCACCCAATTATATTTGGAAAAGTATAGATGATTATATTGGTTTTCTTATTATCCTTTCTTTATTATCCATATCTTTAGTCTATGTTACATCCTTGATTTTAAGGAATTATAGTTTGTAAACGAAGCTAGTAATATGAACTGAAAGATGTGGTGATGAATAAAGATTAATACAAATAATATTATTGGTATGACTAGTAATTCATTTTACTTGAGATCATATTCTTTCCTAAGCTATAGGCATTGTTCTTTCATCTTGGTGAGAGCATATGATATTATTTTTCTAGTATCTCTCAATCTACCATTTATCAGAGTGACTGTTTTTGTTGGGGTTTATTTTTTTTTTAGAGAAACACTCTTATCCATGGGATTTTGAGTTTTGACATATCATTCTTGAAAATACCTTAATTAATGCAACATTGATAAGTGATATTTTTGCATAAGTTTACTTAACTGATTTGTGAATAATATTTTTGAGGCCAAAGATAATGTTTATACTTTTAATTGATTTGTCATTAATCTGATTTCAATTGCCCTTAGAAAAAAATATTTCTATTTGCATTTGAATTTCACAAGATATTATTGCTTAAATTGTTAGAGTCTAATAATAAGCTAGTTAGGGGTGTAATTAACACTAGAATGTGTACATTTAATAAGGTTAAATATATTGATTTTTCAATTACAATATTGATTAATTCGCTCATAATTTATAAATTATCTTAATGCTTCTTTAATATAATTTTATGTTAAAAATTTAATTGTAATATGTTAATTTTATTTTAATTTTATATTGTAGATAAATTTCAAGAATAAAGAGGAATTAGAGTTGAAAGTAGGAGATAAAGAAAACTGATTGTATAAATGTAAAAATTGAAAAAAAATAAATTAGAAAATGTACCTGAGTTACTTATCATGATATGCAAGTGGCTGCTTCGAACTACTTGCTTATCCCTTTAATTAATAATAATAAATAAATAAATAAGAGAAGAATCATAAATTTTACAATACATCTGTTATTCTATGTCATTAGATGATGTGGCACTACTAATTGGCAAGCGTCAATAACTTTTAAACTTAAAAATTTATTTTTTAAAATTCAAACAACTCCGCTCTTTCCTTAAATTTAAAAAATTATCATTCATTATTCAAATTCCAAGAACAAAAAACCAATAAATATTAATTAATTAGAAATTATAAAAATAATAAATTGAATAAAGTCCCTTTTATAATCCTCTTTCTCTTCCTATTCACAATTCCAATCCCCTACAACAATAATTTAGTGGAAATTAAGCTAGTGGAAATTTTCAACGGCCATGCAACAATTTTCAACATCTAATCCATAGAGTCATAATTTAAGTTTTGCTAGCATCCTTCCAGGAATTGATCGAATACCTCATTTGAACTAGGTAATACTTGAAAATCATTATACCCACTTAAATCTCTAAATTGTTTTAAATAGTAGAGCATATTTATTTATATAGCATGGTCCATCTTCATCTTTGTCAATAGTTGCATTTGGACAGTGGTCTCACTTAAGTCAGGTTTTATTTTAAAAAATCATATTGTTTTTATGCTCCTTTACTTCCTATTCACAACTTCATTCTCATTGAAAATCATGCCACTAGCTTAATACTTCTCAACTCCACAACTCCGATCGAATAATATAATTAACTCAAATAAAAAGATTAGAGAACTATGAAGTAGAATTAATTTTGCATTGATAGAAAACAAAAAATAAATTAACAATTAATTGATTAATTACAAAAATAAATTGAGGGCTAAAGAGAAAATAATGAAGGAGGGAAGTTAAGAAGCCTTTCAAATTGATCGCTGTAAAATTTCCACTGGCACTTATTCAATTTATTATTTTTATAATTATTGATAAATTAATATTTCTTGATTCTTTGTTCTTGGAATTTGGAAGAGTGAACAAAAATTTTTGAAACTTGAAGAAAGAGAAGAGTTGTTTGACTTTTAATAGATAAAATTTTAAGTTTAAAAAATTACTGACACATGTCAAAAAATTATTGATTGATGGCTCTACATCATATGCTGACATGAAACATTAAATGTATTACAAAATTTCTTGAGAAGAAGAGAGGCATTTCTCTCCTATATAAAGAGAGGTGAAAGAAGGGAGAAACACAAAGAAAATAAAAAGAGAAGAGGAAGAAAAGAAGAGGAGGAGAAACGAGAGAATAGAGGAAGGCAGGAGAGTTCCAACGGAGATTGGAAAGCAAAAGTTAAGAAAAATATTTTCTATTTTATTTTCTTTTGTATTTTATTTTCTTGTAATTGATTTCATAACTTTGTAATTCATAATTAAATTTAGTTTTATATTCAATATGTGTAATTTAACAATTGTTTTTATTTCTATTATGGTTAACTGAAAAATAATAGTTAGGGTAAAATAAAACTCTTAGTAGAAAAATATGATTTAATTAAATTTTATTTTATTTATATAGAAAAATATGATTTAATCAAATTCTATTTTAATTATATAAATTTAATTATTTTAATTTTATCTGAAATCTTGTTTTATTATAGACAAAAAGAAAGTTTGACACAATAAATTCTTAATATCTTAATATAAGGTACTGTAAAATAGAATTTTAAATTATTATAGGTAAATTTTGATATGATTTTTTGCACGCACCTTGATATTGGCTAAATGATGCAACCAAAAAAAAAAGAAGAAAAATCAAGTCTTTTTCTGTCTCTTTTTCAAAAAAAATCCTAAAAAATTATTAGAATCTTCCGAAATGGTGTCGAACCACTTGAGATAGCTTATTACTACCAAAAGAATGCTTGAACGAAGAAAAATTAGGTTACTTTTAGAGAAAAACTAAACTTTTCTTCTTATACGAATTTTGGGTATAGCACATCAGTTTGGCATTTTCATAAGCTTCTCTAGGATGGCGTTAGAATTTTGACTTTATTTTTTGCACAAACCTCAATATTGGTGAAACTATACCACCGAAAAAATCAGGAATCCATTTCGAGCTTTTTACAGATTTTTAAGGATTTTTTTGTTTTGAAAAATCAAAGAAAAATCTACTTTTTCAATATTTTCATAAAAAATCAAGAAAAAACTATTAAAACTTACTAAATCGATGTCGAACTATTTTAGATGATTTATTACTACCCAAAGAATATTTTGTTCACAAAAAATTGAGTTACTTTTAAAGAAAAACCCAACTTTCTTTTCTTCTTAGGCCCATTTTGCGCCTAAAATTTAAGAGCTACAGTACATCGATTTCGGCCCTTTCATGGGCTTTTCTAAGATTGCACTGGAATTTTGACCTAGTTTTTTGCACGCACCCTGATATTAGATAAACGATATCACAGAAAAAAGGGAGGTCGTTTCAAGCTTTCTAAAGAATTATTAGGACTTTTAAAAAAATCAAAGAAAATTTTGGTTTTTCAAAATTGTTTTAAAAAAATTCTAAAAAGCTATCAGAACATTTTAAAACGGTGTTGAACTGTTAGAGACGTCTTGTTACGACCCAAATAATGTTTTCTTAAGAAAAAATTTGGTTATTTTTGAAAAAAAACTCAACTTTTCTTTTTAGACCCGTTGTGGAACCCAAAATCAGAAAAAATCACACACTAGTTTTAGCTGTTCATGGGCTTCTATTGGATGACATTGGAATTTTGACCCAATGTTTTGCACATACCTCGATATTGGTTAAACAATGCCAAGAGAAAAATGGGAGTTCGTTTTTGAGATTTCGATATTTTTATTGAAAAAATAAAGAAAGATCAGATTTTTTTTTTTATTTTAAAAATCCTAAACAAACTATTAAAACATTCTAAAACAAATGTCGAACCACTTAAGACGGCCCGCTAGTACTAGCCAGGTGAGAGAGGCACTTTCTGGCCTAATGCATCAAAATATCACTACCATATTACTGTTGGTTGTAGATCTTCTAAGATGGAATTGGCTGTCAATGAATCCCAATTTCTTAGAGAATAAAAGTTAATAGCACAAGCAATGGAAAGCTGTTTATAATTGAAACAGCAAGCTGGCTTCTTAGACTTGCATTAATTGTTGTTGATATTGATTTACAAAAGCAGTAACCACAAGCCCAATGGCATCACTCTTACAATTAATTTTAGCTGGAAGTGCTTAAAAAATAATATAATTTAGTGTTTCGTAGGTGATAAGTAAACGAGTATGGAAGGATACTCGATTGTGGAGCAGAAATGTTGTTTATGGTGTTCTCGTAGTCCCCTTGGCCTTTAATATGTAAGACGCACGTGGAGGCTTACAGACCCGTACCGCAGTGCTGTGGTCCCCGTGAGTTTTTCCCAAATTTCCAGTGATGGCGAAGCTTATCTCCAAACAATGCCACGTCTGTTTTTTGTAGCCTCATAAATTTGCCAGTGTATAATCAAAACATAAACTAAATATATGGTAATTATATTTCCACAGATGATGGACGGCAGTGGAACGATGACAAATTAATATTTTATTTAATTTTATAATTAATATACGGTAATTATTTGATGATTCGTCTTCCGTCGCTTGCTTTTTTGTTTCTTTTTTGCTTTCCCACCCTTCAAAATATGTTCTACGTCATTTTCGCGTGCCTCATTATATAGCACATTTAAAAGGCTCAAAATATTTTTGAGCTGGATTTTATTGATTTTAATGTGGACATTGTTATTTTTAAAGTGCTTTATAATCTTAAGCTAGCTAATATTGTTGTTAGTCTCAGTTGAGGATGTTTTAAATATTTATATTAGGAAAGAATTACGAATTATTACGTCTTCTCATAAATAATTAAGTGTAGCTAGTTTTTTTTAGGATAACTCAATGCCTTAATTAGTTGTTTTGGATGACTATTAATAATAAGTGATATTAATTACTTTTAGTTCTTTTTTCGAATATCAATTTATTTTATTTTATTTTTTTTTGTTGAGCTAACTAATCTATTAAAAAATTTAGATCTTATTGTTCAGCTGTTCTTGAAATAGAGTTTAATTCGACTACTATAATTTCTTAAATTATCTCAAATAAATTTATGCATTAAGATTGTATTTATCTCCTTAGTTGATTTCCGGCATTGGCTATCGTTATCAAGTATGCTTTTAAGAAAACTACATATGGTGCTGATTTTATAAGTAATTAACCTATTCTTATGAGACTCGTTAATAATTTTTTTAATATTAGTAACCTTCCAGCTGATTTGTGTGGTATTCTTCACTTAAATACCCTTGAAACTTCATATATTCCACATAATTTCACCTTTGTTTAGTCGGACCGTTTATATTTTACTCGCTCAAATCTTTTATTTTTATGATTTTGGTTTATGTCTTTTCTTTCTTTATGCTTAGTCACTATGATTTAAAAAAAAAAAAAAGTAGTGAGAATGCTTTTGCTAAAAACTTAAAATTAATATTTTATTTAAAAAAGTTAAATATAAATAAAAGACGTGGCTTCTAGTCCACCCATATTGTATCAGCTTGGAATTCGATCAGAAAAGAGAATAGCGAGAATGGAATGTAAATTGCAGTTGTTGTTGTGGCAGGAGCACTGGCAATGGCATTGCTGTTCTTCATCATCCCGGTTTATCCCTTCTTCATATCAATTCAATAAATCAGAACCTTCTTGTTTCAAACTGAAGCAGAAGAAATACTTATCATTCTCTAACAATACGAAATCTTTGAGGCTGAGGCCTCTTGCTGCCCTGCCTGAAAGTGAAAGGAATCAAAAGAAGCAGCCGGTGATTATTGGCATAGATGGGCATGAGCTGGGAAACACGAGTGTAATAATATCGTCATGCTTGGTGGGTCTCCTCACTGGCATAGGCGTGGTTTTATTCAACTACGGGGTGCATGAAATACGCGACTTCTTCTGGGATGGGATTCCCTATAGAGGTGCCTCTTGGTTGAGGGAGGAGCCTATTCCAGCCATTTGGACTCGTGTCGTTGTAGTCCCCGCTTGTGGTGGCTTTATTGTTAGCATCTTAAATCAGCTTCGATTTGCTTTAAGTCTAGATGATGATGGTGGCTTGCAACAAGTTCAAGACAAAAGCTCTTCTCCTCCTCATCCCCAAGAAAATGTACAAGAAGATATCTCTGTTATTACTGTTTCTTCTACTACCAATCTTCCTACTATCTACTACAATTATTTGAAGGTAGCATTCCAGCCTCTTCTGAAGGCAGTGGCTGCTTGTGTCACTCTTGGAACTGGCAATTCCCTTGGCCCTGAAGGTCCAAGTGTGGAGATTGGCAAATCCATAGCCAAGGGAGTTGGGAATCTCTTTGATAGACGCCCTCAAAGTAAAGTCTCCCTTGTGGCTGCGGGTTCCGCCGCTGGAATCTCTTCTGGTTAGTCGTGGCTCCCAACAGCTTCTCAGTTTTTTTCATTTTCTCAAGTTAAAACTTTTAACTTATAAGTTATTTCCATTCTTTATTTACAGGATTCAACGCTGCTGTTGCTGGTTGCTTTTTTGCTGTAGAGTCAGTCTTATGGCCATCACCATCAACAGATTCGTCCACATCCTTAGCGTATACAACTTCTATGGTCATTCTTAGCGCTGTCATAGCTTCTGTGGTGTCAGAAGTTGGTCTCGGCTCTGAACCAGCCTTTAAGGTCCCAGAGTATGATTTCCGCTCGCCTGGCGGTAAGTTATCTTCTTTTCTATGTGCATTTTAAATTATGTTTATGTGCTATAAAACTTGGATTAGTGGACAGTGTTCCTAATTTCGTCCAAGTGATGAGAATAGCTCCACACCAGATGTGTACTTCCATCATTCATTCTTGTGTGTATTGAGCTTACTTAAGCCTTCCCACTACTCACAAAATAGTTTGTTATTGTAAGCAGCCATTATCCATTTCCTATTGAATACCTTCTAAGTTAACGAAAATGTAACTGCGAATGCTTTTATAACTATCATTTTAGTATTTGCTTCCATAAAACATATCCTTCATTTGTTCAGATATTCATTAGTTGCAGCTTCGACATAGCATTGCATATGGAAATACAGTCTTATCAATTTTGGAAGCCAAAATAGTTAAGTCACAATGCCAGGATGATATTTTCTAACATAGGCTTGCTACTTGTGGATCTGATTGTTCAATACAAGCTTGTATGTGAAAGATGAAGTCTTTTACTGTCAGAGCTATTTATTCCATTTTCAGAACTCCCACTATATCTGTTGCTCGGTGTTCTATGCGGTTTGATCTCTTTGACCTTATCTAGATGTACAACATACATGTTGGCAATTGTCGACAACCTCCAAAAGGACAATGGGATACCAAAAGCTGTGTTCCCGGTAATGGGTGGCTTAGCAGTTGGTCTGATAGCCCTGGTGTATCCGGAAATCCTTTACTGGGGTTTCGAGAATGTTGACATTTTATTAGAATCTCGGCCGTTTGTAAAAGGTCTCTCAGCCGAAGTCTTGCTTCAGTTAGTAGCAGTCAAGATAGTTGCAACCTCTTTGTGTCGGGCTTCAGGACTGGTTGGAGGTTACTATGCCCCATCCCTCTTTATTGGTGCAGCAACAGGAATGGCATATGGAAAATTCATTAATTTTGCAATTGCTCAATCCAATCCAACAATTCATCTTTCCGTTTTGGAAGTTGCAACACCACAGGCTTACGGCCTGGTACTGTTTTATGACATTTTTATTGAATCTAGATGTTTTATCTCACCTTAAGTGTTTTGAGGCCTGACGCATTCATCAACATCTCAATAATTTTATTCCCAAAATCATGATGTGATGACTAATGGAAAGCTTGTATTTGTAGGTTGGAATGGCTGCTACTCTGGCAGGAGTGTGTCAAGTACCTCTTACTTCAGTGTTGTTACTTTTCGAGTTGACACAGGACTATCGGATAGTTTTGCCCCTACTTGGAGCTGTCGGGTTGTCTTCATGGATTACATCTGGACAAATGAAGAGAAGAGATATCAAAGAGACTAAAGTAGCTGACCATGCAAACACTAATACGAAACAACAATTTGATATATATACCAATATGACAACAGGGTTGTCATCTAGTGATTTGCTTACTGAAGAGGAACACTATGTAAGTAACCTTTGTGAAGTTGAAAGCTCTCTTTGCATGGATGATTGGAATTTTGAAGTTGAGGAGTTGAAGAGGAGAGTTTCTGTGTCAGAAGTCATGAGAACAAGGTATGTGACTGTCCTAATGACCACTTTGCTGATTGAAGCAGTGACACTCATGCTGGCAGAGAAGCAATCGTGTGCTATGATTGTTGATAATGATAATATTTTAATTGGTTTTCTGACACTTGTTGACATTCAAGAATTCAGCAAATATGCACAAGCAAAAACAAGTAGATCCAAGGTATGATACCCTTATACTGATTATTTTAATGGAATTTCAAGTTCAACTGTTTTGAGCTGAGAGAACTAAAGCACTTAAAAACCTCAGTCCTACAAGTGGTAGAATGTAGAAGTAGGGAGAAAAGTGAAATATTAAAAAAATGCTGCTTTGAAGATTCCCAATAAAACCGAGAGATAGGGTAGGGAAAAATAGAGAGGGAGAATCACTCTGTCATTCATGGGGAAATGGTAATAACCTAATTAGACTTCTTTTTCAACCATGTCATGTCATGCATAAGATGTTAATTAATTTGCTGCTCCTGTTGCAGGAGCTGCTAGTATCTGAAATGTGCTCTGTGGATGGTGAAAAATGTTGCGTACCATGTACAGCTACTCCCAGTATGAACCTTCTTTCTGCCCTAATAGTCATGGATAGGTATGGTGTGAATCAAGTTCCAGTTGTTTTGGAGCATATCCAAGATCAGAGGGGACAACTTGTTGGCCTTTTAGACAGAGAAAGTATCATCCTGACTTGCAGGTTTGTTGACCTTTTTCCCTAGTCTACCTGAAAAATGGTGTATTTAATGATTCCATACACTAAGAGACAGTAAGACACTTCTTGCATGCTTGTTTCCACTGAATGAATCTTGGAAGTTCAGTTCCCTTGCTTTACATTTTGGGATTGCATACCTTTTTCTTTTTTTTTATTTGGGGATACTTTCATGCTTTGAATCAAATTTTGAATGGATATGACATCTATTTCATTTTTGCTGACATTGTGTCTCTTTCGATTTTGTCCCCTTTTTTGTTTCCTGGTTTTTGGTTAGTGCAGAGCTTTAGCGACCAGAAAATCTTTGAGCTAATATTTTACGTTGCCGCTGAAGAGTCTTCTTTCGATGTTATCTTTTCTAACTCAAATCGGAGAGCTATAAATCACAAGTAGTTTGAAAACATTCTCAGATATCTGAAAATGCAGGGCAAGCACTCACTTGACTGCTGCCTTTTACCATAAACACAGGTTTTGGCATCATGTTTTTTTTAACAGCAACACACTGAAGACTGAAGTAGGTATTCTGAGCTCAGCAGGCGGCTTATACAGCGTACAATGATAAAAAGCCTTTGTTTTGTCATGAATGGAGGAATTCATGACAAGTTTATGGAAGAAATATTTGGCCAATCTTCACTGCAACACATGAATATCTATGTACTGGATTAAATCCTCATATACTGTACATTTATAGCATGGGAAACAAAAATGGCTTCTGATAAAGGATCACCAATTGTTGCGAATGGGTAAATGGTCAAGCAAATACTCATGAAGTCTTTGTCTCCTTGTCTTCTACTCTTATTAACAGATTGCCGTTAGGCTGGCATCTTGCTCATCCTTAACTATAATCATACTGAATTGTTTTGAAAGAGCTTTACTGAAACGTATTGAATGAGTTTTCTTGTGGATAACATGCTCCAATGTTATTGTATCATCTTTAGAGTGTTAAAATAAAATAAAGTTTTAATTTGCTGCTAGAATTCTGTCAAGGTAAAATAATGAGTTGCACGAACCGAAGGACGGTGATTGGTGTTTTGACTTTTTCACTTGAAATTTTTCAAAATATCTCGTCTCGTCTCGTGACAAAATGATTTTGGATTAGCAGCATTTATCCTACACTGTTTACTCTGACGAGTTGCAACTCCCATCTTTTTATCCTCTTTGAGGAGGTCTCGCCTCGTTTCATTCTTAGTTAGAGTTGGTTCTTCCCCAGCAAGTGCAAGTCCGAAGGAAATTCTAAAATGGACCCTCTTTGTTTTGGGTTTTTTTTTTTTTTTTTTTAAAGATTGGGGTTTTTGTGGTATTGATATTGGATATACCGATGCTTGTATTTTTTCATAAATTATTATAAATCTGAATCCTTTTTCTTTTCCGCTAATTAACCATTACATAGTTTTCAAACATTCAAATCATTTTGCTTTTTCACCTCACCTCTGTAAACCGTAATTTATTCTTTCTTTTTTTTCTTTTTTTTTTTCAGATTATCAGCGCTGATTCTGATTCTTCATATAACGAAGCAAATCTGACTATTTGAGGGCTTTTTCATTTTTTTATTTTTTGGTGTTTTTTTTTTTATGGTCTGGCATAAGAAAAAATAGAAATATTATTCATATGGACATTGGAGGCAATTCTTTACCATCTGGTACTGATGGGGTTAAAGGAAAGGTGTGTTATTTCCACGACCCAAAGGTGGGCAATTAATATATAAGTCCAGGTCCACCATTTCTCTCTCTCAGTGTGATTATTCAGGACATTATGAGGATATCCACTTCATGCAAGAAACTTCATTGGGAAATGCTTTTAATCTTGGTTTAGACTTTAGATGTTGTTTCAAGAACAGTTCTTATAATCTTGGTTTAGACTATAGATTTTGTTTCAAGAACAGTTCTTATAATGTGGGTATATCATATCTCTCTCCCGAAAATATTTTTAGTTCACTTCCTTCTTTTCCTTCAACATTTTTTGATAGGGCTTTTGCAGACAACACATTTACTACTATTTGCCGATTTAACTATCAGGTTCATTTGGTTTGATTTTGAATTTGTCCTTTAGGTGACACACTGTGAATTAAGCTTTGGTTACCATCTTATTATTTGTAACCAGGTGTTGATGGCAGGAACAGTTGAGGGAGACAAACTATTTTTGTGTTAATGCTATGCTATTTACACATTTTGTTTTGGAATTTGATCTAATTTTTTGACTAAATGACATCTTTAATGATTTTAACATTATATCTATTTAATTATTCGGTGCCTGGTTATGTAATTACCTCACCCATTTGTCTGCTAACATTATACCTTATCTTTCTCGCAGCGTGTTTTATATGTGGATATTGATATCCATCATGGAGATGGCATGGAGGAAGCTTTTTATACAACTGATAGGGTAATGACTGTTTCATTCCATAAGTTCAGAGATTATTTTCTAGGTACAGGGGATATACATGATATTGGTCATGGGAAAGGAAAGTACTAATCCCTTAATATTGTATTGATGATGTGAGCTACCATTACTTGTTCAAACCAATAATCAGAAAAGTGATGGAAATTTTTAGACTTGGTGCTGTGTTCCTCCAATGTGGTGCTGACTCATTTTCCGGAGATAGGTTAGGATTAGGGATGGCAAAAAAGTCCGGTCCTGATTTTGGCCCGATTAGCCCGGCCCGTACATTTAGAGCTTAGGCTCAAATTTAAGAGCCAAAATTCAGGCTCAGGCTTACACATATCAAGTCCGTTTAATTTCGAGTAAGGGCTCGGGCTTTGTAAGGCCACCTCATTCAATTCGACCTTGCTTAAAAAAAAAAAAATTAAGTATTGAAGAAAAATTTGTAGATGAAGAAGAATGTGGGCCACAAGTATTGGAGTAGTTTTTTTTGTTTTCGTTCATGTTGGATTGTGAATTGTCATTGTTAAACTAATGAACTTGTTTAAATTGTGTAACTAAATTATGTGTTTTTATTTGTTTGTTAAACTGATGAATTCTTTAGTTAGATTGTTGAATTAAATTGTGTTTTTGTTTGAATTAGATTTAATTTTATGTTTATGTTATTTTAAAGAGGTTTTAAAGTTTTTAAATATTAATATATTACGAAATTTTAAATTAAATTATTTAAATATTAAAAAAAAATGGTCAGGCCTGAATAAAGTCCTGGCCCGGCCTTGACCCTATTAGGGTCGGGTTAGGCTAAGCCCGGCTCTAATTTTAAACATTTTGGCTTTTACAGGGCTCGGACCTATGTTTGTATTGTCGGGCTTGAGCTCGGGCTTAGTCAAGCCCTTTATTGGCCCGGCCCATTGCCATCCCTAGTTAGGATGCTTTAATCTTTCAATTAAAATCATGCAGAATGTGTCAAATTTATGAGATCATTCAATGTGCCTCTGTTGCTGCTGGGTAGTGGTGGTTACACTATTCAGAATGTTGCTCTTTGCTGGTGCTGTGAGGTATAACTTCACTTTTAATATCACATTGTTCATTGATTAAAGGTTGTAAATGGTTTAATTCTAACGTATTTGGTCTCTGAGGACAGTGGTTTGCCAGTTAAAAGTAGTTTAGTCACATCAGGCCAGTAAACTTTGCAATTACTACCATCATTTGTAGCAATTTATTTGTGTTGGAATTCGACTTAAAGGAAAAGATGCCAAAATGGTTGTATAAGAAGGGCAGCATGATTTCTGGCCTCTATATTGGATTATTTTTTTTTAATTTTTTTATTTCTAACAAAAAACATATATGTCAGTTGTAAAGTCTCACATCTGATGTCTTCTTTTGGAGTCTGACTATATCTTTGTTATCTCATATTTTTAATGCATTTTATGCAAGGCAGACAGGAGTTGCTCTTGGTGTAGAGGTTGATGACAAGATGCCACAGCAAGAGTATTATGAGTATTTTGGTCCTGACCATACTATTTCATGTTTCTCCCGGTAACATGGAGAATAAGAATTTGCGCCAGTTGCTTGAGGAAATAAGGAATAGGCTTCTCAATTGTCTCTCAAAGCTTCAACATGCTTTCAGGATACTGAACTTCCAGAGATGTGTTTTCTACTATGTATTTTGTTATATCTATTTGTTCTTGTTCTTCCATATGTTATTGCCTTTAAGTAGTCATATTTGTAGATTATTTATTGTCAAAGAAAAAAAAAAACTAATTGGACATGTGATTGTATGTTGCTCCTCTGTTTAGGTTCTGCATCTTATTCTGGTCTGGAAATCTAATACCATTGTGATGATATGGATTTTTTTTTTCTGGGTGACTGCTTATGTAATTAATTCACTCTTTATTCCAAATACTGATGTAGATTGAGAAAGAAGTGAAAACTTAAATTTCTGTTACATGCCGGAGTTGATGTGGTTGATATATTTAGTTTTTCTTCACTTTTCATTCATTTATTAGTATCTAATGAAGTTATACTTGTACTAAACCTTCTGTACCGAATGTTTCATATTATTCAGGTGGATGAAGATCAGGAGGATTATGATGAGAGATGGGATCCAAATTCTGACATGGATGTTGATGATGAACGGTAACTTGTTCAGCCCCTTTAGTTTCTACTGGTTGTCTTGTACCATCATCCTTGTATTTTACTAATCTGTGATTAATACAGAAAGCTTCTACCAAACAGAGTTAAAAGAGAAGCAGTTGAACCTGAGCAAAAAGATCTGGTATGCCCTATTCTGTTTTATTTTTTTCTGGGACTACCTTGTCCCCTTACTTTCTCCACTTTTAAGGTTTGGATGAGGCACATATGATAATTGTCTGACATTTGTCTGCGAATTTGCAAATCTGGTGTGCGACGGCAGAGAAATTGGACATTATTCTTGAAAATTTCACATTGCATTGTGAACTTTTCAGAAAGCCTGAAGTTTTTCAAATGAGACTCTTTCCATTCCATGATAGCCCAGTATTCATAGTACATTACTCCAATTAACCCCTATGGCATTTGCATATGCTTTGTATTAATTCTAATTTGTAAATTTATTTTCTGCAACATTTGTCTAATTATCTGGCTTGCTTTTTCTCTCAGGAAGGCCATAAAGAAATGGCCGAGCCTGCGAGAGTCTTCAGCACAATTGCCGATGATTCTCTAAACAAAAAAGGTGAGGTTAAAACATGCAAGATCAGCCATGAAATAACGGTGCTTATAGACAAATTGAAGTCATCATATTTGTTTGATGTTGGCACCTGCAGGTTTTAGATATGAGTTCAGTGCCAATTGATGAACCAAGCAACAAAGTTGAACAAGAAAACACGAGCAAGGCATCAGATCGCATGTACTCGAAGTGATAACAAAACTTTATCTTAACATCGACAGTTTGTTGCTGTATAAACTCAGAATTGTATTTGCTGCAGTTGGTCGCTTTAGTTTAAGCATTAACATCTGATAAATGAATTGTGTACCAGACATGAAAACCTGATTGGTTGTTCCAAATATCGCTTTCCAAGTTATATTTCTCCAATTAGTTTAGACATGTATTGAAGTTTAAAGATTCTTAAGAAAATGTCAAAATTAGTTTCTTTGATTTTATCCTCGTGCTTGAGCGCAAGACTAGTTTATATCTCTTCGGAATACATTATTCTTGTTGTGAAATAGTGCTGGATCAACATGGAGTAATGAGCCAGTTTTACCGAAAACATGGCTCTATATCAGGACTGAGATGCCAGATTTCCTTATATTTCCAGGACGGTTAGGGATACAATATATCTAATTAAACCTAATATTAAATAATTTTTTTGCCAAAAGCATTTTATACAAACATTTATATATTCATTATTTATATTCTTTATAAAATATTGACACATTTAGGATCCATCGTTTAGCAGATCTGATGAGTCCTATTAATGGAATCTACAAATTAAAAGTGCTATTAATGAAATCCACGAATTAATTATATGGATTTCAAATCATTTATAACAATCTGACGAGACGCATCGTATCAATCAAATGACAAGTATTAAGTGGTCTATCCCAATATGATGAGGTGTGCGCCCATCTGACACATACTTTTTCCCATCTTTCCTTACCTACAAGCTACTTACAATTCAAGAAGGAAAAATTTAGTTCGCATATTAAACAGATTGTTATTGGAAGAATAACCCACAGGATTTGAATGAACTACTTATCCATAAATATAATAATACTACTAAACTCAAGACTCAAAAGAAAGCCAAGGCATGGCGGAATGTGTGTATGTATAAATGCTGCAAACCGCAGGACAAAGGCAAATTAGGCAATGATTAAATAATATATATATATATATATTGTTGATGCGGTTTTTTGCTTGCTCTTTAGTAGTGTCACAAACTTCTGCTCGCAGGATGCTCGAGCAGGAATACTTGCCAATCTCAATTCTCCTCTATTCACCTGAACAACAATTTCCTTGGGTTTGCGCTCACATAAACAAGGTCAAGAGTCGCTGGATGTATTTTCAACGAAAATCCTCCGACGCTCAAGTCAGTAATCAGGTTTTTATTTTTGTATCCCTCTTTGTTTGAGAGACCGGAGAAATAAAGTGATTTTTCGATCAAAGTGGCAAGAATTAAAATGGCCGAAAAGAGAGAAAGAAAAAGAAGAATCTGAAGCCGAAGAACCCCCACAACTTACACTTCGATTTCCTTTTATCCTTTAGTTTTCCCACCCTTTTTCCTCGGGGTCAGCCGTTCCCGCGTTAATTGTGTCTGAGTCCCTCTAACAGCCGGGATTACTGCGGCACACCCTGGGAATGCTGGATGTCAGGTGGGCATGGGTTCCCGTGGCCTATTGATAGTGTCGGGCATGCGCGTATGAAATGATGACACTGTGGGGACGTGTGCCGGCCATCGGTAATAGTGACGACACCATACTGCATGGGGTATCGGCCAAGCATCGATCGTCGCGTTGAGTTGTTGGAAGGAAGGGTCAAACTATTTCGAACCAAATATGATTGAATCTTGCATTCTCTCCATGCCGTTGCTGGTGTGACTGGGTCATGCCA
This sequence comes from Murraya koenigii, assembly GCA_025617385.1. Classification (NCBI taxonomy): domain Eukaryota; kingdom Viridiplantae; phylum Streptophyta; class Magnoliopsida; order Sapindales; family Rutaceae; genus Murraya; species Murraya koenigii. Next base: position 4,337,961 of record CM046812.1, read on the forward strand.
GGGGGTTCGAAGACCTCGAGCAGAAGAAGGAGCCCGGGGTTCGACCAGCCTTGGGGCACTCGACCTTGACCAGCTTTGACGGGACTTTGAAGACCTCGAGCAGAAGAAGGAACTCAGGGTTCGACCAGCCTTGGGGCACTCGACCTTGACCAGTTTTGGCGCCTAGTAAGGCCGTCTTCGTGCTAGTGGTCATATCTTCTGCTTGGTCTGGATTGACCTCGAGGGGGCCTGCTTGACATTACCCAAACACCAGTCCCCCAGTTTCTAGTCTTTAGAGTGAAGCGAGACATGACTGGAAACTTCTTGTTTGGGCCGCCTCCCGGCCTTTTTATCTTCTCGTGCTGAGCTGTCCGCCCTTTCTGTCATTTCATATTTAATGCGAGACGCGTGTATGGATCCGGGCCGTTCGTTTGAATTTTGAAGAGGCGGTTACTTGAACAGTCGCGTCTCTTGAGAGGCGTGCCGTCTGTTGACAGGACGCTCTTCCTCCTTTAAAAACCCTCAATTCCTTCACTGTGCCTTCTATTTTCAATTTTTGGTCAAACCAGAATTAATTGTTTGCGAGTACTTCTTGTTTTCCTCCTTGCCGTCGCTACCATTTCCCGTCGTCAAATTTATCTCAGGTATAAACCTCTCTCCCTTTTCTTGTTCTCATTTTGTTCATTTTTTGGGTTTCCGATTCCCATTTGGTAGATTGTGTTCTTAGGAAATATGTCTGACACATAACAACCTCGTCGGATGTCGTCTGAAGAGTCAACTTCCTCGAGTGACTCCGAACCAAATAGGATGGTCACAGTGAGTGACTCAAGCCCTGAGGGGGTCATGGTCATGGGGAAGACTCGGCCGCAACAAGGGGAGAGTGTTAGCCAAAAGTCGGAGAATGGGTGGTTCCCCATTGATTTTATGAGGTGTGAGACTTCACACACGGATCTGGACCGGCTCAGGGACAAGTACCACATACCGGCTAGCGTGGACCTGCGTGTGCCCAGTAAGGGTGACATGCCCAGCCGTCCTCCCCGAGGGTATGTCACCCTCTATTTGGAGTGTTTCAGGTGGGGGGTTAGGTTGCCTCTTCAACCTTATTTTGTTCGGATTTTGTCCAAACTTCGTTTGGCTCCGGGGCAGTTGAACCCTAATGGGTGGAGGGTCTTGTCTAGTTTGTATGTGTTGTGGAGGTGGTGCAACTTGGGCAAGCCATCGGTAGAGGAGATAAAGCATCTCTACCAACTGAAAAGCAGCCCCAAGGATGCCGGCTGGTACTACCTCGCCTCCAGTTTGAAAGTCAAGAAACCCATTACCAATCTCCCCACCTCTGGTGGTAACTGAAAGGGTAAATTTTCCTTTGTCGGGGGAGATTGGGAGCAATCTACTTCTGCCTCTGAAGGAGTCCCTCCAATTCCTTCTCATTTTTGCACCCCAGGTCGTCTGCTGTTTGATGTATTTTTACTTTGATATATCTACTCGCATTTTTCCTCACCACTCTATCTTGGTTGTTGTTGCAGTATCTTAGAGTGCTTCTTATCGGATTGGGGAGGAGCTTCAATCGCGTGTGAACACTGCCCTCGACAACGCAAGCTCATGCAGGGAGCTGCTCTCAATCCACAATCTTGTTGAGTTTTGGCCTCGTTCCTCAAGAGGAGATGAGCAGTGTTCTTTCTCTGCTGAAGAGGCCCGTGAGCATCTCAGATCGTCCGAGCAGCTCCTCTGCTCCAGCGAAGCGGCCTCGAACCGACACTGCCTCCTCACCGATTAGGACTACACCCTCTGCTCGGGAGACTGAGCGAGCAGCAGAGAGTGCAACCCGAAGGGGTCCGAGGACCGCCGTTCCAGCTCGATCTCGAGCAGGACGTATACAGGAGCAGTAACGGTCTGACGTTGCTGACCCCTACCTCAAGGATTTTGGCAGGCAAATGGAGGAGAAGTTCTTGGAGGGGATAGAGGCTTCTAGTGTTGATGACTTAGTCGGCACCCTCAACCGCCTCTCTTCCCGCGTTACGGCTGTAGCTACCGCCTTCAAGACCAAGACTCTGGACTCCCAGAGGAAGATCAAGACAGAAAATCAGAATTTGAGACAGATCCTTGAGCAGAAAGACCAGGAGGGAGCAAAGCTTCGCACAGAGATCTCCACCTGTCAGAGTCCAAAGCACTCCAACTCGAGAAGGAGCTATCTATGGTCCGGGATGAGCTGGTAAATGCTCGGAAGGACTTGGACGTGCAGAGGTTCTCCTTTGAGAAGACCTTGAAGGCAGAGACTTCTCGTCTTCAAAGGAAGGTGGACTCCTTGGAAGGCCGGCTCGCGACAGAATACAATGATAGGGTGATTTTGAGATATGAATGCCTCGTGTCTATCCTGGACAAGGAATATCCTAACGTGGATATATCGAAGCTCGAGGCGGGTGTTGAAGCGTACATGCTCGAGCATGATGCCCCAAACCAAGAGCCGAGAATCCCCCTAACTCAGGCCCCTGCAAGGACCGAAGAGGTTGCTCCTCCTACTGCCGTCACGGAAGGTGCTCCATCCTCCGAGGACCCAACCCCAATGCCAGCCTAGATGTTCAAGCCACTTGACAACCAGTTTTTTTTTTCTTGTATTTTGTGACAAATAAATGAAGAACATGCGTTTATTAATTTGCTCTCGTGTTTATATATATTTTTTGCCTTGCAATTTTCTATGAGGTGAACTTCAAGCCTTTACTAAATAATCTTCAACAGATTTTAAGCCTTTGCTTTTCTTTATCGAGCCCTCTTTTGGCTTGCGCTTGGCACCGTCTCGCCTTAAGCTAGGCTTAGAGACTTCTGGCCTTTACGTTTCTTCGCGAGCTTATCCTACTCGAGCCTGCATTTGGCTCACGCTTGGCACTGTCTCGCTTTAAGTTAGGCTTAGAGACTTCTGGCCTTTGCGTTTCTTCGCGAGCTTATCCTGCTCGAGCCTGCATTTGGCTTACGCTTGGCACCGTCTCGCCTTAAGCTAGGCTTAGGACTTCTGGCCTTTGCGTTTCTTCGCGAGCTTATCCTGCTCGGGCCTGCATTTGGCTTACGCTTGGCACCGTCTCGCCTTAAGCTAGGCTTAGAGACTTCTGGCCTTTGTGTTTCTTCGCGAGCTTATCCTGCTCGAGCCTGCATTTGGCTCATGCTTGGCACCGTCTCGCCTTAAGCGAGGCTTAGAGACTTCTGGCCTTTGCGTTTCTTCGCGAGCTTATCCTGCTCGAGCCTGCATTTGGCTTACGCTTGTCACTGTCTCGCCTTAAGCTAGGCTTAGAGACTTTGGCTTTTACGTTTCTTCGCGAGCTTATCCTGCTCGAGCCTACATTTGGCTTAAGCTTGGCACCGTCTCGTCTTAAGCTAAGCTTAGAGACTTCTGGCCTTTGCGTTTCTTCGTGAGCTTATTGGAAGCATTTTTCTTGCCTTTATTCATGCTCAAGATTTTACACACCTCTATTTTGGGGAAAGATTGGATATCAATTATTGCAATACAAGGGAACTTACTGAAAGCACTTCATCAAATGTTGTGCGTTCCATGGCCTCTTGACCTCTCATCCATCTGGGTAGGTCAATCTGTACGCTTTCGGTCCGGCTGTTTGAGATCTATATGGACCTTCCCAGTTTAGGAGCACACACCCCTTGCCTGGGGTCCTTAGTGTTCTGATTCACTCTTCTAAACACCCAATCTCCCACCTGAAATCGGCAGAAGTGTGCATTCCAGTTGTAATAGCGAGTCACTCTCTGCTGGTATTCTGCTATCTTTGCCGCGGCCCTTTCCCCTTTTTCTTCCAGCAAGTCCAAGCCTGCACACATCTGCTCATCGTTTTGCCCTTCGTTGAAGTGCTCTGTGCGGTGTGTTCCTATCCCTATTTCAGTGGGGACAACTGCTTCATGCCCGAATGCCAAGGAGAAGGGGGTTTCCCCCGTAGCAGTTTTATGTGTGGCTCTATAGGCCCACAAGACACCAGGTAGCTCATAAACCCAAGCTCCCTTCTGTTCCCCGAGTCTGGTTTTCAGGAGGCACTTTATAGTCTTGTTTGCAGCCTCTACTTGCCCGTTGGCCTGCAGGTGTGATGGCGAGCAAAGTTTTAGCTCTATCCATATATTCCTGCAGAAGTCCCTAAACTTGTGAATGTTAAACTGCCCCCCGTTCTCTGCAACCAGTGTGTAGGGGATCCCGTACCTGCAAATCACATTTTTCCAAATGAAGTCAGTGGTTCTGCTTTCTGTAATACTGCTCAAGGCCTCCACTTTGACCCATTTGGTGAAATAATAGATTGCCACCACGGCATGTGTCGCAGATGCTCTCCCTTTCGGTAATAGCCCGATCAAGTCGATCCCCCATTGAGCAAACGACCAAAGATAATTCATTACTGTGAGGTCCTCGGGTGGCTGGGCCATGTAGTTGGCAAAGCTTTGACAATTCTTGCAGCTTTTGGTCTTCTCTTGTGCGTCCTGATGCATACGGGGCCAGAAGTATCCCTGCCTTAAGGCCTTGAAAGCCAAAGACCTCGCGCCAGAGTGGTTCCCAAAATTCTTTCATGTATTTTTCGGAGGACATAATCAGCTTTCTTTTTATCTAAACATCGCAACAGTGGGAGAGTGTATCCTCTCCTGTACAACACCCCATCAATTAGCATGTACCGAGCTGCTTTACACTTCAGCTTCCTTGCCTGCTTCTTATCGGGAGGCAACACCCCTTCCTTGAGATAAAAAACAATTGGGTCCATCCAGGTGCTGCTCGATAATAAACTCATCACCTCGTTTTCCTGCTCGATGCTCGAGCGGTGTTTTGATTCCAATGCAGCGTACTTGACATTTTGGGGTCAGATGTAGCAGTCATTCGTGCTATCATCTCAGCTTGAAAGTTCAACCCTCTCGCGATTTGTTCCACTTCGACCACTCAAAATTTTTTTATTAGCTGCTTCACATTCCGAAAGTAGGCCTCCATCTTCTCGCCTTTTGCTTGGAAGCTTTTGTTGAGGCGATTTGCCACCAGCTGAGAGTCTGTTCGAAGTTTTACCTCTACTGTCTTTACTACTATGGCGAGCTTCAACCCTGCAATGACAGCCTCGTACTCAGCCTGATTGTTGGTAGCCTAAAATTCCAGTTTTACGGCGTACTGCACCTCCACCCCTCAGGGCTGAGAAGCACAACCTCCCTCCTGCTCCTTGATCCCCATATAATCCGTCCACCGTGATCACCCATGCGTTGCTCGTGGTGGAGAGACCTATATGCTGCTCGCTGTCTACCTCCTCATTCCTTTCTGTGCATTCGACCACGAAATCTGCTAGGGATTGCGCTCGTATTGTCGTTCAAGGTCGATAACTGATGTCAAATTCACTGAGCTCTATTGACCATTTCACCAACCTACCGGAAGTCTCCGGCATGTGCAGAATCTGTCTGAGCGACTGGTCCGTTAGAACTACCACCAAGTGCTCTTGGAAGTAAAGTCTCAATTTTCGGGCTGCTGTTATTAGGGACAGCGCCCATCTCTCCATCAACGGATACCGAGTTTCTGCCCTTAATAAAGTTCTGCTCGTGTAGTACATAGGATACTGCACCCTCAACTCTTCTCTTACCAAAACCGAGCTCGTTGCCCATTGCTAGAGGTATTGACAGTAACGGGGCTTTCAACAAATATTCCTTCAACTGTAGGAATGCCACCTCGTATTCCGGTGTCCACCTGATCTTTCTCTTTTTTTTCATTTTCTGAAAGAAGACGTGACACTTCTCTGTGGCTCGGGAGATAAACCTGTTGAGGGATGCCAATTTTCCTGTGAGGCTTTGTATCTCCTTGAGAGTACGCGAGGATCTCATCTCCACTATCGCTCTTATCTTTTCTAGATTGGCTTCGATTCCTCTATGACTGACCATGAATCCCAGGAATTTTCCCGAACCAACTCCAAAGGCACATTTCTTTGGATTAAGTTTCATCCGATACTTTCTTAGGAGCGCGAAGGTCTCCTCCAAATGTTTTACACACTCCTCTGCGTTCTTTGACTTGGTGATCATATCATCTACGTAAACTTTCATTGTGCAACTGATCAGCGACTTAAAGACCTTGTTCACCAGTCTCTAGTAGGTTGCCCCCGCGTTCTTCAGGCCGAAGGGCATGACCTTGTAACAAAACAGGCCTTGGTTGGTGATGAAGGCTGTGCATTCTTCATCCAGCTGGTACATAGGAATCTGACTGTAGCCCGAGAAGGCGTCCATGAAGCTGAGCAGGTCGTGCCCCGCTGTAGAATCCACCAACTGGTTTATCTTCGGTAATAGGAAGCTATCTTTTTGGCAAGCTTTATTCACATCCGTGAAGTCCACGCACATTCTCCATTTTCCACTTGTCTTCTTAACCAACACTACGTTTGAGATCCATTCAGGGTAAGAGACTTCCCTTATGAATCCTCCTTTCAATAGCTTCTCTACCTCACAGTTCATGGCCCCATATCTTTTTTGGTTAACGCTTCTCCTCTTCTGTCTTACCGGCTTAGCATCTTTCCGTATCGTCAGCTTGTAGCACGCCACCTCTGGGTCAATCCCGGACATATCCTCATGTATCCAAGCGAACACATCAGAGTGTGCTCACAAACACTCGACCAGGTTCTCCTTCAATGGCCTGCTAATACTCGAGCTGATCCGGACCCTCTTCTCATGGTCGTCCTGGCTTATTCTAATTTCCTCCAGTTCCTCAGCGGGCTCCTGTCTTTCAGTCTTCGACTCCCCTCTTGAATCTAACAACGTTACTTACATAGTTTCTTTTACTGCCACAGCGCAGCAGCTCCTCGCAGCCCTCTGATTGCCCTTAACAACTCATACTATCTCATTCACTCGATACTTCAAGGCTAAGTAATGGGTGGATAATACCGATTAGCTGATCCTCATGAAGGGCCTTCCCAGTATTGCTTGGTAGGGGCTGACTTCATCCACCACCACGAAATCCAACATCATGTTCTTTTCAAAAGGCCTCGAGCCCATTGTCACAGCCAGTCTGATAATTCTCAGAGGGGTCAATCTTCCTCCTCCGAATCCTTTCAGGGAAGTGGTCGTCTGTTCGAGGCTTACATTCGTTATTCCTAAATCATCGAATGTAGACTTGAAGAGAATGTCCACCAAACTTCCCAAATCTACCAGTATTCGGTCTACCTCCTTATTGGCAACATTTGTTTTCACAACCAAGGCATCCTCGTGAGGGTACAGCACCCCTTCTTCGTCCTTATCCGTCCACATGATGGGCACTTGACGCACCTTAGCCTTCTTTGCGACAGGTACGGCGAACAGGACCTCTCGCCCCGCAGATGCGTATCTACAATAATTCTTTCGGGCTCTGTTCAAATTTTCTGCCATCGTGGGTCCTCCTAGGATCACCCTCGTGGCTGGTGGCTCAAGATCCATGCCACTAGCTCGGCTGTCTTCCTCCAGCTGCTGCTCGATTACCGGGTAGCCCCCTTCAATAAACTCTTCTAAATACCGATTCCTAACCAAGTCATCTACCTGGTTATTTAAATCTCGATACTGTGACGTTGAGTGGCCGTGATAACCGTGGAAGCGGCAGAATCGCTACCTATCTCTTTTGCTGGCTGGTTTAGACATTGGTGCTGGGGAACTCAGCAATCCTCGTTCCTCCGCCACATAGAATATTTCCTCGAGCGACATCTTCAATGGCATATACTGTCCTTAGGAGGGGCTTTGTTCAACCATCTACACCGCCCTATTCCAAGGGAAGCTTCCCGGAGGTGGGGGAAATGGGCTGTCAGCTCTGTTGTTGTTCGGCATAGGTCGGCTTGGTGGTTGATTATGGGACGGGTGGCTATCTTGTTGCCGGTATTCCCTACAGTCCCGACCGAGGGACCTCCGAAGTAGAGCGGGAGCCATTCGTGGTTGGGGAGCTCTCTGATAGGGGTTATAGGGAGCAACCCGTTCCCTTATTACTCTGGAAGTCGATGTTCCCCGGGCAGGACCTTTTTTTTCCTTCATCTTCGCTCCACTGCCCTATTCACTTCTTAGTTTCACGGCCTTTTCCTCCTCAATGACCATATCCATCTTCACCTGTTCGTACGCATCGGAATATGAACAGATCGAAGGGTTCCGCATGTTGTACCATGGCCTCCCCATCCTGATCTCATCCTTTAGCCCCCTCAGCGTCTTGGGGCGATTGAATGCTCCAAGATCCAGAATCGACTGGTGATACCTTCTAACAAACTACCGGAGGGATTCCCCCTCCCTCTGCTTTATCTCTGCCAGCTCCATCATGTCATCTTTGAAGGTCACTGCGCCCCGGAAATGCTCTGCAAATTCTCTGCACATCTGTTCAAAGCTCAGAATGCTTCCACATAGTAGCCTACGGTACCATTTTCTCGCCCTTCCCTCCATAATGAATGGGAAGGCCATGCACCGCTGGGATGCTATCAGGCCTTGTACTCCAGTCATGTCATTGAACCGTTCTATGTGCACCAACGGGTCACTCTTCCCTGAGAACTTTAAATCCGGGAAGCGGAAGTTCCGAGGGATTGTGACGCCCATGATCTTTGCTGAGAGTGGGGACTCATTGTCCAACATTATCCTCCAACTCGGGCCTTTCCCGTTTCCCCGGAGGTCCTCCACAACCTGTGCCAACCTACGCACTTCTCCCTCCAATTCCTTCGCGTGGGAGGTAGGTGCCGTATCCTACAAGTGCTGACGGGATCCCCTTTCTTCTAGGTTCGTTTCCTCCCTTCCGGCAACATTTAGTGTCTTCGGTCTCTGGGCTTCATCTCCCACATGCTCCCAGGCAGGGGCAATCCCGCGCCTGGACTCAGGGATGTCATTGCTTGCTTTCCTCCGTCCCTCCCTGAGTTCCTACAGGATGGATGTCAATGTTTCCATTTGTTTCTCCATCCGATCCATCCTCTCCTGGATTTCCTTATTTTGGGCCTCATTGGCCACCTCCCTCAAAGTCACCGACTCCTCTGGGCTTATCCCTCTCCTGCTATTTCCCGTCATTATTGTGTTGCGTTCCTTGATCGTGTTAGGAAGTCATACTTTTTGAACTGATCCCCACAAACGGCGCCAAAATGTTGATGCGGTTTTCTGCTTGCTCTCGAGTAGTGTCACAAACTTATGCTCTCAAGATGCTCAAGCAGGAATACTTGCCAATCTCAATTCTCCTCTATTCACCGGAACAGCGATTCCTTGGGCTTGTGCTCACAAAAACAAGGTCAGGGGTCGCCGGATGTTTTTTCGGGGAAAACTCTCCGACGCTCAATTCAGTAATCGGGTTATTCTTTTTGTATCCCTCTTTGTTTGAGAGACCGGAGAAATAAAGTGATTTTTCGATCAAAGTGGCAAGAATTAAAATGGCCGAAAAGAGAGAAATAAAAAGAAGAATCTGAAGCCGAAGAACCCCCACAACTTACACTTCGATTTCCTTTTATCCTTCAATTTTCCCGCCCTTTTTCCTTAGGGTCATCCATTCCCGCGTTAATTGTGTCTGAGTCCCTCTAACAGCCGGGATTACTGCGGCACACCCTGGGAATGCGGGATTTCAGGTGGGCATGGGTTCCCGTGGCCTTTTGATAGTGTCGGGCATGCGCGTATGAAATGATGACACTGTGGGGGCGTGTGCCGACCATCGATAACAGTGATGACACCATATCGCATGGGATATCAGCCAGGCATCGATCGTCGCGCTGAGTTGTTGGAAGGAAGGGTCAAACTGTTTCGAACCGACTATGCTTGAATCTTGCATTCTCTCCGTGCCGTCACTAGTGTGACTGAGTCATGCCCGGGGGTTCGAAGACCTCGAGCAGAAGAAGGAGCCCGGGTTCGACCAGCCTTGGGGCACTCGACCTTGACCAGCTTTGACGAGGCTTTAAACATCAAGTGCGCAAGTATAGATCCTATAGTACCTTATAATTTCAAACATATTTGAACTTCGAAGCTTGGTACCACAAAGTCGCCACTTACAATTATTGTCAATACATGTAACAATAAGTATGTTGTTCCCTAACTTAAATATTTAAAATTTAAAAATTTTCCTCAAAACTTCTATAATAAACTTTTTCTTGCAAGCTATTATTGTCTAATGAATTACTACATGTAAATAAATTGACCCTAGGCATATATCTAGCATTAAGGGATGGGAAACTCACATTGCAAGTTCGTGCATTGCCTATTGTTGGATCATTAACTATTAGCCCATCAAATTCATCATGGACACTAACATTCACATAATCTAAATTTAGCCCCCTTATATCATTAGGTTACATTTCAAGAACAAATTCAAATATTGATTGAACTTTAACAAGAACATTACTTGGGCTTAATCCTTCACCTCCAACATATGGCTCGACAGGTTCTTATTGATAACCATATTACCCTAAGCTAGGGTCAATATCAGTAATAAATGTCATCAAACTTTGTTTTCGCTTGTATGTAATAGAAAAAGGGATCTTCAACTCAGCTCCACTAATCTTTTTCTCCAAAAAATAATCTACATCATTATGTTATAATTAGAATAGACGGTATTGGATCAAGTGTTTTAAGCTTGAACTTCATTTTAATGTCAAATTCAAAAATATTAATAGAAATAACTCAAGATACTCTTTCTATCAATTGTGAGTATGTTTTAGAACGGGACATCATGATTCCTCTCACTTCCGTACCATTAAATTTATATTGACTAAAGGTTGTAGCATATAAAAGTGTTAAAACTGTCTGCTCATTTACACGACAATCGTCCTATAACTTGCTAAAATACACAATTATAAACTAATAAATAGTCAAGGAACATAGTTAGCAATTTTTTTTTCACTAATACAAAGCTAGGATGTCATAATAACTATAATATTTTTCACACTTGCACGAGTGCAGCCATGTAAAATTCATACATACACCACTATAGTCGTGTAAGTTCTTACATACACAGCAGTAGTTGTGTAAACTCATACATACACAACATCAGTAGTGTTATTTACTGAAATACACAACTACAATCCATCAAATAGTCAAAAGACATTTAGTTAAAAAAAATATTTTTTTAGCACTAATGCTAAGTTAGTGTCAAAATAACTATAACATTTTTCATACTTACACGATTATAGTTTTATAAAATTCATATATATACATCTGTAATTGTGTAAGTTCATACATACACGACAGGAGTCATGTAAGTTCATATATACACAACATTAGTAGTGTAACTTACTAAAATACACAAATATAATTATATAAATTCAAGAATACACGACTGCAATCATGTATAACATATGAACAAAAATTTTTAGCATAATATAACATTTCAACTAAAGTTAAAAAATTAATTACGTAACAATCATACGATGCAAATATAATAAAAAATATGAATTATTTTATTATTTATCACAACTCAATTAAAACCTTAAAAATAATATAATATCAATAAAATGTATAAATAATATCAAATAAATATAAAATTTAAATTACTTTATTATTTAAATGAATAATATTCCTAATTGTAAACTAAAATCTCTACACATTACCAATTCATGAATAATTGAGTAAGAACTATTTTAGATTGTGTGGAGTTAAATAATGAGTGAAATAGTAATGAACTGTGTGTTTTATATTTTTTTTATAGAAATATTTTTGTCATCACACCACATAAAATAACATATCTACATAATTTCAGTATAAATTATATCTACATAAACACCTTATTTTTTAAGCATATTTTATGTTTTAAGTTAGATCGTATAGAATGACGTGCTGTGCCTGGTCTAAGGCCAAATCAAACAAAGATAACATTTAAAAAAGCATATCGGTTTTCCACCGACCGTTTCTTACGCTGGTGTCCTACTTAATGAAGCTCATTTTTTCAATTTGTTAGCGTTTCAATGCTCGTTAGGATATGCCTTTTGGCAATTACCATCCTCATTTGACGAATACAAAAGTTAGCAGTGTATATTTATCATGAGTATGTTACAGACAGATAGGGGTATGAAAATAAAAAACCGTCCAAGTTATAGCTTTGACGAGCTCTGCGTCTCCAGTATTTCTCCTCTCATCGTAAAAGCATGCACTGGCGACTATTGTTTGTGCATCCTCCTGTCATAGACTTTCCACAAATTGAGAGCCCCAGGCGATGTAAAACATTTGCAAATAAATATTTGAGGCAGCCCCATGTAGCAAACCCTAGATTTTGATTGTGCATAACATGTCAGTTGTACTTGCTGACAGTCCTCAACTAGAGGCAGCAGATATTGCATCATCTGAGTCCACCTTTAGCTGAAATATAAAGACAAGATTCAGAGGCTTCTAAAAAATAACGGAATAGAATTTGAACTTGAAAATACCTGTTAATGTACAATATAGTAACATACCAGCTTCAGATGACTCAACAGTGCCCCATGTAGCAGCTTTTTTAGCTTATCACATTGATCAACCATGTGACCCGACCTGATCAATTCCTCAACTTGGCACCAAAGGCGCTCAATTGCCGTATATGGAAACCATACAGAAAATAGCCTCTTCCGATTGATAACATCAATTGGCCTCTGTAAATAGTTGATAATGGCAGTAAATAAAAAACAGAATATCAGTCATACTATCTAGTAAATGAATATATTATCTTAGGTAAACCATTGCAGCATTTCTACACAATCCATAAAAACTGAATCCACCATCTGCTACATAGTATAGAAATCATACAGAAAGAAAAATATTGGTAGATGATATATTTAACATAATCAAGACCTTCAGAGGATTATATTATAATGTGAAATGCTATACAGGATAATGCAGAGAACATCTAAATTACATTGAAAGACAAAAAATACACCAGGTGTGTGTTGTGTCCATTGAACTTAGCTAGCATTTCATTACTGATCATAAAACTACATTAATATACCATGAAAGTTCTGAAAGTTCATCAATATACCATTAATATATTCCATACCCAAAGGCTGATAATTCTATCAACACTCGAACAAAAATATGGAATACCTTGACTGCATCCAAAAGAAGACCACCCCTAACTGCTAGATCCTAATTATTACAACCAAACCTGACATAAATGTGCTCCTTTCAACAATAGGAGAATTAGTGCACATAAGCAATATTGGCTTGGAAAAGATCAGACATACCATTTTCACTCAGAATTGAGGTGCAGGAGGTAGTATCCCTTTGAAGAGTTAGCAATTGATCCTTGATCTTTCTTTTATTTCTAAACAAACAGTGTTTGACACAGATGGGCAGAAGGATAACAATATACATATATGTTCTATACAGGTCTGTAAGAATTTTATTAAAAAAAAAAAAAAAAACTGCAGAATCTATGCCTTTCGAAGTTACAGGCTACCAAATGACCACGCATATAGGTCACTGAAACCATAACTTCTTAAAATGTCATGCGAATAAGGACGATAAAATCACTCCCATTGAAATTAGAGAAAAAGAGAAAATTATTGTATCCAAAGCACATAATAAAATGGATGCAAAAATGATAGCTTTGTCATGATATTATCCTAGACAAAACAAATAACCAGCAGGCAGCAGGAATGCCGGTTTCTGTAATAGTAAAAAAATATAAGATTCCCAGGAAGATTGCAACTTACCATAGATGAAAAGGATTCTATGTACTCAAGCAACAAATTTGTGGCTTCTGTATATCGGCCATAATCAACATATAGCCGAAACAAGGACGCAGGACTTGATTCCTGGCTCGTCATACCCCATGTCCTTTCTCTTCGATCACCCTATAACATCCAGGAGAATGTAATTAGACTGTAGGCATGACTTTCTATCAGAAGACAACAACCAAAGCAAATCCAATTTCAATATTGAAAACCACTTATCTTCTAACTTTAACAACAATAACAATAAAGCTCTAAAAACGACAATGAAATCTTCTAAATTTAATAACATTAACAATAAAGCTCTTAAAAAGACAATGAACTATATAACAGAGAAGTCAATGAAAATGATGAGAATGATGAATTCTATCACAAAATAATCCTTCCACTGCAAGAATAGAGCTGAGAAATAAAAGCACCACCACTGCAACGGTCAGTTTTCAGAATTTTCCTTAATTTGGCTTCCTTAAGTGCCAAGGGCCATACATTTTCTTTACTTAAAAGGACACCAAGAGAATGACCAGCAGCTTTAATGAATAAATCAATAAAAACTAGTCAAATGGAAATGTAACATGTTTGCCACAGTTTTCAGGATCTTTCAGCCAATAAACGAAATTTTGATTGGTCCAAAAATTTTACCCCCATTAATTAGAGAAAAAATAACAAAAAATGGGGAAATCATGCTGAAATGCTTGTGCAATATTAATAATCAAACCGAAAACAAATCACAAAATATTACTTGGTTTTGTCTTACAACAAAAGCAAAATACACACCGAGACTGTCCAGTGTCTGGCTAGAAAAATTACCTTGAACATACGGATCAACCATAGAGGCAATTCAATGCGTGGATCTGTACGAAGAAGGGTCTCGGCAACAACTATTGGCAAACCGGCGTGAAAGACCTTATACTTATTCTGCAATATATGATTATTCCAGGAGCGGAAAATCAGACGGGTCAGATAACAAAAAATAAGAGTTTAAATGCAGATGATTTGTTGTTGTCAAAACACTTGTATGTTTTCCTGTTAGTTTCATTATATTAAGTCAGAAAGAATTCAACCACAAGTACATCAATGCTGCAGAAGACATGATCTTCACCTTCAATCAGAAATCAAGAAAGAAAAATGTCATACAAATTATTGACCATTAAGATGGATACAGTGACAATGCTTCATTTGATGTAGAGAACTGCACACTTCACTCAGCCTATCACACACTTCACATCAAGCTTTGAAAATAGACACTGTCAGATAAAAGCTTGGGAGATCAAGCAATGGACTCAAGATACACTACACAAATTGCATAAACTTCAGAAACTACAGAATCAATAGATCATAAGTAGCCTTTTACTCAACAGTGAAAATTGAGACAAATTTTCCTTAACTGCAGTCGTGTCTCTAACTCGGGATCACCAATTTCCAGAGTGAGAATGCTTCCATACACATCCCATTTTCTTCTTCACTCAAGGAATAATTTGGCTGATTGGGACTAGTGAATGAAAATTCTGCTACTATGTTTGCAGGTTCTAATTTAAGGCTAGGATTAAAGGAGAGGATGACAGATTGGGCAAACTGGTTGTCACTTACAAAGGTACAAGTAGTTTTAGAGGATACTAAATCAATATTTTGAATAAGTAACAAAGTAATTTCAGAGGATACTAAATCAGATATTTTAATTAAGTAACAAAATAAATTTATTTTTAGGGGGGTAACAAAAAAAAGAGAGTTAAAAAGAAAAAAAAAAAGAAAAAGAAAAAGTCCAAAACAATGAAGGCCGAAAAATAGAGCAGTATGGGGGATAGAAGCAAAAAAGAAACGCAATTGCTGAGGATACCTAAAGCTGCTGTACCATGTGCAATTTCTGAATAGAAATCTAAATCCGAATCACATAAAGAAGCAAGCCTATCAGCTACTCTAGGAAATTATCCTATTTTGATATCAAATTTCTAATTTCTAAAACAACAATGTTGTAACTGTTTTACAACAGGAAATCATAAACAATCAAGAAACTAATAAACATTAAATATTAAATCAAATCAAGCAGGATCAGCACAGTCAACTTTGAATAACTTCTAGCACTAATTTGGCAGTTTCCAAAAATTTTCAATGCATTTATTTTCATTTTATCATTTCATTTACACCAAAAACAGCAGGAACAGAAGCTAAATTATGAAACAGAAATTGAAGCATGAAAAAGACACTAACAAGGTAAAGCTCAAGAGTTTCCCATTGACCATTCCACTTATATTGGTGAGTTGTAGCAATGTTATCTGGAGAACCATGAACAACCACTTCATCTTTTGAAGATGTCAGCAAGAGACCGTTTGTTCTGAAATCATTCCATAAAGTTGTAATTCACAATATTACATATAAACATGCTTCAAAAACAAATGAAGAAAACAAGAACAAATTGAGTGAGACTTGGGACTTATTACCCAACACATGCTGAATCTACATTGTTTGGACAGCATTTTATTGACATGGCAAAGAAAACTATCTCCAGTTCCCTGAGCAAGAAAGCCTAAATGTTATGTACTGAAAAGTCAAAGGAAGTATTTGTAGTGAATTGTGCAACCTATGCATGGATATCATACCTCTTTAATCTTGAGCCCTTCCAAAATTTCAAAAGAACTGTGAATGCCATATCATAAAAATTTGTCTGGACCAAGAGATCAACCAAATCTGATGGGACTTCGTTAATTCCTAAAAAAGAATATCAAGATACAATGATTTCTTGAACATAATCTTGGGACAAAATATACTACAGGGGTTGATAAAGATTTACTCTCCTCTCATCATCAATGAATTTGATGATTTTCTCACGAAATAAAAATCCCAATAAATTCAGTTCCTAGGAATTCCAGATACTCATCACTTTACATGTAATACCCCTGTAGGATACAGAGAGATGTTTCCATTTTAACTTAATTTTATTTCAGTGTTTTTGAAGAAATTGAAAACATGAATTCATGATAGAAAAGAACAGACACGGGCTTAGACATACAAGTTAGCTGGATGCATGACATCTTGATAACAATCAGAAGTTACATTAAGAGCCTATTTGTTTTCTATTCTGAACACTAAACATGAATCCAATTTAGTCACATATATTTTTTGGTTTTTTTTTTTTTTCACAAACTTACTACTAAGATTTTTCATCAGAACGAGAACGTTTTTCGGCCTTCAACATGCACATCACTAGTATTCAGGAGATCAAAGGACTTTTGTTCTTCTCTTCTTTACCATATCACAAGTATTAACCCTTTCTTTTTCTTTTTCTTTTTCTTGGCTCCCAATGAAAAAAATAATTTTAACCTCAGTGGGCACCTTAAATCTATAAATCACACTTGGCAATTTCAACAAAAAAATCATAAAATCATTCATCAAAAGAGCATAAAAAGACTTAAATGGGAAGACACCTTACGACTCCCACATCCATATCCTACCACCTTCCCTCAAAACAATTACGACAAAAATCAATCAACACCAAGAAAGCAAACAACACATCCACTTCATCACTAAAATCCCTGAATAAATTACAATTCCACCTCTTAGTTGTAGATGATATCCAACCATCATACTTTTCATAGGCGCATTGGAGAAAAAGATAATTGATGATATTATGAACCAAAGATGATTCCAACCTAAACATCCTCTGAAAAGCATATCTTATCTCCATTGCCAGCTTTTGCAGTAGAAAAGAACTCGCTATATTTTTTAACAGTAAACTTCCAATGACTTAAAACATAAACTTCTAAAAGATAATTTTTTAGATAAATAATAAGTAATGCTATGTATCCCAAACCTTTTATCCCAAATAACTATCTCAAATAATGTGGCATTTTATCAATTAGTTGGTAAGATTATATAATTAATTCACTTTGATTTTGTAAAGAACTATCAACCAATTGATGAATGCCACATCATTTGAAATAGTTATTAGGGATAAAAAATTTGAGATATATAGTATTATTGAAATAATAAATACGTAAACTGTATATGCTCAATAATTAAGACTATACATTTTGGTCAGATACAAACAATTCTTTTCATATCTTGTCGAACAATTTAAATTTTACATATTATGTAACGTACTAGTATATGTAGCGCCTAAGAGGGCATACATGTAAAAAAATATTAATTTTTAGTTATTCTGATTCATAAAAGCGAACACTTACAGCAGATGTTCAAGAAAGAAAAAAACAAGTGCATGAATTGATTAGATTATTGGAACCCTACATAGACCTAGACCAAATTCAGACAATCATAATTTAGCTAAAAATATACAAACTTTCATCTCATTTTAAAGATAACTTAATGTAGAGCTCTCAAACACATTACCATTAAACGTCCACTTCACATTTCTCGTTGATAGTAAATATTCAGCTGAAGTGAGCACATATTCTTTCTCCAGTTTATCTATATCAATATATGATTGCAGACACTGGGGCTGAATATCATTGCCGACCACTACAGGAAAGAAGCATGTTATTGCCTTGAACTAAATAGTCAAATGCATAATTGGTAAACCACAAAGAAAGATCAGTCATAATCAAATTCATAACTCACTGGAAGAAAGTAAGATGAAAATATAATAGTTATAACAAGCACCAGGGCTAAAATCTAGATGTAAATCAGCAATGGAAAGCAAGATAAAATTACAGTAATACGAAAAGAACCAACACTAAAATCTAGTAGAATAAGTAAACATATAAATTGGATATTGTGTTTCAACCACTTACATTGTTCTATCACTGTTTTTTTAGCCTTTTTACTTGGATAATGCTCATTTTGAATAGAATTTTTCTGAAGGAACGGATCTATCCAAGCATATGCTGGATGAACAAGATGCAATGCATTGATAGCTGCAGAAAGTCCATTCAGCCTTTCCTGTAGTGCAGATAAAATATGCTGGCTATGTTTTGGAACTGGTTCAGTTTTCAAACGAGCTGAATAGAGATACATGTAACTTGCTGCCTTTCGCCAATTATGTCGTTGCATTTCGAATGCATAAAGAAACTCATACGGGTTTGGTTTGACTAAGATATCTGAACGGTCTGCCTATTTAGCGGAAAAATGTTCAAGAGAATTGGAATGAGAAAAAAATATAGTAAGAAAACAAAAGCCATGAAATCTGAATTTCATCTTTGCAACAGGAAGATACCTTCCAAGCAAGCTCTCGCTCAATTTGCTCCGCTATACCAATGAAAGGTAGTTGACCATCACAAAGAAGCTGCAGTAAATAAAAATGAAAATCTTCCAATAAATAACATGCTGGTCAGAAAGTTTATCATAGGAGAAATGGACAAATAATCTATAATAACAACAAATTACTAAATTGGTCTCACAGCATTTACAGGAGATATCACAAAACCCAACTTTGGTGCTATGGTAAACAACAGGCAAATTACATGCATAAATAACATAGATAGTAACAACAAGTGTGCAAAGTTGAAATGAGCTTGTCAGGTACCATTAACTCCAGCATTTGAGAAACACAAACACCCCTAATTTTACAAGATAAGTATGGATCAACAGAATATGTACCATTATTCTCAAGTCAAAAATCAAGTCAACGTTCAAATTTCATACAAATTTCACCATTCCTAAATTCCATCCCTGAAAATTAAAATAGAAATGTGATTTGATCAATCACTTTTGAAAGGCATTAAGTAACACCCAATACCAGTAACAAACAGTGAAGAACAAAAGGAAAATTTATTTATTTGGTAGAAAACCTTTGCTGCTTTGCGCTCAAACAGAACTATTATGAAGCGCCTGAGGCAGATGCATTTGCTCTCCTCATCAGGATTTGAAATTATTGCACAGTATGCATCATGCAAAAGATTAAGATCTAAAGTAAACTTGAAGACATTAGCCCAAAGTCGTCCTTTGATGGTAGCAGCCGATTCATTAAGTGGATTTCCACCATGGCAATCATCTTTTGGACTAAGAGCTTCATCAACTTGCTCGAGTCCAGCAAGAGCAAACTGACAAGCACCTTCACTAACATTATATTGCTCAAATATCTGCATTGCCCACTGATAGTAATGAAGCTTCCACGCCGCAGAAGATAAACAACCATCTGTATACATAAAATTAAGTAAAAAAAAATGAAATTACCCTTGCCTTCAAAGAATGTAAAATAGTTTTGAATTTTGTATGAATAACCTACCAAATCGAAGATTTGATAAACCTGCTTCATGAGACAAACTTTGCAAAGCCTGACAAGCTCCTTGCCCAGATGCAGCTCTGAAGTAAGCAGTTTAAGCAGCAATCATTAACCACTTTGGCAACGTATAAGCAAATCAGTATTTGCAAAAATGCCATGAATTTGAAGCTTTGTACAAAGATAAAAATAACAGTACATATCGAAAAAAAATTATTTCAGAAATTTACTTTAAAGAGGTGAAAAAAGGGGGTGTTTTTGCCACCTAATTATTGCCATGTGATAGGTGCAAAGAATTTGGGAAACAAAAAAGGAAATATTTAATTACTGAAAACTACATTTTGGAAATCACTGTAATTATTGAACCATTAAGATCTGGCTTGTCTGAAAATTATAAAAGTTTAGTCTCAAAGAATAGCAGAATGCAGAAGTATACAAAGCATCAATTTTTGACAGTATCCAATAAAGATTCTACACAAAATATTCATTTTAAATTTGCATCACTGAGATCATATCATCTACAAGTAATTTGACATTCTGGAAAAGAGTATGGGAAAAAAGTTCTCAACCATCATTATTCAGTCAAATTCTTACATCAATAACGCTCCCTTACAAAGTTTCTTAACATTATCAGACAACATACAGATTTCGCAAATGCTAGATCAAAACATTTCAAGTTTGACATCATTCTTCTGAAACTTTTTTTGTCATCAATAAAAATTGTTTTCTGTTGTTCATATTAAAAAAAAAAATTCCCAAAAGAGCAATTTTCATAAGTGCTTTGCCTCTCATTCTTCTCAAATAATAGAAACGTTGCACTGTTATAAAATTTTGAACCATAATAAGAATCCAAAATCATAGAGTAAAATAAAGTGAAAGATTCACACACTCTTCAAGTTACCGGAAAAATCAGATTCCAGTGGCCCTCTGGAGTTACCTTCATGGGATATGTGGTGGAAAGACATCATAATTATAACAACTAATTGGAAATTTTAATATATACCTGAAGAAACAGCGAACTGCTTCACCTACTTTCTTCTCTTTCAAAAATCCATGCAATCCGCATTGTGCTTGAGCTAGAAGGCAACATCCTAGAAGATGTTGGAGTACACACCAGTCACCATCACTATCTTGTATACTTCTAAATGATTTATCCTTTTGCAAATTTGCCTCCGTGCCAGTGAGTAGGTACTTCAGATAAGGCATAAAAAGAGAAAAGAAAAATCAGCAGAACTGAATCAAAATATCTATCGAAGTCTATATTTATGTTTATTGGAGTAAGAGTCCAAAAGAACTATTAGTGCAAGAAAGTTAAAGCCCAGGGTTTACCTTAACTGCATCATACTGGCCATGTTTAAGCAGGATAAGTGAAAGCTGAGTTGAACGCCTCAAGAAAGAAGAAGATTCTTCCCCAGATTTGCCCCAAATAACCCAACTGGTAAATCCCCGCACTGAACTAGTAACATCTTGTGGGCTAGGGAGACATCTTAAAGAAATGTGGCCAGGGTCTCCCGAGGAACTTCGACAATTTAGCATAAGTATAAATGCTAAGGTGAAGTCACATTTGCCTAGTTTGTCATTCCATGATCTTTTGCCGACATTGCTACCTGGACCATATATTAGGATTATTATCAAACTGTTACATCAGCAAAATGATTTTATCCTATAAGAGATAATCACAGAAGATATACAAGACTAGGTGATAAGATCAAAGTATTTATCTGATTACAATAATGTCAAAAGATGTGGATCGCGGAAGAGTCTACAATAATGCAAATTGCTTTCAACACAATGTAACCTGGATACTGAAATTGTTCTGCAGATATGTATTTCATTTATCAAGACCCAAGCTTGAAGCATTTCATACATTTCTCCCACTTTTACATAAACAATGTGGATGCCTCGTCATAAAGAATAGGAAATGGCAAAATGTGGGCCAGCAATTTTATTAAGCAAAAACTGAAAATAGATTTGACATCTAGACAACTACACAGATTGTGTTCTTGGGTAGGGCAGAGTGGACTAAATGTTAATACATAGTATAAAATGGAATTAAAAACCCCAATCAATAACCATAATGGAAAGTATATTTTCTTTTTCATATACATATATAGTAACTTTATTTAATATCAGAAAAAAGCTTACCAATTTGTAATGAT
Organism: Murraya koenigii; assembly: GCA_025617385.1. Taxonomy (NCBI): domain Eukaryota; kingdom Viridiplantae; phylum Streptophyta; class Magnoliopsida; order Sapindales; family Rutaceae; genus Murraya; species Murraya koenigii. Next base: position 4,359,857 of record CM046812.1, read on the forward strand.
GAAAGCTGAGAGCTGAAATCTTCTAAAGTAGGTGATTCAGATGGAGTAGTGCCAAAAAATAGAATAATAAGCCACTCAAAAACAATTTCTTGAATCATGGGAATAAATTCAAGTTGTATTCTCGATATGTCATCATGCGATATACCAATCTGTATGCAAAACTGAGTTAACTTACATGCCAACATAATAGACGCATTTAAACATATTACAAAAAGAAAAAAAAAAATTATTGATAAACACAGAGGGAAAACATACAAAAAGATTATAAAATGCCAAAAGAACTAAGTATCATTCTTATTAAAAGCGAGGGAAAAAAAGATAATCATATCTTAATATTTTGATCATTAATTATCAATCGTCATCAAATTCTAAGACCTCAAAAAGGAAAATACATAATAGAGTCATTTGATAACACACATTGTCAGGTATTACAGAAAGGTAAAATGGAAAATTTTCGACATTGAATCAATCCAAACATCATCAAACTAGAATCCTAAATGATCTGTTTAATGTAAGTATTTCACCCACGTAAGGGTGAAATGTTGGAGTTCCTCTTCCAAGTAATTGAAAGAACCTAAGATACTCGCATGGAGATACCAAGAGATCTAACAGTCGAATTAATATTTTTTTAAAAAAAGTTTAAAAAAATGAAAGAAATAAAAGATTGTACATAACAGTCGGACTATATCAAAACCCTGCATGAACTATTACAATGCCTTACTACAGAAAGAATGCCCATCAAAACCACTGATTCTAGTTTCTTTCCAAAGGGCATACAGGTGATCATGTTAAAGACATACAGGAAAAGCAAAAATAAAGGAAAGTATCAGAACTCAGGCAAAAGCTTAAAGGTTGCAATAAATAGTTTTTGACCTCCACGAGCAGAGACAATGCGTTTGAAAGTCAGTCCCAATTGGAATCAACAGAGTGTTTTTTTACCAGTTCCAATGGGAATTCTAGATGGTAGAAATGAAAATGAGTTTAGGAATTTTATCAAAAGGATAAAAGCAACGATAGACAGCAGTCTTGCTAACGATACTAACAGGAAGCATGACAATTTTTTAACCTTCCATCAACAAAAATAAACCAAAAGGAGCAATTTAAGTGTTACTAGCAATAGAAATTCTTAAGGCCATGATGAAGGTGCACTAAAAGGAACTTGCATAAACGAGATTGATAATTATAACAGATATATTTTTCCTATAAACCCAAGGGGATATCCTAGTTGGTTAAGAGTTCTTTTAGTAGAGCAGCACGCTAGGAATCAAATGCCCCCTCAAACCAACCTCAAAAGTAGATTTGAGTTAAATTTATGTTTGCAAATCAGGAGGGGAAAGATACAGTGTGTGATTAAGTAAAAAGAATAATAACAACAATAAAAGGGAAAAATTCCTTATAGGAAACAACTTTATCTTATACATAGCTAGTACATTTTCTAAAGAATAAGCATAGAAAAGATTTTCAAAATAGTCACCTAAAGCTAAACATAATGATCATCATATGAAGTAGGGCAAGCAAAAAAATGACGAATCAACAGAATATTATCAACTTATAACTATAACTTCAATTGTTAACCTTGCTTTCTCAAGAGTCAACATTTGAGCAAAGGAAAGTAGCATAAAATGCCAAACAATTTTGACCAATTCCGACCAATTCCTAGTAGATCATTTAAAATTTGATGATTTCCTAAAAATTGTTACAAGTTTTCTAAGCTCAATAGCCAGCATGAGAAAGGCTAAAAATAGTCTGGTATAAGCATACTAGAAGTAGAAATACAAACAGATATCAAGCAGATGTCAAAATGTAGCAGATCACAATTTAATTTTGCTACAAACAAATTGAAATTAGAAGGAAAAGGGAAAAAATCTGACCTGGCCACCGATGCTCAACAGGTAGCTTATGAATAGAAGAACATCCAACGCAGACTCAAACATCACCTTTGCAATTTGAGAAGTAGCCTGGACCAAGATGGAAGTACTAATATTAAAAACAGCTCCAGCATCCAAATCTTTTAAGATCTTGCGAGGCACAAGAAACTGTAGATAGCTTTCAAGGACATTGAGGATTTTATCCCATGATACAGCCTTTTTGCCCAGAGCATGAAGAGATAATAGCATGTCAATGGAGAATTTTCTAAGATTTTTATGATTTGTAAGTTCCTTCTCCCTAGCAACATCAGCTCCAAGATCTGACATATTGAGTGCCACTACTGAGGAACTATATCCTGTTTCTAGAATCTTCAGTAAGCAAGGAACAAGTTCTTCGGCTGAGATAGTTGGTGAGCCCACCAGTGATTCATAAAATATAGCAGAAGCTGATTTTCCTAATTGATGGCTAATACTGATAATACATCTGAGCAGTCCAAAAAGAATCTCACGCTCAGAGTGATCATCTGAAAATTCCAAACCAAAGCTTACAAGATCACCAAGTTCATCCGAACAACCTAGCAAAACAAGGGAAATGAAAGTCCTGTTACAAAGTTAAAAAAAAAAAAAAAACACACACAGAGAAAGAGAGGAAGGGAGGCCCAAGAATGAATAGATGCTCAAAAGCAAATGAACATAATATCTCATTCCACTTTGCATAGAAGATTGAACCTATAACATACCATCAATAAGCAGCTCAATGTTTTCCAGACTCCGAAACGCAGACACTGAATTCTTTCTGAGTAAGCCAACTGCACCTGTCGAGGACTGGACAAACAAACCATACGGCTCATTGTTCTTGCACCAGTGGTGGAAATAACGTGTGCAGAAGTTCTTCCATCCATAAAATATTGACAAAGGACTTTCAGCAACACCCTAGCACAAAACACACCATACATCAGCTTGCTAATGACACACCATCCATAACCCCTCAAAAGGAAGATAATGATAAACTTCAAAAAGTACTAACAGTGAGAGTCAATGCAAACAATAAAACAGAAATAATAAAGGCAACAGAAACCTCATGGTCAATCAGTGAAATGATCTCCTTTTTGAGTCCATCAACAGTTAAGTTTTGAAACTCAGAATCAGTCCAGCGCCTGTTATAGTCCAGCAAAGTTGCACGAAGCACGATATTATGATGAACTCCAGGATGAAGCAGCCTGCGAAAGAAAATAGAAGATACAAATGACACAACGTGATCCTGCAAAATTGTAAAACGGAAAAAACAATGTAAATGGTGAGCAAGCAAAACAAGCACAATAAAGCATTTTTTAAAAATTTAGTGACAAGCAAAAAAATAATAAACACTAAATATGAACACTTGTCATACGGTGTAATCACGAAAAGATAGAAAAAGACAAATCAATTTATTATTTCCAGGCTGAGAGGTACTTTCTGCTAAAAGAAGTGTGTGGCATTGTCAAAAAGAGGAAAAAAAAATGTAGAAAAATAGTATAAAAACGCAAATGCTATATTTGTTCCAATGTAAACAAACTTAACTTACAACTCCACCACAATAATCCATCAATTTTATCAAAAGCAAATTCAGTCACTGCACCTTGGCAGAGGTAACCAACGAATGGGTGATTGACAGAAGATCATCAGATGAATATTCAGAACTTTGAAACAGCTGTTCAGCAACAAATTCTTCTTGCATAGCATAGCAGCATGCTTCTTCCCTAACAATAAATGGAGCAGAAACAGCTTAGCTAGAAAAAAGATATATCAGTTCTTATTCAATGGAAAAAACAATTACAACAATAGAAAATAAAGAAAGGAAATGTCGACACAAATACATAGAGAAACTGGGGATCAGGCAATACACATATAGAATAAGAAAGGAAAAATCGTAAATGCCAGTGCGAGAGTCCTTAATTAACATAAGCATGCTATAGTTACACGGATGCATGCTTCTCATTTTTCCAGTCACATAATACCTAAAATGTAGGAACTACACGAACAGTTAAACTAACATACTATAGCGAAAAGTTACACACTATGCCAACATGATGAACTAAAAACTCACTCAGTGACATCATTATTTGACAAATTGTGAAATATCAATCCACTATCCTTCAATATCCATATCTTGTCTGAAGTAAGTTTGACATCAATGCATGCCCCCTGACAAAATAAGAGCAGCAATTTTAAGCTATTAATAAAAATTTCAACTTCAAAATCAGAATAAAATAAGGTATTCTGTGTTTCCCTAAAATCCAGTTGCGCATTTTTTTTCTAAATATCTTTAACAAAATCATTTAACAGGAAATGTAGTGTCGATTACCTCATCCAAAGGAATATTTTGAATTGAGGACTCCAATGACAGTAGCAGTTTGTCCCCCAAAATACATTGAAGACTATAGACGTAAATCATCTCCATGCCAACTTCCTTCATCAAAATATCATTCAAAATGGTTGCAAACAACTTGCAAAGTAATCAATGATATTCCTTCAATGCAAATTGAGCACAAAATAAACTATTCTCTTATCAGAGGAATGAGAAAGCTAAAAGATTAGGACATAAAGAAAGCTAAAAGATTTTATCAGATGTAATTTCCAGCATTACTGCAGACAAATGCCAATAATGCAACAATAGATGAAATAATAGGCACCCCTTCCAACCCTCAGGAAAATAAACAAAACCAAAATGCATAACACAAAAAGAAAAAGAGACAATCAAAGAGAATAAAGGAACAGAATGCCGCCACCCTATAGCAAAGGAAACTTCAAGTCCTTGGTTAAAGAATGAAATCCCAGCAAACGATAAAATCTAGCATAAATTTCAGGACCACTTTATGCAAATCTACCAATGCCAAAAGCAAGCTTTTCTCTGATACATTTAGACCCTTTGAAACCATGGGTATGTGAGATCGCTTGTATTTCCTAGTTCAAATTTCATTATATTATATGTTATAATGTTAGTCATAACCCAAACCAAACTATTTTGGCCACTTCCTACTTAAATAACAGCTGACCCTAATCCAAAGCTTAGCTCGAAATTTCAAATATTGCAGTTCTCAACTCTGATATAATGTTAGATATTAAAGATGTGTCAAAAGAAATAAATATATATATCACAGTTATCCAAAGATAAAGTACATCCTAAAGACACACCCATAAGTGTACATGAGCAACTGATAATAGCTAGTAAAGATTTGCATGACAACATAGGAAGAAGAGAAAATGCCACAACAAATTTCAAGCATTCTAACCAACATAAAGACTCAATATCTGTTTCAGATGCATACCAGGGTGCGTTTGTACAAGATTGCAAAAGGAAAAATGCCTGAGCTTCCTTTAGCTTCACCCACCCACAACTTCATAGGTAGAGCTCCTGAAAGCAAATGGTAAAGAACAAATAATGTACAAAGAACAAGACTATGAAAATCTTAATAAAAGACCTTAATCTAAAATGAAGCTTTCTTCAACGACGCATTGATCATTTCAATGGGAACATGAATAAATTACACATCCAAATCAGGGATGAACATTTTGGAATCAAACATTAAAACCACTAAATATTTAGCATAATCTAGAAGAGAGAAAGATAGAAATTGCCTTCAGAAACTTGATTGGTCATTGTATGACTAAAAACCCTGCTGTGAGAAGAAAGGTCCCATACTCGAAACATGCCATCAGAATGAAGCACAAATAAAAGCATTTTGCCCAGCACCTCCACTATTACCAAATCCTGCACTGGACCTAACATCCTACCCCTGCATCATCATGACATGATTCAAATGCAAACCCTTAGAGATAGTGGCTGAGAAAGCAGCAAATTAAGATGTTTCTATTGGACAGAAAATTAAGCATACAATTCTATACATGTGGGAAAAAAAATGGTTACCTTGACATTAAACCCCACAAACGACCAATTCCTGTATCATCTCGAAGCTCCTGCTGAAAGCCTAACGGCCAACAAAGGAACATGAGCAAAATGAAAAGCCTAAAAGTAAATAATAATAATAAAATAGGAGAATAAACAATAATACCAGGCGAAGCAGGGTGAAGAATGCCAAGCTGGAAGCACGCAACAGATCCATCATTTCGACCAACGACAAGGCATCCAGCAGTTGCGGCTACTCTTGTTATGGGTACGGTTCCATAATTGACCAAATTGAACTCTAAAATGTCTTGATTTGGGAAAAGAGGAGTGGACTCATAAACGGAGAAATTTGATGAAAATTTGAGTCGGAAAGCAATTCCAGAGACAGTTAACACATGAAGCACATGAATATTAGTGTTGTTATTACTGCAGATAAAAGCAAAAGGCGACAGGGGGAAAGGGAAATTGACACGCAAACCGAGAATGGTGAATTGATGAGAAGAAGAGATGTGTAGCAACTCGAGAGAAGTTGGAAGATTCTTATGAATTCGCCAAATAAGATACTGAGAAGGATTTTCAAGGACGTAACATGAGGCGCAATCCTCTGTTGGAGGAGCAACATCATCTCTACTAATATTATTATTAGAAGAAGAAGAAACTGAAAGCTCGACCCACTTGACGGAATCGCTGCTGATGAACGGCACTTCCATTCCCGCTAACCTCCACTTACTCGCCATCTTCCACTCTTATTAAACCCTAGTTTTTTCCTTGTCCTTTTCCACTTCCACTTCCATGTAGCGATAGACAGCAAGTTTAGCCTTTAAACCACCGAGCACAACGCCGCCTCCAACTGCTTAAAAAATAATACATACAGTCTTTCTCCGTTCTCAGTAAGGCACTAAGTAAAAAATATATATATAAATTTAAATATATTAAATTTTATATTTTTTTATTTATTAAAATATTAAAAAAAAAATTTATCATCTACACTTTTTATTAAAATGAGAATATAATTATTAAAAATTATTATTATATAATACAGTAAAGTTATTACGTTTTCATAACCACGTAATTATAATAATACATTACTTTAATTTTATGGTTATTAAAAAGTGTTATACGGTGAAAACTCTACTATAACAACTGCCATTTGGTTGAGCTCCAACATAGTTTCATTAATTTTCTCAATTAACCAGCAACTTTTTTGAATTTTATTAGAAAAGTCTAGATTCAAGGTAATTCAATCTCTTCTCATCCATGAGATAGATAGAAATGGCAAAATTCTTCTTGTTTGGGCCTATACGGCCTCACAGTAAACGAAGTAAATTTTAAATTATTTTTGAGAAATAGATTGAGGAATAAGAGAAAATTAATATTTATATTCTTAATATAATAGAGTTTAGTTTTGTACACAGCACACTATTCTCACCCTAAGCTTCATTATATATAAATTTTTTAATTTTTATTTTATCAATTACAAATTTACAATGTTAGTTAACAAACTTTTTTATTTTACATAATACAAATAGGTTATAACTAAAAAAAAACTAACAATATAATTTTTTATTAAGCTTAAAACATTGGTATACTTTCTTTTTATCTTCTAAGGTATCGTTCTCTTTATATATTTTATAATTTTAATATCATTTCAATATATTCTTTCAAATTTTTAGATTTTTTTGATAATTTAAATATTTTATAATATATTGATAATTTTATTTAAATCTCTAATTTTTTATTTACTGAAATTATATATTTATATTTATTATAAAAAAAATAAATTGGAGAATGGAATGTGAACGAGGATGAAGAAATAATTCTTAAAATTGGAATTCTTCATAATCACCCATTAAATTTATTGAGAAATGGAATAGGGAATAGGGGGTGAAATTTTTAATACAGGTGAAGAATGAAGTAGACCTCCCCACTTCATTGTCATCCCCAAAAGCGAATTCAAATCTAATATCTCTTATTTATACAAAAGAGATTTTATTATTTTAACTTGATAATTATTTGACTAGTTGCATCACAATACATTAAAGGCATGTTTGGCTGTAGTCATTGTATGGTATTAGCACTCTTTATAGTGCATTTACTTTTAAAATTATATTGGATTTCTAAATAGTAAAAATTTTATGATTGAGAGTATAAAGTGAGAGTGAGAGTAAATTATTTATTTATAATGAAATAGAAGTGTGAAATAGGAATCAGAATACCTCATTTATATTTTTACGTTATTTTTAATTGGAAATAAATTATTTTAAATTATATTTTTACCTTTATTTAAAGAATTATGGTTTTTAATTACAAAGTAAATAAAATATATTTTTAAAAATAAACTATTTATTTTATTACTAATTTTAATTATATAAATTAATAATTATTATTAATATTCTTAATTATGTAAATCACAATTTTTTAATAATTTTAATTTTAATTATGCATTAAAAAATTATTAATAAGAGCATCACAAATGAAACATTATTATTAATAATATAGTACAAAATCAATATTTTCTTAGAATAAACAAAATTAATATTTTCTTAGAAATGACAATTTATTATTATTAATTATTAATATTAAATAAATGTAATACTATTAAAATTGACTAAACATAATAATATTATATTTGCAAATAATTATTATACAATAATATTGTTAATTCTCTATGGATATAATAATATTATTTTTAAGTATACTTAGAATTAATGTAAATTATCATTTTTAATATATGTAATATTATTAAATAATATAATATTATTATTTAAATATATATGATACTATTATTTTTTTTTTAAAAAAAAGTAATATTATTTTATTTTAATACAAATAATTATATTATATTTGATATTTTATTTTAATAATTATAATTATATTATGTAAATTGAAGGGTTAAAAAATAAGATGTGTGATATTGTGGGAGTGAGAATCTCACTTTTTACTCCAAAAGTTAATGGGACCTATATAAGAGAAATCTTATTCTAAAGTCTCATCTTTAAATAAGCATATAAATACTCAAACTCTCTTAAATCTCATCTTTAAATAATCATATAAATACTCAAGTGAAAGAACTCTATACTCTAAACTACATAATCACATAAATATCATTAGACTATTATAATATTATGTTTGGTAACTCGGTAACTACTCTATTGTATTTTAATGTAGTAAAAAAATGCATGTAATACAGTGATTAAATAGGCAAGGAAAAGGCCTATAGGGGTTATTTAAAAAAAAAAATATATATATATATATATATAAGGAAAAAGATTTTATCAACATCTATGAATAATAAACTATAAATCGAACTGCTAAAGGTGTGTAGAGTCAAATATATACATACTTGCTTGTAATTATTTTAGGACAAAAAAAAAAGTCGCTTTCGTTTTTGTTTTCTCCTTCTCTATGTTATCTTCCTGTATCTCTACACCGTCATTTCACAAATCTCAGCTCCACATCACCACTCTACACTGCTACTATTGTGCCATGATACCAACTCCACAACACTATTGTTGTGCCCCAGCTCCATACCGCCACCGTCGAGAAGAATTGATCAAGCACTTATCCGTCGAGAAGAATTGATATCCGTGCATTTGTTTGTTATTGGAGCCCTCTTGTTTGTCGAAAGAACAACTGCAGTTTACAAGATTCATTGTTCATGTCTCCAATGGTAGCGCCAATTGCAGACTTTATATTTCTCAAGGTTTCAAATTCTCATTCTCTAGCTTTAATGTTAATTCAAATGTGTATGACGTAATTGTTTACTTATATAACTTCTGACTTTTGATTGTGCATGTTTTCATGTTTGCGTTTAATGATTTGAAATAAAAATCAATTTATTACGAGAAGACATAATTTGAATGAGTATTTATTTTATTTGTATTTTTATTTTTTTGGTGAACAAGAAATTATTTGTTGGGAACCATACATACAGCTAACTATTTGTTTTCTTGATTTTTTGTAGCCATCAAAATGTATGTTGATGAGGTATATGATTGAGCTAAAAGGCTAATGTTGCTGCTAATTTAAGAAATAACTGGAAGTAAAGCATTTCATTCAAGAACAAATTGTGTTAATATATGATCATCCAATTGATTGTTGGTGGATGTCCTCATCTAGTTTTGTGAAAAAATCACAGTAAATTTTGTTTTTCGTAAATTAAATTATTTAGGTACTGAACCTATTTTAGAGTATGTTTGGGATTGAGGTTGGGCAGTTGTAGCTTTTAAGCTACAGCCATAAAGTGTTTGGTAAACACTAGCTGCTGTAACTTTTAAGCTATATTAATATAATTTTTCACTTGTAATATGTAAAATTTATTATGTTTTTAATAATTTTGTTAAAATTATTATTTAAAAATTATATTTATTACATATTATTAACTTTTATTTTATAATTACAGTTTTTTTTTTTCACAGCAGCTGTAGCTTAAAAATTACAGCACTTCAATCCCAAACATAACATTAATCTTCTAAGCTATTGAAAGATAACAAGTTTATTTTGTTTCCTCTTAAATTTTAATTTAATAGACAGCAGACAGCTCTTAAATTTTGATATGCAGTTAGTAGTTCAAGTTATGGCAATTGTGTAATGACCATACGTGTTATTAATGCAAATATATTCATAATAATGTAATAAGCGATTTAATCTTGTTCTATTGGACCTACGTTGATGAATGTGCAATCTAACAGGACGTCAGCAGTTATTGTATTACCACTTGTCATTTTTTTTTTTCCCAAAAGGATCATTATTTCTTTAATTTTATCTTGCTCACTTCTATAGTTTAACAAGGGTGTATTTGTGATGCCTATTATGTCTTCAACTATTAATAATAGATTATAATAACATTGAATACTTTATCTTGTAGTTAATGAGGGATGGCTTCAAACTTGCGAAGATTTTGTCTAGTATGTCAATTGCACCATTCATGGTCGCTTCATTATTGATGTTGAGTTTCTGTAGCTGAAGATCTAGCACTTGAATGTGAGATCTTTCAAAGCCACTTTAGAGGAAGTGACGTTAGTATGAACTAGTAGTTTGTGTATTTGATGTAACATAGGAAAAAATAATATCGTTTGTTATTTTTCAGTATTATGTGTCTCTAAACCTTTGATTTAAACACCCTTAAAAGGATCCATAAATTGTTCTTTTGCTGTTAAAACTTAAGGTGGTAATACCAATTCTGTATGGTCTAGCGATGGAATGATGTAGTCTATTTCAACCCAAAGCACACATTGATGCCTCTCTTGAATGCTTGATGAGGGCATCCTTGTAGATATTGTTATCCATACTATTGACGGAACTTTAAAGCTCACAAGGTGGTTCTCTTTGCAAGTTCTCCAGGTTTCCACAGCATGTTCCATTATGACCTTAAGGAAAAAGAGTCATCAATAATCTACATAGAAGACATATCAGTCAAATCTTGCGAGGCCCTTCTTAGTTATTTGTACGAAACCATAAAACAATAAGATTTTTAGAAGCACAGGCTGCCTTTACTTGGCAGCAAACAAGTACGACATTGCAGACTTGAAAAATGCTTGCAAGGATAGTCTTTCGGAAGATATCAATTTTAAGAATATCCTTGAGAAACTGCAAGAGGCCCGACTGTATCAGTTAAACAAGTTAAAGAAAATTATGCTTGATGTATTTTATTTATTTATTTTGGCAAGATATATGATATTAGAGATGAAATCAATAACTTTTTCAAGTAAGCAGACCAAGAACTGATGCTGGAGATGTTTCAGAAGGTTCTCACGGTTTGAAAATTGGTATAATTTTTTGATGGAATGTCCTCTAATTCAGATTTGCTTGCTGTTGAAATAATTGTGTCTAGTAGTTAGATCTTTTGTCATATACAAATTCAATGATGTAAACTTCATCTGCATATAATGAGTTTGTAATTAATTAAATAGTGTGATTATCGTTGTATTATAAATGTTGCAAAACTTTGTTGTGTTTGAGCAGTGTATGGCTGAAGTTGATGCGAGGTTTTCTCTGTGAAATTTGATGCACAAATTAGGAGATCAAAATGGATTTGTTGTTCTAATGGAAGCTTAGATAAATCAATTACTGGCTTCAAAATTAATTAAAAGTGTCACTTTAAAAGCATTGCTGAATCCCACAGTTATTTGCAAGTTATCTATTTACTTACATAAAGCCTAATCAATTCAATGTAAAATCATATAAATAATAAATGGTATGTAATAGACTAGAACAACGTTAAGAAAGTGAGCAGAAATAGAAAGATACGCTAAGAGGTTTCGCAACCACTTAGTCTTAGAACATGTTTTTTCTAAAGCAAATAGCTCAGATTCCGTGGTAAAATGAGTTATATATGCTTACTTAAATTATTTCTAAGATATTGCATCTCCACTAAAGGTGAAAATATAAACACTAATGATCTCATTTGATTCAAATATTCAATTGCATCACTATACCTTTTTAAGTACTAATGGAGATCTATTGTAGTTAAGCATGTAATTATTTGTGCTTCTTAAATATCTTGATAGTTTGTATAATGCAGTTCAGTAATCCTTGTTTAGGTTTTAAGTAAACCTAATCAATATACTTACAACATATGCAATGTCAGACCTTATACTGTTCATTAACTATATTGAGCTACCAATTATTTGGGCATATATCACTTAATCAATAATATATTTAACATTTGTCTTAAAGTGGATATTTGTATCATATTGAGTGAAAATTGTAGTTATAATACCCAAATTTTCTCAATAGCTTTTCAGCGTAGTATTCTTATAATAATAAGAGACTATCACAAGTCTTTGTGATTTTGATGCCTAAAATGACATTTGCCTCTCTCATGTCTTTCATATCAAAATTAGAGGCAAATATTATCTTAATCTCATCAATAACTTTAATATTAGAACTTAGAATAAGATGTCATCAACATAGAGACAGATGATGATAAAAACATCAATGTCAATGGATTTAAAATAGAAACGTTTATCTGAATCATTAATCATATATCCATTAGACAACAGTACTTGATTAAATTTCTCATGCCACTGTTTCAGTATTTGTTTTAAGTCATATAAAGACTTAACCAACTTGCACACCTTATGATCAGAACATAAAACTTCACAACCTTTAGGTTGATCCATATAGATTTCTTCATATAAGTCTGCATTAAGAAAAATAATTTTAACATCTATTTGATGCACTTATAGATTATGAATTGCTGCAAGAGCAATCAAAACTCTAATGGATATAATCCTAGTTACAAAAGTATAAATATCGAAATAATCTATATCATTCTTCTGTGTGAATCTTTTGACCACTAATCTTGTCGTTTAATTTTCTTTTAAACATCCACTTGCACTCAATAAGTTTAGTGACTTTTCTTATCCTTGTGTTTCTCTTTAGTTCTACACATAAACTTTCAAGAGAATCAATGATAAGTGCATATTTTCTTTATATTTTATTATTAATTACTCTATTTTTTTCTTGCTTTTAGTCTTAAATTTCATAATTATTTTAGTTAATTTTTAATTTAGTTACTTTATTAAACTATATTTTATTATACAAATTTTATCTTAATTTTTATGTTTTGTTATTTTATGTATATTATGGGATTAAAGATGAATTAAATTAGAACATTCAGGAAGAAATATTTCTGGAATAATTAGAAGAGAAAAAGAAATTAAAAAATTTAATTGAAACAAATTAAGGAAGTTTGATTTAATTAATTATCATGCATGAATTCATGTGGAAAGCTTGGTATAAAGAGAATATTGTGATTAATTAAGGAAACAAATATTTTGGTATGGCATTAAAGTGGTGTTGGCTACTTTAGTGGATAATAAAGGAAAGCAAATTAAATTCCTGGAAATTGGATTTAAAATCCTATAAAGATTCGGCCATATGCATGCATGAATAAGCATTATTCGTGCATTATGAACTAAGGATAATTAAGTATATAGGCATGAATTCGGCCTTTGTGAGAGATAGCCAGGAGAACAAAAAGTGGCACAACCCGAGATCTAGAGGAATTAAATTGGAGCTGAGTCAGCCGCTTAGATTAATCTTCATGACTGATTTATCAACTCTTTTATTTCTAATTCAATTATGTTAGGTTAGATTTTCTATTTTATTTCCAATTCAATTGTGTTAAGTTAGATTTTCTATTTAGTTGATGGTGAATTTAAAACTCCAGACATGATATATAATTAATATTTAATTTATATCATTCAATTTATTTAATTGATATTATTTATATTCTTCTATAATTAATATTTATGATTTTATTATTGACTTATTTGAGTGGCCAATTAGATAGTACTTGAATAAATTTTATTTCTAAATTAAAAATACTTGATCCGTAATTATCTTGATATTTTTATCATTAATAGCAAATTGGAATCAGTGATTTCAATTAGAGGATATAACCTATGTTAAATAATTCAAGCTTGTATGTTTATTATCTTGATCAATCTAATATATTTCTTTACTTAATGCTTCCATTATCTTAAAATTAAAGAGTTCGTTTTAAATTATTTAATTGTTAGAGATTAGGTGAAAAAATTATTTTGTCTAACGACACATTAAGAAAAGATGTAAATTAACAGAGTTTATTATTGTCTACGGTTGATAGTTTTAATAGAATTTGATCATATAATTGATATATGTTATGTGCGTGTATAGCTTGGCGAATGGTCAAACAATCATTTAATTAGAGATTTTACTAAATTAGTATTTTTATTGTCTTAATTTCTTTATTTCTTGCCATTTAGTAAAAATTCATAAAATTCCCTTTATTTATAATTGACATTTTCTTTAGTTAGATTAATTTATATTTTTAATAATATTATTATTATTATTATTTTAAGTCTTGTTTTTATAATTGATAATAAATAACACTAGCATAGTTTTCATAGGATCGATTCTTAATCACTTTATACTAGTTATTTATATTAATATTAAAGTTTTAGTTTGGTTTACACTAATGACATTACCAGTCAATTATTGACTTAGTATAGGGTAGTTGTTTCTTGACGATAGTTTTTTTAATGAAAAATAGAATAAAAAAACTCAACATTCTTAAACTCAATGATGATACCAAAAATCTATAAACAACATTATTCTGAACATACCCTATAAACATACAATTAATAATTTTTTGTTCCAACTTTATTCTTTTGTGATTTAGTACATCCACACATTTGAAGTATGATAAGTTAGGCTTATAGCCTCTCTATAACTCATAAAATGTCTTACTATTTTTTTTTTTTACAATTTATTCTATTCTAAATATGACAAACAGATAACATAATTTCTTCCTACAAGTTCAACGGTATCCTATAACTTATTATTATGGAATTTATCATATTCTTCAAGGTCCTGTTTTTCTTTCAGCTACACTATTATATTTAAGTGAATAGAAAAATGTCACTTCATAGATGATGCCATCGTTCTCACAATAAGCATGTAACATGCTTGAATCATATTCACATTCTCTATCAATTCTTAATCTTTTGATTTCCTTATTAAATTGATTTTCAACTTCGTTTTTATAGATTATGATCTTTTCAACTACTTATTCTTTATTTTTCAATAAACATAATTTTGTATATCTTGAGAAATCATTAGTAATATAGTTCTTTTTATCCCCTTTGGTCGTGGTCTATTTTAAATCACCAAGGTTGCTGTGAATTAAACTGATAAATTCACTTTCTCTAGATTGAGCTTTTTTACATACTCTAAGTGGATTTAGCTTCCACACACACCTTGCATTTATCATTAGACAAGCTAAATTTTGTTAGTAAACTAAGTTATCTCATTTTCTTAATATAAGAAAAAACAACATTATCAAATCTCCATTCTAAAGATCAATCGAGTCAATAATATAAGCAGAAGAGGAAGCCTTTTTATTCATTGTGACATTAAATACATTGAGTTTGAAGAGTTCTCCAAAACAATACACTTTTCTTAACAAACATCCTATTTTTGTCATTAAAATTTTATCACCCTTAAAAGACACTTTATTCTAACCTTGCCCAACACAAAAATAAATACTAGATTGTATCTAAGGAACATGAAGTGCATTACTCAATAAGAAGGTTTTCCCAAATGTAAGCTTGAGAAGAAATTTACCTTTCTTCCCTTACTGGAGTATAGTCAAAGAAAGAGTTTCTATCTCTACATATATGTCTAGTGGCACCATAATCAATCACCCAATCTTTTCTTCCATCCACCATGTTCACTTCAAAGACAACTACAACAATAATGATGCCATCTCCTTCTCCTTGTGCCATATTGGTTTTAAGAGAATTTTTTGTCGTCTCTCCTTCTCCTTTTGTCATATTGGTTTTAGGAGAATTTTTTGTCGTCTCTCCTTCACTGAGCTTTATTCCTACATTAAAAAGTACTGTTCAATTTTCCACAAACAAAACAATGACATTTCTTTTTAATAATATGATTATTGTGTTTATTAGGGCGTCTTTTATTAGGATTGTTATGCTTTTTATTAAGTTGAGGAGTGTTCTTAATTAGATTTGCATTGGAATGAAATTCATTTACTTTATTAGATGCATCTTTAATTTTGTTTTTCTTCTGAATTCTAATATTTATAATAGCAGCTTGAAGACTCATTTGTTTTTTCTTATGTTTTGAAGTTTTAATATAATCTTTCCATGATTATGAAAGTTTTTCTATCAAACAGCTGTTAGATTTATTTCTCACATATTGTGGACTAGCATAAATCATTTTAATTGTTTTATACTTTACCGAATTAATACGTGACTAATGTCAAATATTAAGGAGCAATCTTAACAGGCTCATGTATTAAGTGATCAAATATTGTGTTAATGAGTCTGATTTTATCATACCCTATATGGTAGTATATTATGGACAAATATAACCTTGAATTGTATTATTATAGCTCATAATGGGATGGGCATTTTTGTACTAACACATGAGGGGCATTATTATTAATTCGGTTGTTTTCAACAATATTTGATTTTAAAACTATCATGAGAATGACTTATGCCGTCCAAGTGGGCGATTGTTAGAGTTATTTCTCACATATTGTGGACTAGCATAAATCATTTTAATTGTTTTATACTTTACCGAATTAATACGTGACTAATGTCAAATATTAAGGAGCAATCTTAACAGGCTCATGTATTAAGTGATCAAATATTGTGTTAATGAGTCTGATTTTATCATCCCTTATATGGTAGTATATTATGGACAAGTATAACATTGAATTGTATTATTATAGCTCATAATGGGATGAGCATTTTTGTACTAACACATTAGGGGTCCCTGCACTCAGCCACAGTATATAAGTGACTTCAGCCCATTGGAAGTTAACTGTTGGAAAAACTGAGGAATGAGTGCAGTGCACCTCTCTCGCTCGTTTCTCTCCCAATGTCACTGTTCATATACACAGTATATTCAAGCAATTTTGCTCTGAAGTGAAGGCAGCAGTTTTACAGCACTTGGATCAATTTCTGGACAATCCATACAAGCTCCATAACGTGTTTGAAGCTTGGATTCATGGCTAATCAAGGTAAATCTCAAATTTTTCTCTAAAATATGTGTTTAATTGGAAATGCAAGATTAAGAGCATTCAGTTCATATTTATTGCAACAACAGCTAGTTACAAACTATTCAAGGAGAAAGATTTTCTTTCTTTTGAGTTTATTAACTAGCAGATGGTGTTCATGAATTTGGTCATACACAAATTTACCATATACCGTTCTAAAATGCAGGAAATCACCAATATAATATTGTTGAGTTCCATCATCTTCAACCATATATTTTTTCTTAACTAATGTCCATATCTCAGATGCATACTTATAAAGATGACAAACATTATAGAGGGAACCAAAAAGAGTATTCAGTTTGTGTACTTGCAGACTTTATTACCGGCATTCTAAGTCTAGAGCTTCTTGTCATAATCTTCAATACCCACTTCTAGTGGTCATGATTGTAGATAGCAAGGATATGAACATCTAGTATGTCGAAGACCTTTTCTTGCCAGTGCTTGAAATTATCACCATTGAACAATTCAATCTTAGAGGTATTTGATAAGGTTTTCCCAGTGATGAAAGCAAAAGCAATTGTAAGAGGAGCGGCGGCAGGAGGAGCAAGTTCAGCGGTTGATGAAGATGGATCGCGTGGTGGATGAATAACACTCATGATTTGGTCTTAAGATTTATGGGAAAACGAGAAAAACGTTGAAAAAAGAAATAACGAATAGTCAAGGCCTACAACAACACTGTCCTTAAGATCAAATTTCGTACCTCAAGATTCAATAACAAGGGCGGTTTGATCTATAAAATACAATGACTATTATCGTTGAGTTGCAATTGTGTGATATAAACCCACGCTTTATATAGACAAGTATCCCTCGTGGGGGATTAGACCAAATTAACTGCGCTTGAAATTTTCATATTTTGCTAAGTTGATCTAAAGAACTTAGTAAGTGATCTTGTAAGCTTTTGGTCGGGTTTTTCAGAAGATTGCTTTGAACGTGAGGTTCTTTTCCTGATATGTTGTCAGCACCAGCCACCAGCCAACAATTGCGAAAAACAAACAACTAATTGTGCTATACTTATGACATCCCTTAGGATTCTTAAAAATACCAAGGCTGGCCGTAGCTAAAAGTTCACAGTTTGCATAATTGCATCTGGCTCTTCGACAAACAAAGCATTATGACAGGGACTTGGGTGTTATTGCCAAAAATTGAAGGCCTCGAATGTTATTATCTCATGAATTATTGAATATGCCTTCAGAATTATTATTATTTATTAAATTTGTATGCCCTCAAATCAGGAATAAATCTTTGGCGTTAGAAATAAATTTGTTGACTTAGAAAATGCACTGATTTGACCTTCTAGATACAATATATTTAAACGATAAATGATGCTTTTTTCGTTTATTTTGACAAGAATTTTCCGCATGTGACTATTAAATAAAAGAAATAGAAGTTTCCTTACAGGACACGTATAAAAAACATATTTGTGTTCAGATTATTAAAATAAATGAAAACGATGATGATATAATGATATTCGGCTCCAGAAGAAAGAAATACGATTTTGAATGAGTGCTGCTGGCGTGGAACACAGCAAGTGAGAGGGAGGGGAGAGGCATTGGGCATTGCTTTTGGTGTAAGGTCAGTCTAAACTGTAGCCCCCGTGGCCGTTAGGTGGTGGGCGTTTTAATTTAACTTAAAGTTTTGAAAAAGTTTGAAGGTAATCGTATCGAATTTACCAACCATAGCCACCCACCCAACCTTCGAAGTCCCTATCTCTATCTCTATCATCGGCTTGCCGGCGGCATCTCCCACTGCCTCTAACTAAGAGCAAGAGGTGAAGTGTTTTTAATTCTTTTAATATATTTCAATCAAACTTCTCTCTGAAGCTCTTGCAATTTGTAATTTTTCATTTTTCGTTTTTTTTTTTTGTTTCAGTTCTTGCTAACTAATTAGGAATCCGATTCGTTGAATTAGTAAGCAAACAACGTAATTTTATTCTATTATCAGACTATTTGATAGAATATATGAGCAGCCATCTCTTTTTATGCTTTGCTTAGAAACCAAAAGAAACATCTTTTTGAGCTAAGTTTGTAGGAATTTTAGCTTTAAACAGATACAATACTATTTTGAAGTTTCATTTTTTTGTTTCTATACCCATTAATTGAACTCTTCTACTTATTTCGAACTTTTGAGGGTTCTTGAAACTGCAAACCACTTTTAAGTTTATTTTCTTCTTTTTGGGTGAGGTTTTGGAACAGCTAGGTTTCTGGCTTTTCATGCCTCACCTGGGTTTTATTTTTTCAACTATTTTTGTCTTGTCACACTTTGACTAGCCGATTTGACAACAGTTTTTGCATGTGTTGATGTCAAGACATTTTATTTGTGTATGCTTGCATCAAGCCACTTGATGCTTTAGTTGTAGTTTTTCTTTCATAAACAACCTTCTGTGTCTTGATACAGATGCCCGATTCATCCGAGGACTTGGGGCAACACAGTGAGAACGCTGTGCATCGTGTTAAGGAAGACAGTGAATATGTTAGGCTGGTTATATCTGATGAACCAAGGACTGCTGAAGCTGACACCTTACAACCTCGGCCAGAAACAAGGACTAACTCATGGATCCGCTGGATCAGAACCTTAGCATTATGCATTGTTCTTATTATAATAATTCTCATTTTCCTCAAATGGGGAGTCCCTTTTCTTTTCGAGAAGGTACCTATTGTTGGTATTTCTTGCTCTTTCTCTCGCTTTTACCATTACTTTTCTTGTTTTCACTTACCATTCATGTTATCGTCATTAAACATAACTTCAATTTGTACATTACTTTCTTTGGTTGTTGCCCTTTTTGCTTACAGTAGAACCTCAATAAATTAATAGCCTTGGGAACATGAAAAATCTATTAATTTAACAAATATTAAATATATTGGTAAATTTTATTAATTTATCGATAAATTAATAATTTATTAATTTATAATGATAATATCACATTTATAATAAGAATTTTTTTGAAGTATAGAGGTAGTATAATTAGCGAATGTAGTGATTCTGTCAAGCTATATGATATGATTATGATTTGATCTTGATTGAGTGAATTAGTCACTTGATAATTTTTTGGTTGGATTGCATAGTTGGATCACGGTTACAGTAACTCATTGTAGAAGACTTTTTTTAGGCAATATATTTGGTCGATCTCTCTCATTTTTCTTGATATAGCGAATGGAATACCACAATGGCTTTTCATCTGAAAGGTCTAAAGAAAACAATAATAACCGATGAAATTCACAAAGCGCCATATATATATATATATATATATGACCTATATATGTATATAGGGTCCTATAGAAAAATAAGATTCATCGAATTATTAATTTACCACATTGGCTCCAAAAGGGTACTGACAAACTATTATTTAGTCAAGGTTATCAATTTATCGAATATTAATTTAACAAGGTTTTACTGTGCATATGTGTAAAGCATTCAAGCTCTAAAACATAATACAGTGAGTTGCATGATGTTGTGTGAATAATTTGAAGTTGATTTGATACGATGTTTACGTTAGTTATTTCCACTTTATAAATGATCAGGAGTAAAACAATTCAGAGAATGGAATTAACAATGTCTGTTTCTGATTATTTATCAGTTCTGTTTCATTAAGCTCTATAATGGTTTGATGTCAAATTATTATGCTTACTAAGAAAATATCTTTACTTCCCTATAGATAGAATTTCATCCAGTGGCAATGAAAATTGATGGACCTCATGGTTGTTGGGACTTAGGGACGCACTGGATATTTGAAGTTTATAATTTCCTGGTTGGGTAGCTAAATTTTTCACATGCAAACATCTCAAAATTACCTGTGCATTCAAAACGAATTATTCTGTAGTAAAAATAAAATGAGCGCTTTCTTGAAGGAATTTTGAGTTGAAAAAACAAAAATATTATTATAAGGTTCTGAGAAATAAAATTGTGGACTCATTTTCTTTCCTTTGTCATATAGTGTGTAAACTTTTCAATTTTTGTTTTAACTTTCACATGTTTTTTCAAAATCCCTACAAGTTTATAGTTTGTCAAACATGGCGTATCACTTTCTGATTAAGTATCTTTGCCATGTATATGCTTGATGGTAATTTTGATTCTGAAATTTTAATCCATTTATTGCAGGTTCTTTTCCCAGTCATGCAATGGGAAGCTACTGCCTTTGGTCGTCCTGTTCTTGCCATAGTGCTCATTGCTTCTTTGGCCTTGTTCCCTGTATTTTTAATACCTTCTGGCCCTTCAATGTGGTTAGCTGGTATGATTTTTGGTTACGGTCTGGGATTTGTGATAATTATGGTTGGTACAACTATTGGTATGATCCTTCCCTATTGGATTGGACTGCTGTTCCGTGACCGCATCCATGTAAGATTTTGACGGCTTTAACTGCAAATGAATTATTGTCTGTTTTTGCAATTGAGTGTCACTTATATGTGTCTTTGGTTGAATGTGCAGCAATGGTTGAAGAGGTGGCCCCAGAAGACAGCTATGCTTAGACTTGCTGCAGAAGGAAGCTGGTTCCATCAGTTTCAAGTGGTTGCTCTCTTTAGGATTTCCCCATTTCCATACACAATTTTCAACTATGCAATTGTTGTTACAAGTATGACGTTTTGGCCCTATTTATGTGGGTCAGTTGCTGGAATGGTGCCAGAAGCTTTCATTTACATCTATAGGTCTGTTCTCTGAATTATTTTATGAGAAAGAATCTTTTTCCTGAAAATATCCATGGGTTTAATTTGAGTTAGTCTTATTACGAAGTTGCTGACACAACTTTATCTGCCACGTGTCTTATTATGCAATCTGCTTTACTTTTGTTGCAGTGGTCGATTAATAAGGACATTAGCAGATGTGAAGTATGGGAACTATCGCTTGACTACCGTAGAGATTGTGTACAACATTATTTCCTTCATTATTGCAGTTCTTACCATTATTGTTTTTACTGTGTATGCAAAAAGGGCTTTGAAGGAGCTTGAAAGAGGAGAGGTGCATGGAGAAGAAATCCCTACTTCCACTGGTAGCAGTTTTGAAATGAATAAGCTTCCTCTAGAAAGACCCAAGCACCCTACTACCTCATCTTTTTCATTGTAGCTTGAGCACTGGACAGATTATTTTAGTATCTGTAAAAAGTTAGGTATGTTAACAGGGGTATTAAATTCCTTGATGTTTGTTGTAATTTTTTTTTCCCATTTTCTTTGGATGGTTTTAGGTCTGATCTATGTAACTGCAAAAATAGAAAACAGAAAAGAAAAAGGGTTGTGGTGGGAAGAAGGTTCACTGACCAAATATTGGATTGTATTAGCTGTAAAAGGCATCTAAGCAAATAGTTACCAAGCATAATATTTGTTCCCCGTTTTAGTGCATGCCACATTTTATCATAGTACTTGCAATTACATCTCATTGTACATTTAAACACACAAAAACTTTCTGTCTTCCAAAGAGGATCTAGGGATGAAATGCTGAGTTTTGTCACGAGTAACGTTCTTGGAATTTGCACGAATAGGAAAAACTTACGGCACAGAAGAGAGCTTAGTTATATATATTGTTGTTTCTTCAATAGGAAGCATTTCTTGAGCAGCATGAGCATTTGGATTGGTCTCTTGGGTCATCTTCATCATCATCTGTGTTCCAGTAGCATCTGAAACGGAGCTCTGCCTGGTGCTTGTTTCACCCTTACTCATGGTGCCTTCGATGGAGCCTTGCCTCTTGCTTGTTTCCCCCTTACTCTTTGTATTCTCTAGCCAGACGTCTACAGATGATTGTACAAAATCATCGAAAATCCCTTTCTTGAACTTTGTACCCATCTGAGTCACGATGGCATACAGAGGTAATGTGCTGTAACTGCAGAGAACCTGAACAATCACACTGCATAATAAGCAAGAAATGTAACAACAATATCAGCAAACAAGCCAGTGTTCTATTAATAGTATGAAGGAGGATGACTTCTGTGATTTACCCTATGATAAGTCGCGGGATGATGTAACCAAGTTTTTCCATAATGCATGACTGAAATCCATATGTGCACTGCATCGACAGAAATTGAACAACTTGAGTGCATGGATCAAGTGCATAGATGCTTTGAAATTTATAGTCATTGGTGAATTAGACTTTGCTTACATACCCATATCCAGACCACGAAAGCAATCTCAAATGAGTTTTGAAATAAAATGAAGTGAATCAAGTTAAGAACAATGGACGGGCGTTGAAACCAAAAGTATTCATCAGAAGGTTTCACTCGTCCTGCGTCTTGACCCTGCCTTCTCTTTAGATCAACGTCTTGAGCCAAGCGGGTGATAATGTGCTCTAACTTAGCGCCCACCAGAAGTAGAAGCTGTCACTCCATCAAATTAAAAAATATTAGGTTAATGTCTAAAAGAACTTGATGGAATGTAACGGAATAGCAAATTCACTTACAACTAATGGTAAAAACGCCAACCAAAAGTATGAATGCCATCCTGCATTAATTGTAACACAGACCTGTTAGAAATTCCATTACTGTTTACTATGATTCAAGAAGAATCAGCACTAGATTCAGATTACCTTCAATATTCAGCAGCAAGAAGAGGACAAGAAATAGCCACAGGTACCACCTTATCATTTGATATTAGTTGAGATATTGTTAATAAAAATTCAATTGAGTGTTTCAAGGATCTGCCATGTTTTTTGTGGTTACCTTATGCCAACAACCTTTTTGAAATCCCATTCAAGTGTCCTCATCATGTACTTGTGAAAATCAAAACCAGTGTTTCTAGGGCAATGAGCCTGCTTGAAAAAAGAAAAAAAAAACATGAAAATAACTGGTATTATACGCAGCAGCAAAGTTTGAAATGATTTAGAAAGTACTAGAGATAATTTTAGAGGAACTTAACCATTATAAATCCTTCTCGAAGTGCTATGTAGTCTGACTTGGTCACAGAACCATAAAACTGTTTGAAGAATGATATCTGCAAATTAGACATAATAACTAAATGAGTCGGTGTATCAACAGATGTAGCAATTACGGCCTTAGCTGAGCTTAATAAGAAAGAACTGCGCCGCTCACCAGCCAGCTTACAACAGCTGCCTTTCTCCAATATCCAATTGCACGTCTGTTTAAAAACTCAAAGTGATGATGTCTAGGAGTTTCCTTGGTTGGATCTGCAGCAAAATGAAGCACTAAAATCTGTTGTAGATAAATTGATCGTTATGTTTTGGACTTTCAAACTCATGTTACCCTTTTGTAACTGAGGCCTATTCCCAGTTGAATCTTCCCAATGCTTCCATTGGTTTATCTGCATGACAGAAAAAATAAATGCATCAACATTTTGAGATTCAAAACCGAGCGAAATTAGCTCATTCATCTATTTGCAATTGTACTTTAAAACCATTTTGCATATTCTATTTCTGACGACAACCCACTAGTCCTTGCAGATTCTGGAAACACTGAATACATTACCTTCGTCCCTGCAAGAACCATTGTGGTGGCACAGAAGATCACATGTGTAACTGCTAATACAAAGATAAAAATGTGCAGCTGGTGTAATGCTTCCATCGATAAGAGTGGACTCTTCCCCTGAGTAAGGAAAGAGAGAGGCTGTGATTGTTAGCTGAATTTGAGCATTATTGGAGAAATGAATATCAAAGAATCTTTCTTAAACAAAACATTACACTTGTATGCGACTTTGAATCTATATGAATCATACTTTCTCTTCTGAGAGCCATCTTTATCCATGTAAAATTAAAAAGTAAAAGCACTTACCCCATCGCTTTCACAAGAAAATTAATGCTTATATGCCAACGTATGAAAATGCACCTTATTCATGTTCAACTGCCTTTCTGGACAATGAAAAAACATTCATGTAGGAGGAAAATTCTGAAAGGGAAAGCATATTAGCGTACCTTCTTTGCACAATGCTCTGTGCTACCATCTTCGGACAAGAGCTGGCGTCGACTGTTTATAGTTCCCAGAGAAAATTTTTCATGTGAGACAGAGTCCATCTTGCAAGGAAGCATGTGGGATGCAAGATAAGTTGGAATACACATGTGGCTTATCACATCTTGGAAAACAGTTAACAGAAGGGAAATGAACCCTAGAAGCATCAATTCTGTTTACAAGCATCAGCAACACATTGATTAGGCCTAAAAGCATCAGTTCTATTAATAACACGAACTGGATTTGCACGGTAACAATATACTTTTTCTTGTTTTCCCTTAACTGCAAGTATCCATTATCTAGGAATTTCCTCAAATTTTATCTGGCATTTACAGTAATGGAGGATTAAAGTAAGGCAATTCCATTGTCAATTTTCCATTTCTAAACACTATATTAATGCCTTTTATATCATCGGCGACATTGTTTCCAGAAAGAGAAGAAAAATAGGGTAAATAACTATGTATAGGAAGCAAAAAGAGAGAGAGATACTGGCAACAAACCCCCTTTTAATTTTTGCAAGGCTTCAAAGAGTGCGTCTTGCTTGTTATTCTTCAGGAACTGAATTGTCGAACCAAAAAACAAGAAAGAGAGCAAGTTCATTGAGGGAATTTCCATCATAAGATAGTAGCAAAGATCTTCAAGAACAGAGTTGCAGAAAAATAAAAATATCTTCATGAAAGATTAAGCTCACAGTCTTTGGTTTGAACTGATGCAAAACAACATTAATTTAGATTACACAGGAGTCCACCAATTTGGCCTTGTCCCAAAAATAATGCAAAATCATGTAATGGATGAAAGAATCAGCTCCTTTAATAAGTTATTTTTCTCTAAACATTCTCTATAGAGTTTATGTATAAACTGGAAAAAAAGCTCAATATAGACACACGGTGCAAGTCGATGAAGTTATGGCATGAAGTTCGGCCATAAGGGAAGAAATGCGGATGAGTGTATTCGGGAATAGCCTAAAGTTTCTCAAAATATATAATGGTTGTCTGGGTACCTTTCCAAGTTTGTGAAGGCCACGCTCGGCACAAAGAGATATGAGAACGATGACAAAACACACAACAGCAACCACCCATGTTGGCGTATGCTCCAGAGAGTTTGACGAGGAAGACTCCTCTGCCATATCTTGGGACACTTGAATTAATTTGATAAAAGCTGAGTGATATGGTGGCAATAGAATGCAAATGTGCCTTTTAGGAAAGATAAAACATTATATTTATATTTATGCTTTTAAGAATGTGAGTATATGGAAGGCATGGCTGCGACCTTTGGGGAGGCAAAGAATCAGCCTGCACAAAAGATAAGGAAAAGAATGTAATTGAGAGCAAGTAAAAGACAGAAAGAATGAAGTAATGTGCAGATGAAGTTGCCTTGTAACCGAAGCAAAGCAAAGCACAAAAATGTAATCAGGTGGATGAGGTAACTGGTAAGAGGAAACAGTTAAGCTGTAGTTCTCACATCCACTCTCCTCCTTTTTCTTCATCTTTTTTTTGTCCGCTTCGAGTATCCTAGAATGCAATTTTCAACTCAAGGTTGCACGGTGGTCATAGAATCGAGTTGACATTTTCTGCTTTGTTAAGATTACAAAGAGGCATTTTGAATATTCAAATACAATTATCTAGACCTTTGTTGGACTGACGGCAGAAGACTACCACACAGCTCGAAACAGACCACACAGCTCAAACAGACTTGTTAAGCTTAGCAGATCTAGATGGAAAAAAATTTATCCAGCAAGAAATGTAACTGTGAGAATTAAGTGCAAATAGTTGCAATAGAGTTCTGAATTGTTCCAAGAATACAAGTTTATATCATATATATTTTGCCTGTATTACAAATAAAAATATAAGTGAAAGAACCAGGAAAAACAAATTCTTAAAAGCAAGCAAGGGTCCTTGACTTGGCGCTAACTCTTCACAACTTCATGCCTTTATTTATCTTTACTTTTGTGGTTCTAAGGTGCTGAAGATGGTCATGGTGATGGAGTAGGAAACATCCGGGGAACCTTAGTGAAAATGGTGTTCTTGTCAAAACAACCAGTACTCTTTATGCCTGACAAAGCCGCAAGGGCTGCATCTAAACCTACATTGCCATGCAGAGTTGGCTCCGTGTAATTGTAATTACTACTGACATCATGGAAACCATCGTGTTTGTCAGGACCAGCAACCATGGCTCCCACGAGTGTATTTGGATTTGCCTTTGAAGAATCTTTCCATTTCCGTCCTCCTTCACAACAGTATTTTATCTCATTCTCAGGGATAGAAGCGCCTCTTTGGTGGTCATATTGTGGGTAACGACTACCAAAACCCACAAGGTAACTCATATTCTGAGGATTGTTGCCCAGGATGTAATCGATCTGCAAAATATGAGGAAAAAAATAAACTTATCAGCCGTAATATATTAAATAAATAATAACAATAAATAAACAAAAATGAGCATGACCAAATCCCATAGCCTAGACTTTAAAATTCAGGATAAAATCTATGCATACCTGGGTCTTGGAAAATCTTCACAACACATCAGTTGATATGAAATTGGGTCTACAGAACCATCCAGGTGAACCAGCAGCCTCAAGGTAATCACTGAATAAGGACGCCAAGAATGCCGCGTTGGTGACATATAGGAGAGGCTGAGGCCTCCCATGGTTTAATTGGATCAAGCCTCCTATGAAAATTTCAGAAATATTAACTGTGAATTCCTGAAAAGTATATTACCAATTTACAGACTGTAAAAAGAAAATGACAGTGTAGCTTTAGTTCTATTCCAGCTTTAAAAATTTGGAAGGTACGAGCACATAGTTATACAGTTTTATTGTGAAATGTCCTCAACATCTCTTCATATGGATACCCCGGGGATAAGATCAATCTAAACCGGCTCCAAAGAAGCTAGAATCAAATAGGTTAGATCAGCAGCAAACAGCCAAGGTAAATCAAGAAAACTTCAAATTATAATTAACAATCTTACATTACAGAAAAGGTAATGAATCAATAAAATTCAAAACAATTCACAGCTTTTAAATAAATTTATGTTGGAGCAAGTACTAAATGAAAAAGTAAATGAATATGCCATCGATAAGGACTTACGCAGACTTGAAGTTCTGCGTACAAGAATGTTCTAGAAACAGGACACAAAATATATTTATACATATTTTTTTGGCTAAGACACATTATTGAAAAGCACGCCATTGCACTTGACCACAAAATGATGTTTTAAACCAATTAAGGAAGGTTACCCTTATAAACCCAGTATCTCTCCCGTGTTTTGCCGATGTGAAATTTACCTAGGATGTTACAACATTGGTCTCAGACAAGTTAAGATGTAGCTGGAAGATGGATGAACTCACCGCGGCACCAGCAAGCTTGTTGTCCCAGCTGAGTACACTGTCGTCCAGAATTCCCCTGAAAATCCTGGCATGTTTTGCAAGACCTGGAGTTGTAACAAGCCGAAGATAGGAAGAATTCCCAGTTGCATATTACAACCAAGCTCCGCTCCAGATAAACTCATCCCAGTAACTCGAGGAATTATAGAACCAACCAGCCTCTACACGACCAGCACTGTATCTGAAGACAATTGACGCAGCAGCCATTTCAGCAGCAAGATCTGAGCAACTGCTACATTCTTGAACGGGACAATCATAATCAATATCCTCAGGACGAATCCAACAATAGTGATCATTGGGAGTTTTATTGCCATCAGATATGTCCCCTACTCCAACCTATCGAAAGGTATGAAAATGAATTGATCTGAGTAGCCAGTTCTTTTATATATTGCTTTGTTGGGAACAGCAAAATTTTTATTAAAATCAAAGAAAAGGATCTAAGTAAGTGAACCCAAAGTCTTATTGTCTGTCTGCACATAATATACCATGAGGGGGACAGATTCATGTTGCGATATCTTCTTTGAATGTTGTTCATGTTGTGATATCTTCTTTGAATGTTGATCTTCTCTTGAGCTTTAGACCAAAAATGAAAAAAACAAACAAACCTTTTCCTTCATTATCTTTCCTAGTCATATTTAACCTAAAGCAGAGGAAATTGCTCACAAACACAGCAATTTTCCATGCCCCTATCTCCCTGAAATGGAATATTCTGTCCAATTCCGACTTCCAAGGCTATGGAAGAGATACATTGGTATGTTTTTTAATGATGTTGGCTTTCAAGCTTATGTAGGCGCTGATTCTCACCTATTTTCATTCCTATCTAATTTACTTGCTTATGATAATCATAAGCCAAAGCTAACCGTCATCTAAAGAAATCCTCAAAAACCAATTCCTAAACCTCATTCAATTTTAGGCCTAGAAATCACACCTCAATTTGTAGGATCAGAATCTTTTCTTTTCATTCTAACTTCCCCTAAGAAAGTGTCTCGATGTGAGGGATCAGGGATAGGAAGTAAATAAGAAGTGAAGATAAAACTGATTGGATTCATTAATATGGAAATAAAGCAAATCATTAATCTTTCCTTATACAATGTCTTAGCCACTAGCAAATAACAAAGAATATGCTGTAATACCTGTGCAATGATCCTGGAAGTAGAATCGGCAGAATGATTGAAGGTCTTGAGAAGGTCATCAGTACCCACTTGATAATTTCTTTTACATGGTTAAGCTCCCCAGCGGCTTCATATTTGGCTTTGTACTCTATCACACTCCAGCTCAACATCGTCAAGGTGAAAGATGAAGGGAAATGAAACTTAATTGCATCTCCAGCATCATAATATCCACATACTAGATCATTTGTAATACTAGAGGAATCAAAATTTCCATCTTTCAGACAAGAATCACCCCTCCATGACACATTATTATTCTTTGGTAGCTTCCCAGCTGCAATTAATCAATCTCACGGTAACATAATTAAATTTTAAATAATAAATGAAGTAAAAGAAAATGATGCAGAGATTAGGTGGATTGACAGCAATGTGAAATTAATAGCCAGGAAATAAGTCAATGACTTATTGAAGCTATACTAATTAGAAAACTAAAGAGAAAGATCGCCCCTAAATAATAAAATCTAGCAAAAAAACATTGTTTAGGAATTCTAATACTTTATAGTCTACATCAAGAACTAAGAAAACCAAGTTGAGATAGGCATTACTTACATCTTTGGGCACTGAAGAACGTGAGGGCCTTGTGTAAAGCAAGGTGTGTAACTCGGCAAAAAATGATTATGCTTGGGTATCTTCACAGCTGTAATTAATCAGACAGCCAGAAACAAATTTGTTAAATTAGAACTAAAAGCCGAAGTAATTAGTGGGGGGTTTTGAGGGATAACATTACATTGTTGAGGCTTGAAAAACACAAGGGCCATCTTGTGCAAATTGAAAGGAGTAGAAACGTCGATGTGTTGAAGAGTGATGAAACCAGCCACGAATACGGAGACAAGGAGCGCGCCAACCGTCAAAAGCAAGATCTTGCAGCGGCGTCTTTGTATGTTTTTGTTTCCTTAATCATTTGTGAGTGATTCCACTTCATTTGAATCCTGCAAATCACCCCGGTACACATTTTCACCTGGTTTAATCGCTTTCTCAAGAGTCGAGAAATAATCTCTGCTCTGCTTTCGTCTAGTGTATCAATAATGTATGTTCATGCGAATATTGTTCTATATAAATTAATTAAGAAGCGACCGTGTCAGAAACAAGCTACTTGATCAAAAAGTACAGCCAGTCTGCTCTGTCTTCGTCTACAAGTTGATGCAGATGTAGTGCTTAGAAGTTAGAAAGAAGGAATAATAAAACTTCATTCACCCAAATGAACGTAACAGTAATTGTTAAAGAACAAAAAAAAAAAAGAATTTTATCCAACCAGAAGGTAACTGTTAGAGATTAAGTGGAATTTATTGTTAAAACAATATCAAATTTCTCACGTTTTTAAAGAATACAAGATTGGTATCATACATATACACTATCTATATCACAAATTACAAACAAAAGTAAAATTCCCAGATACACCAACTCTTTAATGCTTGATAGTGTCCACAATCTATCCACAGAGCTCCACAAGCTTTTGAGTGTAGCTTACTGCACTCAAATCGATTCCAGCTCATCTTTGAATAATCTTTTCCTTCAAGGTGATTTATGTTCCAAAAACCACTACTGCAGCAAAATCATCTGACCATTAGTCACACAACGTACTAAACGAAAAACATCGAGATTCCTAAAGTGTGCCTCATGGTTTCCAGGGTGCCGGAGGTGGTGGAGGAGTTGGAAACATTGGTGGAACAGCAGAGAAAATGGTGTTCTTGTCAATGCTGATTCTACTCTTTTCACCCGACAAAGCCACAAGTGCTGCGGCTAAACCTGCATTGCCTGCGAGAGTTGGTTCTGTATAATTGTAATTGGTACGAACATCACGGAAACCATCGTGCTTGTCAGGACCAGCAACCAAGGCTCCCACGAGTGTATTTGGGTTTGGCTTTGAAGAGTCCCTCCATTTCCATCCTCCTTTACAATTGTATTTGATCTTATCCTTCCGGATAGAAGCGCCCCTGTGGTGGACATGTTTAGGGTAACGATTACCAAAACCCACAATGTAACTCATTTTCCGAGGATTTTTTCCAAGGATGTAATCAATCTGTCAAAACACAACCAGAAAATACAGTTATGACCCACCATATTGGAACATATCAATAAATGTATTAAATGATACCAATCTCGTAGACCATTAGGAATGTGGAAAACTAACAACAAAATACCTGACTCTTGGCAAATTCCCGCAAGGTGTCAGTTGAAAAGAAATTGGGTCCACAGTACCAACCAGGTGTATCTGCAGCATCAAGATAATCACTGAATAAGGTTGCCAAGTAGGCTGCATTAACAACGTATTGCAGAGGCTGCGGGTTTCCATGGTTTAACTGAATCAAGCCTCCTGTGATAGGTTCCAAAGAAAGTTCCAATGAGATCACTAAAAATAAATTATTGCAAATTGACCATGGTAGAAAACAATAGTTACCTCTGGTTCTATTCCAAGTTGTAAAAGTTGGAAGGTAAGAGCACATAGTTATACTGGTTTGATTGTGAAATGTCCTCAACATTTCTTCATAGGGATATCCGGGGCTCAAGAACAATCTCAATCGGCTCAAAAGCAGCTACACCAAAATATAAGTTATATCAACAACCAAAAGACAGGGTACACCAATAAACCTTTAAATTAATCCACAATGAAGTTAATAAGTCCAATTTGTTGAGTGACTCAAGTATGGTCTATACATAAACTAACATGCTTAAATTCCCAAAAAGGCAACAAATTAATGAATTAAAAAACAACTCAACAGCTTTTATCTAAATTAAATAAGTGAAACTACAGAAAGGAGTACATGAAGGCATCATTAACTGATACATACTCATTGAATGAAGAATTTTGTCTTCTACAAGATTAAAAGGGAAAAAAAGGGGACAAGAAATTTTTTTTTTTTTCCCCAACACATAATTTAGAAGCACATTATTTCACCTGATCCCAGAAGGATTTTCTATACAAGCTCAAATTATATTAAAGTGATCTAAATTCATAGGAGTATTTGCCACTACTTCCAATTATAGGTTGCTCGCAAAAATCTCAAAGTGAGCAAAATGGGAAACCACATAATTAGATCACACAGCTACTTTAACAAGTTAATAACAAGTAGCATGAAGACAGATGAACTTACCGCAGCGCCAGCAAGCTTGTTGTCCCAGCTAAGAACACTGTTGTCCAGAATACCCCAGAAAATACCAGCATGTTTTCCAAGACCAGGAGTAGTAGCAAGCTGAAGATAGGAAGAATTTCCTGTTGCATAGTACAACCAAGCTCCACCCCAAATAAACTCATCCCAGTAACTGGTGGAATTATAGAACTTTGCAACTTCTGCACCGCCAGCACTGTATCTGCCTCGCTGTTGCCTTGAAAACTGAAAGAGGGTTTTGGCACCATGGACTAGCTTCTGTGAGTAGGCCTTATTGTCTTTGAAAACAATGGATGCAGCAGCCAAAGAAGCAGCCATTTCGGCAGCAAGATCTGAACAACTGCTACATTCTGTGACAGGTCTTGCATAATCAATGTCCTCAGGACGCATCCAGCAATAATGATCGTTGGGAGTGGTGCTCCCACCTGATGTATCCCCAGCCCCAACCTTTAAAAAAAAAAAAAAAAGGAAAACACCAATGGATCAGACAAGCTACTCCATACTGGATCTACTCCTAAATAAATCACCAATCATTCTTCCACAAATCTTATGTCAAGGAAATCCGGGTTTTTGTGTTTCTTTTTATGGGTATCAATGAGCAATCACATTGGACATATTAACAAACGGATTAACAACAATGAAAGCATAAATCTTCGGGACCAAAATGCACAGACCGTTAGCATCAAATTTTAAATGACATGAAAGAGAGTCAAACCTGAGCAACCATCCTGGAGATGGAATCAGCAGAGTGATTGAAGGTCTTGAGAAAGTAATCGTTACCCCACTTGATAATTTCCTTAACATGGTTAAGCTCACCAGCAGCTTCGTACTTAGCACTGTACTCAATCACACTCCAGCTGAGCATAGTCATAGCAAAAGATTGAGGAAAATTAAACTTAATGGCATCCCCCGCATCGTAAAAGCCCCCAACCAGATCCTTGGAAATGCTAGAGGAAGCCGATTTTCCATCATTCAAACAAGAGTTTCCCCTCCAAGAAACGTTATTATGCTTGGGTAACCTCCCAGCTGCATTTCAGCCCAGTAAACAAAATTCATTATAACGTTAAAGCTAAAGGAAATGAGGATAGGATAGGAAATTACTTACATCGTTGGGCATTGAAGAACATGAGGGCCTTATGCAAAGCGAGAGTGTAATTATCAGGGCGAGCATGAGAGTGGTTATGACGCGGCACCGTTTTGACAATAAGAGTGATGAAGCCTGCTAAGAGTGCGGAGACGAGAAGAGTGCCGACAGTCCAGACGAAGATCTTACGGCTGACGATGATGCAACCCAGATCTACGTACTTCTTCTTCTTCTTTTCGGTGGGACCCAGAAGCCAGCTCTGCTGGGTCTCATCCAAGGGCCGAGACAGGGCTGCCCTGTCGAAATCCTGAAGGTTCCTGCTCCGATCGTCGTCAGTGGCTGAGTCCGCCGCGTTGATCTCCAGTGGGCCACCCCACGGATCTCTTCCATACATACTCATTGTTTGCTACCAAATCAAATCACACACTCACTCTCCCCTCTGCTAAAGATATGTCAGATCTCTCTCTCTCTCCCCCAATAATTAAGATAGAAAGTTTGTACTTTGTAATGCGAATGTTCTGGTCTGGTCTGGTTTTTGAGGAGTGTGGTGTGATTTGGTGGTGACGGTGGTGCTCCGATCTGGCTGTCAAATTACTTGCTGCATAATAACAGTAATGTATGTTACGTTATATCAGCATGTGGGATTGTAGGGATGAGATTAGATTCTTTTTATCAATTTTTTTTTTTTTTAAATTAAGTTTGGTTACGTTGATGACGCTAACCAGTCCACTAATCGACATTGACAGCCTGTCCGTCTAACTTGTGTGTATATACACACATTTTCATCTCATTACTAAGATTTATCATCTAGGTCCCAATATTTTCACTTTTTTCTCAATTAATTACATAATTTATTTATTTTTAATACATAAATTCTTGATTAAAAATTTTGTGTTCAATTTAAAAAAATTTGAACTCAATTAATTGTCCTAGTTCTATTTTTTAAAAAATCTTCTCATTAGAGTTGAGATTATCTTTTTAATTGTATTATTTAAAAATATTTATTCCTTTTTAATAACATGTATTTTAGGATAATAATCTTCTTTATAAATTTTTATTTTTATAAAAGATATAAAGTCGTGTAAAGCTCAAATCAATTTCTTAACTCTTACCTCTCATAAGATTCTAACTTAAATGAGGAGTTAATAAAGTTACGTAAAAATTATTCAACTAAGTTATGAGATTAAAATAGAACTTATTTAATAGTAATTGAATAATTTATATCTTTATTTAAGAAAACATAAAATTTAGGGACCTCAATGATAATCTCCTTTATATTATTTATTTATTTATTAAGTAGAGTGATCTGTATTAGTTTGGTGACCGCGGATTTAAAACACGGTTCGGTCCAGATTTCGTTGAAAGCTCATTTCAAACCAACGGTAGGTGTGATCATAATCTAGCGCTAGGCGCTAGCCCTAGCCTTGCCTTGCCTTGCCTTGCCTTGTAATAAAATTATCATTTTCCATCCATTGGTTGGCATGAAAGACTTTTATTTTAACCTTTGGGACTTTGACAACTGCCGTGCCACCGACTCCTTCAGTTTTACCGCACAACTTTTTCTTTCACAAGATTCAACCATAGCGTTTGCCGACACTCCAAGATATCTCTCGATCCATCACTAGTAATAATTATTGCTTTTCTTTACTTAATGCTCCATGTTTTCCATATTCCATTATTCTATTTTATGTGTCTGAACTTTAATGATAGTAAGGGTATGTTTAAAATCGTAGCTTTTAAGTTATTGTTATTATAAAAAAAATTATAATTATAAAATAAAAATTAATAATATATAATAAATATAATTTTTAAATAATAATTTTAATAAAATTATTAAAAACATAATAAATTTTACATTATATAAATAAAAAATTATATTAATATAATTAATATAATTTAAAAGTTACAACAGTTAGTGTTTAATAAACACTTTAATAATACAGCTTAAAAAATATAACTATCCAACCTCAATTTAAATATATCTATATATCTGGAAGAGTGTTACGTACAATAATGACTCGTGGCCTTGGCTTTGGCTTTCTGCTACTATACACGATGCTACTGCCTGTGCCTTTTATACCCTTCTCCATCATAATTCACAACCCCATAATAATAATAATTTAATTATATTAAAGGTATACTAATATAAAGAATTTTTTTATAATTATATAATTAAAATTAAAATATATTCATTTATTATTTATTATTTTAATCATATAATTATCAAATAGTACTGTACGACAAAATATTTCTAACATGTCATCAATGTAATAAGAATGATGTATTATCTCGTCAACAAATGTTCCAAGCTACACGAAACTAACAAATCCATGTCTTCCTCCATAGAACGTTTCACCTCGTGGGCACGGCCGGCCTCTTTTAGTACCCATATAAATAAGTATGAAGATGAGTTACTGTCGGTGCTAGACACACCTACTGTTCACAGAATGTCTTCCATTTTGTATTTTTCTGCTTATAAAGAAAATTGTCATTTTGTCTGCTGTATTGTCGTTTTGGATTGATTTACACTACTCACCGACAAACAAATACATTGACGTTTGAGTTTTGCATTATTCTTTGCATATGCAACTGCAAAGCTAAGAACCTACTTAGTTCAGAGGGAGGAGATTTTGGAGGATATCACTGCAAATCAAAACTAAATTTGGCTGCTGAACTCAGAACGGTGGATAGAGTGACTGCTGCTTGCTCCCAATTCTTCTTAAATTCTGTTACCTGCATTCTTTTGCTACACTTGCGTGTCTTCCCCCCCATTGAACCGGCCCCCATTTGTCTATATCGAACCAAAATTTTCTGCAGAGTGGAAACATAAACGAAGCCATCTAATTTGGCTAGATAACCTGACTTATTATCACCAGGTATTCACGCGGTGATCAATCGAACTACTGGTTTGAAATCAATTCACAATTGAAAGTACTGGAACCAGACCTCAGTTGCTTAGCTCATTCTCAAGTCACGATGTATAATTGATAATTCGACGAAATATATCAGTGTAGATCTTCAGCATACATTCTCAAACAAGAAGAACGAAAAGCAGAAGTACCTTTGAAGACTGGTCAGCATCCTCAGTAAAAGATTCCAGGCATAAATCCTTCTGTGCCACTGTTTCCTTTTTCAGCACCATATGAAGTTTATATATTCTCAGGCCTATTCCCCGCCTTTCTCATCCAAAGATTCCATTGCGCGATGAAAACCACCAAAGACAAATGCACTTACAATCATGCATGATGCCACAAAAAAAAAAGAAGAAAAAGCAATCTTGTACCACCAACACCATACATATCAGTGTCTATGCAATCGATGCCTTTAAAACCCATAATTTTTTCAGTCCTTATGAAGCATATATATTCCCATGCCTATTCCCCGCCTTTCTCTTCCAAAGATTCCATCGTGCAATCCACATGATGAAAACCACCAAAGACAAATGCACTTACAATCATGCATGATGCAACATAAAAAAAAAAAAAAGGCAATCTTCTACCACCAACACCATACATATCAGTGTTTATGCAAACGATGACTTTAAAATCCATAATTATCATAAAGCCTGGCCATATCTCATTTCATGTACCAACTACCAAATAAAGTAGATGTGTAAACACTTTCGATAAGATTGATCTATATATTATACATCAGAAGTGAATATGTCTACATCTAGATACAACAGCAAATTATAGATCCCTAACATATATGCACATTCATATATACAGCTAGAGTAGTCCACCCCTCACAGGAACTTATCATGCTTATATTAAAATATTATGATTTAGGGAGAAGATATTGACTGCAGAGGCTACAGATCAAAACTGTGGCTGTTGAAATGGAAGATTGGATCCTGATATTCTCTCATTAAGCTGTGTGACCTGATTTCTTTAGCAACACTTGACTGAAGAGATGGAGGACCACAAACAATGACGCCCACGTCAACATGGCCCCATTTCTTTGACGTGGATCCAAAAATTTCTGCAGTCAAGAAGATGAACACAGAGTCAAGAATACTAGCAAAAATTGGCTCAATATTCATAAGATCTCAAACTTTTGTGTCCACTACAAAAGCAAAATCCAGGCAATGGAACTCCATCTAGCAGGACTCCATGGAAAGCACAGCTTATTTACACCTAAAGTAACTAAACAGTAGTACCACCAGCCATATATGGTTAAGTAGATGATAGATTTATCAGGTGTTGTACTGCAAAAAATATTAGAGGCATACCTTTGAAGTTCGGTCTTGAACCATACAGAATATTAGTTGAACTTTTGGGATCCTTCTTACTTAGATTGTCATGTGCCATAGTTCCAACTTGCTGAGCTTTATCAACCTCTACTCTATCATCCTTATAATCCTCTCTTGCAGAAACTTTTCTTTCCCAAAGATGCCATAACCCGATCACAGTACCTCCAAAGATTAAAACACCACCGACCATGCAAGCTAAGAAAAGAAGCCCTTTGTACCACCATGAATATATGTTGAAGGGGTTTACATATAAAATATTCAACAAGGCCACCAAAATTATAAAGCCTACTGTAGAAGAGATGACATATATTCCAGACCATACATTATTTCCTGTACCAACCAAAACCGACATGGCACAACCACTGGAGACAGGGTAAATAGAAGAACTCATAGTCTTGTGAAGCTTACCCTCTTCCTGCAATAAAAAATGAAATGGAACAAACTGATGAAAGCAATTTTATTAAAACAGTTAAACAAAAAATCAAGTAGGCAGTGCTGAATACAAAGTACTGAGAGTAAATGGTAAACCTACCAATGGAGGTTCTGTTTCTCGTGTGACATAAATGGAAGTATCCAGATTTAGTTTGTCAGAAAAAAATGGACAAATTGACTCTTTGTAGAAATTTGAAAGAAGAGGGAGCTCGTTAGATTTTTTGACAGCCCAAACAATCAAAACATTTCTTGGTAGACAAGGCTTCCCTTCGTTGATACGGTGGAGAATATCGCTTAAGATAGCCAGGAACGGCGAAATTCCAATGCCTCCAGCCACTAAAATTAAGTTCTCATACCTAAAAGAACACGAGGACAAAGTCAATTAATCAGTAGTATGAATCTTTTCTTTTTAATATTTATGCTCAAAGCAAACATCATGAATTAGACAAATATAGAGTAACTAGCAAACTACATTATATTTAGCTAAACATTTTGAAATAGAACTAATATAATCGCAATGCAGTACATAAAAATGGGGATCTCCAGTTGGCATCTACAATCATGCAAGCCAAGGTGTGAGTACATACATCAAGTGGTATGGTACTTCATGACCATATGGACCCTCAACAGAAGCTGTTATCTTGGTAGGAGGTAGTAAAGGGTGCCTTGATGGAGGGGGCCTGTGTGGAGGAGACCCTTGTGGAGGGGGAACAGGTGGAGGGGGCCCTACTTGTGGCTCTGCCTCCGATATGCCTCCTGCCACTACAATAATGTTCTCATACCTAAATGAACGAAAGCACACTTAATCAGAAATTTGATAAAACAAGAAGACAATCAGGCAAAACTCTTTTTTAATGTTCAATACCAAATCATGAATTAGGAAAATATAGAGCAACTCGCAATCCACATTATATTTAGCGAAATATTTTGAATCGCCAATGCAATACATAAAAATAGAGATCATCAGTTGGCAACCGCAAGCATGCAAACCAAAGAGTGAGTACATACATCAAGTTTCTAGGGGGTCCTTTTGGAGGGGAAACTGGTGGAGGCGGCCCTTGTGAAGGGGGAACTGGTGGAGGTGGCCCTTGTGGAGAGGGAACCAGTGGAGGGGCCTCTTGTAGAGGAGGCCCTGGTGGAGGGGACCCTTGTGGAGGAGGAACTGGTGGAGGGGGCCCAACTTGTGGATTTGCCTCTGATATGCCTCCTGCAACTAAAATTACGTTCTCATACCTAAAAGTAAAAAAGGACAATTAATCAGAAATTTGATAAAAATTAAAGTCAATCTGGTGTTTTTATGCCGAATGCAAACATCATGAATTAAGAAAATAAAGAGCAACTCCCAATCCACGTTGCATTTAGAAAAATATTTTGAAACAGATCTAGATAATCGCCATTGCAGTATGTAAAAATAAGGATAATCAGTTGCCATCTACGAGCATGCAAACCAAGGAATACGTACATCAAATTTCTAACGGGTCCTTGTGGAGGATGCACTGGTGGAGGGTGTCCTTGTGGAGGAGGAACTGGTGGAGGGGGCTCTACTTGTGAATCTGCCTCTGATTTGCTCAATATATAATCCCTTAAATTTTCTGTCCATTCTCCAAGAACCTTTATGAGAACAGATAAATGATATTTTCCATCTAGCGGACTAGATGATACACTGAAAGGATGCCACTGCAGCCAAGATAATTCTCGAACTTGAAGGAAAATGAAACTTAGGGCATTGTATCGTAGATCTGAATTAACAAAGATAAACAAAGCCGATTATACAGTAATTACAAATTTCAAAGGAAACAATTAAATTGCAAAAACTTATAATTACTTGCAGGTTTTGATAGGACCAATTCCACAGTTCCACATGGAAGGCACGAGGCTGAAAGTACATCCACTGTCCTTCTTGATTGGCAGAACCGCAGAAATCGATCAAGTATGAAAAGAAATATTCCTCCAGCAGCTATACTGAATACAAAGTCACCAACATGCAGCGCCAAGAAGACAACAAAGACTATGTATAATTGATGAGTGTAGAAGAATAACTCGAAATAATGCGTTCTCACTGGATGAAGTGATGTCACCCACATCATCAGACCAGCTAAAAGGCTGATAACTCCAGGAAAATTGGAAATACCAACATTTTTCCATGCCCGCAGCTACAATAAACAATTAAAACATAATATAAAAGATTAATTTATTATCTTTAATTGATTCACTCCCACTTAAATAATTAGGGAAGGGAGAGTATAACAGAAAATAAGAGATATTGACAGTATTTTTAATATTTTGATTTAACGTTTCTTAGTCCGTTATTTCATGTCATGCCATTACTAAATTTTTGTGCAGGAAGAGAAATAACTGTAAGATGTCATAAAAACAAAACTTTTAGAACTTGATAAACAATACACAAGCCAGATCATCCATATCAGGCTTCTGAAGCATATACTTAAGCCAATCAAGAGAATCATTGTATCTTCTTTAATGTGAGTAGATTTATGCTTCTTCCAGCAGAAATACAAAAACATATTTCACGAAGGACTTGCACTCACACACACCCACACCCATCCAATTATGTATATCAACAAATACAAGAAAAAGCCTGGAGTTTGACGACTCACTTCTTGCATTAGGCGACCTTGAATTTTCCAACCAATTACATAAAATAGCCCATGAAGAGTAAAAAGCAGCATTGTAAGATGTCCCAGCCATACATGGTATCTTGTAGCATGCTCAAATGGGATATCTATAAGCCGGAGAAGAACAGAACCTCTTGCCACCGGGAGAAATAAAATTGCCAGGCAAAGTAATCCAATCATACCTAAGCGAAGTCCCGTCAGTTCCAACATCCAAACGCTGAAATCAAATTCATGTAAAGCAGGAAAGTTAGACTGATGATAGCCCTCAGCATATAGAACTTAGAAAACTTGCAAATTACCAACACCAACGCTGTGAAGTATCTGAGTTTTTCATCTAGATATTATATATGACAGGAACCTACAAAATTTTACCAATCAGGCAAGCTTAGGATTTACAAATGGATTTAAAAAATTAGGAGGAGAAGAAAATGTGAAGAACAAAATAAAAATTTTTATGATTTTCTTAAATTTTCTAGCAAACTAAATAAGGTTACAATTTTTTAACAGAGGAAAACATGAGACCTAACAGAGAAAGTGCATCAAATTCTTGGCATTTAAATGCATAAAATCTATCATATGATGTTATGAACTTGTACAGCAATCCAAACATGAGTGAATATTGAAGGCTTTAAATTCTATTCAGGTCATATTTGGATGGAGAGAAAAAGAAAATTGGGAAATCCAAACAAAATCAGCAGGTCCCAGTAATAATTTTATATTAATTTGTTTTACACAGACCTCCAGTCATCATAAACTTGTTCAGAAGAAAGGATGGCATGCTATAGCCACTCGAAGCAGTTCAATTAAAAAATAAATTAGGGAGTCCCAAGGAGATACTAGTAGAAGAGGATTGGTATAGAACTTTTCTAAAAGAAACTAAAAACAGATAATATCAGGAGGAGAGGAAAAGTGTCAAGAAGAAAATTTTATGGATAACAAAAAAAATTGCTGACTTCAACAAACTAAGTTATAGTAAAGTATTGAGTGAGAAAATAATTTATAATAAAATAAACGACAGGCTATAGACAGCAGGAACATCAAAATATATTACCTTTGCTCTTTAGAAGGAATCCGGAATTCAGATAGGAGACTGATATTCCTCATGGTATAAGCATAGAGAGCCCAGAAAATAAACACAACAAAGAGCACAATCCCAACAAACTCGGCAGCAGAAACAACCCCAAATGGTCCATCAACAATAACCGGGAATGTCCACATGCGAAAACGCGGATGTCTTGAAGCCTTCTTCCTATGTATGACCAAGTTTCATGCATGTTACAACTTACAAAACAACTCATATGATTATTGGCTGAGATTCATTTCACAGAATTGCAGGTAGTAGTAAGTACAAAATGACATACCTTCCGAAATCCTCTTCCCCAGAGATAATAATATGTGCTATGGCAAGAAATGCGATAATAGCAATTGGTCCACTGAATATGAGGAACATACTTCCTGCAATTCCAAGTATTATCTATCAATCATGTGAGAGAAACAACAAAAATAAGATGAATTATCAAGTAATAAATAAAAAAAATGGCTTCAATTTTCCAACCTGTAATCCCAAAGATAGTTCCAGAGGTAGCTCGAGAGAATTTCTGAGTCAATTCATTGCCAAATTCCGATGGGTACAGAAAGATGAGAGCAACCCATGCAACAAAAATCATCCACATTAAAATCTTGAGAACCCATTTCAATGCTGACACATACAGAGGTGTCTTCTTGTAATGAACAGCTCCAAGAAGGGGTGTATGAACAGAGTGTTCATCCATGGCAACAAAACAAATTCTTTTGGTTCTGTTTTTCAGTCTGTTAATACTGACGACTGAACGTAGGAGGCCTAGCAGCTACATAAATACAAATGAAGACGAAAAAAGTCCAAAGTATGTGGGGATCAAGCTAAGTTCCAACACAGTAACTCATAACCCATTAGATTTATGTAAAAATTGTTAACATGAACGGAGTTAACACTTATTACTTAACAAAAGCGGAACCGGTACTCTGTTAACCAGGTACATTATCGTGGATTTCTCACTGTGCGCATTAAAATTTGGAAAAAAAAAAAATATTATACCACTAGTCAACATATGCTGGGAGTGACCATTTGGGACTTTCCAAATAATAAAGAAATTAATTTTACAATATACAAAGAAATACTTGGAACTTCATAAACATTACG
The DNA here is from genome assembly GCA_025617385.1 of Murraya koenigii. Taxonomy (NCBI): domain Eukaryota; kingdom Viridiplantae; phylum Streptophyta; class Magnoliopsida; order Sapindales; family Rutaceae; genus Murraya; species Murraya koenigii. The sequence goes on from CM046812.1 coordinate 4,403,291, forward strand.
AAAATTCATAGAAATAGTCTTAAAATATTTTTTTTTATAAATAACCTCCGAAAGTTTTAACTATCATAATTAGTTAAACACAAATGTCTAAGACCAAACTGACTCTCTCGTCTTCTCTCATCTAATTCTTTCTCTTCGTTTTTCGTCACTGATTTGGTAACTCTCTCTCATCGCGTAATCCACCAATCAACGATAGAAAAAATTACTAATAAACATCAACGAAACGTAGGTCAGTGAGTTATTTAATTTTTGTAGTAGTTTTTTTATTGAAATCGCACCCATTGCGCGATAAGAGCTGCCCATCACATTCTCTCAAATTTGGTACGACAGTAAGTATTCTGCTCGTTCGAAGATCTTGTTACTCGAATATGCCATTTACATGATTTCTAAGAACAATAGGCCTTGAAACGTGTAGCTGTGGACCGTGCAATCTTTAAATAAAACTTATACCAAAGGGAAACTTTGCGCAATTCTAATATTAACTCATTCTTCTCAGAGAACAACTTGCCCACACCAATATCATCTAAATTGCAACATCTAACAAAGTCTGGAGTAAACAAGTTTGATTGCATAACTGGAGCAAGACTTATAAGAGAGTCAACTATTATTCTCATCAAACAGCCTATTGGAGTAATAGATTAATTGTCCCTACTATTAGTAGCAATATCATTTTGATGCTCATTCTCATTGTTAAAAAAAATATCAGAATGACCAACACCCCATTATCAATTGGACTATTGCAGCGAGTAGCCCTCGTACTATTATACACCTTCACACAAACATTATCTGCTTCTGTGTTGCTCATATTGTCAATAGGATCATCATTGTCACGGAAATAATTGTCGTGAAATGGAGAGTAACGTTCTTCTAATGACGTCTCTGGTGGTAACACCTCTTCTCTAATATCAGTCAACGTAATGTCATTATCATCTTTTGTGTTATTATTATCGTGGAGTAGAGAGTAATATTACTACAATGACGTTGTCCTTGGTAACACCTTTTCTTCAACATCGGTGACAGAGACAGATTCTATAAGTGCCTCAACATCTTGGCTTGGAACTCTAGGAGATGTGGTAATAAATATGGAAATACATCTACAGTTGACCATATCAGAGACTAGATGTAACACAACCTCAACCATTTCATCATTATATATGTCTATCAGTAGTGAACATACACGATAAGTTATTTTATTAAACCTCAAAGGTGTCTTTATATTGATACTATATTCATTAAGATTTATCTGTAAAACTTCATATATTTTTAATAGAAACTACGAAAACATATAATCTTTTCGAACAAAAAATGTTGTATTCTTAACAATCACATAATCCATCCGGTCATCTGCCGATATCTCCCACCAACTATTATAACACAGTTCAAGTACATCTAAATCCATTAATCCTGAAATGATTGAAAAATAAAACAAATTTATTATACAGTAGAAAGCATAATCACTAAAAAATAAAATATATTAAAATTGTATTTAAGTGCGACAAGGTGCCTGTCGCACTAAACCTATTGCGACAGAGCTCATGTTGCAACCTAATGTGCGTGCGACAGAGTGCCTGTCGCACACACATTAGGTGCGACAGGAAAACCTCGTGCAACAGGGTGTCTGTTTCACCAAAATTTGATGCAACAAGTAAGAAAGTATTCGGCAACACATAAACAAAACCCTAACATTGTAAATGCTTCATCGCACATTTTTAACATTTCATTATGCAAACTACACGAAAAAAATTCATAATAGTTATATAAAAATTTATAGAATTAGCTTAGCTTACTTAGTTTTTTAATAGACGAATACAAGAATGCTATATTTTTATCATTGAACTTTACTTTTCGTTTTAAACTGTTAATGAAGATTAAAATATATAAGTTAGTTATGGAAAGATGAATAGAAATTAGAAGGAATTTTATTATTTCATTTTCTAGATCGATATGGAACTTGTAGGGAATGTGAATGATTAAATGAATAAAAATGAAATATAGAGGGTAATTTAAAATAAAATAATTTTATTTAATTATTTTTTATCGAATATAAAGTGAACGATTAATTTTAAAAATTTAAAATTTTTAATAATTATTTATGCCAATTTCCCAATACATTATTGGCAAATGGTGTCATTGGGTTTGCAGTTTTTTTTTTTTTAATATTGGTAATAAAAGTAAAAGTTTAATTTAATCTCGCTAAAATATTAGATTACTTTTTTAATTAGAAAAATGAGTGGCGCCTTAAAGTACACAACTGATCAATAATGACGAAGTCAAAAGTCTAGTTTTCAGCTATAAGAAATAACTTTCTTTGAAACTTAGATTCAATGAGTGCCTGGATTTATAACGTATATATTAATGGTTCGACTAAAGTAAAATTATTTTATTATAAAATATTATTTAATATTTATGTAATTATAATTATTTATTATTTTAATTATGTTATTATTAAATATTGTTAAATGATAGACAATGATTAAATATATTAAAATTGAAATTGACGTCAGAAAAGGGAAAGAAGTACATTGGAAAATTAAGCGGTGGTGCCAGTGAATGCGTCTCGATAAAGGGTAATTGGGTGCAAGCAGTTGTTATTTAGTTTTCGAATTCGATTGCTTTCTGATCCTACGTAGCATATGATTTCCGGTCCCATTTATCATCTAATTATATATATACCATACAACTATTTTTTAAATTCATCAGATAAAAAAATTTTATTCAACACGGGACTAAAAAATAAAATTTTATTCAAACACATTAAAATATTGACGATATAATCCATTAAAAATATCTAGGAAGAAGTGATTCTCAACGCATCATAAAATTAATTTATAAATTTAATCTCTAATATAAGAAGATTTAAGATATATATAGAATTAAAATTGAATAACTGTAGTTTAAAAATTATAATATTAAAGTATTTAGTAAATACTAGTTAGTATGACTTAGAAGTTATGTTGATATAATTTTTCTTTGAATAATGAAATATTTATTATATTTTTAATAATTTTATTAAAATTATTATTTAAAAATTATATCTATTATATATTATTAATTTTTATTTTATAATTATAATTTTTTTTTATAATAACTATAACTTAAAAACTACAACATTTTAATTTTAATTATAATATTAAACTATGAACTTAATTTTATTAAAGTAATTATATGCCTATTGTACCAAGGCTTTTGTGGCATTTTTATGTAGCTTATTGAAAATCCATTATTGCATTAAATAAAAAAATAATATTAATATTTAAGAGATGGCTCATCTCATCCTTATATTGGGAGATTGACAATCACTCAAGAAATAAATAAATAAATTCAATTTAACGAAATTTTCGATTAAATATCATTTTTCAAAAAGGAAATTAATGATCACGCCTTTCCCTTCGACTTAAGGAAGCAACCGCTTTATCCGGAAAACAACGAGTGAAGCCCAATTTTTGCAACTAAAGCTGATGTGATTGAAGTGATAAAAGAGGAAGACAACATGTGAAAATTCAGTGGTGGTGGTCCCCGAGAATGTGATTTTTTATTTCCCTTTGATAAGGAATGTGATTTAAATAAAGGAAAAAGAAATGCCCACTCAATTTTTGTGTACGCAGTTGCATGCAAAGCAGTTTTCGGTCCCCTTAATTTGTCATCTAATTCTATATTGACGTGTATTAAATAAATTAGCAGTCCTTTTCCTTAAATTAAAAAAAAAAAGAAAAGAAAAAGAAAACAAATCATCAGAGAATTCATGTCCCTTAATTACACTGCCTGCTTCCTAAGCACTGGCGAAAAGTTTTCATTAGTATCAACACGATGCCAAAACATAAAAGAAATTTATATGTTCACATTACTCCAGCTTCGTAAGTTGCATGGAACAAATCATAAATTAAAAGTCCGTATGTTCGTTTACTAAAGTTATATATGGGTATAAAAAAAATTTTTAAGTGATGCTATATATAAATAGTTAGAATGTATAATTTATATTTTAAATGATCTGTATTCTAAATGATATAATATATAACATGTCATCATTTGATAGGTTGTGGGTATTATCATACTAATGATGAAAAATAAAGCCATCATACATAATTAATAATTAATGACACATTAATTGAGATATACATTATATATCATAATTATGTAATTATTGTATATTAAATAATTTAGCTAGAACGTCTTTTTCCTTAAAAAAAAAAAAAATCATCAGAGAGTACATGTCCCTTAATTTCACTGTCCCTGCTTCCTAAGCAAGGTTGATTAAAGTCCACGTCGAGTTTGAATATTACTTTATCCGAACTTAGTTTGAATTTTTAAAAATTAGAGTATGTTAATACTAAGATTTATTTTGAGCCAGATTTTTAATAAATTTTTTAAGTTTGAATTTTATATATAAAATTTAAATTTTTATATTTATAAATATATTTTTATTTATTTTATAATTTTTAAATTTATTTTAATAAAATTAAATATAAATTTTAAAATTTTAAATATATTAAATAAATATATAAAAATATAATTATTTAAAATAAAATTTTTTATAATGTTTTTATAAAATTTAGATTCTGAATTTTTTAAATAATACTTAAATTCGACTCAAAAATTAATTCAAGCCGAGTATTACTGACCGAGCATCACTCGAGTTCAGGCTAACAAATATTATTGTTACTCCCATCCCTAAGCACTGGCGAAAAGTTTTCATTAGTATCAACACGATGCCAAAACATAAAAAAAAAATTTATATGTTCACATTATTTGCTTCGTAAGTTGCATGGAACAAATCATAAATTAAAAAATATATATGTTCTTTTACTAAAGTTATATATGGGTACAAAACAAATTTATAAGTGATGCTATATATAAATAATTAGAATGTATAATTTGTATTTTAAATGATATAGTATATAACATGTCATCATTTGTTAGGTAGCGGGTATTATCATACTAATGATGAAAAATAAAGCCACCATACATAATTAATAATTAATGACAAATCAATTGAGATATATATATATATATATATATATATATATATTATATCATAATTATGTAATTATAGTATTATTGTAAATTTTTGGGCTATATTGTATGCCCTTATATAGCTACACCTTTATGTATTGTTGAATTTAATTTTATGAAAGAGTTACAATGAATATTGTCTACATATTGGTGCGGTAATTTTTCATGATTGTCATGTGTTGTGTTACATTTATTATTATTTATTGTCGTTTTTCTTAAACATATTGAAAAACATATATATTTATTTTTTTTAAAAAAAACCTTTTAAAAGACAAGAATGAGCAATTCTTAGATTAATTTTTACATTAGAATAATTAAATTTTGTTGGTGAAATCCATTACCTAAAATTTAGAAATAATTATGTTGTATCACTAAGAATTAATAATTAAATATGTAGAAGTGTACTCAAATTCATAACGTTAAATTACTAACTGAAGTATTTTGGTTTATTTTTCAGATCAGCAAGTTTGTTTTTCATATCAACACGTATATTTTAGAGAGCCCTTTAGTTTTTCTGTGTACTCTTTTTGATAATGAGATATCAGAGAGAAATTAAAGATATGATACGTTTGACCTAAGGACTATAATCATTTATAAAGATAATATTTCTTGTTGTCATTAGATATTTAAAATTTTATTTATCATAAAATTATAATATTATTATATCTCTACACATTAAAAACTCACACTCATTAAATACATTAAATCTCAAATTAACAAAAACTTAATTAAATCACTTTTAATTGAACTTAAAACTATATGACAGTCTGTAATATATAATTATTTATATATAAAACTAATATTAAATTAAGAATATAATATTATTAGATTAAATATCCAACATTTTATTCCCCAACTCTCTTAAGATAAGATTTGAAACGGGGGTGGCCATTAATTGAACACGATTTGATAAAACAATGATACAATCGTGTGAATTAAAACGCCATATCACCCAAATAATTTATTTTTAATTATATTTTCCTTCGACTAATTATAATATGACTTATATACCAGTTTATAAAAAAATAATTTATAATCATGTTTTAATCCTTTCAATAATCAGTTTGTGTATCAATATTTATACAAAAAGAAAGTGTTTATAATTGTATTATTACAATTTCTTATATAGATATAACAATTAAAATTTTCCATTTTACATAATGAAAACAATTACGATTTACTATTGCAATGATTTTGTTCTAGTAATCGATGAGAGTAACGCAAAAATTACTCTTCCATAAATGAAATTTATGAATTAATAATTTTAATAAATGTGTGTGGTACAGCACTTGGCCGAAGTAGTCCACAAGACGCATTTGGAAAAGTGATAAAATGGCGTCCGTGAATGTCATTGTCCTTAATGGAAAAGATATTGATTAATTTCTTGAATTCTCATAATTTTCTTTTTCATTTGGAAGCCAAAGAAAGAGGTGTCTTTCATTCTTTCACATCATCAATTAATTGCTTCTTTTTACCTATACACAGAGTACAAATGCATATATATATATATATATTAACAAAAATTTAAATTTCATTTTCCTTGTGGATGTTTGTGGTTGAAGATCAATGAATGATATAGAGAAAGAAACGCTTCCTACTTTCAACAAACACCAAGCATTTTGTCTAATATTTTAAAACAAGAAAGTACACGTTAAGAAAAATCTGGAAGTACATTTTATTTTTAATTTTTAAGAAATCAAGAGTCCCCAATATGATGACATGGAAGATATGATGTTGATATTAAATTAAGGATCGGAAACGATCACCAATGATTTTCAGATATACGTTTCTACTTGCTGCGAGTTGCAAAGGAGAATGGGAATTAGGGTTTTTTTGTTTCCATAGTTTAAACGGAATTATGCCACTCCGTGTATCATCTGGATCCATTATACATATCTTTTATACATAGATCTGTATTGAAGCTTTATTCAAGTGAAGTATCTTTATTGTATTCGATTATAATTACCCACTCAACAGGTAACCCATAATCATGTACAATACAGTGTTGTAAGTACATGTAATCCTGACGGTCAAATGGAGTTTATATGATCACACGGCTTATATTGGTTGGCTTTATGTTGGAGTGATCCAACTTAGCCATGGCCTTGAATTAAATCTCACCTAATGTTGGGGTAATCTCTTACCGAAGCTCCAGCTACTGTTTGGTGACTCAGTTAAAGGATATGGTTCATGTCATGTGGTGACTCTGCGAGGATCGAGATTCTAGATTGATCTAAGAGCAGGAAGATATTCAGACAAATTAAAAGAATGGGAGAATTAATGCATTTTCTTGTCGTTTTTATCAGGATTCTGTCCACTTTATCTCTAGTGTTTTCCTCGATGCAATGGGTGTAAAGGACAACAGGCGACGACAAACTTCGGATCAGGACCTTTGAGAAAGCCTGTGAATTGGTTTGTGAAGGACAATGAATAGTATCCATACATCAGATTAAAATAACCTTAGCCTTTGGATCTACCTACATATCAAGCATACAGTTGAAACTACACTATTAATATCTTGATTATGAGAATATGCACCATCTTTGTATGTAAGTGATGAAATGGATGAAATGAAAATAATAAGCTGCATTTTATAATTCGTTGCGCCACTGCCATTTTAAGTTTTAATCTTTTCAATAGTTTTTATCAGAATGTGTGTGTATGTGTGTGGATGTGTGAAATAATTTTTAATATATTAAAATTAAAATTTTTTATATTTTAGTGATAACAAAATGAGGATTGATGTAGAACGTTATTTTAGAATTTTATTTTTTATTTTAATTAAAGTCAATTAAATAATGTATCTTAATCTTTTATTTTTATTATAATTATGATTTAGTTTATCTTTTTAAATTAACTTAGTGAAATAGATTTACTCTATTAAAAATAGAGAGGTTTTATAATTAATTTCGTAACTTTAATTATTCAATAAAATTCAATAACCAAACACATTATTTTCGGACAATAATACCCTTTTCTCTCAAAGCGCATCAACTTTGAAAACTCTTTTACATTTTGGTTAACTGAATATTATTTTCATCATCTACATCAAGCTTTCTTGCAAGAGAGCAAAACAGAAGGAGCTTGTTGGCTCATCAAGCATATATATCAGGCTAATCTCAATTTAACATTTTTTTTTTCTTGAACTAGATAGTTGTGTTATGTTGTGGTGGAGTTGTGATTGAATTGAATTGTTGTTGGATTTGTATTTATGGTTGTGTGAAGTTGTAAAGTTTATTTACAGTTGTTAAGGATATTAGAGGTGTAAGGTGAATCTAGAAAAAAAGGCAAAAAATGAGGCATAAATTATTTTACTTTGGGTTTTTTTTAAAGAGTTAAAAATATGCAAACAACTAAATCGCAAGCACATTACAGCAGAAATCTAAGAAAATCTAAGTTTGTCAGTATCAAACTTAGAAAAAAAAAGAAAAAAAGAAAAAGATTGATTTTGCCTAAAACTAAAGATTTGGGTGATAGTAGGCCATTACTTAGGCGATAAGCCTATCTATTGCCCAAGTCGCCTAGGAGGTCGTTTGAGCGATAGTCAGCATCAACCAAGCAATGGCCAACGTTGCCCCGAAAATGGCCAACATCGCTTAGGCATGTTGAAAAAAAATAATAAACTTGTTTACAAAATAATGTGTTGAGTTGTACATGGCCCTCCATTATCATGCTCCATCATTATGCTTCATCATTATGGGTCTACAATGTTGAGTGGAGACTAGCTTTACACATTTGATGCCATTAAATGATTCCTTTAGAGCATGTTATGTGAGTGGAATATGTTTGGTGTTATGATGAAAGGTTAGTGGAATGTGCTAGGTGATGTGTATTGTTATGATTATGTTTGTGTTGTATTCACTATAAATACCTATGCTATTGTGTTGTGAGATATAAGTCCAAGAACAGAAAGAATAAGAAGCATAACAAAGCTCTTGAGAGGATTTGTGAGATGTGTGAATTGTTCTCAGTAATGTTCTCGAGCTTTCTATAATAAGATTTGTGTTTAATCCTTCAAATTCTCCAACAAAGTGGTATCATAGAAAGGTTTGGAGGATAAAAATAGTCATGTAGCATATCAAATCGAAGCTCTCGACGAGACGAAAGCAACACCGCAAGAATCAGCCTAATCGGAGTTCAGACGAGCTCGGAATCGCCATTGGAAGTTTGCTGTCCATAAACTAAGTTGACTCACCAAGTTGACCAAAGTTGACCCGAGACCTCTCAAAGGTTTTTCGTCGTTCCGGATTCATTCGTGCATTCAGAATCTCCAAATTCTCACTCGATTTGTGAGATATGGAAAATGGTGGTATGATGTCATTTCAAGTTCCATAATTGAAAGGGAACAAATTTGACAATTGGAGCATCAAAATGAAGGCTCTATTGGGTGCACACGATGTGTGGGATGTCGTGGAAAAGGGCTTTATAGTACCGGAAAATGAAGATACTTTAACTGCAGGCACAAAAGGAGAATTTGAAAGACTTAAAGAAGAAAGAGAACAAAGCAAAGTATCTCATCTTTCAATCATTAGATGAAGATGCTTTTGAAAAGATCATGGCGTAACATCCTCGAAGGAAGCGTGGGAGAAGTTAGAAACCTCTTACAAAGGAGCTGAAACAAGTTAAGAAAGTCCGTCTTCAAACACTAAGAGGTGAATTTGAGTCCATACACATGAAAGTATCGAATCAATTTTGATTACTTTACTAGAGTTGTGATCTACTAATGAATTAAAAGAAATTGTGAAGAGTTGAGAGCTAAGGATTATTGAGAAAACACTAAGAGTGAATTTGAGTCCTTACATGAAAGTATCGAATCAATTTTGATTACTTTACTAGAGTTGTGATTGCTAATGAATTAAAAGAAATTGTGAAGAGTTGAGAGAGCTAAGGATTATTGAGAAAATACTTGATCAATAGATTCCAAGTTTGACCTCATTGTAGTAATAATAGAGGAAACTAAAGATTTGGAGACTATGACGATCGAGCAACTTCAAGGAAGGTTGCAAGCTTATGAAGAAAACCGAAGAAGAAGCAAGGATCGAAGAACAACTCTTCAAGATGGAAATCAATCCAAAGAAAGAGAAGAAAGCTTCAAGAATGATAGAAGGCACTATGTCCGAGGAAGAGGCCGAGGACGAGGTAGAGGTCGTGGTCATGGACGAGGCTGGAATTTCAACAAAAACTCCTTCAATAATGAAAGAGGAGAAAGCTCAAACAGAGGGCGAGGAAGAAACAATCCACGATCGAGGTATGAAAAATCTCAAGTGCAAGTGCTATAATTGTCAAAATTTGGGCATTATGCTTGTAATCGTAATTCCAAGCAACATAGTAGATGAGAAAGTGAATTATGTTGAAGAGAAGAATGATGGAGATGGCACACTTTTACTAGCACGTAATGACAACAATGGAGGTCAAGCAAATACTTGGTATCTTGACACAGTGCTAGCAATCACATGAGCGGAAATGAAGCATGTTTGTGGAGATGAATGAATCGATGAATGGTAGCGTCGCTTTGGAGATGATTCAAAAGTACCAGATGAAGGGAAAAGGTAACATCCTTTTTCGCGATAAAAGATGGTAGCCACCAACTAATTTCAAATGTTTACTATGTGCCCAATATGAAAAGCAACATTCTAAGTTTAGGTCAACTTTTAGAAAAAGGCTATGATATTCATCTTAAAGATTATAGTCTTTTTTTAAGAGATGACAAAGGAAACCTAATTACAAAAGTGAAAATGTCGAAGAATAGAATGTTTCCTTTAAATATTCAGAATGATGTTGCAAAGTGTCTCAAGGCTTGTCATAAAGATCCAACCTGGATTTGGCATCTTCGATATGGACATCTCAACTTTGGTGGACTAGAGCTACTATCAAGAAAGAACATGGTGAAAGGTCTACCTTCAATCAATCATCCCAATCAAGTTTGTGAAGGATGTTTACTTGGCAAGCAATTTAGAAAGAGTTTTCCAAATGAGTCAAACTCAAGAGCTCTGAAGCCACTCGATCTTATTCATACCGATGTGTGCGGTCTATTCAAGCCAACCTCTCTTGGTAAAAGTAACTACTTCCTTCTTTTCATAGATGATTTTTCAAGAAAACTTGGGTGTATTTTTAAAGCGTAAATCGAAGTTTTGAAGTTTTCAAGAAGTTCAAAGCTGCAGTGGAGAAAGAAAGTGGACACCAAATCAAGGCTATGAGATCCGATCGAGGTGGAGAGTTCACTTCAAAGAATTTATGAAGTTTTGTGACGAAAATGGAATACGACGCCCTTGACAGCTTCCAAGATCCCCCAACAAAATGGTGTTGCAGAAAGAAAGAACAGAACTATCCTCGACATGGCGAGAAGTATGCTCAAGAGCAAAAGACTACCCAAAGAATTTTGAGTGAAGTCGTTGCTTGTGCAATCTATTTATCCAACCGATCTCCAACAAGAAGTGTGTGGGGCAAGACACCGCAAGAAGCATGGAGTGGAAGAAAGCCCGGCATAACCCATCCGAGAGTTTTGGAAGCATTGCCCATGTACATGTACCAGAGCGAGAGAAGAGCCAAGCTGGATGATAAAAGTGAGAAGTTCATCTTCATTGGCTATGACATCAATTCTAAAGGATACAAGTTGTACAATCCAGACAACGGAAAGATCGTGATTAGCCGAGATGTAATCTTTGAGGAAGAAGGAGAATGGGATTTTGGCTCTCATGTGGATGACTTTAATTTTTTTCCTTTTGAAGAAAATGAACAAACAATGAAGGAGCAAGTAGTAGAAGAACAACAAGTGTCGGTTAGTCCACCTATCTCACCAGCATCAACCACGCATGGAGATTCACCACCATCTTTCTTAAATGAAAGAACTGAAGAACGCACGAGGAGTCTTCAAGATCTCTATGAGGTAACTGAGAGACATGATAATCTCACTCTATTTTGCCTCTTTGCTGATTGTAAGTCAGTTTACTTCGAAGAAGCTGTACAAGATGAAAAATGGAGAATCGCAATGGATGAAGAAATCAAAGCCATAGTGAAGAATGATCGAAGTAAGCATATTGACACTCGCTACCATTTCATAAGGGAGTGTATTGAAAGAAAGGATGTACAAATAAAGTATGTAAAATCTCAAGATAAAGCAGCTGATATATTTACTAAGCCATTGAAACAAGAAGATTTTATCAGATTGAGAAATTTATTGGGTGTTATGAAACAATTGGCTGTGGAAATCAAATAAATTAACGGCGAAAGTGAAGGAGAACAAGTACAAGTACGAAAAAGAAGATTAAATGCATATTCTTACAGGGCATTGTTCAATCAAAATAAGAAGAATAAAGCCAAAGAACAAGTTGGTGATAATTTTACTTAACTCCTCGAGCAAGAAGACTTAGGGTCACAGAAACAAGTTTAAGGGGGAGTGTTGAAAGAAAATAATAAACTTGTTTACAAAATAATGTGTTGAGTTGTACATGGCCCTCCATTATCATGCTCCATCATCATGCTTCATCATCATGGGTCTACAATGTTGAGTGGAGGCTAGCTTTACACATTTGATGTCATTAAAGGATTTCTTTAGAGCATGTTAGGTGAGTGGAATATGTTTGGTGTTATGATGAAATGTTAGTGGAATGTCTCAGGTGATGTGTATTGTTATGATTATGTTTGTGTTGTATTCACTATAAATACCTATGTTATTGTGTTGTGAGATATAAGTCTAAGAGCAAGAAAGAATAAGAAGCATAACAAAGCTCTTGAGAGGGATTTGTGAGAGTGTGTGAATTGTTCTTGTAATGTTCTTGAACTTTCTCTAATAAGATTTGTGTTTAATCCTTCAAATTCTTCAACAAGGCGATGGTTGGATGTCGCACGGGCACACATCCCTCGTTCCCATTCTATGCAATTAGAATTTGAGTGACAGAACTTGTCGTCCGAGAAACAAGATCTTTCACCCAAATTCTATGCAAACAAAATAATGGTAATACACTATTTTAACTCCAACTCTTTTTTTCCATAATACAAACATAATAACTACTACAACATTCAATTTAATGAAGAAATGGCCAAATTTGTTTTTCACCAAAAAAAATCCTATTATTATAACATTCAATTTGAGAGACTTTAACATTCAATTTGTTTATATTATCCTTGTCCATGCCGTTGCTATCCATGCAAGTGTTGTTGGTTGCTATTGCTGCAAATTGAGCGATGACATATGGGAGAGATCGTGAGAGTAGGGCGATGAGAGAGATGGCTCATTGTTTTGTTTTTCGGCTTTTAGTGACAAAGGATATTTGGGTCCAAGAAGTATATAATTGATTAACTTTATAAGAAAATTTAGAGTGTGGCCTCTTTTGAAAAATGGAAGGTGGTTACATTCATAAATTTCCCAAAGTGAAAGCCATGTATTGAATTGATAATTAAGGGAATGAGAGTATTTTATTATTATTATTATTTTTGGTTTCTCCAATGGAATTCTTTTATTTCTTAGTTTCGCTAAATAAGATATGATTTAATTGGTAATTTTTCGCATTAAATAGTTCTGTTTAGTCTTCAATTTTTATTTTGAAATATGCGAAAGTACAAAATTAGGTTATATTTATTTTATTTCATTCTTTTAAAAAGATAGATAGATGGATGAAAGCCCTGAAATCTACTATTTTAACGCCTTACCTCCATTAAAATTTGAATTTAGGTGACAAACAATAATAAACTTAAAACTCACTCCGTTAAACCCTGAGGCAAAAGCAAAATAATTGGTTGTTTCTTCATTAAATAATTAAAAAAAATCTGAATTGATTTATTAATTAACCGATGATCGGATCTACGGACTAAATATGTCCTCAGTTTCATCTTTCTTTAAGATGTCATTTTTTTCAACTTTCTTGACATTTAACAGCACTCTTATCACTACAAGAATTTCAATTTTTTACAACATTATATATACAACATTTCTTAAAGATATATTGTAGCAAATAGTGTAGACAACGTTTTAATTTGAAAACGCTGTCAATAATTATTAATTTTAATTAATTATAATGTTAATTTTCAAAACATGGAGAAGTAAATTTTCAAAACATGGAGAAGTTATTTGTTACAAGCCACCGTACCTTTATTCCCTGCACCCTCCAATTAAAAATAACATTTAGTTTTTGTTGAAGGGATTTTTTTTATCACTTCAAACAAACTCGCGCTAAACTCACAATCTTCAATTTCCAAAAAAAAAAAAAAAAAATCACGAGCTTCAATCTCAATCTTCATTAACAATCTTCATAATGCTCTTATTGTTAACTTTAGATTAACAATAATGCTACATATCTCAAATTTTTTATTTTAAATATTTATCTCGAATAATGTAATATTTATTAATTGGTTGATAAGATAATATAATTAATTCATTTTGATTTTGTAAAGAATGTCATATCATTTGAGATAACTATTTGAGATAAAAAAATTTAGAATATGTAACATTATTCTTAAATTAAAACATTTGATTCAATTTCATTTAACAGAACCAAGAAGATATTACAAGGATTGTTTAGAAAAATAAAAGCTTATGGCTGAAATTGCAATAATTACTGAAATTTCTTGTAAGTTTTCTATCATTATCTCAACTGTATGTGTTGATTAGGCAATTTTTTCTCCATTTTTTACAATTTCAAATATTTCAGTTTTGAACATTGATTTTAGAGAAACAAAAGTTGTCTTCGACTTCACGATCTGGTAACTTCTTTAGCTCTTATTTTATTCCTTTTAATTTAGTTAAATTTTCAACTGCATGTATTAATTAGGTTTATTTTTCTCAGTTACGTAAGATTTCAAGTAATTTCAGTTAGGGCATTGAAAACCAAAACTGCCTTCGAATTTATTGATTTGGTAATAGCTTAATATCTTAGTTTATTCATTTAAATTTTGGCTAAATTTAGAGCTGCATGTGTTGAATCAGGCAATTAATTTTCGTGTCATATTTTATTTATACATTTTTAAATGGAGTTAAAATTAAATATATGTCTGTATGTGATTTTGGTACTTGTTTGGCCAAATTATGTAATTTATTTACTTCATTGTCTAGTGCTTATTATTTCATTCCTTTAAATTGTAGCAGCAGATTATATATTAACAAGTGAATGACTCATACTGGATAAAACCTGGTTGAATCTTCCAAGGTTTTAACATGACCTGGTGTTATAAAAAAAATTTAAAATTGCTTTTTATGTGTAGATTTTCTAAGCAGTATACGGATGGTGCTCGAAAGTTTATCAACATGGCTCAAGCAAGTACAAGGGATGGTGATTATACCACTTGCCAATGTGCTAAATGTCGAAATCTTTGTTCATAACATTTTGACATTGTTTACGAGCATTTGGTTATATAACTAGAATGAATCCTAATTACGTTACTTGGGTTCTCAAATGGGGAAAGTCCAAGCGTTCAATTACAATATACAAATTTAGAAATGTTTAATGCTTATGAGATGTATAGCGAAACTTATGATGAGCCTAATGAAGATACTGATAAATCTAGTGATGCATATAAGTAGCCTAATGATCATGAAGGAGTACCTCGTAAGAGAAAAGATGATGTTTTTATTTAGAAGGATGACGTTGAAGCTCCTTATTATCCGGGCTGTACAAAGTACACAAGGTTATCAGCAGCTACAGTTTTACTCAAATATAAAGTTGATAATAATGGTCTATTCGATAAAAGGTTTACAGAGTTACGTTAAATCCTTCTTCCTCTAGAGAATACTGTTGATGCAGTTTTTTCCGCGTGCCTCAACAGTGCCTCGAACCTTCAAACAGTGTCTCCAAGCAGCTCGAGCAGGACCGTCTGAACCTTCTGCTCGCGGCTTCAAACAGTGCCTCAATCCTTCTGCTCGCGATAAGCTCGATCTCGAGCAGGATTGCCTCCTTCGTCCTGTTCACTGCTGTCTTCTTCAGAACGGAGATTTCCCGGTCCTGTACTCACAGAAAACAGGGTCAGGGGTCGCCGGGCGTGTTCCGGCGAAAACCCTCCGACGCTCAAGTCGATGATCGGGTTGTTCTTTTGGTATCTCCTTAGTGAAGGAGACCGGAAAGATGAAAGGGTATTATTTCGCCCCTTTTGGATAAGTATGGTGTTTTTTCAGAAAGTTCAGATAAGAGAAATTATAAAATAACATGTATCAACTTACGGATTCTTTCTGAATCAGATTTTCCAACCCTCCGTGAGTCAAAAAATCCAACCCTTTTGCGGATCAATTTCTTGACCCATGTAACATTCCCTTTCGTTTCCTTTTGTACTCCATTTTTCCGTTCTTTCCATTTCAAATTGTCCACTCCGCGTTAGTAGTATCGAGTCCTCGACGATGGGATTAGTGTAATATTCTGCAGGGATGCTGTGGTGTCCCTTAGCTTGGATTCACGTGGCGAGATCACTATGTCGGGCATGTGCGCTAGGAATGATGACACCTTGGAGGCATGTGCTGAGCCATCGGCATGATATCACCACCATACCATGTGGGGCCACAGTCGAGACATTAAAAGGTGTCTTGGGATTACGAGAAAGCAGGTCGGGTTGCCATGGGCCAGGTCTTACATTCCGCCGTCCCATGGTGGCGCAACCCGGTTGTGCTCGGGGACTACATCCTGCGGCGAGGAAGGTGTGCTTCGGTTTCGACATTGACCGGCTTTGGTGGGTGGGCGACCTCGGCGAGAGAATGGAGTGCTTCGGTTCTCGACCTTGACCGGTTTTGACACGAGGAGGCGACCTCGGCGAGCGATGGTGTGCTCGGCTCTCGACCTTGACCGGCTTTGACACGGAGGCTGCTCGGGCGGGTTGTCCTCGGGGTGTTTTATTCGAACTAGAGGGGCTTGAGGGGCTGTCAGATATTACTCAAACACCGGTCCCCGGTTTCTAGTCTTTTGAGTGAAGCGAGATAAGGCTGGAAACTTCGATAATGATAGGTGGATCGCGGCCTTTTACGCTTCGCGTTTCCAGTTGTCTCCAGCTTAGGCTTTGGGACGCTTGAACTACTGCTCGGACTGCGATTGACCTAGGCTGCCTACTGCATCACTCACTGCTCGGGCTGCAATTGACTCAAGCATGAATGCAGTCCGCCTAAGACTTGAAGCTCGGGACTTACGGCCGTAGCGTTCTTCGCGGTACTTACCGCTCGGGCCTTTTAATTAGCCCTCGCTAGGCGCAGTCCGCTCAGAATTAGGGTTTGGGACGCTTCTTGCCGTGGCGTTCTTCGCGGTGCTACTGCTCGAGTCTTTTAATTGACCCTCGCTGAGCGCAGTCCACTTTGAGACTTACGGCTTTGGGACTTACGGTCGAGAGCTCATCTTGATCTTACGCTCGGGCGTTTTAATTGGCCGGAGCTTTTACGATGTTACTCTGCTCGGGCTGCAATTGACCCGAGCTTGCGCAGTCACGCCTAAGACTTAGGCTTTGGGACTTCGGCCGAGGCTCTTCTTGATCTTACGCTCGGGCCTTTTAATTGACCTAAGCTTTTACGATGTTACTCCTGTTCGGACGCTTTTAATTGACCCGAGCTTGCGCAGTCACGCTAAGACTTAGGCTTTGGGACTTCGGCGAGGCTCTTCTGATAACTCACTGCTCGGGACTGCGATTGACCCGAGCATGGCACCATCCACACTAAGACTTAGGCTTTGGGACTTCGGCCAGGAGGTCTTCTCGAGCTTCTCGTGCTCGGGCCTTTTAATTGACCCAAGCGTCTTCGAATCTACTCTCCTGCTCGGGCTGCAGTTGACCCAGCGTCTTCTTGTTATACTCACTGCTCGGGCATGCGATTGACCCGCTCATGCGCAGTCCACTTTAAGACTTAGGCTTTGGGACTTCGGCCAATGAGCTCTTCTGCTGTAACTCACTGCTCGGGACTGCAATTGACCCAAGCAGCGGCCAGTCAGCTGGGACTTCGGCGAAGTTCTTCGAACTTACGCTCGGGCACTGCAATTGACCAGGCGTCTTCTGCATTACTCACTGCTCGGGACTGCAATTGACCCGAGTGTGGCACGTCACGCTTAAGACTTAGGCTTTGGGACTTCGGCCGAGAGCTCTTCGATCTTACGCCGGGGCCTTTTAATTGACTCGAGCTCTTACGATGTTACTCACTGCTCGCGGTCTTGATTGACTGGAGCTTGGCGAATCCGTCTAATGACTTAGGCTTTGGGACTTCGGCTAGGAGTTCTTCTGAACTTACGCTCGAGCCTTTAATTGACCGGAAGCTTACGATGTTACTCGTGCTGCGGTCTTGATTGACTCGAGCTTGGCACGTCAGCCTAATGACTTAGGCTTTGGGACTTCGGCGAGGTTCTTCTTGAACCTCGCTCGAGCCTTTTAATTGACAGAGCTTAACCTGCTGTAACTCACTGCTCGGGCTTGCAATTGACCAGAGCTTGGGCAAGTCACTTTAATGACTTAGGCTTTGGGACTTCGGCGAGAGTTCTTACGAAACTTTTGCTCTTCATCTTGAACATACATTATGAATGTCTTTCCTATTCTTACATACATTTATACTTTTACATATCCCATCTTGGGACGAAATCTTACATTAGCATTTTATAATACAAGGGGACTTACTGGAAATACTTCCTCAGGAGTTGTGCATTCCACGGCCTCTTGACCTCTCGTCCGTCTGGATGAGCTATCTGGTATGTTCCTTGTCCTGCTAATTCTTCAGTTTTGCAGCTTTTTCCTCTTCAATTACCATGTCCAGGTTACCTGCTCATACGCATCCAAATACGAACGGATCGAAGGACTCCGCAGGTTATACCATGGTCTCCCCATCCGGATCCCATCCTTTAATCCTCTCAGAGATTGGGGATGGTTGAACGCACCAAGATCTAGGACCGATCTATGATATCTTTTGATAAACTCCCGGAGGGACTCTCCTTCTTCTCGCCTCACTCGACTGACTCCATCATGTCATCCTCGGGGTCACTACGCCCGAATTGTTCTCGCGAACTCCCCGCACATCCTGCTCAAAGCTCAAGATGCTTCCCGCAGGAGTCTGCATGGTACCAATCTCTCGCCCTTCCCTCCAGGTGAGTGGGAAGGCCCAGCATCTCCGAGTCGCCGACAATCCTTGCACCCTCGCCATGTCGTTGAACCGCTCTATGTGCACTAATGGATCACTTTTTCCCGAAAATTTCAGATCCGGAAGCAAAAGTCACGTGGGATCGTGACACCCATGATCTCCGCGGAGAGTGGAGATTCGTTGTCCAAAGATTATTCGCCGACTTGGACTCTTTCTGCTCCTCAAGATCTTCCACAACTCAGTGCCAACTCACAGACTTCTCCCTCCAACTCCTCCGCACGAGAGGTTGAGTCAGATCCTGCAAATGCCGACCGATCCCCTTCCTCCACGTTTGTTTCTTCCTCACCGCAACATTTGGTGCCCTAGGTCTTGGGCTTCGTCTCCCACATTTTTCCGAACATGAGCATTCCTCTACTGGACTCCGGACATCATTACATGCTTTTCTCCGTCCTCTCTCGGCTCTGCAAAAGGGAAGTCGAGTCTCCATCTGCTTTCCATCCGATCCATTCTTTCCTGGATCTCCCTGCTCGGGCCTCATTGGCCACTTCTCTTAAAGTTACTCGATTCTTCCGGACTTACTCCTCTTCTACTGCTTCCCTCATCGCTATGTTGTGTGTCTTGAATGTATTAGGAAATTAGGCTTTTGTGCCGATCCCCACGCATGGCGCCAAAAGATGTTGATGTAGTTTTTCCGCGTGCCTCAACAAGGTGCCTCGAACCTTCAAACAGTGCCTCCAAGCAGCTCGAGCAGGACTGTCTGAACCTTTTGCTCGCGATAAGCTCGATCTCAAGCAGGATTGCCTCCTTCGTCCTGTTCCGCTGTCTTCTTCAGAACGGAGATCTCCCGGTCCTGTACTAACGAAAAGCGGTCGGGGTTGCTGGGCGTGCTTAGTGAAAACCCTCCGACGCTCAAGTCAGTAATCGGGTTGTTCTTTTTGGTATCTTCCTTAGTGAAGGAGACCGGAAAGATGAAAGGGGTATTATTTCGCCTCCCCTTTTTGGATAAGTATGGTGTTTTTTCAGAAAGTTCAGATAAGAGAAATTAGAAAATAACTTGTATCAACTTACGGATTCTTTCTGAATCAGATTTTCCAACCCTCCGTGAGTCAAAAAATCCAACCCTTTTGCGGATCAATTTCTTCAACCCCTGTAACATTCCCTTTCGTTTCCTTTTGTACTCCATTTTTCCCGCTCTTTCCATTTCCAAGCTGTCCACTCCCACGTTAGTGGTATCTGGGTCCTTCTGACAGCTGGGATTGGTGTAATATTCCCTGGGGATGCGCGGCTGTCCCCTTAACCCGATTCACGTGGCCAGATCACTATGTCGGGCATGTGCGTGAGGAATGATGACACCTGGAGGCATGTGCCGGCCATCGGCAACAGTATCACCACCATACCATGTGGGGCCCTGGTCAGACATTAAAAGGTGTGCCGGGATTCTGAGAAAACGGGTTGAGTTGCCCTGGACCGGGTCTTACATTCCCTTTGTCCCATGACTGACGCAACCCAGTTGTGCTCGGGGACCTACATCCTGCGAGCAGGAAAGTGTGCTCGGTTTCGACATTGATCAGCTTTGACTGGGTGGACGACCTCGAGCAGATAATGGAGTACTCGGTTCTCGACCTTGACCAGTTTTGACCTGAGGAGACGACCTCGAGCAGGCAATGGTGTGCTCAACTCTCGACCTTGACCAGCTTTGACCTGGAGAGCTGCTCGGGCCAGGCTGTCCTCGGGGTATTTTATTCGAACTGAAGGGACTTCGAGGAACCTGTCTGATATTACCCAAACAAATACTATTCCAGATTCTATATATTCAATAAAAAGTTAGTGAAGGAATTTGACTTAGGATATGAAAAGATTGTTGTTTGTTTAGAAAAGAGAAAAAAGAAGTCAATATTCTTTGACTTACTATAGTGGGAGGTATGGCATTTTAATCATTATTTAATTAAAATTTTTTCTTTGTATTTTAATTATGCTTATTGTAAACATTTATTCAAGTAATAACTCCTTTCTTTAATTATTTTCAAGGTTTAATCTAGCGTCATAACTTAGATGTAATGCATATGAAAAAAAAATGTATGTGATAGCATTATTAATACATTGTTAAATTTGAAAGGAAAATCAAAAGATGGGTTGAAGTCTCGTAAAGATTTTGAGGAATTAGGAATTAGACTTGATTTGCATCAAAAAGTTTTGGAGAAGTAAGTTCCTATTTAAATATCAACAGTTATTAAAAAAATGTTTTGTTGTTTTAGTCTAACTTTAATAATATACGTACAACCTTCTAAACAAGCTGAAAAAAGACATAAGAAGGAACTTGCAGCTATAGTTGCAGCTCTTACAGATAAGAATGGAGAATTAAGATTGCAGATTTTGATTCGAATAATTCAAACTCTCCCCCCTTAACTATGAAAAAAAGAAAAAGATAAGAAAGGGTCTTACAAAGATTCATTTGGCTGCACATTCTAATGTAAGCCATGATTCAGTATTGTCAGCTTAGAATTTGCTGTTTTGATTATGTTTATATTTTGTTCTCTACCGGAATTAAAAAAAAAAAAAAGCAAAGAGAAAACATGTAGCTATCATAGATGAACTTGAAGAAATTAAGTTTAGTAAATCTGATTTTGATTGTTTAAAAAAGAATAATAAAAGGGGTCCTACACATGTCGATGTAAATTATGATTCAATACTATCAACTTAGAGTTATCTATTTTGATTACTTACTCTAATTTTAATCATGATTATATAGTCCTCTAAACAGACAACAAAAAGAGCAAAGGGAAAACATATAACTGCTATAGATGAGCCTGATGACAATGAGTTTAGTGACTTGATTCTCATAATTTAGTATTTTTATAAAAATGAAGAAAAAGTAAGAGGGTCCTGTAAAGATTGATGTTGTTGCGTCTGTTGATGGCCAATGTATAGATGTTTTGTTTAATGAAATTGGGTAGGCTGTTGATGATAATTCCATTAAATTGTCTTCTTATATTAACAGCTTGGTAAAATAAATGGTGCTTATAACATTGAATGGTTGGCATGAAGTTGATCAAGATTTAAGAAAAAGACTTTGGATTTGTGTTCACGTAGTGTACGATATGTGTTGATTTATCATAAATGTATATCTTCTAGTATTTCCTTTACTAATAAACATTTTCTACTACTGCAGCGACAATTCATCATTGATGATTGTCATAGAGGCTATATTTTTATGATGATAGGAAAGATTTGGAGAAAATACAAGTTAGGGTTGTCAAGAAAAATAAGAGTTGTGACTAAAAGTAGAGATGTAATCAACCACCTTGCTGCATGGAGAGAGGTAAAACCTCAAAACATCCAATTTGAGCAACAATGGAATAATTCATTATACATAGGAATTCTATGGTGTTTCAAGTCAACATGATTCTTCTAAATTGTATAAGAAAATGTTCATGTAATAATTCACTCACTTTTCAAGTTTGTTTAGTTGAAAAGTAAATATTTCCAAGCTTCAAGGGCAAAGCAAAAAAAGAGTTCATTGTACAGGCCATAAAAGACTTCCTCGTTTAAGACATGAAATGGTCATTTTTCTTGTTAAGTTTTTTTATTCTTATGTATTACCAATAGTTTAGTAATCAATTATATTTTGTAGATAAAACATAATCCACATTCATCTATTACTCGAGTTGACGTTTGGATTCGTGCCTATTCAGAGAAAGATGGAACTCCAATTAATGAAAAATTGCTGATAACTTGGTGATTAAAACTTGTTTTTATAAGTATTTTATTTACCAGTTAATTCTTTTGCTAATAAGAATTTAGGAACACATGCTTACAGGAAAAAAAAAAATATAAGAGGATACATTTGTTATTGTTAAGTATTAAAAAGAATTTAGATACCGTATATTCTAACTTAATAGTTAATATTACATTCTCTTATTTTTATTAATTTATTATTATTGAATATACATTTAAGTTTTAAACTATTGGTTATATTGAATTTTACTAAAGGCATATGGATTCAAAAAAGATAAATAAGATTAACAAAAGTACGTCAACAACTTAACATGCCTTTTTTTTTAAAAAAAAAAAATTCATGTTTTTTCTCTTAGGCACGGCCCATGGCGTGACACGCGTGAGCATGATACACTTGGGCACAACACTTATATTAGGTCAAGTGTAGGCAAAAAAAATTAAACACGACACAACACGATACAAAATACATAATGGGCACGGCAGCACGAGAATGAGCACGCATAGACCTTCGTTTGATGCCCAGCTCAGTCCATTAGCCATCTCTAATTGTAAGAATGTGTGAGATATGGTTTCCACACCTTGGCTACAAATCTAACAAATTGGAGTTGGCAAAATCTTTTTTTTCCCACAAGTTTTCTGTAATTGGGAGTAAGTTTCTAACTGTCCTCCAAAACAAAAATTTGATTTTCTTAAGCAAATTAAGAGTCCACAAATCCTTCCAATATTTAGATCCATTACTTATACAACTTGAGGTGTTGGAAAACTTTAACTAGAGAGCAATTTGATAACGACTTTTAACATAATAATGTCCTTTCTTGTTAAAGCGCCAAAGCACCTCATCATCTTTTGACCTTTTTGGCAAATCGATTTTAAGGATCATTTCTGCATTTTCTCCCAAAAAATGTTGTCGGATCAGACTTTTATTCCAGTATTAATTTTAAGAGTCAAATCATTTCAGCAATTGCAGCATCCTTGGGTAATAATGGTGTTGAGATTGGTTTAAATGTCACTGGTCTATGAATTCAATTATCCTTGTATACTTTCATTTTTTCATCTATTTCCAATCCTCCATCTGATGCTTTATTGTAAGACCTGTCTGCCCCATAATATACTCTTTTATATAAAAGATTGGTTAAAACTAACCTTAGCATTTAAAAAGTCAGATTGTTTGTAATATGTTGCCTGGAAGACTTTGGCTACTAAGGAGTTTGGGAACCACAGCAGTCTTCATCCTTGCTTGGCCACCAAAACTTGGTTAAAGCTAGTGAGACATCTGAATCCTAAACTTCTTCTGCTCTTTGCATAACTCAGCCTCCCACAGCTAGCCCAGGGAATTCCCCTTTTGTCTTTCTTTGAGCCCCACCAAAACCTGGCAACTGCTCTTTGAATATCATCACATAATTTCATAGGTATTTTAAAAACACTCATGGCATAGGCTAAGACAGCTTGTGCCACTTCGTTGATAATCACCTCTTTATCACCAGTAAAAAAAAAAAATTGTCTTGCAAGTTTGAAATCTTTCTCATAACTTTAAGCCTTACATCATGGAAGAAATCTATCTTTTTTCTTCCTATTACAGATGAGAGACCAAGGTATTTTTCATGCCTAGACACCACTTTGAGTTGGAGAGATGTCCTTGATTGCTACTACTTGTCTCTCTGGAATCTTGTCACTAAAGAACATAAAAGACCTGTCGTAATTGAAGACTTGTCCTGTGGCTGAGGTATAACATTAAAAAATGGCTTTTAGATGCTTACAACCTTCAATAAATGCCTTAATGAATATTAAACTGTCATCTTTGTTGAACTTTAAATGAGATATGGCTATATATTTGCTGAACTTTAAACCTTAGATTAACTTCTTTTTTTCTACATGCATCAACATATTAGAAAAACCTTCTGCGCACGTAATAAATATTTAAGGAAATAAAGGGTAGCCTTGTTTTAGTCCCCTTTGAGGTTGTATTAACCACTGCGTACTTCATTAATGAGCACAAAAAAGGATACGATAGTGATACATTTCAAGATTAATTTTTTCCACCTATCTGAAAATCCTAGTCTCCTCATTATTTCTTTAAAAAAAAAATCATTCAATTTTACCATAAGCTTTACTTGTGTCAAGATTAAAAGTTATTTTCCCATTTATCTTTCATTTGTTATGCCAAAACTAGTGAAAGCATTTATAGCTAATAATAATATTATCAGTAATAAGGCTATTCAGTATGAATGCACTCTGTGTGGGGGATGATGATTTGAGAAAGAATGGGCTTTAATATATTGTTTTAGAAATAATTCTGCTAATCACATTACAA
>CM046812.1:4428463-4549781 GCA_025617385.1 Murraya koenigii
TCGATCTCATACAACATATAAGAATTAAGTAATTTAGAAATTCATACCTCGATGTTTTGAGAAGATGAACAATTGAGAGTTGTAGATCCGCTTCCAAACGATCTTTCAACTTATGACTCAACTTTGATCAACATCTGGACGCATGTGGCTCTGCTTCACCACTCCCAATTACTAACTAGCTCCTCTTAGATATCTTCTTTAATTTTTCTTAAAATCCCTGAAATTCTCTCTCCTCTTTTTAAGAGAATAATACCCTTTTATAAGATTTTATGAAAAGCCCTATATGTTAGGATTAGGATTTCTATTTAAAATAGAATTTATCTTTTAACTATCTCTCCACCTACGTAAAAGTAGAAAGAATGTGTAACTAATTAGGAGACCGCTTTGTAAAATATTACAAGCCCCCATTTACACTTGAATATAACATATTAGGCCTTAACAAATATTATAATTATGATTTTCATCTAATATGCTAGTTTTTCTTACTTTTGGGTCTAGTGATGGTATTGTCAATTAAATGAGCTAACCCGGAGATCATTTGGGAACATACAATAGTGGCTACAATAATTAAATTTGTAATTAAACAAATATAATTATTTAATTCCAATTCTACTCCACTATAAGATTGGAATTGACCTCCATAATTGTATGCTCGAATATAATTCGCTCAAGCCACATTGATTTCTTTACTGCACAATCCTTTGTACCACATCGTTAATTTAAATTGATATCTTAACTGTCCAATCAATTTAATTACATCTTTTTCCTTGATACTTACTGGTTTTCTCTAATGATCATTTTCAACATATTTATTTATGTTAAGACACTCTGGCCAGAGAATTCTATGATCAAGTATTGAAAACCTATTAAGAGATGTGTCGTACAAATTCTATATTGTTAATCTACAATTTCAATACTTGTAATTGCTCCCCCCAAGATACCGGGTAATCTAAACTACATGTGTATGTCATGCCTATTGGTAACTCAAATGAAATAACAACTACACTCATGAAATCATAGCTAACTTAAAATTAAGATTACAGTAAATCAATGTCTATGAGATTTAATAAGTCTTACAGTTATTACTAGGTTAATTAAATCTCATATTAATCCAGTTCAATATAGACATACTACATTAATAAATTCATACATGATTAAGACAAATCATTCAATGAATTTATTATAGTCTATACCTAAATAAAGTGTCCAACTTTATTTATCAATTGCGAACTTATTTTATTTAATCATAAGATAACTTGTATTTATGTCTTCTGCGAATCTACACATAGTGATCGTATAAATACATATAATATGATTAAATGGACATTACTCAAAATATTAATGCAATTCAAGATATCTAAATAAATACTTAAAATATTTTATTAATCAGAAAATTAATATGCTTTAAAGAGCACATAACCCCAACATTTGTTGGGCACATCTGTGCTAAGCATCTGAGATTTTTCAACTGTTAATGGTGGTGCTAGTTGATCATTCATCTCCTTTATAACCTTAAGCATCATCCCTTCAAGAACAACATCTATTTGAACTTGGTTTAAGTTGGTTGAAGAGAACAACTACATAAAAATAGTCGCAGAACTCCTTCTCAACATCATCCTTCTCCTTGGTTTGACTATTCTCTATGCCTAAGATCTTACTCTTTATTTTCCTAATTCAAGCTTTGGAATGAAAGAACTTATTATTTTTTCTCCCCATTTTTTTTAGCTAATCAGCTCTCAATCTCTGCTTCCAGTATATCTAATCATTTATTAGTAAATTGTTGAGCATATTTTTATTTCGTTTGATCTCTTCCCCACTCCCATAGTGCTTGTAACTCTGCTTAACCTCTTTTAACTTCTTCATTAGCTTCTCCATTTCCTTTTACCTGCCCTCAAATTCTTCCTTACTCTAAAGCTTTAATTCAGTTAAAGAGTTCTTTACCGTCTTATGAAATTATTGTACTGAATTTTTAACACTTCAATCATGATGGCTGGACCATTTATTTTTCACTATATTTTTACATGCATCATAAGCACTTTATATATCCTCATAATGCATCCTAAAGAAAGTTCTTCCAGTATATTTCAACAAGTTACTTCTCTCTCTCACTTCCATCGTAATTGGAGAATGATCTAAAGTCTATGTTACCAAATTGGTAGCTACTACATGGTAATTTTTCACCTAATCTTTGCAACAAAAGAACCTGTCTAATCTTTCTTCAATAAATTGTGGACCAAACCTTCCATTAGACTAAGTAAAACGGTAGCCTGTTCATTCTATATTCACTAAATTAAATTCTTAAATTATTTCTCTAATGTCAGCAACCATACTCTAATTCCTATAATTCCCACCAGCTTTCATATGTATGTAGGATCTCATTGAAGACACTAAAACGCAGCCAAGGATAAGAGGACAGACTAGCTAATCTTTTAAGAAATGTCCATGTATGCTTCTTCTGCTTCATTTCAGGGTGGCCATAAACTCATGGGCACCTTCATATTTTGCCACTTTCATTTTGAACCACAATATTTATATAATGGTTATTATGAGAGTTAATATCAATTTGAACATCAACATCACAAAAAGGAGAAACACCTCTACTCGTGCCATTTCTTCTAACTGCAAAATAATTTTCAAAATTTAAGTTTCTACATTCATTTTGGCTTGCCTAGACCTCAATTTTTGTTCATAGAAGAACAAAATTTGGGGCCATGTATTTGGAGAATTTTCCTTATCTTTAGACGTCCTAGGATTCCCCAAACCCTGAAAGTTCCAGTTTAATGTTTTTACGGCTGTTGGAAGGGCTGGTCACCGATCTCCGCTGATACTTCTTCCTGCATTACCATTGAATCCTTCATTGTTGCCTTCTGTTGTTTCCCCACTTAGTTTAAGCTTAGTTCAGAGAAGACTGAGTTGTAATTGATTAATTGGGGGTTTTATTGGACTCTTCACTCTTGTTCTCTTTTGTTTTGGACTTTCGCATCTAATTTCACCTCCAGTTCTTTTGCTACCACTGACCCGTTAAGAGTACTCACCCTTAGTTTTTGTGTTTCTGGCCTGTAGCTTCCATTTTCTACCTTTAGGATTTTGCTTATGTTGTCCATTGTCTGCTTCCTATGCATCTGCTTCCTATGTTTAAGTGACCAAATTAGTTTCGTTGCAAAAAATAGTTTTAGTGACGAAAATATTTCATCACTAAAACTCTTTGACATGTAAAAATTATGTTTTAGCGACGAAATCGGTTTTGTCACAAAAAAAAATTTTAGCAACTAATAGACTTCAGCGCTTAAACTATTTAGCATGTTGATTATTTTCAAAGGTGACGAAGTAATTTTAGTCACTAATTGCTTTAGAAGGAAAAGATATAACGGCACCTTATGTTAAAATATTAAAAAGAATATTTAGTGCCAATAATTTCAGCTAATGCTCCTTTTAGGGGCAAAATTGCAAGTTAGTCGCTAAAGATCTAAGAAATCAATTTAAAGTGCATTTTCAATTTTTTTAATTGGTGTTATGAGTAATCTTTTATTAATTAACAAGTAATATAATTTTAAACATTCATAATAATAATTAAAAGTTAGAAAAATATTACCTTTTAATGATGAAATATTATTTGTCACTGAAAATACCTTTTAGTGACAAAATATTATTTTCACCAAAAACTCTTTTTAGCGACGAAATTATATGTTTTTTGCTAAAAGTATTTATTTAAAGATTTAAAGCGGTTAATTTTTCGTCAAAATTTTATACTTTTAGTGACGAAATTTAAATTTCACTGCTAAACAATGAGGAAATTTAAAAAAAAAAATTGGTTGATTATATTTTGCCAAAATTAGGTTTTAGCAAAGAATTTTAAATTTCATCTTCAAAAGCTTTAATTTTCTATGTATATATCATTTACTTCATTTCTTTCATTCTCTCATTCTCTAATATATAATTCTTATCCACTAATTCAATCTTTACTTCTTTTCTATTTTATTTTTAACATGTTAATCTTTAATTTCTTTCTCTTTTATTTTAATATAGTGTAATTTTTTTTTACTCATCTTATTTATTACAATTTATATTACTATTTTGTCTAGAAGTTAACTAATTATTGTTTGCATTTACTTGTAGAAAATATTAAAGATCAATTACACCAAGATGAAGAAAATCAAGAAATTTATATTCATTTGTAAAAAAAAAATTTCTTAGAATAGATATTAAATTTTATAATTATTTTTTTATTTTTCATCAATAATAACATTTCATTTTAAATTAATTAATTCTCTCTTTATCATAATGTCATTAATTATCATTGTAATTTAGGGTTAAAAATAATTGAAAATGTTTATTCGCACTAAATATTGGCAATTTTGCAATTTAGCGACTAACTTGCAATTTTGCCCCTAAAAGGAGCATTAGCTGAAATTATTGGCACTAAATATTCTTTTTAATATAATAACTAAACGTTAGAAAAATGATACCTTTCAACGATGAAATATTATTCGCCGTGAAAAATGCCTTTTGGTAATGAAATATTATTCGTCATGAAAACACCTTTTGGTTACAATATATTATTCATTGTGAAAAACGCCTTTTAATTCGTTACTAGAAGTATTTTTAGCTACTAAGGACTATTCGTTGCTAAAGTATTTTCAGCGATGGAATATTATTTGTTGCTATAAATACTTTTACAACAAAATAGTTTGTCACTAAAACTCACATCGCAACACATAAATGAACATATTATGTTTTTAGCGATGATTGGTTTCACCACTAGAAAGGACATTCAGTGACGAAATTTGAAAATTCATAGCAAAAAACCTAATGTGACACTCTTAACCAGACGAAGTGGCAACAAAATTTTTTTTGTCACTATAGCCTTTAGTGATGAAAATTATATGTTTTAGCCACGATTATTTTCGTGGCTAAAGTCTTTTTTGTTGTAGTGTTCTCATGCTTTCAACTTTCACCTCTTTAATCGATCTCTACATCTGCCGTATGGCAGATCTAACCCAACTAAGTTTACTCCTCTTGTTAGGAGTATTTTGCCCACCAAACAGTTAGCTACCTATAATCTTCACGCCTTTAGCCTTCAATTTACTCATAAAAGCAACCGTATCTTCTTCCTCTTCTTTAAATCTTGACACTTACGAATGAGCTATTTTGTATTCATGCTTTTTATTTTCTACTACGATAGTAATGACATTATTGCTTGCACTGGCAAATTTTAATAAACTTGTGTTAATTTCAAGTGGGGATATTAATTAGTCTTTCTTCCAAGGAGTTCTCTTTCTCTCCAAAAGAGAAAGAAATGGAAGGTACATGAGTCATTATGACTTTATATGTCACTCACATGTTGGGTGGTTCTTAAATAATTAAATACAGATTACCGTTGTTATAGATTGTGAGAGTTGATAATTGTTTGAACATTGGGATCATTAATTGAGGAAAAATTCTAATTAGTTATGTGTTATGCAGCGTTTTTATATAAGGATTTTTTTAAGCATAACACAACATGTAATTTATTATTATTATTATTATTATTACTACTACTACTCCTACTACTAATTAAGAAAAATTGCATAAATAAGAATAATAACAATAACAATAATATAATAATATTTTAATTGAGGATAAATATCATGATCCAACACAGACCTGACAATATATTGTCCGCTTTAAGTCTTAACAAGGTCCACACGGTTTTGTTTATGGGGCTGCCCATATACCCCAAAATGCTTCTCTACCTAATTCACCACAGTAGTACGATGGGCGGTACTAGTACTACCCCTAGTCCGAGGGCCAGTTACCCTACGAGTCACTCCATCACTCGCACGCGGTAGAGTTAAATTAGTGTCATTTCTAGGTGGCATTATCCTATTGGTCAACAAGTACATACATACAAAGAAATTCAATAAGCATTTCTTCCAAAATATGGATAAAATCACATACACACATACAAATAAGCTAATGACATGAAAGTCAAATTCACGAACCAAAACAAAAATTAGAAACATTAAAATAATTCATACAAATTAATTAACGAGAATAAATTTTTGACATATGTATAATCAGCTCTGTATTTTACCTATCATAATTTCTACGGTCCTAAAAATATGCAAGACCTCTATGGAATTTCACCCTTAAGCTATTGATCATTAACTTAGATGTCTATAGAACCATGCAACCTGGCTCTGCTAGTATATGTCATGACCCAGCCCAAAGCGGATAATATCTTGTCAAGTCTGGGTTGACTCATGACATATGCTTTGGGCCTTAACAAGGTCCGCACGATTTTGTTTCTAGGGTACCTATATACCATAAAATACATCTTGTCAATTAAGGTGGATCACCCTTTACAAATCTAACATCTTACCCATGTTTTGTCGATGTGGGATTTGCCTAGGACGTTACAACAAAAGTGAAATTATGAAATTTGAATAAGGATAAAATTGAGAGTTGAAGGAATGAGAATCTTCACTTTTAACTCCCTATAAGAATCAAGTTTTCATTCTTTAATCAAAAAATATGTAGACTTCATATATTTCATTCTCATTCACACTTCTATTTTAAAAAGTAAATATTATCAATCATTTTTATTTTAGATTCTAATTTTAAAATCCAATAAGTAAACACACTATAAGTTTTTAAATAATAAATTTATCAAACTGAAAGAATTAAAAGCTAAATAAATGATAAATTTCTTGCATTAACAATTTTGAGAGAGGGAGAGGGAGAGATATGGAGAAAAAGAAATTAGAAAAAGTGATAGAGTAACTTTTAATAAAGATGGGCAAATAAATTAGTGCTATTGCCATCATTTAATTAGCACACTGTCAGATTTGGAAAATATTAAATATATTTAAAATAAGGGTCCAGTTACCTTGCAACAGTTGCAAAGTATCCTAACTTTTTCCTTTTATGATTCAGCCAATAAATCTAATTGCTAAATTGTTCAACGATTGAGATGTGTTTAATTCGTTATTAACACTACAATCTGTTAGCATATGTATTTCTATAATGATGATTTTGATGATAACAAATATATTTTGAATTGATTTTAAAGAAGTTTTTAAATTGAATACAAGCTCACAAAGCCAAAAAATTTTTTAAGACAAAGAATAAATTTTCTAGGTAAAATTAATTTCCTATTAAGTTTGAAAATGACTAACTGATTATTTAGAGTAAATATGCAGCCTTTCTGGAAACAAACGAATAACCAACAAGAAGTAAAATTGAAATTTGTTTTTAAAAATAAACAGCTAACCGACATCTAGATAACAATGATCTGACAATTTGAAAATCTTTATAATAGTAACTTATTTAAGTCAAAATAGTGATTAGATAAATTGTTAACGGCGATCCTATAACCCTAAAGAGTTTGTAATGACTAGTTTTCTACTCTAATTATAAAAAGACTTATTCAAATACAAATTAAGGTTGAAAAACAACATCTATTACTGAACATTCAAAAGCAATCTAAGTTTAAATCCTTGTAATCATTTTTATTCACACATTGAGTCTTTATCTTGTAATAAAATATAGTGCGTGAAGGGAGTTGATTTGTAATTTTTTTCTTATAAATACAAAGTTGAGTGGTTGTAAATATTGAGATATATTTGGGTTAAGGGATTAAGAATAATCTCTTATTGTAAAGGTTCATTGACACATTAGAAGTCAATTGTAAGTGTTATTTAAATATGGAGGAGTGCTTAGTGAAATTCTTAAGTCCGGTAAGCTTAGAGGCGTAGACATAATGGTTGGTTGAACCATGTAAAAATTACGTATTTGCATTTCTCTATCATTTACTCTTTTATTCTATTACACTTAAGCTTTATTATTTTGAATTTAGTTAATTTGATTGAAGTGTTTTTAATTTTAACTTAACAATATTTTTAAAATTTCAATCCATCCTCCTCTTGGATTGCTTAATTAGCATTTTACAATCCTTATTGTTTATTACAAAATTATAAAAGCTAAAAGTTTTTAAATATTTACTTATATAAACTCATGTTTTTAAAATTTTTAATTTGATCTATTGACTTAGTTTGACAATAAAAATGAATGACAGTGTAAGGACAACAATGTAAAATCTCACATAAAATTTTTTAAACACATGCAAAATCGATAAGTGTAAACAATATTTTTTTTATTATATATTTAATATTGAAAGAATAAATTGAATATGTATTAAAAATATGATTATTAACGTTTTAATACTTTAAAAAATAGTAAAATAAAAATGTGAAACTTTAAAATAAAAAAAAATGTAAAAATATTAGGCACATTTTAATATTTTATCGTTACAAACTTTACTTTTTACTACTTTTTTGTTTTATTATTAGTTGACATGCTAATTTATTTGTACATACAATATGTTAGTTTACTTATAAAATACCAATTTTAACCTTGAAATTTAAAGGAGCTATTTTAATTTTTTAAAAATTTCTAAATGTAGTCTAACAAGTTCTCAAAAAAATGAACAAATAATAATATAAAAGGAAGCTAGTTTAATTTTTTTTTTTAAAGAATAGCTCAAAAGTTGAGTTTTATATTTCTTGAGAATTATCATTGTTTTTTTTTTTTTAGAGATATGAGCTTATTGTCACGAGATGAATATTTTACACTAAAACACGTCCGATACTTTAGATAACTTCTAACACAAAAGTTTCTAAGAAAGCCTATAAACTTCTTTAACTAGCTAAGTAAAGATATTTGTGGAAAAACTAGATTGAAGAAAGAGCAATATTGCCAAAGAGAGATCTTGTTACTGGAAAGAAAAGTATGTAAAGAGAACTTTATTTATTGTGCAAAATACTCATCTCTTGACATTATAAATATTTGTTGTAATAATAATTTATAATTTATTCTCGGTTAAAAATGATTAAATAGTAAATTTATTAATTTCTAAGTATTTTTTTAAACATACGATAGTTGCTTAATTTTTATTGTGACAACCTAAATTTTTTTGCGGTGGCTAATCAACTATCACAAAAGACCTTGCCACGATCATATTTACCTTCTCTGTATCCGTCTCGGTCATCATCACTCAAAGAGTTAAGGGTACATTTGATACATTATATTATATTACATTGTATTACTTTATTTAATACAAATATATTATATTATACTATATTATATTAACATTATATATATAAATATTGTATAGTGTTTGATATTACATTGTACTATTTAATTTTATATTAATATTAAATTATGATTATTTAAATTTATTATTGATTAGATTAAATTATTATTTTTATATTAATTATTAATACATAAATATAATATAATAATATTATAATTTAATTTATTTTTATACTTTTATTTATTATAATAAAAAATTAAACTATATTCAATGCCTCAATTAAAACAAAAGTTACAATCCAGCTTTCAAAACTTCCATATATAAGTAAGCTAAAAATAAATTATTAATTATGTTAAATTATTATTTTTATATTAATTATTAATACATAAATATAATATAATAATAATATAATATATTTTTTTATTTATTATAATACAAAATTAAACTATAATCAGTGCCTTAATTAAAACAAAAGTTAGTGCCTTGTATAATGCCCTCACAATCTAGCTTTTAAACCTTCCATATTTAAGTAAGCTATAAATTAATGTAAACAATATTATAATATTATATAATAAATTAATGTAAATAATATTATAATACTATAGAATATTATGTTTCAAAATATTATAAAATAATTAAAATTCTTTGCAAATATCATTTTATCTCAAAAAAAGAATTTATATGTAAAAGTTTATAACTTCTGTTGCTTATTTAATCTTACATAAAACATAAATAATGTAGTGTAATCAAACTATAAAAAAATAAGAGTAATGGTACGTTGCAAAAGCTACACTGGAGCGGACCCAATCTTAAAATTTCTTGGCTCTTTTTGTCCCTTTTTAATTTTTTATATTAATATTAAAAAGTTACAGGAATTGCAAAATAAGGAAATTCCTAAATCACACTTCCATCCCTAAATCATTCTTCGACAACTACTGACCACCATCACCACCGCCAGCCTGTTGTGGTTACTCGTCTGTTGCTGCTGCTGTTGAGCTAGCTGCTAAGCCCATCATCCTTGCCGGCTTAATGCATAAATTTGAATTAATGAAGGGTTGATATTTTGCATCTGTCTGAATTCATCGATTCGTATTAATTATTGATAGTGGGTGCTTGTAAAATATGAAAATAACGCCTTATGATAATATATAAAATGAAAATGGTGCTGGCAGTGGGTCATTGTAAGAAATGGGGAAAAAAAATGAACAGGAGTGAGTTGCTTTACAGATGTTGTATGGTGCGCCACTCACATAAATAATATCCGATTATAAATTTTATATGAAATTTAAAGTTAATTTTGAGTGAACACATCTTACAACATCTGTACGATAGATAGTCTTTTAAAACATATGGAAAATTTTTGAATAAGACAAAGAGCATTTACGAAAACAAAAATTATAATAAACTTTCTGAATTTATTTTCCCGCTCCGCTACTCTATTGAGCATGGGAAATTGGGAATTGCAGCACCTGCCAACAACTTTCATGCAAGTTTCCAAAAATGGGTATGTGATGTGACCGTATTAATAATGACTGTTTCAATAGTTGGTGACCCCTCAACGTCTGAAACTTTATATATAATCACGTGAAATGAAAATGCAGTTTATCTCGTGTTGTAATAAAAAACGTTAAAAATACGAAAGGACAGGAAGATGGAGGGAAGATAGAATAAATTATATTAGGATATTGCTAAGTTACGTAACTTACAGTCCCTCACAAATAAGTCGATTCAAATGAGGTCTTTTTCTTCTTATCCATTATATTATAGTATTAATTAATATTCTATTTATCTTTTATTTAATTTTTTTATTTAAATAGCATTCTCCTTATGAATATGTACTGTCTTTTTTTAAAAAGAAAAAGAAAGAAGTCTATTACTTACTTAATATCTTTCCAAATATTGGGTCTCTAAAATTTCATTTTCATTTTTTCCACGTCAAAGAAGATAAGCGTAGGCGCACGATACAGACTCTATGCGTGTAGTGTTAAATGACATATATGTCCAGTTAAAATAATACAGTAGCTCAATTAAGTTCGCTTATTTTGAAACGTGTTTCTATTTTATATTTCTTATCTAATCTAATAATTATAAGTATTTATTTAATTTTATAAAATTTTTAATTATTATTATTATTTAATTATTTTTTAGTAAAATTTTCAAAGACAACTATTTTGTCTTTGCTAACAAAATCTTAAATTTTATACTCCTTACTTATTATAAGTTTTTTTTCAAATTGTTAACAAGGTTTTTTTTTTAAATTATAAGAATATTTAAAACATCCTTTACTTATTTGATAATTTTATTTTATTCATTTTATAAAATAACTTTGAAAAATTATAAAATTATTAAAATAATTTTATAATTTTTAATAAAACTTTCATCAACAATCAATACAAATAAAATTTTACTAAATTTCATAATTTTTACTAAATAACTAATTTTTTTAGTAAAAGCTCTACTTATAAAACCTCGACTTAATTAAATTTTATTTAGAAAACTATATCAAATGAAAATTCAGTACATATTTTTTATTGTTTATCTAAGAGCTACAAATACATGATTTCATTGGCTATTTTCAAAAATTTTAACCTTATTTAGTTACTCTTTGAGTAGAGTTTTTGGAAATTAATAAGTCATTTTATTTTTACTAACAAAAGCTAATATTTTAGACTTTTCAAAAGTATGAGACTATTTAAACCTATTAAATTCTTATTTACACTTATTTTAAAACAAATATTTTTAAAAAATTTAAAATTTAAAATCTCAAAATTACATTTCGTCAATCTCGCCTACCTTTTGAAAAATAGAGATTTATAAATTTTTTTTAAAGAGTTAGATTATTTAAAATATATTTTATTTATTTCATAATTTTATTTTATTTTTACTACAATTAAACAACTTAAATATATATCTTTTTATAAAAACTCTATTTACAAAATTTTTATAAATAAAATATCTACTTAAATAAATTTTATTTAAAAAATTAATTTTGTAATTCATTAGGGAGTTACAGTGCTCAATCACGTGACCGACAGAGGAATAGTAATATGTATAACAAAAGTACAAATTACCCTCGCTCATCAGAAAGGGTATTTGAGTCATTAAATTTGATGTCGTCCGTTTTATATAGTCACGCATATTCATAGTCACGCGCAACTTTCTTGCCCCTCCACTCTTTAGTTAAACCGCCGTAAGAGAATAGAGAATAGGGGAAGAAATTCAATCGAGGAATTAATGGACAACTTTAACCCCGAAATCCTCTTTCTGTCCTTCGTTGTCTCAACGGCAATCCTCTACTACTACTACTACTTCATGATTAAGAATCGGCGGCCAAATTCACCGTCACTGCCGTCACCACCAAATAAACTTCCGATAATAGGTCACCTTCACCTCTTCTACAAAGAGCGCAAGCCACACAAAAGTTTCGCTAAAATCGCAGAGACACTGGGTCCCATATTTTACGTCCAACTCGGCCGAGTCCCCGCCGTTGTCGTCTCCTCTAAGGAGCTGGCCAAACAAGTTCTCAAAACTCACGACCAGGTCTT
Organism: Murraya koenigii; assembly: GCA_025617385.1. Lineage (NCBI taxonomy): Eukaryota > Viridiplantae > Streptophyta > Magnoliopsida > Sapindales > Rutaceae > Murraya > Murraya koenigii. The sequence goes on from CM046812.1 coordinate 4,441,082, forward strand.
CGCCAGCCGCCCAAGCTTCCTCAGCGCCAAGTACATCTCCGTCGGCCCCGCTGACGTCACCTTCTCCCGTACGGCGCTTACTGGCGCCAGGCTCGCAAGATATGCGTTACCGAGTTACTCAGCCCAAAACGAGTGAACTCTTTGAAAGTCGTCCTAGATAAGGAAGTGAACCGGTTTATGAGTCGCGTGAAAGCCCGGTGCGGGTCGGAAACAGACATGAGCGATCTCATTTTCGCTTTCGCTACTGATTTCTTTTGCCTTGCAGCTTTTGGGGTGAGGTTCATGGAAGATGAAGACGAACGCGAAGGGCGAAAGAGTAGATACCTGGCGAGTGTTTTTATAGAGGCCGAAGAGTTGCTGACTGGGTTTTATTATGGGGATTTTTTCTCGGAGTGGGTTTGGCCCGGCTGGCTCACTGGGTACACACCTAGGGTGATCAAGGGCTCTCGGAACTTGTTGGATTCTGTTGATGAGATTTTCGATAAGACTTCCAAGAGGAAGCAGCTGCAGGATTTATTGCATGGCAACGAAGATTTTATTGATGTTTTGCGTAGAGTCCAGAAAAGAGATGATTTGGATGTCCCCATCACTGATGACAATCTTAAGGCTATTGTTTCGGTAATTACAGCTTTTTTAATCGGCCAATTAATTCATATATATATTTCTTTTCTTATAATTAATTCAAGTAATCTCTTGTAAGAAAATTAAACAAACATGTGTTGTTGCATGATGCGGTGCTACTGGTGTACGCGCGCAGGACATGTTCGTGGCGGGAGTCGACCCGTCTACAGCAACGCTGGAATGGATAATGACAGATCTAGCCAGGCACCCGAGAGTGATGAAAAAGGCACAAGAAGAAGTTCGCAGAGTAGTTTCTGCTTCTGGGAGTGGGAGTGGGACAGTTGAGGAAAGCCATATCCAGCAACTCAAATACATGAAAGCTTTGATTAAGGAGTCAATGAGATTACACCCAGTTAACTTATTGATCCCAAGAGAGTCCTCCGACAAGTGCATGCTTGAAGGCTATGAGATACCGGCCAGAACTAGGATTCTAATCAACAACCATGCAATAGGGAGAGATCCCAAGTTGTTTGAAAACCCCAATGACTTCATTCCTGAGAGGTTTCAGCAGGAGGAAGATATTAAAGATTTTAAGGATGAAGATTTCAGGTTTATGCCGTTCGGAGGAGGAAGACGAGGTTGCCCAGGCTATGGTTTCGGATCGATTACCGTGCAATGGGCCGTGGCTAGACTTCTATATCATTTTGACTGGGCATTGCCTCCCGGAGTTGGCCCCGGTGACGTGGATCTTCGGGAGGTTTTTGGACTTGCTGCCAGGAAGAGGGTCCCTCTTGCGCTCATCCCAACACTCAATAGGGATTATGATTTCAACTCTAATAATTATGCTTAATCCACGTTTTTCTTCTTTGACAGCTATGCTACCATCAATCATTTCTAGGGGTGCGTGCTTATGATAGAAGTTATTCAGAATTTTAAATAAAATCACGAGGAAATCCCTTATTTTAAGTTTTTCTTACCCTTCAAGTGAGGCCTACTTACAGTTTGCTGTTAAATGCGTCCGTCGTAACAAATATTGTCCCGGTTGTAGGGTCAATTGAGACATACGACCGGGTGTGCAGAGTCTGCTGTAACTCATCAAGCTCCTTCTTTCAATCATAAATTGACATCATTTCTATTATGGCGCCCAATCAGATTATTGATTTCCATACTACATTATTGGAACATTATATTATTAATTGCCATCATTTCTAAGTGTTATTCAAAATTTTAAATAAAATCAAGAGGAAAGGCTTCTCCATCGCTTTTTCAATGTTTTCCTTTTATGATAATTGCTAAGTTAGTTTAAAAATAATATATATATATATATATATATATATATATATATATATATATATTTTATTTTTAATTTAAAAATAATAATAAAATAATATATATTATTACATTTTATAAATATTATAAATTACTTTTAAACTTAGTAAGACCCTGAATGGACATTATTTTTATTATGGCACCCAAATCATTTCTATGTCAAATTATTGATTTCTATACTAGATTATCAGGATATTATTAATTTTTTACTTAAATTATTTTTATATAGTATCAATGTTATAATTTTGTAAAAATATATTTTATCATTAAATTTTTATATTATTATTAATTTATTATCATTCTATTAACTTAAGTTAAAATTCTATCAATATCATAAACACATTTAAGACATTTTTAATTGAACTCAAAACTTTGCGTTTGTATTATAAAATAAACAATAAACAAACTATCAAATTAATAATAATATCTCTTAAAAAGTTTAGAAATTTGTTACCCTAGAAATCTCGACCCCTCCCTCTCTCACTGCCAAAGCTCCATCTTTGATGATCTCTCTCTTTGTCAAAGCTCCATCTTCGATCTCTCTGTCTCTCACTCACTGCTCCATCCACTGATGTGCTATCAATAATTCATTGTTGTCTCCATTGTGAGTTGTTGAATTTTTTAATGGTCATTACTTTTTTTTTCCTTAATTAAATTGTTTTTAGTTGTGATTAATATTTGAAACTAATAGATTATGATTTTAATTTTACATATGAATTTTTTATTAATGATGTTCTTCACTTGTAGTACTCTGCAATTCAAATTTGAGAATGACATATGTTTACCAAAAAAAAAAAAAATCTCACATTCTTCAAATTGGCTTATAAACAATCTGCCTTATCATCATGTATGCATCATTGCCTTATTCTATAATTACCTTGATTACACAGAATACTGAAAGAATTGATGCAAATATTTTTGTTCAATGTTTGTTTTTTATAGTTAACTTGTGAATTCTAGAATTGTTCATGTTCCAGCTGTCATAATTTTTCCACATTTTTTATTTTGTAGATCATGTCACCAACTACATATAATCTAAAAAGGAAAGATATCATAAAGGGTTTATTGAACCGGATGAATACAATATACCGTAGATGAAGAATGAGGTAGTGAAGATGGGTTGACCACTCCTCAAAATGTGTTGTTATTCATTACTAACCCAAAGAACAAGTAGGAAGATGTTATAGATTTTGAGGCAATCTTGTAGATTTTATTCGCACTCGTTGGAAGTGATAATGTTTGAAATCACTATGTTGCCAACTCTACATCCTAATTTACTATTTGATAGAGTGCTAAAAGCCATGCTACATACCTTAGGAGTTCATTTTTATGCAAAGCAAATTACATTAGTAAATGATAGTGGAAATGAACTACCACCTAGGATTGGAGGTATACATGGGCCACAAATAGACTTGAATGAGAATATTAGGCAAGAGATTGATGATGATGACAACCTTCTAAGACTAAAGGTAGAGATGGACCAAAAACTATTGTCAATAAAAATGTTTGGCATGATATTGATGATGATTTGTTGTCAGATTTTGATACGAAATTTGCTGTCAATGGTAGTTATATAAATAACCAAAACATAGTTAAGGGTATAGAAGTTGTGCATGATGCGAGATCTAGTTCTTATGATGAATCAATTGATGCAGATTCTCAACTGTTGGTGGATACATCTTATTCAAATTTTGATATAGGAACTACTAAACTTAAGGATTATATTAAAGTGCATATGTACGATCTAGGGCATGGTGGTAAGCATAAATTGAGGTTAGAAGATGTATTTGATTATGTTGACTACTTCAGACATGTGTTGGGTCAATTGAGGGTTGATAAAGGCTTTGAAATTACAAGGTGTGTAGTGAGCATAGGTGATTTTACTACAAATGTAAGATTAATGAGTGTCTGTGGTATGTAGTGGGAGGTACAATTAAAGGTAAATGTGGATTTGTAATCAAATAGTTATAAAAGAAGCATGACTGCAGGCAGACTGAAAATCAGTGAATGTGACCTGTAAATGGATAGTAGAGAAAATAAAGAACAAAATTGTTGTGGATTCTTATGTGAAGGTTTCTATTCTTCACGAGTTTATACAAGAGACCTTTGGTGTGAGGATATGGAATTTCATGCTGTATAGAGCTTAAGAGAGGTCAAGGATAAACATTCATAGAGATCATGCAAGGGGTTATGAGGATTTTTTTCAATATGTTGCAGTGATTCACAAGTATGATCCCAATGTAATTTGTGAGGTACTTTACGGTGCAACAACTAGGCCTTTTCAAAGATTCCTTATGGAATTTTCAATTAAAAATAATACACTGAACAATGGTTGTAGGCCGACACTAGATTGGACATATATCATTTGAAATCAAAATATAGTGGAGCTCTATTAGCTACTGTAGGTGTGGATGTTAATAATGAAATGGTTCCATTAGCAGTAATAGTGTGTGAAATAGAGAACACTAAAACCTAGAATTGATTTTTAAAAATTCTACATTCATATTTGATAATGGATCAAATTTAATAACCTTTTGCATCGATAGAAAAAAGGGTTTGTTGGGAGCAATTGAGATTACATGGCCTATTACATTTCATAGGCCATGTGCTAGATATGTATATGCTAACTTTTGAAAAGATCATCCTGGTGTTAGTTTGAGTAATTTGTTTGGAGGGCTTTCAGCAACACTAATAAGTATAACTACATAATTGTAATGAAAAAGCTGAAAAAAAAAAAGAACTTAGAGGCATAGCAGTGGTTGGAGACTGAACTTGCAAGACATGAATATAACAAGAATTGTTAATGACATAATTGTAAGTAGCAACACTTTGAAGTGGAGTAATAGCTAGATCTTACCCCACACAAAGAGACCTTGCTTCACCATACTTGAAGAGATTAGATGCATGTTTATAATATTATTCACATAGAGAAGAAAAAAAGCACATACTTAGTCCAACATTCCACCTAGAGTGAAAATATAATTGGATGATGCTTATGAAATAGAAAGCAAGATGAATGCAATGGCTTCTGATGATCTTCACTTTTAGGTATAAATCTTATTCGTTTTCATTATAATTAATTTTCACTATATGTGCTTCTTTTAATTATTGTTCATTTTCTTTCAGGTTAAAGACAAGAGTTATTATCCAAGAAGGAGATTCATTGTTGATCTGGTGAGTAGATCTTATCACTATAGTTATTGGGAATTAACTGGACTCCCTTGTGGTCATGTTATAGTTGCAATTAGTCATGCAAGATACACGATAAAAGAGTACTTACCAAAATACTTCACCAAGTAGGAGTACTTAAACACTTATACAATGATGTTTAACCTAATTCCTAATAACGTTACACGAAACCATTATGATAGGCCAAAACATTCTCCACCTAAGATTACTAAGAAGATTAGAAGACGAAAAAATTCAAGGAAGAGGATAGCCATTGAGCCAACGGGAAAAATAGATCATTCTATCTCTGCTGCTCTTTTTATACTGGGATGAACAACAATGCCAGAAAATACCTATTAAAACCATCGATATCAAGCAAATAAAAGCTCATAATCTGGCAAGTAATTACTGTTTTAATTACTTTTACATATAATGAGCTTAAATATTTATTGTTATATATGTAATTTTAAGTAGAGTGTTAGTGGACCGGAAGAAAGTTTTAATGCAGCAACTGCTTCGAAGAGGACAAAGAAAACAGTAAATGCTTATTTGAGTATGGAATAATTTTTAATTTGTTGTAGTTTTTGATAATTCCTTTATATTTATATATTTCAATTTAAATAAGCTGGTGGTACAGAAGAGAGTTTTACTAATAATAAGGAGGATGAGGTAATAAACATCAAAGGGATAATAGAGGAAGATGAGGTAGTAGAGAAACGATAACTAGAGGTAAAAGAGGTACTGTTTTATAATGATGCTTGATGTCTAGAAAAAATTATGCTTGTTATAGATAGTGAAGTTATAATTTATTTGTGTAGGCTGATATAAAGCTGGTAATCTTTATCTAAATCCAACTTAAGGCTCACAAGCCTCACATATTGTAGATGGTTAGTGAAGTGCTAGCATTAAGATATTATTTATTTGAAATGCACAACAAACTATTATTAGTGTATTAGGCTACTATATTTTTTGAATGCAAAACCTATGGTATTGTGGTAGGCTGCTATTATGAAAGTACTTTATTATTTTTGACATTCATTACATCTTAAACTATGTCTAGTATATTACTTTCTCATAAATAAGTCTACTACAAAGCCATTAATAAAAATTATGACTAATTTTAGCTGCACTTTAATGCATCGTACTTATTTATTCATCTTTATTACATTTTCATTTAGATGTGGTGATATGCATTTTTACATCTTTTACTGTCCATTCTGTCTATCTAAAATAATTTGTTAGGATTTTCCAACGTAGTACATACCATAACACATGACTGCACTCCATAATTACAGTATTTAGGGTAGAAAGTAAATTCTACAGGTTTCTCAGCTTGGCCCCTAAAATTAACACTTGGCCATTATCTTGTTTGAATTTATATGTGTGAAGACTAAAAGTATGTTTGGTTTTGAATGAAGATTGAATAAAGGTGGATATTTTGTGTTTCAATGAATTATAATATTTGCAATAACTTATAGGTACTATTTATGAATGATAAAGTTTTAAAATTTGAGTATTTGACTTGCCTTTTTCTTACTTTTCCAAATAGGGTTGCTGTTGTTGAAACGAGATTACTGGTGTGTTTATGAGCCTGCTAATATTAAAATAAGGTTGCTGGTGTTGAAATAAGACTATTGGTATATTTGAAATGGGGTTGCTGGTGTGTTTATGAGGCTAAATGGTGTTAAAATGAGGCTGCTAATGTGTTTGAAATGGGGTTAATGGTGTGTCTATGAGGCTGCTGTTATGTTTTTGCAATGAGGCTGCTAGTGTTGAAATGAGTTGGGTAGGCTTTTATAAGCTGGAAAGAAGTTGTCTTTTTATTCTAACAGATAATTTCTAAGATATTTTTATAATTGTTATTTTTTTTTAAAATGATAAAATCACCTTTTATGTCATGCGGGTAAAATTGACTTTTAACTTATTTTTTATTAAATATTAACATTTTTTTTCAATGGAATGATAGTAAATTGATAACAATATAAATATTTGGTAATAAAATGTGCTTTATACCAAACAACAATGCTAGAATAATTTAGGTAGGAAATTAATAACATATCTATATTATTATTCGTGAGGTGAGGTATGAATATAGTAAAAGGGAAATATATTTTGAGTAATAATATTTGTTTGAACGGCCCGCCTCAAACTTTATAGAGCAAATCTAATTAAATATTGCATCTAAACTTAAAATTTTTTTTACAAATAATAATAAAAAAATAAAATTTTCAAATACAATTATTAAACTACAGTAAAGAATCTAAAATTTTGTCAAATTATCTATTATCCTCAATATAATTTATTCTCGGTACTCCACATAAATGAATCATTCTTTCTGAAAATTAAATTATGATAAACTATAATGAGTATGAAATTCAGTAAGTAAATTAGTTTTATACTAAAATATATATATATATATATATATATATAAGATTTTATTATGCAAATAAATTTCATGTCATGATCTTTTGAAAATATTACAAAATAAATTATCAAAATTTTCAACGTGACCTAATTTCGGTAAAATCACGACAAATCATGGTGGAGAATCCGCAGCTTTCGTGGCTTGATCTGGGGCGTTCTAGCCATTTTCCAGTGACAAGGATGGCGTGGGGATAATCAACAGCTCTAAGAGTTTCTGACCGGTACCTTTCTTTGCCGATAAAATGGTAGGAAAATGAAACGGTGGTCAGGCTGGGTACGTGTTTCAGTCAGTTTTGGGTTGACATAAATTGATCTATTTTTTTAAACTCTTTCTTTCTCTTTATCTTTCTCTCTAAGTTTCTCTCTTTTTTCTCTTTTTTTTTTTTCCTTCCTTTTTCTTTCTCTTCTCATTTCTCTTTCTTCTTTTGTCATTTCTTTTTATTTCTTTCTCTTTCTATCTTTCTTTTTCTTTTTCTTCATAAGCCAAAATGACGTAAGTGCACATGTGAGAAGAGGTGATAAAATTTGACATCATATGAATAAATGAATTTAAAAAAATTTGACATGTTATGAATAAATGAATTTGGGTCGTTAAATTTGACACAATTATGAAATAGATTAGATTTGAGTCAACACAAATTTTTTATATCAACTTATGATTCAAAATTTTCACTCGTTAACCTAATTAATGATATAATTATTAAGTGAGTAATCGTGTCTGGTCAACCTAAATTTAATAACATGACTCACTAAAATATGACATTTTAAAATAAATTATAGGAATGCATTTGTAATTAACACAAATAAAATAAGAATAGATAAACTTAATCTAATGAGCAATTGGATAAAATTTTTTTAGTTGTCGTTAATTAAAAAAACAATTACTGTATAAAAAACCTAAATTGCTGCCAATTAAAATAAACCCCAAATTGCTGCAATTAAAAATAAAAACAACAAATTGCCACAATCCATATATAGACGTATTCACTTATTTTCTCTTATCCAAACGCCACACCTACTTTCTTTTTTATCTGCAAACACTCACTTAAATCTCAAATTTCAATTCTTGCAAGTTGCAAGACTGATCGACTGTTCTTGAGCTTAAACATTTATGGTTAGGTTGGTTTAAAAAGTAATTTCCCAATTATTTAAATATTGTATACAGTCTTTAATGGGTTTATTTTCTATTGCCTTCTACATCTATTTACTTATACTTTTGCTTTGAAAGTAATTGTTTTTAAATTTGTTTTTTTTGTTACTTTTTGGTTATTGCATTCCTCTGTTAGCAAATTAATGTTACAATCATTATTGATATTAATTTTTTTAGGTACAAAAATAACATGGAAATAGATCCAGATAACATCGAAACCTTTTTACATGGGCATCGGGTGAATTTGGAGGAATTAGAGCAATATGGTGACATTGATGTTCCAAAGAAACAACGCAAAAGGAGAAGAACATCTAAAGCATAGGGTATGTTCACTAAATTGCTATTAGATGCATATGAAGATGGAAAGGAAAGGTCTGTGTGTATGTGGAAAAATTTACATTAGTGAAAATACTTATGGGACTGGTAACATAATTAAGCATATTAAAAAATGTCCTAAGTTAAAAAAGTCACGTGACCCGTCAAATGGCTTTTAGACTATTCTGGTTCCACAGTGCCATGTTCTCCAGAATTTGATGAAGATGTCTTTCGTGAGTTGTTGTCTCCAGCAATTGTAAAGCATGGGTTACCTTTTCGGTTTGTTGAGTTTGATGCAGTTAGGGTATGTTTGGAATTGAGGTAAGTTATAACAGCTGTGAAAAAAAAGCTATAATTATAAAATAAAAGTTAATAATATGTAATAAATATAATTTTTAAATAATAATTTTAACAAAATTATTAAAAACATAATAAATTTTACATCGTACAAGTGAAAAATCATATTAACATGGCTAATATAGCTTAAAAGTTACAGCAGCTAATGTTTACCAAACACTTTAGTACTGCAGCTTAAAAGTTACAGCTGCCCAACCTCAATCTCAAACATACTCTTAGAGTGTATTTTGAATTTATGAATTTAGAGGTATAAAATGTTTATAGAAATACAACAATAGCAGATATCCTAAAGCTTATAATGCGGAAAGACTTAAGATTAAAGCTTTGTTAGAGAAGGTTCCTGATAGAATTTGTTTTACCTCTAATTTATGGACTGCTTGCACTACTGATGGATACATGACTCTTACTACACATTTTATTGACAAAAATTGGTTTTTACAAAAAAGTTATTATCTTTATAGACAGAATGGGTCTTGAGAAAAAGGTTTTTTCTATAACATTGGACAATGCTTCAGCTAATGAGGCATGTGTTATTATGTTATAATCTTAGTTGAAAATTAGGAAAGCAGCACTGTCTAATGGTGATTATTTACACATGGGTTGTTGTGCTCGTATTATCAATTTAATTGTTTAAAATGGATTAAAAACAATAGAAAGAGAACTTTATAAAATTCGTGACAGTGTGAAGTATGCAAAAGCATCTTAAGGTAGAAAACAAAAGTTTTTAGAGTGTGTTAATCAAATGTCCTTGGATAGGTAGAAAAACTTAAGATAAGTTGTTCTAACAAGATGAAATTTCACTTATATTATGCTTGATTGTGCACTTTATTACAAGTTGCTTTTTATCACTTGGCTTTAAGTGATTCTAATTATAAGTACTATCCTTTAGAAGATGAATAGAATAAATTAGAGAGAATTAGTAATTTTTGGTACTTTTTTATGAGATTATTTGCATAGTTTCTAGATCAAAGTATCCCGCTTCAAATTTGTACTTTACTAAAGTATTTGCAGCTTATGTAACTTTAAGGGAGTACTAAGAAAATGGGGAATGGGTATATGAAAGACATTGGCAAGAGGATGCTTGAGAAATTCTTAAAGCATTGGTCTGACTTTTGTACAATTTTGATAATAGCTGTTATCTTAGATCCTCATTACAAGTTTCAGTTTGTTGAGTGAGCATACAAAAAAGTTTATGGTGATGATTCAAATGAGTTAAAAAACACTAGAGAAAAGCTGTTTTCATTGTTTAATGAATATACGCTCATTTCGACTCAATCTACTAGTACACCATCTTCTGTGCAAGGTTCTGTTTCTCACTCAAATGAGAATAATGATAGAAAAGGCAGACGAAAATTGGATTCATGTCTTGGGATTAGTTTTATTTATATAGATATTTTTAATTGTAATTTATTCTTATTTACTTTATAGTTACATTTTATGTTTAATAAATTTTAATTACATTTCATGTTTGTTGAATTATTCTTTTCTTTTCTTTTTTTCCCATGTATTATAGGAATTTGATAATTTTGAGAGCATGAAATCTAGTTGTACCCAATAGACTCAGCTGGACCTTTATTTAAGTGAACCACGAGCTGATAGGAGTAACCACTTGGATATTTTAAGCTTTTAGAAAGACAATCAAATTTATTATCCTAAACTCAGTTCTATGGCTCGTGATGTTTTTAACCATTCCAATATCAACAATTGTGTCAGAATCAGCTTTTAGTGTGGATGGTCGAGTTCTTGATCAATTTTGGAGTTTGCTTAAGCCCAGAACAGTGGAATCAATAGTTTGCATTAGAGATTGGATTTTTGGACAAGAAGGTTATTTATTTTTTCAATTCTTTGTTCTTTATTAATATCATATTTGTTATTTGAGTTTGGTGGTAGATTTTGGATTATGGCTATTTGCAATTTTCAAATTAGATTTTGTTTGTTTATTTGATTTATAGTGTTGCTGCATGTCTTTTATAACTTCAGTTGTTCCTTTTTTTTTTTTTTTTTTTTTTTTACTTTAGTAAATGCAATGGCTTCTATGGATGAGCTGACCACAGATATACTTGAGCACAACAATTAATAGTTCTCCTCCATCCGAATATTATTAATAATTGACAGGTTTAATCATTTACTAATTTCTCTTGTTTTAAAATCATTTTTGCATTGAAATATACTTATATTTTATTCTAAATTAATTTGTAGGTTCTCATAGTCAGAATTGAAGATGATTCTCACTTTTTTTTTTTTTTTGTGAAGGAAAAACATATATATGGACTATATGGACTATGATGTTCTATTTTGTAAAATTCTATATAGCTTTAGAATTTCAATGGTCTAAATATGTAATATTTTGATAAATTTATATATTTTATAACATCGATATATTATAATATATATAGGCACGCAGGAGCTCTTCTTAGCATCAGTTCCGTCATGCTTATAGGAGGATGCTATCGAGGAGCCTAAAACTCTCATTAACGTAGTTATCTCCTGTCCTGCCTATTACTATGAAGGGACCTTGCTTACTAAGACTATTTCAAAGTCTAGGGGGTTTACCTACTCGACTATATATATATATATATATATATATATAATGAAATACAATTTGCGTCAATTAAGTGTCCAATATTTGATATAAATCTTATTTAATATATAGATATAAATCATTTATTATCTCCAATTCAAGTCTTTTTCGTTATTTAACATGAATCAATCATACTTTCTAAAAATGAATCACAATAAAGTATAATTAGTATGAAATTCAGTAAGTAAACTAATTTTTATATACCAAAATACATATATAAAATTATATAATACACATGAATGACATGTTATGGTCTTTTGAAAATATCATAAAACAAATTATCAAAATCTATTTTTGTCATTATCATAATTTCATATTTTTTTTCAAATCACTTATTTGAGTTATCTTCATTTAATTACTACTTTGTAGGATTCTCACTTAACTTTCTAATCTTTGGACTTCACGTGAACATCATTCACCTATTTTTATAATATCTAGAGTGTTCTCCATTAACTGAGTAACAAATTCAAAAAAGCAAGCAAAATTGTAAAAGTTACTTTCTTTCTTCAAAATTTATTTGCTAAAATTCACTTTCATATTTCATAGAAAACATAATACATTTTCATATTTATGCCAATGAATCTTTCATACATACTTATGCCCATGTACATAATCATGCTAATTACATTAATATACTTCACATAAATATATGGGTAGCATATAGTTCTACATTATTACATATCAAAATAAACTTTTCAAACATAAGAACATATAATATTGTTTATTATGATTCGTTTTAGAAGTCTAATTTACTTACTTTTTTATATCTACATGTAATAAATGCATATTTATCATCAGCCCAAAATTAATAATCAAATTCTTATAAAATAAAATCAAACCATAATTATAAATTTTAATATGTTTAAAATTGCTCATTTTAAACATATTTTAATTTTAACCTTAAATAATCTCAATTTAAAACTATACATTACCAAAATGCCCTCATAATCATAAAATTACTGAAATACTCTCGAAATCATAATTTACTAAATTATCCTTAAAATTCTGAAATCATAAATTATCAAACCATACTCCAATTCTAATTATACCAAAATATCCTTGATTTAAAAAATTATAAATTGACCCTCAAAGTTTAAAATTACCAAAATGCCCTCCCTGACTAACAGTGACTGAAAAAGTTGGACTAGATATTTAAACCGTGCTGAATCCAATGGTGGCAGCCATGAACTTCGATGTGTGGCGACGGTGCCAAATCAAGCTTCACAATCGTGCTTGCTTAAGCAGCTGATCATTAGTGATTTGGCAGCTTTGTTGGCTATTGCCAGTTGAGAATTGAAGAGGTTGTAGTGAGGAATGAAACCTAACGAACAACATAGCCTAATTCCAGGGAAATCATGACGGATCGTGGTGGAGATGCCATGACTTTTGTGGCTTAATCTGCGGTGTTCTAACTATTGTTCTATTATGTGGATGGCGTAGGGATAACCAACGGCTTAAGAACTTTCGATCGATACCTTCCTCTGCCGGGGGAGTGGTTTAAAAATGAAATGGTGGCTGGGTCGGGTTTGGGTTGACCTGGTTTGATCTAGTTTTTCTCAAACTCTCTCTCTCTCTGTTTTCTCTTTTCCTCTCGTTTTCTCTTTTCTTTCTTCCTTTTTCTTTTCTCCATCCTTTCTCTTTTCTTTAATCTCCGGTTTGCACCGTGAATAAAATTGCTCTTAGGTGTACATTGCTTTATCTTTGACATTCTTAATTTTCTTTTACTCATGGGTGTTATATCGGGGAAATTGTCAATAATAGCCCCTTTAGTTTATCCTTTTTCATTTTTAACTTTTTTAATTTTTCTTTATTTTTTTTAGCCAAATATTTACTGTATGGACTAAAAACTCATGCTATGTTTATGTTAATTTCAAAAATACTAACTATTTTGTCTTTTATGATTTTGGTAAATTTCTCTTGAATCCTTGGAGTTTGATAATTTTATACATTATTTATTCTTCTATCATTTCTATATCTTCGTCCTATTCTTTCTAAAATTTTTATTAATTCTTTATAAAAATATATTTTTGTTCTAGATCATAAAAATCTATAAATCCTAATTCTTCATAATTATCTTGTCCAACATTAATTAATAGTCTTTTTTCTTGTTCTAAACTTATTATTTCTTGGTTTATATTTTCCATATAAAGATTAACTTTATTTTCCCAACTAAATGTCATTCTTTTTATGGTGTGACACATAACTCTAATTCTATTCCAAGCTTCAAATTCTGGATCATTATTCATGATGTCTCTGTTTTATACCAATATATTAAAAATTTAATGAATTCATCAATAAATTTCATTCGTTTATTTAATATTATTTCATCTTCATTGGTGTTTATATTAAATCTTTCTCTTTGTTCTTGCATTAAGTCTAATTCAATATTTCTTATATTATTCTTACTTTCTTTTATTTCTTTTACCAATTTTCTTATTTCATCCTTATCTTCTATTCTTAACGTATACATTGCATCAACAATATTCGTTATTGGTTCCATATTTATTTCTCAAATTCTTATTTTCTGAATTATCTTATAATTTTATTAATATTATTCATATATGTATGGCTCTGATTTTTATTATACTTTTATTAATATATGAATATGGCTCTGATACCATTTCTTTTGGGGGGTCCGAAGACTAAAAACCTAGTTAATATAATCAATATAGTTAATATAGTCAATAAAGATAATAATAATGTCATATTTTATTATGTCAACATCAAGTACATAATTTATACAAGAGTGCATATTACAATAAGAGATAAATCAACATCTTATATATTTTATATAATATATTCTACTATTGAAAGAGATTTGTGATAATGATTACAAATATTATTTATGAAATTCATGAGGATTTTGTCCTTTTCTTTATTGATGGAGTTTTCTAATCTTATTGGTGGTAAAGAAGTCATATGAATTGACCTCCCATGTTCCCCATCCTTCTTTCCTCATTTTGGCTTCAAGTATTGCCATCTCCCAGTCTATTTGGATCATATATATTTTTTCTTGTAAATTATCCAATTCAATCTGATTTATTATTTTTCTTTCTAATTCATTGGGTAATCCTATATTTTTATAGCTAATAATCCTTCTTTTGATATTAATTCTCTCTTAGAAAACATGTATGCTTCATAATCCCATGTTCCATAATTTATTTGTACAACTATGGTGTTACGATTATATGAGATTTTTATTTTTTCATTTATCCAACTTATTTTAGTTATTCCAAATTCTTTTAATAATTTTTCATGATATTTTTCCATATTACAAAATTTCAAAGATAATTTCCTTCCCTTCCCATCAAACATAAATCTTTCCATAAACCTTTACCACCGAAAGATAAGAACTCGAATTATTACCTCTATCCTTTATTGTATAAAAGGAATTTTCCTATACTACTCACGGAGTGACCTTACGCCTATATGTGACTTCGTCCTTGACCTCCCTAAACACGCCTTCTCCTCTGGCTAACACTCGGGATAAATGGACGATCTCTTGAGCTTCATCTGTTTCCTTTAGTGTATGGAATTTTCCTTATATCCAATAATGGATATAGGTTTCCTTCTTCTTTCTTATGGGGCTGTTTGGTTTATCTAGATTATATGTTTATTTGGGTTGAGATTGGAAAAATGTTTTATTTTTGCATTTTTATTATGCGGAGAAATTTGTAGAGAGTTTTTCTGAATTGAATGAGGCTTTTGATGATCGGTTGATCGATCTCTTTTTTCGATCTTGATCTTCTCCTCCTGGTTTATTGATCTTTATATAGAGGTTACATTATTGTTGTTTATCTTTTTCCCTTTACAAGTGTGCGGTTGAGGGAAAAGATAATGACATCTTATCTTTCTCCTTTACGGTGTATGGTTGGAGAAAAGATAAATATAACTAATACTTATTATGGCAGACAACTTTATGTAGTGGCGCTTACAAAGTCAAAAGTCTATTACATTATTACAATATGACAAATGAATAAAACAAAGAGCTATATTATTTATTGTTGTCGACGCAGGCGACAAGACTTCTTTTCTTTACTTTATCTCCATCAATCTGCATGCCTGCTGTAAAGTAACTGGGCTTGATGGGAATCTCATCGTGGTTATCTCATGTATGAAGTCTAGAAGTATTTCAGATGGTGACTCTCCACCTTCGCTGTCGTGAAGATATAATTATTGAATTTTATGATTGTCCTGTATTTTCTATTATGCAGGTCTTTAACAATGCTCCGGATAGCTTTTATTCCTCGAGCTCTTCGGTCCTTATCCATGCTTTATTGAATTGTGAGGTCATTGTATATTACTGTTCCCACTTGAGTTGAAAATTTCTAGTAACATGACCCATCAGTAATCATGTAAAAGGCCCAGTATTCTATGTTATTGGTGTATTCAGGACTTATGGTGTAGAATTTAAGATATATTTGTCTCTTTTTGGCAAATTTAGAGATTTCTTTTATGAGGAGTTCATCAAAACTGGCTAGTTCTTTTAGGTTTATGTCAGGGTATATCATACAAGAAATCCATACCTTGCTATTTTTCCAACAAGGATCTGGATCCGCATCCTTTATTGCTATCATTCTTGGATAGACATTTTTCCCTGGTGATTTATGGATGGTGTTTTTGTATGAACAGATAGAATATATCCAGGTGGTTACCTGTTTATAATCTTCTTCTTTTGGATTTAAAGGGAGATTATCATCTTCTGAAACAAAGGGATTTATGTTGACAGTCCGTTTATTGTCTTTACCTGTTGCACAGATGGTTATGGTTTTATTTTTCTGGACTATTGGATCACTGATTGGATCTGAATTTATTGAATCGTTGAATGGATCCTGTTTTATTGGGCCTCTGATAGAGTCCTGATTTATTGAATCCCTGGGAGATTCTTGATTTATTGGATCGCTGATAGGATCCTGTGGAACGGGTCCACTCGTCGCTTCCAAGCATTTATTGGATTTATTTGGAGTCTACTGATTAGGTTGTTCCAAGAAGAAATCAGTCTATCTACTCCATCATTATGTGTTTCAAATATTTCCCTTAAACAGTCTATGGCGTCAAGGGCTTGATAGCATCGACTTTCAGTAGATTTATTTCAGAATTTATTTTAGAGATTTCTTTCTCCATTGTTTATGGTTCTTGACTAAATTCTATGTTCCTAGATAAAAATCTGCAAGATAATTGTCGGATCCTTTGATATAATTGACTTTAAAAGTATATAAAGATAAAAATACTTGCCATCTATGAATTAGATCTATCTTGAGGTTCATTTGGTAATTTATTAAATATTAAAGATTTACACTCGAGTATTATCGGTTTCTATAGTAAATTCTTTAGCAATTAAAAATAATGAAAATTTTTAATTCCTTTTAATATTGCAATTAATTCTTTTCATGGGTTGTATAATTTTGTTCTACTTGAATTTAGTGTTCCACTTGTGTATCTACATATTTCATTTAAGTCAGTTTTTAGTATTGCTTCCCAGTATAAATCACTGGCATCTGTTTGTAAAATTAGATTATCTGTTGGTTCTGGTAATCTTAGTTTAGGTAAGTTTTTACATTCTTCTTTTAATTGTTTAACTGTTCATGTATGTTCTTCTTTCCATCCTTGAAGATTATTTTTCTTTACATGATTTTTGTAAGGATTTCTTTTCTTAGCTAAATTTTATATAAATCCTTCTGCATAGTTTAAACATCCTAAGAATTTTTGTATTTATTTTTATTTTCCAGTTTATCAGGAAATTGTCTAATTTTTTCACTTATATGTGACTGTAATTTGATTCCTGTATTATTGAGTATCATTCCTAAGAATTCTATTTCATTTTGACATATTTTTGCTTTTTTCTCACTTAATACTATTCCTTTTTCTTTACATGTTTGTGCAAAATCTTTTAAGTGTTCAACATGTTCTTAAAATATCATATACATAAACTATTAAATACGTTTTATTTCGTAATAAATCATCCATTCTTCTTTGATATATTTGTGGTGCATTTTTAATCCAAATGGCATTACCAACCATTCATAATGGCCTTGAGGTGTACTAAAAGTCTGTATATTTTATACTATCTTCTTCCATTTTTGTTTGCCAAAATCCCGATTTACAATCAAATTTAGAATAATATGTATTTCCTTTTAGTAAATTTATTAATACTTCTTTCTTAGGTAAGAAATATCCATCAAATTTAGTATATTTATTTAATTCTTTGTAATTTATAACCATTCTAGCTTTTCCTCTAACTTGTTCACTATGTTTCATTACCATAAAGTTTGGACTAGAATGAGGACTAAAACTTTGTCTTATCAAATTTAAATTTAATAATTCTTTTAATTGTATTTTAAATTCGTGATATCATCTTGGGTATATACCATTGGTCTTACTCTAATGGTTACTGGGTTCTATTAATTCTATCTTAGCTCTTAGATTTTTAGGATTCCATAAGGCTAAAGGGTTTTCATGATATACTTCTTGTAATTGTTTCTTAATTTCATCTAAAGAGATCAAATTATTTTGTAATTGTTGTTTATCAAAAAGATCTTATAAGTGTAATCACCACGTTCAGTAATGACTCGTATGGTTTAAATATACGAGGTAGTCGAAGGATATGACCACATGGTGTCTTTAGGTTTATATTATATAAAGTTTGTTGATAACTTTGGAATTGACTAAGGAAATCATTTCCTAAGAGTAAATCTTGTTTTAATGTATTAAATTGAATTATATGTTTTAATAAGATAATTTTATTGCCAAGAATAATTGGAACTTGTGATTTATAAAATACTAAAGATGCTTGAGTATTTGTGATACCTATAAGTTTTATTCCCGAAACTGAGAATTTATTCCATTCTTTTAGTAAAAATGATTTACCTAATGTAATTTCACTTCATGTATCTATTATTGCACATGTAGTAATATTAGTTTCAGGAAATGTTAATTCTATGTAAGTGCCTAAAGGGAATTTTATAGTATTCATTTATCCAGTTTGCCACATTGTTATTTTTAGGCAAAATTCTGTTGTTTGACTATCCATTTTAATATATAATCCTTCAGAAGTAATATTATAATTTATGTGTTTTAAGAAACTCATTCCTAATATTATATCATATATTTCATTTTGAGCAAATCCTGAGTCTATAAAACATGGTATTCTAAATAATAGTCTTCCTAAATATGTGGGTACAATTACTTCTTTTGTGCATATTCTAAGGTTTCCATTAAAATCTTTGTATTTATATTCGCCTGTCGTGGTGTGTTCTACTAATCCTTTATTTTTAAGGATATTTATATGATTATGACTTGAACCTGTATCTATTAATATTTTTGGTCCTTCTGTAAATTCTATTCCATTAAAATATTTTCCTATTATCACTAAACTTCCATCAGATGTATTATCTAGTATTAATATTTCTTTGTATGCATTATATTTAGATTGTTTTTCTTTTATGTTAATTCCTTTGAGGAGTTGTTTATTACTAAATTGTATTGGTATCATTTGGTTTTTAGTATCTTCGTCTAATTCAGGTTTGTCATCTTTTATATCGAGATTATAGGTTATAGGTAAATTAGGGATTTGTAATATTGGTTCTATGCTTTTTCCTAAATCCTGAAATTCTTTTCCTATTTCTATATATGGTTTATTACTATATATTTCTCCGTAATTGCTATTACGAGAAAGAATATAGTCGTGAGTAATAAAAGGTCATTATTTTATTTCAGGGTTTCATTATATCTTTTTCTTTAATTCAAAATGTAAACCGAGTGTATCATTTATATTTTTATCTTTTATATGTACACAATATCTAGGATAACACGTAAATAAAAATTTCTTATAACATAAATTTCCTTCTATAGTTCCTAAGTGTGCTAATTCGAGGTCTATAAATCTTTGGTCATGTAAACTAAGTATTATAGGTGAATTTATTCCTTCTCTAAATAAGGATTTTACTAATATTTGTATTCCAGCTAGGTATACATATTGTATTTTATCTCTAATTTTATCACTTTTGATTTTATTTAAAGTGGCTTCTATGCCTCTAGAATTTAATAGGCTTAGTTTAATATTTCCTCTACTTTGTGTTATATCTATACCTTTTTCTTGTTCTTGATATTCATGAATGATTATATTTCTTCTTTTAAAAAATTGTTGTATATTTTTTAAAACTGTATTATCTGAATTTCTTAAATTTAAAGATATTCTTGATATTTCTTTTAATTTTTTCTGATTTAATTGTACAGTTAATTGATATCCATCTCTATTTTCTTGTTGTTCTATTTCGTTTTCTATTTCTATGTCTTCTATATTTTCTATTTCAGAATTCTGTTTCTGATTCATCAGGTTCTGTTTCTAAAGAAGTTGTACTAACAGATTCTGTATCACTATAACTTTCATATATTTCAATATGGTAACAATTTATGTTTTCGTTATCAGATAATAATTCTAGATCTGGTTTTATTTCTTGATATTCTAGTTCTGCTATTCTGACTTTTTTCTGTTTACATTCTGGGCTTATATGTCCTTTTTGTCCGCAATTCCAGCATTTACATTCTTTATGGTCTTTTTTAGTTTTCTCATTATATTTTCTTTTATAATACCTCCTATAAGGTTTTCTTTTGAATTTTTTATTTTTCCAATATTTTCTATAATGTTTTTTATATCTCCTTTTGTTTTTATATTTATCTCTATATCCTTGTTTACGTTTTCTATGTTTTTTATGATATAGTGGTTTACATCCCCATTGATTTGGTGCATCTACTTGATCACGAAGAAATCATCATGGCATTTTTTACTTTTTTATATAATTGTCTTTCTATACATATATCCTTTAGTTTTCTTATGACAAATTCTACTCTAGATCCTAATGTATTTGGTATTAATTTTCCTATCTCTGTTGATCTGTATGTATTCCATTCTTTAACAAAATAAGTATTCCATGGTGATGGTAATTTGTTCATATACATATCATAATATATTGTTTGATCATCATTCATTGTAAAATTGTTTATAATAATATTTCGGAATTCACATGTATAATTTTTATATGGCATAAATTGCATATTTGTAGATTCATTAAATGTTGTCTTGCTAAAAGTTTTTCCTTTTGTATTTCTTGTTGTTTACGATCTTCCCAATTTTCTCCTAGAAATTCATCTCTTATATAGTTTGTGAATTTATCTAATCCTTCACTAATTCCTTTTCTAAGTTCTTGTTTAGTTGCTAATCTTATTAAAGTTTTTGTTTCGTCAGTTATTCCATCCCACCAGTTTTGTATATTACCAGTGAAACTCATTATTAACAATTCTATCCATAGATCAAATTTTTCTTCTGTATTTTGAGCATCCCAATCATTATTCTGTTTATTAAATATAAACATTATTTTCATATCATTTGACCAACTTATTAATGTTTTACTTGGGTCTTTTCTACAATCTATATCTAATTTACTTCCCATAGGTTTA
Source organism: Murraya koenigii (assembly GCA_025617385.1). Classification (NCBI taxonomy): domain Eukaryota; kingdom Viridiplantae; phylum Streptophyta; class Magnoliopsida; order Sapindales; family Rutaceae; genus Murraya; species Murraya koenigii. The sequence goes on from CM046812.1 coordinate 4,462,423, forward strand.
ATAGGTTCATTTTCAGTTTTATATTCAGGTATGTATTCTTCTGGATACATTTTATAATATGGTTTTTTATTGGATACTAATGCTTGATTATGTGCTCTTACTCCTTTATCAGTAACGAATATACGAGGGTTTTCAGGTTTTATACTTGGTTCAGTTGATGGTGCTCCAACATTCATATTTACATTAAATCCTAGTGTTTCTAGGTTTAAATCTTCTAATGATAATTTATCAAATTGTTCTTCTAAATTATCTATTTATTATTCACTGCTTGAACTTAATTCTTTAGGTTCATCAATTTTTATTCCTTTTTGTTTGATATCGGTTTTTTCTTTATTTTTTGATCTTTTTATTGTTTCTTGTAACTGTTTTTGAAATTCTTCTTCTTTTCTCAGTATTTCTGGCATAGCCGTAATTCTCATTCTTTCATCAAATGATCCTTTGACTATTTCTCCAAATTGTATTTTATCTTTATGTCTAATTGATTCTTTTAATTATTTTTGTGCTTCTAGGAATGCTGATTTCTTTCCTAGTTTTGTTTTTATTTCAAAAACTTCAATCTTTAGGAGTTTAATTTCTTCAATTATTGTTTTAATATGTAATAACATTTGTTTATTTAGTTCATTAATTTCTGCAATATGTTTATCCATTTTGTATTTTTCTGGATCTTAAAGATATTTTCATTGGAAGGGTATTATTGTGATTTTAATATATTTTGGTTGATTTTGAAAGAAATAAGTTTAGAGGGTTATTTTGGAAAATTATAAAAGTATTTGGGTTATTGTTGTAAATTTCCCGTTATATCGTCCCCCTCAATTTATCTCGTGAAATTGATACAAATAACTTTAAAATAGTTTATTTTTTCATAAATAATCTTCAAAAGTTTTAACTATCATAATTAGCCAAACATAAACGTTTAGGACCAAACTGTCATTTCGTTATCTCTCACACAATTTTTTCTCTCTATTCATCATCACTGAGTCTTTCCGATCGCGTAATCCTCTGAAATTCAGCTATCAACGACTAAAGCAGTCGATCGATTATTTAGTTTTTGTCAGTAATTTTTTTTTAAATGATAATCGTAGGTGCCGCGAGATGGGCAGCTCCCACCGCGCCCAGCTGTCGCACCAATCGGGCCAGTCGCACTAAATTCTTCATTGCATGCTCTCTAAAATTTGGTGCTACAGTGTGCCTGTCGCACATAATTTGTACAATACGGTGCATGTCGCATTAAATTCTAATGTAACTAATAAATATTTTTTAATTTATCATTGATTTTTTTTTTATTTTTTAAATTATATATTTGTAATTTAATAATACTATATTTGTAACAGGAACATGGCAGAATCTGAGTATATACCGGGTATGATGCATATACCTTACAGTGATCATTTTCTTGGGTATATTACAAGCATGCGTAAATTAGATATAGTCATAAAAGCCATTGAGGGAAAGTTAACAAAATGATAATTGTAATTATTCAAAAAAGATATATTTTGATATTTCTTGCAGTGTCGAAGCTTTCCATTCAGTGGTGTCATTATGCATAATTTATTGCTTAGACAAGTAGACTGTAATGAGATAGATCAGTTATAGTTTGAAATTGGTGAGCATTTGATATGCTTATCAATTGGAGAGTGGCATTTAGTTACGAGACTTTTTTGGGGTGAAGACACTGTACCCAAAACGATAAAAAAGAATAATAAGCTACTTAATATGTATTTTGATGGTTTGTTTCGCCACTTAAATTTGGGTGATTTTGACGAAAGATTTGGTAACTTAGACTTCGACGCTATGGACAACATTGATGCAGTAAAGATTGCACTATTTTATTTTGTAGACAGAGTACTAAATGGAAGAAAAGTTCACAATTAGATTAATTTCTCATTGCTTAACGAAGTGGATGACATTGATCACTTTCAAAATCGTCCATGGGGTCATTTGTCATGGGAAACGACATAAGACAGTCTTGAAAATAAATTGAATGGTAAAATAAATAAATTTAAGAAGACTCACTTGGAAAAACCAAATCATAATATTGAAAAGTATAATGTTTACAGCTTTATATCTAGAGTTCAGTTATGTTAAAATCGCACTTTATTTAAATTATTTTGTTCGATAATTTGTTTGATAATAGTGAATGTTTAATACTTTTTCAATATTCTCACTTTACTTATTGTAGGCATGGATGTTCGAAGTGATTGGAGGGCTGCCATCACAGTGGGTCATGAGGACTAAAAAGAAGATTCCACGCATCGTGCAATGGAAGCCCATTACTTCCTCCAAAATAAACTTCACTGAGGTTTATTCATTGTTCAATGATAACTCTCGTCTTGTAAGTAATGCATATCGATAATTGTATATTACTACTTTTTATATTACTAAATAATACTAGATGATTATATTAACCTAAAATTTGGGTTGAATTATCGCAAGAAAATGTTTTACAGAGCCGAACTCAAAGGAGAAAGCCCAAAAATATTGGCATACTGTAAAAGATTGTGTTCCACATATCCCAAGTTGGGTCTGTAATGTGAGTATCCTTTAGTGCTTCATACTAGATGATTTTTTTTTTTTTTTTTTTTAAAAAAGGGGAGGAGGGTGGGCAAGCCCAAAGAGTTTTACCCCTCCCCACCCCCAAGACTCGAACCCGGTCGCTACTGAATCTAGAACCGACTATGGCGACTAACCCGACTACGACCTTGGGGCCATACTAGATGATTACAAATGGCTCTTTTTGTAGTAAATTATTTACCTATTTTAAATATTACTTTGTGTAGCATCAACTATCCATCAACGCACCTCCTATTGCAAAGCAAACAGAGAAGAATCAAAACACCATGAGTGCCACTAGCCCAACACCGGAGCCACAAAATTTTGTTAAGGATGAACTTTATGTAGATGACCATCATTAGCAAACACACGAATCCAATGACACATATGATTCGGAGGTTATAAATCATTTATTTTCTTTATATATATATATATATATATATATATATATATATATATATATATATGTATTTATACTTATATTTTTTATTCGAGGACAAAATATAATAATGATTATACCATTCGACGGATAGACAAGATTGATTGTTTAATATGTGAATTAAAGTCAACTTTTGAGACAGAGCGCAAAGAACATAAAGAATTTAGAGAAGCGGTGATGAGATTTATTGGTTCATATACTGAACGCTCACACGGTCCTTTTCCGACTACATGCTCGTATAATAAATTTAACAGTTAACTATTGCGTTCTTTTAGCTTTTAATCTGATGTTAATTAAATATGTCCATCCTGACAAACGGATAGGCCCAAAATGATTGTGGGTATATACTAACGTGGAGAATGAGAATATTTCAACTCCTATATCATTGTATAGCTTTTATGGGGATATCAACAGGGAGAGCGTGCAAATCCTTAAGGAGGCACCGCCGGATATTAGTAAGTTTGGCCGTCCATTAGACGATCTTATGGATTGTCAGATCGACGAACAAACGAGTGTGGATATAAATCCACTTCGAGAATTGCAAGATCCAAGTGTATGCAATGAGTTCGACCAGTGGTTTACTGGTAACATTACAGTGGATCATTCAGTCCCATACTTGCACTCGTTTTTTCAAGTACTTTTGGGTCATGCTTCAATGGGATGGCTAGTTGGCGAGGTAATTTTTTGGAACATAAATCTATTCTGTCGTTCATGTATTATGATTGTATCCTAAATTGACCAATAGTTTTCTATTCTATTCATCCACAACAGTATTCGAATGCACTATCTCAGCAGATCACACATACAGACACATATTTTTTGGTATTTAGTTTACAGAACATATATTCATCGTATTTACAACTTAAATTTTGTTAATTTCTTATTTCTTAAGTATTTGATATTTTGTTGCACCGCCCACATTTCATAATTCTTCGATTTACATCCTCACCGGCAGAAGGTATTCTTATCTCTTTACGACGACCAGATGGTGGTGCTTCTACTGGTGGATAAACTTGTATCTCTTGGATTTTATCTAAAACTTTCCAATGCTTCACTGGTTGTGTATAAGCCTTTACGAATGATTCCTTGGTGTAAAATTTAGAACAAAGGCTTATATAATCTACTCGGACAGTTAAACAAGCAGTAATTGCATGCGCACCGACGAGTGAATCTAAGTCGAATACTCTAGATAAGCAAGTTTTATTTTATATGTCAACTAATCTCTCATTGACACCACCACCCAAAATATGAAATCGATGTGGAGAAACAGGACGGACGATCATCCTTTCGGCCCAATATCTTCTCTCAATGATCGTTTCATCCGCCTAACTTATTAGCCAAGTACTCATCAATTCAGCCACAAGTTTTCTATCATAAAATCATTACTGCATTTTTTTTCTAAAGTGATCAATAAGATGAGTAATAAAAAATTTTCACAGTTCCTTCATAAAAGAGTTCACGCTTTCCGCGATGTTAATGGTAAGAATACTGTATCTCCTGCATTCAAACTCAAACATTGCCCAATTACATGTACTTATATTATTCTTCAAGTAATCGGCTGCACTGGAGTGGAGCATTCACAAAGCCTCAAGTTGTCGTCTGAATTCTTTATGTTCATATGCTTTTGTGGATTTTATAAAGATAGGTTTAAAATCATCCCAAACAGCTTTGAATATCATGAATTTTTTTTTTCTGTTACTTGTTACATAGTAAAAACAAATGCCATGAGTAATATTACGAAATACTTTAAGAACAGATCTCTTGATAGAAGTGCATCGATCAAAGATAAATACTAAGTCTGGCATATCGTCAATCACTCTATGTAACTTTGTCATAAACCATTCCCCAGCATCATTATTCTCTGAATCCAAAACTCTAATGGGTAATGGATATAATTGATTATTTCCATCTAAACATGTTACAACAAACACGCTTCCCCAATATAGGCCCTTTAGATGAGTTCCATCTACGGCAATCACCGGTCTAATATACTGATTAAAACCCTTGACAGAAGATCTAAGAGCTACAAAATAGTATAAGAAATTACTATCTTAGTGCCCTGTCTTCCCAAAGATGATGTCGCAGAAAATGAAAATGACATTTGAGATTGGCATTTATTCCTCCAACCTTTCAAACATCTTATGATCCCGTTCAAAGTGAGTAACTGTACCTTCATTTGCAACCTTCAAAACATGAGAGTATTTAGGTAGTAATTTATATGACTCTGTAAGATTCTCTCGAACAATTTCAAGACCAACTTCTCTAACCTGATATACTTACTGGTATGTTAAATAAATATCATATTCTTTCTCGCATGTCTACTCTGATATTATTCGGAGTATATATCTTTTTTTCCTGGATATATTTGTCCGCAATAATATGACCAACAACTCAGCTCCTAACTTGGTGACAGCCGTCAGACAACATCTCATTATGACATGTATGTACATTGTCAATTCTCCTGACTACCCAATAAACATTCTGCTCGTTTGAAGGTCTCGTTACTCGAATATGCTATTTACATGATTTCGAAGAACACTGAGCCTCGAAACGTGTTGTTGTGGACCGTGTAATCTTGAAATTAAACTTATACCGAAGGTTAACTTTGCGCAGATCCAATATTAACTCATTCTTCTCAGCGAACAACTTGCCCATACCAATATCATCTGAATTGCAACATCTAACAAAGTATAGAGCAAACAAGTGTGATGGCACAACTGGAGCAAAACTTATAAGAGCGTCAACTATTGTCCTCATCATACGACCTGTTGGAGCAATAAATTGATTGTTCCTGCTATTAGTAGCAATATTATCTTGATGTTCATCCTTATTGTTAAAAGGAATATCGGAAGGACCAACACCCTCATCATCAATTGAACTACTGCAGCGAGTGGCCCTCATATTATTATACATCTCTACAGGAACATTATCTGCTTCTATGTTGCCCATGTTGTCAATAGGATCATTATTGTCACAGAAATAATTGTTGTGAAATGGAGAGTAACATTCTTCTGATGATGTCTTTGGTAGTAACACCTCTTTTCCAACATCAGTCAACGCAATGTCTTTATCATCGTTGGTGTTATTATTGTCGTAAAGTGGAGAGTAGTATTGCTATAATAACGTTGTCCTTGGTAACACCTCTTCTTCAACGTCGGGGACAGAGGAGGATTCTACAAATGTCTCAACATCTTAGCTCGGAACTCTAGGAGATATGGTAACAAATATAAGAATACATCTTGGTCATATCAGAGGCTAAATGTAACACAACCTTGACCATTTCATCATTACATATGTTCATGGGTAGTAAACATGAATGATTGGTTGTGTTATTAGACCTCAATGTTGTCTTCTTGATATTATATTCATTAGCATTTATTTGTAAAATCTTGTATATTCTTGAAAGAAGCTGAGGAAACATACAATCTTTTCTAACAAAAAATGTTGTATTTTTAGCATTCATATAATTCATCCAGCCATCTGCTGATGTCTCCCACCAACTATTATAACACAGTTCAAGTACAACTAAATCCACCAATCCTGACATAATTAAAAAAAATAAATTTATCATACAGTAGAAAACATAATTATTAAAAAATAAAATATATTAAAACTGCATTTAGGTGCGACAGGGCGCTTGTCGGACACACATTAGGTGCGACATGCACCTTGTCGCACCAAACCTGGTTAAATAGACTGTCTATCGCACTAAAATTTAGTGCAACAGGTAAGAAAGTACATATATTCTCTCGACGGCACATAAACATAACTCTAACGCTACAAACACTTTTTCGTATATTTTTAACATTTCATTATGCATACTACACAACAGAAATTCATAACAGTTATAGAAATAATTATATAATTAACTTATGTTACCTAGGTTTTTAATACATAAATATAAGGATGCTTGATTTTTGCTATTAAACTTCACTGTTTCGTTTTAAACTGCTGATGAAGATTAAAAATGGGTACTTAGTTATGAAAAGATGGATAGAAATTGGAAGAACTTTTATTATTTTATTTTCATATGTAATTTGATGAAGATACGGCTGAGTTTTTGTCTAGTTTCATTCTGATTTAGCTGAAGACACAGCTGAGTGTGAACGTATGGTGTGTTGGCTGCTGGTGTAGCTAATCGTGGCTCGTGGGTTTGGTTTTTAGTTGTAAGGAAGATGAAGGTTAAAGAAATAAAAATTAAATATAGAGAATAATTTGAGATAAAATAATTTTGTTTAATTATTTTTGATAGAATATAAAATGAAGGTTATTTTTAAAATTTTAAAATTTGTAATGACTATTTCTATTAATTTTTTATTTATCTCACTAGCTTTCACTATTAATTATCTTTGTTTATTTTCAAAAGTACCCTTAATCATCTTTTTGGAATAAGTGAAAAATATTAGACGAAATGCTCCGGTCAGCTACCATATGGCTTGAGTACTTTATTTCTGACAGAGAGAGCATGCGTGGTCTGACTCGTGTCCCAACTCTTACTAAGTGAATCAAGTGCTATTCCATCATCACTGATAAGTATTTTTAAAATCTTCTATCAAAATTATTTTCTTATTAACAATATATTTTCTTCTCGAACTTTCTTCATTGCTCCAGAGTTCTTCATAAGGAACTTAATGTCCCAAACCATGGTTGCTGCACTTGTACCTATGCTAGCAAAAAAAACATTCTACAATAAAAGAAATAATGAAAAAAAACAATTTATTTACACTTCTTAAATTAAGAAATGAAGCTGCTAAATATATATCGGTTTTGTAAATTTAACCATGAACAATGCTTTGATGTGAATATGTGATCCTAAGTAATTAACCTTAACTTTAATGCTATGTTTATGTATTAGAATATGAGTGAGGAGTGTGAATTCCTCACACTCTAGTATTTACTTATATATTTTAAGAGAGAAGTGAGATTTTCACTCCGATGAAGGAAGACAAGAAATTTTTTTTTTTCTCTTATTTTATTAAATTTAATATAATTATATTTAATAAAATAAAATAAAATAAATCATATTTATTTAAATAATATTATTATTATGTTATTTTATAAAATTACATTTTATTAAAAATAATAATATTAACTTATTTAAATATGATATTAATATATTTAGTTAAAAATAATAATTTACATTGATTCTAAGTTTAAAATACTTAAAAATAATATTATCATATTCATAGAGAATTAATAATATTACTATATACTATCTTTATTTGAAAATATAATATTATTATATTTATTTAAAAATAATAGTATTATATTTATTTAATGTTAACAATTAATAATAATAAATTGTTTACAGTAAGAAAATACTAATTTTGTATTATATTATTAATAATAATGTTTCATTTATGTTGCTCTTATTAATAATTTTTAAAATTACAATTAGTAAAAAGCAGTGATTTACATAATTAAAAATATTAATAATTTTTATTGATTTACAAATATAATAAAACAAATATTGTATTTTTAAATAATTTTTATTAAGTTTATAATTAAAAATTATAATACTTTAAATAAGGATAAAACTATAATTTGAAACTATTTACTTACAATTTAAAAAAAGTAAACAAATAAATTAGATTCCGTTTCCAATTCCATACTATTAATTTAATATAAATAAATAATCTAGTCCCACTCTTCATAATTTGTACTTTAATTCAAAATATAAACGCTACCTAAATCTATATTCTTTGTAAATTTGAAATAACACATCAACTATATCCTCATGCTCTATTCTGATTATATTTTGAAGTTCTCCCATCGGTTAAAGTTTGAAGAATTCCAAAAGGGCTGGCGTATTCAGGCTCAATACGCTGTTGTATTCCTGCAGATATTTCTCTTTCTAACCACACAATTACTAGGATACCTATTGTAATTACCAATACATAAATCAAAATAAGAGAAAGCACCCATATGATCCCATAGACCTCTTATAAGAATTCAAATTTGGAGAACGAATTGATATCTTGTACTTTGGGTAGCATGCACAAAGTTCTTTGAAGTTTCCTTCTAGGTGTCGAATCATTCGTGTGATTTTATCGATCTAACCCATGGAAGCATTGAAACAGGAGATGAAGGAAAGTTGTGGAGATGATTGAGAGCACAAAGGTAATATTTAAAAATTCAATTTTTTTTTGTGGATTGTTTAGACATTTCACTTTAAAACAAGAAAAATAGGACTATTGAGACAAAAAAGAAGGTCAAGCAAAAACCCAAGGCCTGAATCAACCATTCTAGTCAGATTTTTAGAGCCCGGATGTTTTTTGGGTTGAGTTCAGCAAATATCAACTTATCCAAGCCCAATAACCCAGATACAAAATGTCAATTGCAAAATCTTCTTTCTCTCTCTCTCTTTTTTTTTTTTTTTTAATTTTCTTGTGGAGCACCCCTCTAAATTTCTTGTAAAACACCTTTGCTTTGCAGGTATGCCCATTTAAATTTCTTATACAACACCTTCGAAAATATACCCATTTAAACGTACAGAGAGTAATATCTATTTCTAAAAGCACTCATTTTTATTCTACCATGACCCCTTATGCAGCTATTTCTGCTTGAACCCATTAAAAATGCAAATCTCTTTCTACATGCTATCTTGAGAAATGGTCACAGCAATTATCTATTATTCTAACTTTTCGCATCCCCTCTCGTAAAAATGAGCTCCCTAACACTCTTCAAATTAAGATTCACATAAATGGCATTAAGTTCAATCCTACCAAGTATGCCGAGTATGTTAACAGTAGTTTTGTTCACCTTAAGAAAAACTCTGTTGAAGAAGATCTGTGTCAAAGGTTAGAGCTGCAAACTCTTCTTCTGTCTTCAAGTCAATGGCGTGCATTGATACCACGGATTCATTTTCTTCAAAATAATAATTAAACAATTCTTCAAAGAACTTTATTAATGGCATCTCCTCTCTCTTTGCCATATTCTGTCTCTAAATAGAGAATCAAATTTGGAAAATATTAAACATCTTTAAAATAAAAATGTTTTGCTAACCATCTACTGACCAACAGGACATTAGAAGCTTGAATATATTGAAGGTTAAATATCTAATGACTGCATTCAAACGATAAGGGGCAATCTCAACAACAATTTGTGGCCAAACATATAATTTATGGCAGGGAAGAGAAGATACCGAAAAAGTTAAAAGGTGATCATTCACTTCATAAAGTTGTCGAAAAAAGGAAAACATACATCACGATCGATCGTATCAGTGTTCTACTACGAGTGCGCCAAAACGTTTGTCGCGCCTCTTGTGTTAAATGGGCATGTGATTTTTCAATGTTTTGTAACTCTTCTGCGTGCCACAGAAAACAATGCATGTGATCATATCAATGATTCAGTGGCTGGTGGGGATGGGACCACTCAAATTCCGAAACGAATCAGGTGAAATTTAATAAATGCTTTCTACGACTAAGCTACTGATCCCAACTAACCGGGCTAACTTATCTCACCGCTCAGCTTGTGGGCCACAGATCACATAACCACCTTTGCTGAGCTATGATCACATGTCATCAATCTGAGTAACAATCTCATGATCGCTTGTTGCGCTGACTGTGAAACAACAGTGTGCCTTCTTAACTTAACAGAATAAACTCGTATGCATATGAATATATCTTTTATTTTTGCCATGTGACTCCAGGTATTATTAAATCAAAATATCGGCCGCCAGTGCCTGGATTGATTGGATTATGGATGGTCATTAAGTTCAAGTTTGAAGTCTACCTTTAACAAGCATGATTGGATTAAATTAATTATTAAGATTGAATTAGATTAGATTATATAATATTATTTTATATTTGATATAATATTATATTTAATTATATTTTAATAAGATTAAATAATATTTAAGTTGGCATTTAAATATAAATTATTTATGAATATTTAATAATAAAATAATTATTCAAATTAATTTAAAAGACAATTAATAAAAAATTAAATTTATAGAAAATTAATTATTAGGTAGTCATAATTATAATAAAAAAATAAATTTAATTAAAAATATTTAAATATTTAATTTAATTTTTATTACATATTTTAAATGTATTTTATTTTACCAATAAGTTAGCAAATAATATATATAAAAGCAACCAATTATTGGTATTATTAATTTTTATGACTAATTTTAATATATTGATTATTAGATTAGATATAAAACTAATAGTTAGTCAACTAGATAATTATTTTTAAAATTAATCCTAATTAAACGCATGTATATATTGGGATTACTAATCTCATGACTTTAAGACTAAATTCAAATTTAATCCCCTTATCTAATCCAAAGGGAACTTACCAAACATAAAATAAATAATTAATCCTAAAATCAATGATATCTTACACTTACTCCTAATTCCAGACATAGCCTAAAGGGTATTAGAGCATTTATGATTGACCACCCCAATTTAAACCTGAGAGATATGGGCTAAAAGACTAATTTAGTCTTGAACACACTAACTTATTAAAAATATATATATACAAATGGATGTTCCAAGAATATTGTTATATGTTTTTACAGTCAATTCATTTGTTTTTTTTTAAATAATTATATAAAAAATTTATACCCACACGAAAAGAAGTGAATGAAAAGAGATCAATAATTCCCTAGCATCCAAATTTTTCTCATCATTAAAATGTGTATGTCCAGTAGTGTCCAAAGACACTTGTTTTTTACCTATAAATGATTGTGTAGTCTCTACCTTTCGACTCCACGAAGTCGTCACATAGTTATAGAGAGAAAAGGATGACAGGGCCAGAAAAGGAAGCAGTTTGCGTGACTGGGGCCAACGGGTTCATCGGAACTTGGGTGGTCCGAACCCTTCTAGAAAAAGGCTACACGAACATTCACGCTGCCATCTTTCCCGGCACGGACGCATCCCACTTGTTCAGCCTCCCAGGCGCTACCAAGCTCAACGTCCGTGTTTACGAGGCCAACATCTTAGACCACGAAGCAATTTCCAGGGCCATCGAGGGCTGCACTGGGGTCTTCCACCTTGCCTCCCCTAACACACTGGATGATCCCAAGGATCCTGAAAAGGAGCTGCTCATTCCTGCTGTCCAAGGCACCATCAATGTCTTGGAGGCTGCCAAGAAGTTTGGTGTCAGGCGTGTGGTGCTCACCAGCTCCATTTCTTCCATTGTGCCTAATCCCTCTTGGCCTCAAGGCAAGGTTTTTGATGAAACTTCTTGGACCGACCTTGACTTTTGCAAGTCTCAAAAGGTATGTGTGTGTGTGTGTGTGTGTGTGTGTCTGTTGCAGTTTATAAGGTTTAGATTTGTATTTAATATTATTATCAGGGTTGTTGGGCGGATCTACAATATTTTAAATTAAGCTCTGTCAAAAGACAGAGGGCACGATGGTTCACTTTTATTGGAAAGTTTAAAGAAATTATATAAAATATTTTAAAATGTCTAATTGTCAAAATTTTAAGGATTAGATCATTAAAAAAATTATTTGATATACCGTACATGAAATAAATTATCTTGGCCACAGTAAGCTTTTCGTAGTCTACTATAACCCCTGGTTGGCCTCGACCTCTTAAATTTAGCGAGAGGCCATGTTGATACGAGTTATTATGCTGAGTTTTAGCAATATGTGATTGGGATTTAACTTCTATTTTTTTGTTAACTTCTATGTTAGATATGGTATTCCATGTCAAAAACTCTAGCAGAAAAAGCAGCATGGGAATTTGCAGAGAAGAATGGAATGGACGTGGTGGCAATCCACCCAGCCACATCTCTTGGGCCATTTCCACAGCCTTATGTGAACGCGAGCGGAGCTGTGTTGCAGCGTTTGTTGCAGGGCTCAAAAGATGCTCAAGAGCATTACTGGCTGGGAGCTGTGCATGTTAAAGATGTGGCTAGGGCTCAAGTGTTGCTCTTTGAAACTCCTGCTGCTGCTGGTAGATACCTTTGCACCAATGGAATTTATCAGTTTGCTGAATTCGCTGAAAAAGTCTCCAAACTCTTCCCTGAGTTTCCAATTCACAGGTTTGTGCGTGCGCGCGGGGATATATATATATATATAATTAGGGATATCCATATTTTGTCCATAAAGATCGTCAGCATCAGTTTAAAGTTAGGATTTCATTTTGAAAAATGATCCCAAATGTTCATGTGGTTACTTTTATAAGCGTTAATAATAATGTTATCTTTTTAGGACAAAACAGTTGCAATATTTGAGGAGGACTCCACACTAGAGACATCTAAATATATATGTGCAAGTTATTATTTAATTATTGCTTTTTGTTCATTACTGACTTGTTATTCTGCTAACCTTTTTTTTTTTTTTTCTCTTCTGTCAAAATGGATTACATATTGCAGGTTCAAGGGGGAAACTCAACCTGGCCTGGTAGCTTGTGAGAATGCAGCGAAGAGGCTTATCAATCTGGGGCTAGTGTTCACTCCGGTTGAAGAGGCAGTTCGTGAGGCAGTGGAAAGCCTGAGAGCTCAAGGCCACTTGGGCTAGCAAACGTGACATTCTTAATAAAATTTTCTCATTATTTTCTACAAGAATTGATGTTGCTAGTAGTGTGGCTCGAGTGGCCAGTCTGATAAGCTATTTGAAAACCACTCGATTAAGTCTGATAAGTTATTTGAAAACCACTCGATAAAACCTCTAGAACTGGCATATTGTGTATATTGTGTGTATTGTGTGTATGTATTTGTTTTATTTCCCTATTTTATTACTATTTATAATAAATAATTTTATGAGAAAGACATCGTGTTCTTGTCTTGGGCCTCATAATTAGGAAGGCCCCAATCTTTAAGTATCTATTTATCAATTAGTGTAATTAATATTTTTTGTTAAGATTCGAAAACAAATTTAATTTCCGTATATATTTTCATGTTATTTCTCTCATTCATAATTATCTCTCTTATTTAATAATTTTTACCTTAAATACAAGATATATTTTTTGGTGTAATGATTATTCTGAACGTTACTTCATTATTTTTTTTTCTATTTCCCAAAATAAATATTCAATGTTTTCCCTCTCCAAAAGTAACTCTTATTAACGTTTGATTTTGAGAGCTAACTTTTAGTATTCTATTTAAATACATTTAAGGCCTCATTATCTATAAATCGATTTACATTAAATTAAGGATATTTTGGGGAAAAAAAATTCTTCCTCTCTTCTCTTTATTCTACAAAATTCATTGCCATTATTACATCCATCTAGTCAATTGATTCAATTCCAGGTGCTATCATTCTATTTGTTGCCATCATCATATTCATCTAGTCAATTAACTTAATTCCGAGTGCTATCATTCTATTTTTTCTATTTGTAATTATTATTGTTCTTGTCCTTTTTAAATTTAATTTATTTTTATTTTTGTATTGATTTATAGCTCAATAATCTAGAAAAAAATTGTGTTATTTATTTGTTTGTTTTTTAGATTTGAAAAACGTGTCAACTAGAAAATACACATCAAAATATGAAAAACTACGAAAAAAAATAAGAGAATAGAAAAGTTAGTCCAATCTAAAAATTGAACTCTTGATAACTTTGTCCCAACTAATAAAAAGATATAGATTAAAGTTAAGATTAGTTATTGAATATCAACTTCAAATAAATTAAACAATGATAAAACAATAAATGAAATGAACAACATTGAAGATGATAACAATAAAATTCCGACAAAGTTGATATATGAAATTTATTTGTTCCAAAAATATTTATAATCCAAGAAGATGGAAAAATGTTGATACAAACTTTAAAGATCTTTCAGTAGAAAATGACCCAATTAGAGAGAATTATATAATTTTCCCAAAAGATGAAAATTCTAGGCATTTATCTATTGCATTCTATGTTAAAATGTTATCAACCGGAGAAAACATGACATAAAATGGTTAATAGGTTCAAAAGATTTTGACAAAGTATATTGTTTTTGTTGTAAATCTTTCAATACAAATTATAGCAAAAATGAGCTTAATGGTGAAAGAACAAAAGATTGGAAAAATCTTGGTTCTAAACTTAAAATTCATGAAACAACCAATGAATATATAACTAACATGAATGCATGTGTTGATTTAGAAGTAAGACTATGAAAAGGAAAGGCAATTGATAAAGATGTTCAAGAAAGAATTGACAAAGAAAAATAATACCGGAAAAAACTACTAGTATGAATTACTGCTATTGTAAAGATTTTTGCTAAAAATAATTTAGAATTTTGTGGAAAAAATTAAAAGATCTATGAATAGAGAAATTTAGTTTTTTATGTTTGATTGAAATAATTGCAAAATTTGATCCAATAATGCAAGAACATATTTGAAGTATTAAAAACAGTGAAATTCATTATCATTATCTTGGACATAACATAGAAAATGAATTGATATTGATGCTAGCACTTAAACTAAAATAATAAATTATTAAAAAAGTTAAGGAAGGAAAATATTTTTCAGTTATACTTGATTTTACTCTAGATGCAAGCAATCAAAAACAAATGTTTCTTATGTTAAGATGTGTAGATATTTCAAAAAATATAGAAGAATACATTTTTGGTTTTTTCCAATTAGACAATACAACTGGAAAAATGTCTTTCTAATGAACTTGTTGATGTAATTAAAACTCTTGAATTTGATATTAATGACGGAAAGGAAGGATATGATAATAGATCTAATATGAAATGAAAAAAAAATCAAGAAGTACACAAAAGATAATTAAAAATAAATTCTAGATCATTCTAAATGCCACATAGTTGTCATAGTCTTAAATTAGTACTTCGTGATGTGGTCAATTTTTGTCCTAAAACTATTTCATTTTTTGGAGTTATTCAACGTGTTTATTCATTATTTTCTTGTTTGCCTAACAGATGAAAATTTTTACAAGGTAATATACATAATTTAACTATTAAATCATTGTCACAAACATATTGGGAGAGTCGCTTAGAAAATGTCTAAGCAATAAGGTTTCAAGCTCTCTAAATTAAAGATGCTTTACTTGAATTAACAAAAGATAGTGAAGATCCTAAAATAAAAAGCGAAGTTAACTGTTTAGCAATATGTGAATTGAAAAACTTTAAATTTTTGTTAGGTATGACTATTTGGTATGATATATTATTTGACTGTGAACACTGTTAATAAAAGCTTATTGAAAAAAGATATGCAAATTAATGTTGCCATAAATCCACTTAAAGGTCTTACATCTTTTTTTGAAAATTATAGAGAAAATAGTTTTGTGTCTCGCTATGATTTCAAATAAAGAAATTGCAAATAAAATGAAAATATAACCAAAATTTCATGAAAAATTATAATTAGTAAAATTAAACTTGGTGAGAATAATAATGAAGAAAGCAATCTATCTTTTAAAGATTCTTTTGGAATTGATTACTTTTTATATATAGTAGACCTAGCTGTTTCTTCAATCACCAATAAATTTAAGCGGTTTTAGTTATGTGAAAATATTTTTGGATTTTATTTAATTTTAAAAATTAAATTATTAGATGATGAAAGTTCAAAAGTTGTTGTCTTAGTCTTGAAAATGTCTTGAAATATGATATGTTTTCTAATATTGATGGATTATATTTGTTTTCGGAGTTAAAAGTCTTAAAAAAGTTTTATATAATGAAAGATATACTCCACGCGATATACTTAATTATATTAAAAAAATAGATTCTTTTTCAAATGCATTTATTTCTTTTAGAATATTATTGACAGTATTTGTAATTGTTGCTTCTACTAAGAGAAGTTTTTCATAATTAAAGTTAATAAAATCTTATTTAAGAATAACAATGTCACAAGAACGATTAAATGAATTAGCAATGTTAGATTTGTTAGCTAAATTAGAACAAAAGATTTTAATTAATAATTTTGCATCTCAAAGACCAAGAAAGAATAAATTTAATTGATTAGTAATTTGCATCAGTGATGACTTGCAATAATGATCATAGCACATAGGAACAATGATTTGAAGTTCACTAATGAGAGAGACTACGACAATGGTTGATGAATGTTTTGAGTATCTTAAGGTGTTGGAATTTGAGAGAGACTAGTTAATGTTCTTGTGTAAATAAATAGATCTATTTTCTATTATCTTTTTTAATCTTGTTGATAATTGTTGTAATTCAAGATATTATTTAACATAATTAAATTTTGAGCTATTTGATATTCCTATGAGAGGTTTTTGAGCTATTTGATATTCTCATGAGAGTTGATATTTTAACGTCAGAAAGCCTAATATAAAATTTTACCTAAGACCCTCATATGTTTAGAGTCGGCCATGTTGGTGATAAAATAATAACAAAAAAAAAAGTTAGTTAAAGAGGACAAGTACTATAATTTTTAAAATACCAAAAAAAAGTTAAAGAGAACAACTAGTATAATTTTTAAAATACCAAAAAAGAAAAAATCAAGCTGTATGTAAAAATATAATATTTACTATTTAATCAGTAGTAAAAAATTTACAAATTGTATCTATTAGTGTAATAAAATTTGTATCTCTTTGTTACTTAATAACGACGGTAAATTTTTTAGTAGTAATAATAATATAAAAACTTATAAGGGATCAAAGTAGTAAAATTATTTTAAAAATGAATGAAAATTTCAATCCAAGTTAAATAATAATTATGCACTTATGTATTTAAGAAACTTTATTGCTAAGTATTGTGTGACAGTATCGTACAATTGCAATAATAGACATAAGCTGAATAAAATTTTGATGTACAGTAAAAGTTGTAATGTTGGGACTAATTAATTTTATTACTATTATAAGATTATGACTCAATAGAAGTGTGTAGTCAGAAAAATTATTATTTTGACTTAAATATCATTAGTGTAAGTAATATAGAAATAAAATATGCCCTACATTAATAATTAATTTCAAATCTAACTATAGACATTGATAAAAAAGATAGACACAATTTTAAAAAACTAGTACATATATTTTATGTAGCATTAGGGCTATGCAAGTCATTTTAAAAGTCTAAACAATTGCATTTTCTTTAATATTTTTCCCTCAATGTAAATTCCATATGTACTATACAATGATTTTATAGCAATTTTGAAGAATAAATTATTGTACTAAATAACTTTAGAAAATTATTCTTTTTCCATCCTAAACCTTTAATGCAACTTAAACATATATATTTTGCAATATAAAGACAATTATTTTTATATGGAGGCAAGTTTCTTAAGATGAAATATATACAAATTAGGAAAAATGATATCTATACTCCCAATATTTGAAGAAATGATTATCTAGATTCCAAATTTTTTAATAAGGGATACTAAAACTCTTTTTTACTATAATATTTTTTGGCTCTATTAATTCAAAAAATTTAACTCCAAAGTTTTATAATAAATAGAATATAATATTAAGAAAAATGTAACAATATATACATTTTAAATATTTTACATATTTAAAAAATATTTTAATAATTTACAATATTTTATTCTATTAAACTAAATTTTATAATTAATAGAAACATATTAGTAAAATAAATATGTAAAAATTTAAATTATTTACAATATTATATAAAATAATTTTAAAATTATTAATACATGAGATAGATTTCACTGATTGCAAAATCTATTTAACCTAAAGATTTATTTAAAATTTTTACAATATATAAATATATATATTAAAATAAATATAATAATTTACATTTTAAAAGTTATTTTATACATTAAAAATATTCTAATATTATTAGTCTATTAGACAAATTAAACTATTTAAATTATATTTATATTTATTAAAATATTTAAAGTCAATTTTTAATTATTATCTACAAAGGGTATTATAATAAAAAATAGATTTTGATGTCTCTTATTAAAATTTATAGGTTCTACGTAATCATTTTTCCAAAAATATAGGTATTATTTTTTAAAAAATATATATTTTATTATAATATAAAATTTATTCTTATTTATAACTGATTAAATTGAAACTAAAATTTTATAGAATATCACTACAGAGGCGTTATTGTCTATTGATTCAATTTTTCGATACTTTTTATCAACTAAGAAGAAACTTGTCAAATGATAAAGCATAATAATCCCTACTAACTTCGGATTGTTGTTGCTTATAAATATGTGCTTTTATTAGGCTAAAAGTTATATTCTATTAAGGGACTGCTGAGGTGGCAAGCTAAGCTGGCGTGTGGGCTTGCTATTTGTTAAAGTCATTATAACAAACGGCTGATTACGGAAACATGGGTTATACATAAATGTTACGGAAACATGGGTTATAGAAAATTCTGTAAAGGAGAGATTGAATCTCGCACTCGTGAGATTCAGATCTGTAATAATTTGATTAATAAAAGCTTTAGTCCTTTGCTGGGTTTCAGCCGTGGATGTAGGTACCTTGGTATTGAACCACGTAAACAGTTCCGTGTCTGCTTCTTTCGTTTATGCTTTATTCTTTCTGTTTCTTAGTTGCTGATTAATTGAGATTAATAGCTTTTAATTAGGTCTTAATCATTTTGAAGAATTGTAGTGTCTTTTACTGGAGTTTAGTGATCAATTGCTTATCAAATTGGTATCAAAGCCCTGTTTCTTGGGATTGTTATTAGTCTTTCATGGCTAGCACAAGGTTCGACCTTGAGAAGTTTAATGGAGAAAATGACTTCTACCTATGGAGTCTTAAGATGCATGCCGTACTCATTCAACAAGGGCTTGATGATGCTATTGAAAAAGAAAATGATTCAAAGGGCAAGAAAGCGAAGGGTGAGGGTGTTCTTCCAATTCTAGTGGAGATAAGGAGTCCATTAACAACAAGGCTTACAACATTATCATCTTGCTCCTGTCAGATGAAGTGCTGAGAGAGGTAGCAAAAGAAACGATAGCATCTGGATTATGGGCAAGGCTTGAGAAACTCTTCTAGAAGAAATCTTTAGCCAAAAGATTGTACATGAAAAGAAAGCTGTATAATTTCTCAATGAAGGAACCGGCATGAAGGATCATTTGGATGAGTTTAATAAACTGATCTTGGATCTAGAAAATGTCAACATTGTTATGGAAGATGAAGATAGGACACTCATTCTGCTGAGTTCTCTTCCAGACTCAAATGAACATTTTGTTGATACTTTTTTTTATGGAAGACAGACACTTACCTTAAAGGATGTGAAGAGTGCCCTGGAGTCAAAAGATTTAAAGAAAAAAATCAAATGGGAAAGACAAGAGCTATGGGGAATGGTTATCTGCCATAGCTAAGTCAGAGAAGAAGAATAATAAAGAGAAAAAGACTAAGAATCAGAACCAGAAAGATAAAACAGATAAGAAAAAAAAAGAAAAGAAAGTGTTTCTTCTATTATAAAGAAGGGCCCTACATAAAAGATTGCTTTGAGAAAAGAAAAAAAGCTTGAGAAGCTGCAAAAAGAAACAAATGTAAAGATTGCAGTAGCTTCAGAGGACGAAGTGTTAGATTTATTTCTCACATAGGTCAATGTTGGTGTTATATTCTACTTGTCTGCTTTATCTTTGGGTTATAGCACTCCTTTATTGTTAAAAGATGTCTAACATATTGTATTATTAATGGAGAATTGTAAAATGAGAAATCATTGTTTATGGCATGATTTTATTCACATGCCTATTAATACTTATTGTTGATTTCTCAGCTTTACATATTCTTTCCTTTCTCCAAGTTGCTTCTATTAAGACTTTGACTATGACAAATTATGAGGATCGACGTGAATCCGGCCATGTTCTATTTATTTACATTGAATAGAGACTTGGCTTTGAGAGTTGATGAACCATCCAAGCCCATAGATAAGAGTACTGCTACTGAAAGGGCAGAGTGAATGGCTTGGGATGAATCTAATAGACACTGTCTGGACACCATTGATAGAACGATCAGAGATACCATCCTTGCATGTGACAAGGCTAAAGATTACTTAGCAGCAGTGGGAAGAACTTTTAAGAAGGTATACAAAGCTGAAAAGGGTAACTTTCTGAGATTGCTTGCTAATACCCAGTATGATAGTGTTTCTAGGGTGAGAGAGCACATTGTGAAAATGACAAGTTACCATAAGAAGCTGAAAGACATGAATGTCAGTTTACCTGATGACTACCTGTTATTCCAAATTCTTGAATCTCTTCCACCACATTTCGGTAATCTGAGAAGTCAATACAACACTCAGAGAGACACTTGGAATATCAATTAGTTAACTGCTTATGTAGTTCAAGAAAAGGAATCATTAAAGTAGAGAAAAACCCACACTGCTATGATGACCACTACTTAAGAGAGTGGGAGTGTGAAGAAAAGTTCTTGAAAGGGTAGCAATAAGTTTTTTAAGAAGAAGAAGTTTGGAAAGAAAACTTCACATGGCAAATCTTCTACTACTTCTGGTTCCACTTCTGAAGGCCTTAAGGGAAAATGTCATTTCTGTAAGAAATATGGGCATAAGAAAGCTGAATACGGAGGATTCAAAGCATGGCTAGAAAAGAAAGGTATTCATGTAGCTTTTGTGGGCTTTGAATCCAATCTTATTGATGTTCCTTCTAATACTTGGTGGTTGAATACTGGTGCAACCATTAATATAACAAATTCCTTACAGAAATTCAAAAGCAGAAGGGAGCCCAACGAAGGAGAGCTGATTGTACATATGGGCAATGGAATAATGACCAAAGTTGAAAGCATAGGGGTTGTCGGACTACATCTAGCTGACATGTTAATTTTGGATTTATCGACATGACTTTATATTCCTTCTATTAGAAGAAACTTGGTATCTCAGTATCTATTTTGAATAGATGTGGCTATACTTTTCATTTCGGTGACGTAAAAGTTTACTTATTCCACAATTCGGAGCTAGTTGGTTCTGGCACTCTATATGATGACTTATATATGATTGATTTATTTCCTTATACTGCTGAATTATCATCCAATGCTCATGTTATGAATGTTGTTAGCTCTAATAGTAAAAGGGTTGATGAAAATTCCTCTATGTTGTGACATAAACGGTTAGGTCACATTTCCAAACAGAGGATGGAAAGACTCATTAAAGATGGTATTCTTTATAATCTAGACTTTTCTGATTTTGACACTTGTGTTGATTGTGTCAAAGGCAGATTTACTGTCAAAACTAGAAAAGAGAGAATTCAGAGAAGTCAGTAGGTTTTGGAGTTGATACATACAGACATTTGTGAGCTGTTCACTCCTGCTGCTATAGGTGATTATAAGTACTTCATCACATTCATCGATGACTTTTCTCATTATGGTCATGTTGAGCTTCTTACTGAAAAGGCTGAATCATTGTCTGTTTTTCAAGTCTTTAAGGTTAATGTTGAGCTCCAAAAGGGTAAAATGATTAAATCAGTGAGATTATATAGAGGTGGTGAGTACTATAGGCAACATGATAAAACTGAGAGTAATCCTGGACCTTTTGCTAGATTTCTTCAGGAATGTGGAATAAAAGCTCAGGATATAATGCTTGGGACTCCGAATGTAATCGAATTGCAGAAAGAAGAAACCGTACCCTTCTTAACATGGTGCAATGCATGTTGAGCAACTCCACCTTACCAGATTTTCTGTGGGGTGAAGCCTTGAAAACTGTTGCTTATATTTTGAATCAGGTACCCAGAAAGTCAGTGCCAAAAACTCCTTATCAATTATTGTCAGGAAATAAACCCAGTCTTCGTCACTTTCATGTCTGGGGATGCAGAGCAGAAGTGAGGCCTTATAATCCACAATCAAGGAAACTTGATCCGAAGACTATTAGTGGTCATTTTATTGGTTATTGTATAAGCTCAAAGGGTTCTAGGTTTTATTGTCCTTCCTATACTACCAGAATCATTGAGTCTGGTCGTGCCATTTATTTTGAGAATGATCAGAATAGTGGGAGTACTGAGCCTTACAATCTCACATTAAGAGAAGAACTTGTGGTTTTGTCTGTCCCATCTTATCCAACTTCTGCAATGGGATTACCACGTATTGATGTTCATTCTCATGATCCTAAACCTCATCATGTTTTGGAGCTTATAGCTGTGGAGGATGATGTCACTGATGTGCGATTGAGAAGATCCGAGAGGGTCAGGAGACCTGTAATTTCTTATGATTATGTGGTTTACTTGCAGGAACATGATATTAATGGTGATTTATTATATGACCCTATTACCTTTCAGGAAGCTATCAGTTGTACAGAATCTTCATCTTGGACACATGCCATGCAAGACAAGATGGCATCCATGTATCACAATGAGGTTTGAGACTTAGTTGAATTACCAAATGGATGCAGGTCAATTGGTTGCAAATGGATTTTTAAAACCAAAAGAGATGTCAGAGGTCAGGTGAAAAGATACAAGGCCGGACTTGTGGCCAAAGGTTTCAGTCAGAGAGAAGGTATTGATTATACAGAAACCTACTCTTCTATTTCTACCAAAAGCTCATTCCGTATTATCATGGCATTTGTAGTTCATTTTAATTTAGAATTACATCAGATGGATGTGAAGACAATTTTTCTTAATAGAAGCTTGTTTGAAGATGTGTATATGGTGCAACCTGATGGCTTTGTTGAGCTTGGTAAAGAAAACATGGTGTGTAAGCTTAAAAGGTCTATTAATGGACTTAAACAAGCGTCCAGACAATGGTATTTGAAATTTCATGATATTGTCACCTTTTTTGGATTTCAGGAAAACATTGTTGATTAGTGTATATACTTGAAGATCAGTGAGAGCAGATACATCATTTTGGTGCTTTATGTGGATGATATATTGTTCGCTGCTAGTGACACTGATTTTTTACTTGAGACAAAACGGATGTTGTGATACAAGTTTGGTATGAAGGATCTTGGTGAAGCCCATTATGTATTAGGGATAGAGATTCTTCGTGATAGATCTAGAGGAGTTCTAGGATTGTCTCAAAGGACCTATATTAATCGTGTTTTGAAAATGTTTAATTTACAGTCTTGTTCTCTTGGAAAAGCACCAACAACAAAGGGTGACAAATTTTCCAAGTCTTAATGTCCAGATAATGATGTAGATAAAGATAGAATGCAAACAGTCCCATATGCATCAGTTGTGGGTAGCTTAATATATGCTCAAGTTTGTACACGCCCTGACATTGCTTTTGCAGTGGGTGTACTTGGAAGATACTTGAGCAATCCTGGTTTTGAACACTGGAAGGCTGAAAGTGTTCAGATATTTACAAGCTACTAAAGACCTTACATTGACATATCAGCAATCTGACAACTTAAATATAGTTGGATATTCTGATGCTGATTTCGCAGGCTGTCTGGAAGACAAGAAATCTACATCCGGTTATATCTTTATGATGGCGGGAGGAGTTGTATCATGGAAGAGTGTCAAGCGGACACTTATAGCTTCTTCAACAATGAGGCGTAATATGTAGTATATTTTGAGGCTACACGTCAAGCTTTATGGATGCGCAATTTTATCACGGGACTAGATTTTTGTTGGTCGTGTCGAGGCCATTAAAGATATACTGTGATAATTCTGCAGCTGTTTCTTTTTCTCATAATACAGGGAGTTCCTCATGCTCCAAGAATATTGATGTTAAATACTTATTTGTGAGAGAGAAAATTACTCTATCTTATGTATCGAGAGAGTATATACCTATAGAAATTATGTTAGCTGATTCACTTACTAAAGCTTTAACTCCAAAAGTGTTTAAGGATCATGTGACTCATATAAGATTGTTAGAATCCTCTTTTATATATTGAGTTAGTGAGAGTTCTAGTTTGTATTATATGTTTCAACTTAAATGAGATTTTGTATTACTCATATTTTATTATTATGCATGCATATTGTTATATAACACTGATATGCCATATATTGTGTACACATTTGGTTGAATATGACATTATGTATATCGTGAGGATATTATGGTTCGAGACATTTGGTTTAGTCTCATTATGGACATTTTGAATTGAAGCATTTTGACTTGTCTTCAGTGTGCTTTCTTGAGACATTTGGTTTCATTCTCATTATGATTATAAAAGCACAGCTTCCTTGAAACATTTTGGTACTAGTCTCATTATAATAAAATGGAAGCTCTCTTCTTGAGACATTTTGATCTAGTCTCATTATGGTTATATAGAAGCGATGGTCTATGAGACATTTTGGTTTCATCTCATTTTGCTAGACATGTGGACCTTATGGAAATAAGCATGTTGATCACATTTTCATGCTATTTTCATTATTATATTTGTATACTACTACTTAGTCACGTGTTTATGGATATCTTGTTGTGTAGAGCATCTTGTCGGTGCACACATGATTTGATACTTGTGACACATTTTAGACTTGCAGATGTTTGGGTGATTGCTCACATTTGACTTTTTGCTACAGTTGCATATTGATTAATTCGGTTGTTTTCAAAATATTTTATTTTAAAACTATCATTAGAATGACTTATGCCATCCAAGTGGGAGATTGTTAGATTTATTTCTCATATATTGTGGACTAGCATAAATCATTTTAATTGTTTTATGCTTTACCGAATTAATACGTGACTAATGTCAAATATTAAGGAGCAATCTTAACAGACTCATGTATTAAGTGATCAAATATTGTGTTAATGAGTCTGATTTTGTCATACCCAATATGGTAGTATATTATGGACAAGTATAACCTTTAATTGTATTATTATAGCTCATAATGGGATGGACAATTTTGTACTAACACATGAGGGGTCCCCTGACTCACCACGATGATATAAGTGACTTCAGCCCATTGGGAGTTAACTGTTGAAAAATCTGAGGAATGAGTGCAGTGCACCTTTCTCTCTCTTCTCTCTCCCGATTTCACTATTCATATACATAGTACATTCAAGCAATTTAGATTTGAGGTAAAGGCTGCAGTTTTGCAACACTTAGATCAATTTCTTAGCAATCCATACAAGCGCCATAACGAGTTTTTAAGTTTGGATTCATGGCTAATCAAGGTAAATATCAAATTTTTCCTAAAATATGTGTTTAATTGGAAATGCAAGATTAAGGGCATTAAGTTCATATTTATTACAACATGAAGAAGACTCAGAGGATGCTGATGTTCTGGTGGCCGCAGAAAAACACCCAACTGGTGAGTGGATTCTTGTCTCTAGTTGTTCTTTTCACATATGCCAAAGTAGAGAATTCTTTAAGACCTTTGAAAGTATTGATGGGGGCAAAGTTCTGTTGGGAAATAACATTGCTTGTAAAGTTGCTGGAATTGGTACTATTAGCTTGAAAACATATGATGGAGTTATTAGAGAATTGAGCCAAGTTATATTTATTTCCAGACCTAAAAAAGAATTTAATATCACTGTGAATGCTTGATCACTTGGGCTGTAGTATTAAGGCAGAAAATGGCCAGATACAAGTCATTGAAAGTGGTGCTATTATTATGAAAGGAATGAGAAGAAATAGCATGTATGTGCTTGCTGGATCTTCACCTCAGTTTGGAATAACAGCAAGTGCAACTAGGGACAAAACTAAACTATGGGATATTAAATTAGCTCAAATGAGTGAAAGAGGTTTGAGGGAGTTGTATAAGTAAGGTCTGTTTGGGGGTGATCAAATATCAGCTTTAGAGTTCTGTGAGAAACGTGTCTTTGGCAAAGCAACAAGACAAAAGTTCAACACAAACAGACAAGGAACCAAGCACACTTTAGACTATGTACATTCAGACCTTTGGGGACCATCACAAGTTTTATCTCATTGTGGAGCTAAGTATTTCATAACTTTCATGGATGACTTCTCAAGGAAAGTTTGGATTTATGTATTAAAGCAGAAAAGCAAAGCCTCGAAGTAGTTTAAGGAATGGACAACACTTATTGATAACCAAACTGAAAGGAAGATAAAGAGGTTAGAAACAAACAATGGCTTAGAATACTGCAGCACTTAGTTTGATGAGTTTTGCAAAATGAAAGGCATTGCGAGGCATAGGACAGTAAGGCATACTCCACAGCAAAATGGACTTACTAAAAGGATGAACAGGACCTTAATTGAAAAGGTCAGATGTATGTTGTTCAATGCCAATCTCTCCAAACATTTTTGGGTTGAGGCAGTCACTACAGCAGCATACTTGATCAACAAAAGTCCCTCATCAGCTCTGGATTTTAAAACAACACAAGTCTGGTTTGGGAAGCCACCAGACTTGAGTAACCTGAGAATCTTTGGCTGACCTACTTATGCTCATATAAGTCAGGGTAAGTTAGAGCCAAAAGCTGTTAAAGGTTACTTCATTGTTTATCTAAAGGGTGTAAAAGGCATTAAGATTTGGTGCATAAATGATAAACCTCTAGAACACTCATAAGTAGAGATGTTGTAGTTTATAAGGAATTAATGATGCAGTCTAACATTGAAACTGTGATTGAGAATTCTGAGTCTGATTTAAAGGTAGATACTGAGTTGAATGTGGAGTATACTAACAGTCATAAAGCCACACAAGAAACTATTGAGCATCCTGAAAAAAGACACAAATCATGAGAACTGGACAATTACCAGCTAGCAAGAGACAGAGAAAGGAGGGTTGTCAAAATGTCAAAGAAGTATGGCATTGCAGACCTCATCTCTTATGCTCTAATTGTTACTGAGGAAGTCAGTGGTGAAGAACCTATAAGTTATAGGGAGGCTGTATGCTAGATCAAAGTGGCTTGCTGCAATAGGGAAAGATATATCCTCACTTAAAAAAAAACAACACAACTTTTTAATAAGAGACAAGTAGTCTGTAAGTGGATCTTTAAACTCAAGGAAGAAATGTCTGGTGTTGATCCACCTAGATAAGGCTAGGTTGGTAGCTAAAGGGTTAACTCAAAAAGAAAGAGTGGATTTTAATGAGGTATTTTCACCAGTGGTTAAGCACAGCTCTATAAGGTTGTTGCTAGCCATTACAACCTTCTATGATGGAATTGGATCAGATGGATATAAGGACTGCCTTACTGCATGGCAACCTTGATGAAGAGATCTTTATGACTCAACCTGAGGGTTTCATTGAAGAAGGATCTGAAGATTTGGTCTGTTTACTTAAGAAAAGCTTATATGGTTTGAAGCAATCTCCTAGGCAATGGTATTTGAGGTTTGATCAGCTTATGAATAAACATGGTTACTACAAGAGCTCATATGACAACTGTGTGTATTACAAAATTTTGGCAGCTAATAGTTACATCTAGATGACATGTTTATTGCATGTCAACATAATGAAGCAATTGAGGAAATCAAAAGGAAGCTTAGCACTGAATTTGAAATGAAGGATTTAGGTGTTGCAACAAGAATTCTAGGTATGCAAATAGTCAGAGATAAGCATGCTAAGACTTTGTTCCTTACTCAAGCTGATTATGTGAAGAAAGTTTTGAATAGGTTTATAATGGACAAATCCAAACCTGTTTTGACACATTTGTCTGCTCACTTTAAGCTTTCTAAGTCACAAGAACCTACAACTGAAGCAAATTTTGAATAAATGAAGAAGGTACTTTATTCAAGTGCAGTAGGGATCTTTACGTATGCTATGGTATGCTTTAGGCTTGATATAGCTTATGGGGTAAGAGTTTTTAGCAGATTTATGGGAAATCTTGGAAAGGAGCATTAGAAGAGGGTTAAATGGATCCTAAGGTATCTTAGAGGAACATCTGAGCATGGCATTTCGTTTGGAAGAGTTAATGGAGCCTCTAGTGAAGTTTCTGGTTTTGTAGACTCAGACTTTGCCCGTCACTTAGATATAAGAAGAGTCATAACTGGGTTTGTGTTCACCATGTGTGAAGGTGCCATTAGCTGGAAAGCTGCTCTGCAGTCAGTTGTTGCTCTTTCAACAACTGAGGCAGAATACAGTGCACTTACAGAGGTAGTCAAGGAAGCAATATGGCTATGAGGTTTAGTCTCTGAATTGGGGTTCAAGCAAGAGACAGTTACACTTAACTGTGATAGCTCAAGTGCTATAAAGTTAAGTAAGAATCCCAAGTATCATGAAAGATCCAAGCATATTAATGTGAGGTTACACTTTATAAGAAATGAAATTGGCAGTGGTGTGGTGAATGTGGTCAAGTCACCCTCCGAGGTTAATCCAACAGACATACTTACAAAGCCATTGCCAGCAGTCAAGTTCAGAAATTCTTTGAATTTTATTGGTCTTATTAGCATGTGAAGTCAAGTTATGAAGTTGCTGGACCAGTGAAGGGTAAAGCTTGAACATAATAAACTAAGGTGAAGATTTGTGAAGCTTGTTAGTTATATTATGTTAAGGTATTGCTGAGGTGGCAAGCTGAGCTGGCGTGTGGGCTTGTTGTATGTTAAAGCTGTTATAACAAACGGCTGATTACGGACACATGGGTTATATATCAGTGATACAGACTGGTTCATGTGGCATTGAAGTGAGTGATTTTGACAACTTTAAAGTGAGAGATAGAAAATTCTGTAAAGGAGAGATTTAATCTCTGCACTCAAGAGATTCGTACTGTAATAATTTGATTAATAAAAACTTTAATCCCTTACTGAGTTATAGCCGTGGACGTAGGTACCTTAGTACCGAACCACATAAACAGTTCTGTGTCTGCTTCTTTTTATACCTTATTCTTCCTATTTCTTGGTTGCTGATTAATTGCGATTAGTTACTTTTGATTAGTTCTTGATCATTTTGAAGAATTGTAGTGTCTTTTACTGGACTTTGGTGATCAATTGCTTATCACTAGAAGACCAAAAACTCGGCTTCATACGAAAACAGAACAGGGCATGCAAAAACAAACACCATGTAAGAAGCAAAATCGTAGAATTTAACATTTGAAGAGAATAATGATTTTGTTTTTGTCCCGACTTTTAATTAATGGGAAAATATTTTGTGGTCTTGTCGAGATGATGATGATAACGGATGGTATAATTGTCCCAAAAAAAAATATTGGTGACGGCGGGTGCATGGGAAAAAGAAAAAAGGACTTGTGACTATTTTTACAGGTGTCGTGTCGTGGCGGCGGCTGCGTTTTCCGATTCTTATAATTAGATTTAGATAACAATTTAGTCAATTAAAAAACGTAATTGCCTGCGCAAGCACAAGCAAATTGGATTAATTTATAATTTGTGGTTTACACGGTAGAGCAAGAAGCCATTACTTTGCTTATTATAAAAAGGCAGAAGTGTTAGGTCAGTCACTTCAGTCTGCCGTGGTGGTGTTGTCCGGTCGGAGATAGAACCTGTTGATAAAACATGGTACGATTAAAAAAACTTCGTGTCTTGTTTCATTTTTAGGTGTTAAGATTTTACATTTATTATTATTATTATTATTAAGACTGAAACTGAGACTGTTATATTAAGCTGAAACTGTTTTCATACTGGAGGAGTTCATGCGCACATCGTGTCAGAATTGGTCTTAACTTGAAAGGTCATCTCTTTTCTTTCGATTCATTTGACTTTTGATATTAGATTATCAAAATTTGATTTTGTTTGCTAACATTTTTGCAATTAATTAATTACAGGGTTAGAATATGAGTACAAAGCAGTTAACTTGTTGGAAGGAGAGCAGTTCAGTCCTGGTGAGTAGCTTTGTCTTAGTATAAACGTGACTAACCATCATTTTTTATAACGATCTTATTACCCAGATGTTAGATTTCAAAATTGGATGTGGGCTTCACTTCTTTTGTTGTTTTATGTTTGGTTTGGTAGATTTTTTGAAGATCAACCCTATTGGTTATGTGCCGGCTTTGGTTGATGGAGAATTTGTTTTATCTGATTCTTTCGCTATTTTAATGGTCCGTCACTCATTTGCAGCTTTTGATTTTAGATTATTTCTGTGTTTTTTGATACTAATGGTTATTTGCTTATATATGGGTGTCGGTTGTGAATTTTACAGTATCTTGAAGAGAAGTATCCTCAGCATCCGTTTTTGCCTTCTGATCTTAAGAGAAAAGCTATCACTTATCAGGTCAATTTCAAATTTGCTTTCCTTTTTTCTTTTCGTTATCATCTCGCTTTCGGTTTATTTTGTTTTGCATCAGTAACCGAAAATTATCACACTCTGCTTATAGCTTGAGTTACATGTACTACTGAGTAGTGACATGACTGAATCCATGGAATTAAATGCTAAGTTTCATTGCAAATATGTCAACTTTGTTGGTTTGTCCTGTTTATTTGCTCAATCATGCATCAGTAACATGCCTCTCAATAATTAGAAAAGAAAAGGTAGAAGCATTATTGTCCATACAGATAGCATATATACAGCATCTGGAAAATGTAAATAGCATATATATTATTGTCCATACAGATAACTTTCTTTAGCATGTTTTAGAAACCAGCTATAACCGTAGAGTTAGCAATGCACAATGTAATAGAGAAAACTCTAAGAATCTTTACTTCCCTGATCTGGGCATGCAAGATCCGTAACTGACGTAAAAACTATCCATTTTCCGCTGCCTCTTAAGTTTTGGTTGTGGGCCTACTGCATCCATTCTCCCATGCAATTTGATCAAAAGTGTGTGTTAGATTTGGGGTTTAACGAATTTCCTTTTGTACCCAATTTGCAGGCTGCAAATCTTGTTTCCTCGAGCATACAGCCTCTCCAGAATCTTGCTGTAGTGGTCTGTCTCTAAAAGCCTTTTCAATCATGAGTTTAAATGACATTTATTACATGGTTGTAATAGATATATATATATTTTTAAATTTATTCTTTTTGCCTCTTTTCCATTCACAGAATTACGTTGAGGAAAAAGATGGTGCAGATGAGAGAGATGTCTGGGTTAAAACTCACATTGGAAAAGGCTTTGCGGGTAAGCCTTACATATGTGTTACACTGGAAAATTTAAAAGATCCACGTTAATATATCCATCAAGCAATTTTTAGTATTTTAAGTTGATGAATTTGAATGGTTATTCTTGGAATTCTTTAGGTTTTTAAAAGCTTTTTATTGTCTGCATTTGCGTATATAGGCATGGAAACTTACTTATATCTGCTTGTGAATTGTGCATACCTACAATTTAATTAACTTTAAAACTAATCATTCAAGAATGGAGCCTTATCAGTGGACCGACGAGAATCCCTGATTGGAAACTTACTTTTAATATATATATATATAAACACAAACACACACACAATATATACATCGATGAGTTAAAAGATTAAAAAAAAAAAAATACAGACTCCATTGATGTGTATTTTGTATTGTAGTATATTAAAATGAACTTTAATGTGGTGAAGTTCCCTAATTGGAAGCTCATACACACGTGCACGTGCACACATACATACATACATACACATAAATGTTCCGATTCAGGATCCTGAACTTTGTTAAAGTCTGGAAGACTATTAAACTGCATGATTTAATAGTTTAATTTAGCTATGACATCAAATTGTAAAAAGGATGGCGTCAAAGATGGTGGCCACCATCTTTGACAGCCACTAAAAAAGAAAAAAAATGATTTTTTATTAGCCAATTTTGGCTATAAAATAGGGGGCTTTCAAAGATGGTGGCCAATCATCATCTTTGACGTCATCTTTTTTGACATTTGGCCAGTCATCATGTTTGAGGTCATCTTTTTTGACATTCTTCCACTTGGAGATTTGATTGTTCTCCATTTATTTTTTAATTAATTTGTTGTTTGACAAATTGTTTGGAATGATCTTAAGAGGAAGACTATTAACATATACGACACTGTTTAAGTATACCAGGTACTGCATTCTCTGCATTCATTTTGTGAGAAATCCTTGAGAAGCATTCAAAATCTAGAGAGCTGAACAATGCAAGTTAAGCATTGAGAGTTTGGAAGCTTTAGTATTTTGGGTGTATTTAGGACTTGAGTGAGAGACTTATTTATGAGAATATGGTTATAATAATTTTTTCACATAATGAATATTTTTTTCTAGTTATCTTTTTACAATGACCGTGGTTTTTTTCTCCGAATTTAGAGTTTTCCACGAAAATATTGTGCTGTGAGATTGATACTGTTTTCCACTTAATTTTTTGTTAATTTGTTGCCTGACAAACTTGCTTAGATTGATTTTGGGTGGAAGCTCAATTAAACTACATGGTTTAATAAGATCTTAAATCAGATTAGCACAAATATATATATATATATATATATATATATAGCATGTATGTATATATGCACACACACACTTATATAACATTTTTCAATATTATCCTGTGGAATATTATCGTTGAAGTTGATTTGGTTCTTCCGAGAGAGTCCTACCAAATAATATCCATCTTGCAGAGTTATGACAGTTTCTTTTTCCATCATTAGTTTTCTGCCTTGATCTGACTATAGCCTGTATGTTCAGCACTTGAGAAGCTGTTAAAAGACTATGCTGGGGAATATGCAACTGGTGACGAAATTTTCTTGGTTAGTTTTTATTGCTTCTTCTATGAACACCAACACCCTTCTATAACACACAATAGTCTGTGCAAGCTCATACTATTTCTATTATATATGTTATCAACCCTACAGGCAGATTTGTTTCTAGCACCACAGCTTTATGTAGCGGTCAACACGTTCAACCTTGACATGGTAATGGTTTCCTTCTCAAATTCATGTATTGGTTACATCTTCAAGCAATATATGTATCTTATTCAAGATTCAGAAAGAACATATATTTCTAATTTGCATTGCACCATATTCTACTTCAACACCAATAAAAATAGACCTCCAAATCCAATGCATTACTTTATATGCATGTGACAATGAGTTTTTCTTTCCTCTCTCTGCATGCAGACTCATTTCCCTCTTTTACTGAGGTTGCATGAGGCATACAGCAAGCTACCAGCATTTCAAAATGCTGTACCAGAAAAACAGCTGGATGCCCCTTCATCATGAACTAGTAGTTACAACATAATGCTAAGGAGGTATGCAGTCACATGATCAAAGTTCATATCAAAGTTCATATCAAAGTTCTTCAAGTTGTTTTCTAATCCACTGTGGTTAAGTTACATGATCAAATTACCATCACCACTGTTAAAATTATGTTAATGCCTTTTGGTCTTTCTGTGTTTCAGCTCAACCTTTATTGACTCTCAGCAAGCAGCATCAAGTGTGAACACTGGGATCTTTTACTTGAGCTTCCAAAGAGTTCGCAAGTTGGATTGGTTTGTTCTGTTGTGAATCTGTATCGTGTTACTCTATGATAGTAACCATTGAATCGATAAATAATCAGAATTTCTTGAGCTCATTTGGTTTTCTGTATCATCTAAAACATGAAATGTGTTTGAATTGAATTCTTAAGCTAGTTCAGTTGTAGGCCTTTGATCTTTATGTTCAGCTGCCTCTTTACCCCTCCCCTTTCTCAAGTTGGCCTAAACACAAGCAAGCATTTTTATGTGCAAGCTCTCATTCTAATTGTAGGATGTGATAGGGTATAACAAAGTTATTATTACTGTTTGAAATGAAAACATAAATGCTTTTGGACCATAACAATAAATAAAGCTAATCATTTGTAACCTATCAAAAGGTTGAAGAAAAGAGAAATTACATAATGGTGGATCGTATGGTCTGCAAAATTGAGTATGTGAATTATTGATTACTTGCAACACAAGTAATGGGGTCGACGATATATATATGTATATTAAATTCATCAACACAAGTGTCTTAGTATTTACAAATGTATACTCGTCATTTTCACCTAGATGGTAAATTTCAAAATTGGATGTGGGTTTGACTCTTTTTGATGTTTTATATTTGGTTTTGTAGAGTTTATGAATCTTAACCCTATTGGTTATGTGCCGGTGGTGGTTGATGGAGAAGATGTATCTGATTCTTTTGCTATTTTAACAGTCAGTCATCCATTTGCTGTTTTTTATTTTTGTTTTTTCCCGTGATATTTGATACTAATGGTTATTTGCTTATACACGAGTTGGTTGTGAATTTTGCTGTATCTGTAAGAGAAGTTTGCTTAGCATCCATTGTTGCCTTCTGATCTTAAGAGAAAAGCTATCAGTGTTCAGGTCAATTTCAAATTTTCTATCCTTCAGTCTTTTAGGTATCATCTCTCTTTTGGTTTATTTCACTTTGGATCAGTAAATGTAGATTCTCAGAATCCGCTTATAGCTTCAGTTGCATGCACTAGTGGTTACGTGTCCAAATCCATGGTTTTGTTGCAGATATGTTAATTTTGTTGGTTTGTCCTACTTATTAGCTCAATGGTGCATCGTTACAGTGCCTCTCAAGAATTCTGTCTTTCAAAGTACATATATGCTCTATACAGCATCTGGCAAATGTAAATAGTAAGCATACGGAATAGTGCCCACACAGATAACTTTCTATAGTATGTTTCAGGAACCAGCTATAGCCATGAGTTAGCATGCACATTGTAACAGAGATGCTAAGAATCCTGTTTTCCTATTCTCGGCATGCAAAATCCTTAACTGATGTAAACAAACTATCCATTTATTTTCCACTGCCTTTATGTTCTGGTTGTGGACCTACTGCATCCATCCTGCTATACAATTTACCAAAAGTGTGTCAGATTTGGAGACCAATAAATTTACTTTTTTACCCAATTTGCAGGCTGCAAATCTTGTTCCTTGAGCATACAACCTCTTCAGAGTCTACCTGTACTGGTCTGTTTCTGAAATCCTTTTCGATCATGAGTTTTAATAACATTTACAACATGGTTGGAATTTTTATGGGAAATTTTATTCTATTTCTTTCTTTCCGTTCACAGCAATATGTTGAGGAAAAAGTTAGTGCAGATGAGAAAGTTGTCTGTAAGAATGAGGCTTTTCAGGTCAGTTTACATAAATGTTACACTGAAAAAATTAGAAGATCCACGTTAATATATCCAATGAGCAATTTTAATTTTTTAAGTTGATGAATTTGGATGGTTATTGTTGGCATTCTTTAGGTTTCTTCAAGATTTTATAGGTCCATTGACAAGGCTTCATATACTTGAATGATAAGTTTTAAAGCTAATTAAACCATGGGTATAACACATTCACAAGCAGATGCATGTACATTTCAAATACTGTCAGACAAAAAAAAATATATATATATATAACATTTTTAAATATTATCCTGTGGAAGATTATCATTGAAGTTAATTTGGTTCTTCCCAGAGAATCCTACCAAATAATATCCATCTTGCAGAGTTTTGATGGTTTATCTTTCCAATATTAGTTTTCTGTCTTGATCCGACAATAGCTTGCATTTTCAGCTCTTGATAAGCTGTTGAAAGACTATGCTGAAGAATATGCAACTGGTGATGAAGTTTTCCTGGTTAGTGTTTATTGCTTCATCTATGTACATAATAGCAAATGGAACACAGTAGTCTGTGCAAGCTCTTTCAAAAAGCAGGGAGTGGAAACCCCTATTGGTGCAATTGAGGTTTAGGATTTAAGTTGTGAAGAGTGGTTTTTGGAGGGGTCATTCTTATTAATTTGGTAGAACTGACAAGATATAAGGTATATACTCACAATTGCAACATACAGCCTGGAGTTCATAATCAAAATTAACCTTGGCTGTATGTAGGTCATTCATACATTGAATTTCTAATTACTGCAGTGATCTATGCCTCTCTCATGTAGTAATTACTATTGAACATTGAGGTTACTCTCATCTTTCTATTGAAAGTATGAAGATAATCATCTGACAGAAGCGAGACAGAGCGCGTGAGGAGTTACTGTGAAAAAATAAAAAGGAGAGAGAACAGTAGAAAGAACATGGATTTGTCTTCGCCAGTTTTATCCTTTATGGCCTGAATTACACTATAAGGTTATGAATTATGACCTGGATCAGTTTCTGAGATTGCAATATGCACATAGTTCTTCTTTTGAGCTGATATTATGCCCGCTGTAGAAAACTTCATTTCTGATTTACGGAGCAATAAGAATGTGTGAAGGGAGTTTATTTGATATGACTATTCCTATTATATATGTTATCAATGGTGCAGGCAGATTTGTTTCTAGCACCACAACTTTATTCAGCAGTCAACAGGTTCAACCTTGACATGGTAATGCTTTCCTTTTCAAATTCAAGTATTGGTTAAATTACATCTTCAAGCAATTTCTGTATATCATTCAAGAATCAAGATTCAGAAAGGCCCTATATTTTTAATTTGATTTGGTTCCACATTCTACTTCAAAACGAAAAAAAAAAAAAATGACCTTTCAATCAAATGCACTACTTTGTATGCATGTGACAACGAGTTTTTCGTTCCTCAATGTACATGCAGACACAATTCCCTCGTTTACTGAGGTTGCATGAGGCATATAGCAAGCTACCAGCATTCCAAAATGCTGAGCCAGAAAACAGCCGGACGCCCCTTCATCATGAACTAGTAGTTTCAACAAACTACTTAGGAGCTTTGCATTGAGTGTACCCATGATTATTAATATACTGTAGTTATTTGAACGTTTTTATCAAAGCCCTTCAATAAGTTTTGTAATGCACTGTGGTTAAGTTACGTGATCAGGATTTCCATTAGTGCTCTGTTGAATTAATTTTAATGCCTTTTGGTCTTTCTATGTTTCAGATCAACCTTTGTTGACCCGCTTGTAAGCTGCAGTAACTGAATACTTGGATCTTTTACTTGAGCTTTGGAAGAGTTGCAGGTAGGATTGTTTCATTTAAAATCTGTATGGTATTACTGTATGATAATAACCATTGAATCATTAAATAATCAGAATTTCTTGAGCTCATTTGGTTTATGGAATGTGCTTGGATTGAATTCTTAAAGAGAGTTCAGTTGTAGACTTTAGATCCTTAGGTCGTTATATTCTGCTGCCTCTCTTTAATCCTTGGCTTTCTGAAGTTGGCCTTAATTAAGGAAACCTAAGAAGAGAAAGACTTGGTGGGTTAAAAACAGAATCAGTGCCATGCCTTTAGTTTGCGAACTATATATCATCAGAGCTGGTCAAAATGTACGTTTTCCAGAGAAACAAGCAGGGTCTCTTCCCATATATATGAAATTTTCGACCAAGTCTTATTGAGAAAGTCTTGGCTTAAAATTTTTGTTTTA
Source organism: Murraya koenigii (assembly GCA_025617385.1). NCBI lineage: Eukaryota > Viridiplantae > Streptophyta > Magnoliopsida > Sapindales > Rutaceae > Murraya > Murraya koenigii. Next base: position 4,500,215 of record CM046812.1, read on the forward strand.
AATTTTTATTAAACAATGATGATAAAAGGACGGAAACTATGCAGAATATCAAGAATGGATATAAGGATGTCAGTCCGCTTCTCTTCTCTCCTCCCCATTGTCATCCCTCAATGTCACAATGAAGCATAAACAAGAATAACAATTATCCCACATTTGCCACTAGGTAGTTTGATCATATCCACTCTGTCAGGATATCTTCTTCCTCTTAACTTGACGAATATTTTTTATTCTCATATTATTGGCTATTATCTTGTAATCAGAGTAAGGCATCCCACTTAACTTCCCAAATCTCTTTTCGTAGCCAACAGTTTTGACCTAATAATGCAGAAGATCAAATAAGGGAACTACATAACTGGGTAAGTCAAGAGGATCGTAAGGATAAATAAAAAAATGGTTTTCTGTTTGTTTTTATTAGTATGCCAAGAACTGAAAAAGTGCATACTTTAAAATACACGTTATGTAATCCAAGGGGAGAGATGAATTAAGATTTTTAGTACTTAAATTAAACAAAACAACAAAATAATTAATTCTAATGTCTCAACGAAATCAGTCATAAATTTAATAATACTCAAATTAAACGAGTAAGAGAAAATAGATTAAATATAAAGATTTTTATGTGATCCGTAATTCTCACCTACGTTCAAACTTCTAAGTATACCGAACTTGAACATTTCACTATCTAAACCTCTCAAGGTTTTAAGTTTTTTATAATTGACTTTTAAAATATCAATAAACCTTTATAACAAAATATTATTACTTAATCTTTTCATTCAAGTGTTTCTCACACTTATTACTCATAAGTTTTATAAAACATTCATGGATTATAATAAACACTCTCTTTTTAAAGTTGATACACAAATGATAACACAATATAAATTTAATATATGATGATTTGTGAAATGAAAGGTCAAAATATATTGTATGATCTTATTTTTACTCGTATCAATCATTAAAAAAAAAAAATTTGATTCGAGTTTATATATTTTAGACTCAAAATATAGTCATTATTACAATAAGCCCGTAGAGAAGCTATTCGCTTCTTAATTTAACCAGCTAGTAGTTTGTTACAGTGGAATTACTATTGTAATTTGAATTTTGCTACAGTAAGACTGTTTTAGAAATTATAATTTAACCTAAAATTTTTTGTAATTATTTTATCGCCCAAAATGTCATTATTTTTTAAATAGATTAATTTTACAATTTTTAAATAATACTCGTTATTCCCAAAATTGTATGAAATTATGCTATGTCCCAAAATTATAAAAGACCTTTTAAAAAGGTTATTTTCAGAATTTTAGCTTAATATTTATTGAATTCAAAATTATCAAAATTTTTCAAATTAATCCAAAATCTGAAAAATACTCAAATCCACAAAATACTTACTTTATAAATATAAAACCTTTACTTTATAAAAAATGATTTATTATGAAATAAATACTTTGAGCTTCTCAAATGCTAAACCATGCATATATAAAATCATAATGACTTTACAAGAATTTATCACATTAATAAATTTGTTGACCAAAAATTTGTTTTTGAATGAGCTGTTGTCCTTTGTGTGTCTTAAGCTTGATTTCATTTGATTTACTTGCATAAATATTATCCTTCAAGACCTAGTAAAAATGTGAAATATAATATTAACTAAATTACTTAAGATACAAGTTTGTAATCATCAAAAGTACAATATGTATAGTCCTTTAGGCTAATATATTTTCCATAGATCGATTCGGCAATCATTTGCACTGTCTTACTAGTGCAATTTCTAGCATAGACCTGCATTAATGAATTTACCAATAGTGTATCCAAAATTCTTCTAACGAATGAGGGTGTTTAAGGAAGGGTAAAAAAATAATTCACCTGTTTCAAATGCCTAATGGTTTCAGTTGGAATCACATGGTAAAATCCCATGCATACAAGCACATTATTGCATGTAAATGGTCCAAATCCACAAATCTAACTTAGCTCCTCTGCTAGCTTACCATAGGTTGTTAAGCTCGCTTTGTTGCATATATCTTCTAGTTTACTTAACTAAATTTTGCCATCAACAATATCCCGGGCAAGTTTTAAAATACGACCGCTTTGTAGCCAAGGTTGCGAGTGTTTTGCCGAAAACTCTCGTCAAAGTTTGCTAGTTCTCTTAGGCTAGGAAAGTTACCAATCCTATCACGAGCGGATGGAGGATCTATTGTAGACAGTTAATTAAATCTATGCAAGTTGTCTTCAACGTTATTTTGAGGGAAGTTTGTTGCACGTTCTCTTCCAGAACTCCAGCACAATCCAGCTTCAAATTCATATCATCTTCTAAGCTTGCTTTGATGTCTGCAATTCTGCTTGTCAACTCAGAGGCAACTTTCAAAACTTTCTGGTATCACTTTGACTCTTTTCCTGCCGGTGTTTTCAGGATAAAATCTAAACTTATACTAGATGTTGATGCAGATTTTCCCGCGTGCCTCAACAGTGCTTCGAACCTTCCAACAGTACCTCCAAACGTACTCGCTATGGAGCGTCCGAATCTTCTGCTCGCGGTTTTAAACGATGCCGATCCTTCTGCTCGCGATAAGTTCGAGCAGGATTGCCTCCTTTGTCCGGGTCCGCTGTCTTCTTCAGAACATTGATTTCCCGGACCTGCACTCACAGAAAACCGGGTCAGGGTCGCCGGGCGTTTCGGCAAAACCCTCCGACGCTCAAGTCGATGTCGGGTTTCTCTTTTTGGTATCTCCTTAGTGAGGAGGCCGGAAAGATGAAAGGGTATTATTTCGCCCCCCCTTTTTGGATGTAAATGGTGTTTTTTAGAGAAAGTCAGATGAGAGAAATTTGGAAAGGAAGAACCTGTGTCCCGTTCACGGAGAATCCAACTTCTCTTTTTGTGAATTCGAAATGCCAACCCCTGTGCTCGTTCTCCTTCGTTTCCTTTTATATTCTTCTTTTCCCGCTCTTTTCCTTTCCAGTCATGCACTCCACGCTAATGGTATCCGGGTCCCTCCGACGGTCGAGTTTGGCGGAATATTCCCTAGGGATGAGCGATCGTTCCCTTAATCCGATGCACGTGGCGGATCACCATGTCGGGCAAGCGTGCGAGGAATGATGACACCTTGGTGGCACGTGCCGACCACCGACAACAGTGTCATCTCTCCACCATGTGGGACCCTTGTCAGACATCAAAAGGTGTGCCAGGATTATGAGATAACGGGTCGGGTTGTCCTAGGTCGGGTTTTGTCCAGTTGTGCTCGTGGATCTCTGCGAGCGGGAGCGATGTGCTCGGCTCTTTACCTTGACCGACCTTAACTCGAAGAATGACCTCGAGTAGACAAGGAGCTCTCGACCTTGACCGGCTTTGACCGGAAGGATGACCTCGAGCGAGCGAGGAGCTCTCGACCTTGACCGGCTTTGACCGAAGAATGACCTCGAGCGAGCAAGGAGCTCTCGACCTTGACCGGCTTTGACCGGAAGGATGACCCCGGCGGTGAGGAGCTCTCGACCTCGACCAGCTTTGACCTGAAGAATGACCTCGAGCAGGCAAGGAGCTCTCGACCTTGACCGGCTTTGACCCGAGGGTTGCTCGGGCTAGGTTACCATCGGAGTCTTGCTTGAGCCGGAAGGGCTTCGAGGGGTTTGTCTGATATTTACCCCATAAACCAGGAAGGGCTTTTAGGGGTCTGTCTGATATTTTACCCAAACACTAGATGAGCAATGTTGAAGTTCCCACTAAAGCTCCAAAAGGCTCTAGCCATGCTCAAAGTTCTCGACTACCTATTAAAATTACATAGGTTACTAGCTCCTGGTTAAACATCAAAACTTCAATAATTTACAAATTTAGATTCAATTTATAAGACCTCATAGCATGCAATAATTTTTGTGAAATAAGGTTCAAATTGAAATTTTAGGGTGATGATAATTGCTAACTATTACGCTTTTGCTTAATTGCAAAAACAGAGCGACCAAGGCATTAGGTGGGTAACTAATAGGCATGACAAAATTCTGGAGGTTCTAGAGGGCCCTAACCCAAATGTCGTAAATTCTGAATAATTTTTAGAGAATGAACCGGAAATGAAGAGAAAACAATCCTTCAATTCTTAATGGGGTGAGATTTGATTTTGTACACCCCACCCCACCCATCCCTACCAATCCCTATTATATATAATTTTTTAATTTTTATTTAATAACTTTTATTTTTAACAATTACAATATTGGTTGGTTAATAAATTTTTAGTTTATTTTTACATAAAATAAATAGGTTGTAACTAAAAGAAAACTCTACAATATAATTGTTATTCAATCTTAAAATATTGTTATATTTTCTTTTTTCGTTTAAGATACTATTCTCTTCAAATATTTTACAGTTTTGATATCATTACAAGATATTATTTCAAACTTTTAGATTTTTTTAATAATTTAAATAATTTATAATATAGTGATGATTTTATTTAGATCACAAATTTTTAATTTATTAAAATTATATATATATATATATATATATATATATAATAATAATAATAATAATAAAATAAGTAAATATAGAATAGAGTGACGATAGATAAATGATTCCCCACATACGGATTCTTTGTCCCCATCTCACTAAATTTATTGTAGAATGGGATTGAGAATGGAGGTAAAATTTTTAATGGAGTAGAGAGTGGATTAGGCCTTTCTACCCTCACCCTATTGCCATTTCTAGTAACTAATATGTAGCGAATACCCACTCACTTAAACCATTCAACAAGCATGGATTAAAAGTGATAGCACCTTAATCTCAAATATAATCTAACCTACTAGACAACTTCAATTAGATAAGCTAATCCTAGTGCTAAAAAGAGAAAAAAAAAATGTGGGCAGCCTTTTGGTTATATAGCAACAAAAATGTGAAATTTACAAAAATTACCAAATAATTTTAATAAATATGCAACATAATCATCTCAATTATTTCTTTCTTCCTTAGCCATTTACCAAACCTTTTGGCCATAATACCCTTATCTTTCCTAAACCAAAACTCGACGAAATCATCCTTCATGGCACTAGCTCCATTTTACATTTTCTGACAACAATCAACAATGCAGTTAGGCGGGCTTTTGAGAGTGAGTTCATCTTCGATGGTCTGGATGGATTTAGTTCCGATATTTTAGAGGTTTTTTTTTCCTTAATTTTGGGTAATTTTCACTTTATAAGTTTTAATTTTTTCTGTTTTGGTAAGTTTGATTAGTGATAAGTCAATGTATGGATGCATATAGATGAGGTTAGGATTGATTGTCCATAAATATTGGAGATTGATAAGTGAAATTTAGGTTTAAAAATGTCATATACAAAATTAAGGTGTTGATGGTGTGATTGTAAGGTGGAGTGCAGTTGCGACGAGAGCAGAATCGCACGTGCGACAGGCACAAATCGTGCAGGACAAGTGACTGCACCGTGCGACAGGATCCTGTCGCACGATATCACAAATTTTTTAAAATAATTTTTTTCTTAAATCAATTTTATTTGTTTTTTTTTTAATTATCGGATTAACTAATTAAAATTTTGAATTTTTTACAGACGTAATGACTACGAAACCAAGCACAATGAAGATTCGGAAACGGAATACTTCCCCGGGCGTATTACAAATACCTCAAAATTTAGAAAAGTGATGGAAGCTATCAAGAGGAAGTTAACGAAATAGCAATTAAGATTATTCCGGAAAGATATATTTTGCCATTTTGCAAAGATGGATACCTATGTGTTTAGTGGTGCAATCCATCACAACACGCTACTTAGGCAAGTAGCGTGTTGTGATAAATATGATGAAAATCAGCTGTAGTTTGAATTTAGTGGCCAATTAGCACGGTTATCAATCGTTGAATTGTGTTTAGTTACGGGACTTTGCTATAGTACATACGACTTATACAAAGAAGCCAAATTTCCTGCGAATAGCAGGTTACGTGATTTGTACAGGTGCTGCTCTTAAAGGATTTAATGAAAAATTTAAAGATTTAAACTTTAATTGTATGGATGATGTTCATGCACTAAAGATCGCGCTATATTACTTTGTGAATAGAGTACTTAATAATAGAAAAGATGAACGTGTACCGAATTCGTTATTGTTAAACTATTTTGATGATCTTGAGTACTTTAGAAGTCTTCCATGGGGTTGTTTATCCTAGAAAATGGTATGTAAAAGTTTGGACACTGTATTGAACCAGAAAATAGAGGTTTTCTAGGGTAATACTCTTAAAGAGGTGAAATACAACATTTATGACTTTTGTCTTAGGGTGCATGTGCGTTTCAAATATATGTGATTTTTTCTATACCACGTATTTTTATTTTTTCCTAACTTTGTATTTTCACATGTTACAGACTTGGTTGTTTGAAGTAATTAATGATTTTATAGTAGAAAAATAGGCCATAAAGACAAAAAAGAAGACTGCTCGCATATTGAAGTGGGAAGATGTTTCCTCCTCAAAAAATAAGTTTTACTGAAATGTACAAATTTTACAACGACAAAAAACAGGTCGTAAGTATTAAGTTTTACTGAGGTGTACAAGATAATTTGCGCGATGGCTAATTTCAGTTATTTCATTATCAGGGAATTGTTAAACAAACACTCAATCTGACTATGCAGGAGAAAGATATGTCATTTTGGAGAAGCGCAAAAGATTATAAGATATCAATCCCTCATTGGGTCCATAATGTGAGTTAATAATTGAATTCAATTACAATATTATTACTAAATCTTCAATTGCCGCAAGTTATTTAAGTAATCAGCTGTATCAATGTTGCAGTATCACCCCAACATACCGCCCAACGAAGATAAAGTGGACGATCAGCCACATGTTGAACATGATTATGAAATGGACGATCATGCACCAGTTGATCATGAATATAAAGTGGATAATCAGCCACCTGTTGATCATGAATATGAAGACGCAAGAAAGGTTAGATGCTTGAGATGTTATTTTTAACATTTAATTATTTTAAAACAATTATGCTGTACATAAAATGGATTTATTTTTATTTTTTGTCACAATCAAAATCTTATTTTTCAGATGATTATGTCATTTGTAGAATGGAGAGAATTGATCGTTCTATTATTGACATGAAAGAAACAAGGACCAAGATAATGTTGGATTATGAGGCTGAACAGAAGGAATAAAGACAATTTAGGAAAGAACAAAAGATTTTGTAAAATCTATAATGGGATTTATTAATTCATATGCTAAAAATTCAACGAAGCATTATTACAGTGATACTCTGATGAGAAACCCTTACATAGTAAGCAATTTACATATCTCCTATATTTTGGCTATTATTCTAAATGTATTGTGATTTAATAAGTTATTATTATTAACAGGCCCTTGATGATGTTCGAGATTGTCATTATCATACCTCGTTGTTATTGTGTTTATTATATGAGGAAGTAAACAATGACAGTGTGCCAATTGTAAAGGAAGCACCTCCTGATATAAGTAAGTTTGTCCACAAGTATAGGATGTTATATGCCCTTAAAAGTCCTTAATTACAATCTTAGAAATGAAGAAGGAACATTAAGCGTCTTCCGGCCATAGAATCAACAGATGTCAATATCGACGATAGGACAAGTGTGGATATAAATCTACTTAGAGGAATAGATGATCCGATACTATTTCATGAGTTCGACCAGTGGTTTGATGGTAACATTATTGTTAATCATGACATCCGACATTCAAATAAATTTTTTAAAATACTCTTGGGGAGAGAGTCAATGAGATGGCTAGGGGATGAGGTAACTATTGTTAGTTTTTACTTAATTGACTTGTAATGTACTTGTATAATTTAACGGGTTTTGTTGTCATTTACAGCATATCCATGAATACTATCGTTTGATAAGTAATAAACAGCAGCAATACCCTAGTGCCTTACATCGGTGTTGCACATATACAAATGTCTATTTTTAGGTAACATACTTAAATATATAATCTTCGTTTTATTATACTATAATAAGTAATAATATTTTTGTAATGTATTAATTAGGTTTTCTTGAAGGCTCAGTGGAATAACGGTAACTGTGATATGGATTCATTAGACTACATGAGTCTTAATAGCTACATTAATGGCTAGAATGATACAAAATCAAAACCATTTGCGGATGTTAATATGGTGTGTATTACTATACGATTCAATTAACGTCCTTTTATATTCAAAGATTTTAACATAAGAATGTTGGATATATATTTTTTTCTGCCGTATGTAGGTTTTGATTCCAATTAACTTAAAACGCAATCATTAGGTTGTAACTCAAGTAGACCTTGTACATAAGTGGTTCTCTATCTATAATTTATTGAAGGAACTTGCGACGAAAAAACTTATTTTCAACTATCCAAGCCACTTCAACATATCTTTCCTCAATGGCTTTAAGATGTTAGAGTTTACAACATCCGACCGGACTTACAGAGTGCGGAGCCTTGGAAACTTATATTAATTAAAAGTGTACCACAACAGCAGCTTGGAATTGGCGATTGTGGGGTGTTATATTAATGTTTACAATGTATTTAATGTTCAAGCTACAATTTAATTTTGACAGTAGTCATGGGCAATACTTTAGGAGGAAGATTAATGTTGACATATTTAATAGTGATATTAGGTTGTAAAAGGCATATTTGAATAGTTGTAACTATAGTGCGATTAATCTTATTTTGGGTTTGACAATTCTCGAACACTTATTATAAATAATCATATCAATAAAGATGGTTTAAAATGTCAAATACATAATAAACATAAAAATATAAAATACATCATATTTAAAATATTAAATACATAATAAACATAAGACGCCAAAATAATAATAGGTCACTAATTTGGATTCATCGCAATATGATTCTTACATATTTTTCTGTTATGCCCGCGTTCCTTGCATCGAGAACACATCACAGTTCTTCGTGATATATCCTCACTAACATGTGGTATTCTAAGCTTCTTTTAACGACCTGAAGGTAATTTTTCTATTGGTGGGTTTATCTTCAATTATTGGATGTGGTTTGGAACTTCCTAAGAACAGACATCACTAACCGGATTGATTAGCACTACATATGCCTTCAATAATGATTCCTTAGAGTAAAACTGAGAACAGAGACCTATTTAATCTACTTGAGCATGTAGGCAAGCAGCTATTGCATAAGCACATACAAGTTGATCAAGTTGGAATACTCTACAACTACAAGTCCAGCGACTTATGTCAACTAACTCTTCATTCACACTACCACCCCAAACTTGGAATTTATGCTCAAACACCAAACAAACATTTATTCTTTCAGCTTGATCTTTTCTGTCATATACTACTTTGTCTGCCCACATTGTTAAAGGAGTACTCATCGATTCTGCCATTATTTTCCTGTTATAAAACCATTGTTGCAATGTTTTTCTAAAATAGTTAACTAAATGAGTTATGGGAAATTTTTGAGGTTCCCTCATTAAAGAATTTACACTTTCCGCAATGTTAATGGTTAGAATGCGGTACCTCCTACCATCAAATTGAGATCTTGCTCAATTACATGTGCCCAAATTATTCTCTAAGTAATTAGCTGCCTCAGAACTCATTCCCCATAACTCCTCAAGTTGTGTTCTAAACTCTTCACATCTGTATTCCTTTGCTGTATTTATAAATGCGGGCTTAAACTTATCCCAAAGAGCTTTTGATATCCTAAATTTTAACTTGACATTACCTTTGACATGGTAGAAACAAATGCTATGGGTAGCACTACGAAATATTTTTATAACAGCTCTCTGAATGAAATTGCATCGATAAAAAATAATGACTAAATCTGGAATATCACCAATTAATCCATACAAATTCATTACAAATCATTCCTAAGAATCATTATTTTCGGAATCCCCAATCTCAATAGCTAGCGGATACAATTGATTATGTTCATCTAAGTATGTTGCCACAAATATTATTCTGTGATATAACCCTTTAAGATGAATACCGTCTATTGCAATCACCGGTCCGATGCTCGCAAAAACCATTAATGCATAATCCAATAGCCACAAAATAGTACAAGAAATTATTATTGCCATCTAATTTCAAAGCTGTTACTGTACCCTCATTTTCCTTCTCCAATACATGAGATTATTTAGGAAGTAAGTTATATGATTCTGATGGATTTCCTCGTATCACCTGAAGAGCAAATTCTCTAGCCCAATAAGCTTATTGGTATGATAAACGAATATTGTATTCTTACAGGATGTCTTCTATGATGTCATTTGGAATGTATATCCGCTTCTCCTGAATAAATTTATCTGCGATGCTATAACTAATAACCCGACTCCTTACTTGACGAAGGCCCCTCAGCTCATTATGATACGTGTGTATGTCATTACATCTCATCACTACCCAACAAACATTCTCTTTATTTAATGCTCTTTTTACCCGAAGATGTCATTTACACAAAATTGAAGTACAATGTGCCTTGAAACGTATCGATGTGGATCTTGCAACTTTGAAATCGAATATATCCCTCAAGAAAACTTTGCACAATTTCAACATTAAATTATATTTGGAATCGAACAACTTGCCCACAAAAATATCATTACACCCAATATTTCTAATAAAGTCTGGAGAGACTAAGTCTAAAGGCAAAACTAGTGTAATACTTACAAGATGGTCAACTTCTATACCCTTAGAATGGGGCCTTGGAATAACATGCTGACTTTGGCGTAGATCAATGCAATTCTCAAAGTGAGGCAAATCTTTCATATCACCAACTAGATCCTCATCATGCTTATCATTCCCATTATTCCCATTATCCATATCATCCCCATCCCCATCCTCATAATCCCTATCATCCCTATAATCGCAAGTATTATCCAAATAATTATCATCGTCATCAATAAGAGCATACCCAAAATCATCGTCCCTCATCAATTAGGCTATGGCATGAATCAATATTAATATTATTTGCTGCTGCATAATTCGTGTCATTAATGTGATCATCATTGTAATGGAAAAGAGAGTAACTTGTTGCGGTAACACGTCTTCTTCAACAGCCGCCAGTGTAACGATGTTTTCTTCTTCAATATGCTCTTGATTTCTTAGTTTAGCGAATTTGCTAACAAAAACAGGGATGCACCCCTTATTCACTAAATTAAAGCTCTTACCATTTCATTATCAACTATATCCATAGGTATTGAACATATGGGTTGAGTAGAACATCTCAACTGTAAAGTTATCTTCAATATAATACTGTAATCATTCAGATTTATTTGCAAAACTTCATATACTTTTGAAAGAAATACATCAAAAGTATAGTTTTGGGTGGTGGCGAACAATGCAAGCATGCGTAGCGGGAGATGCCCGCCTATAGGGCCCGACCTACTTCTGCCCAAAAGAATCACTCAAAGCTTAATTTTTCTAGTTCTATACTCAAAACGACTGTCTGTCAATTCCTCTCATGATCCATCAAAACACATTTGAAGATAATTGACTCCATTAATCCTAAGAAAGAAAAAAAAAATTAGTACTTAAGAAAATTTAGAATTTAGACATGAGTTGGACAACCATGCAACAAGTGAGTATCGCACGGCAGCCTGTCGTTATTTCTTCTCAGAAAATTTGTGGGTTCGTCTCCAAACTCTTTTTTGCTCAAATAACTCATAAATTTCAACTAATCGAAAAATAAAACTATACATTGTGTAAGATAAATACTAACTCAACTTTTTACTTTCTAATTGATGAGTTGATGATTAGTGGATGAGTTTTAGGAATTAGAGTTTGCTGGATTTTGGAGAGTTTTGGTTGAAAATGTGTGAATTTTAACTAAAAAATAAAACTATACATTGTGTAAATAAATACTAACCTCAACTTTTTGCTTTCTAATCGATGAGTTGATGATTAGTGGACTTTTTGCTTTCTAATTGATGAGCTGATGATTAGTGGGTGAGTTTTAGGGATTAGAATATGCTGGATTTTGGAGCGTTTTGGTTGAGAATGTGTGAATTATTGGTTTTGTTTATAGAAGTTTAGATAATTATTTTAGAAATTCACTAAATTTTTTTGACTATTTTTATAAATTTCCAAATAAAATTTGATAGCGAGCTCTAAATTAACAAGCATGGCTAAACCAATTAAAGAAGTCCTTCCTCCTAATCCCCCTGAAACCAAAAGGGGGCACATTATATGAAACAAGTGATAGGCAAAATGAAAGCAGTAAAAAGAGAAGAAAAAAAAGGAAAGAAAAAAAGAACAGATTGGCAATTGTAGAGCAGCATGTACTTGACCATATCTTCAAACAAAGTAAGCGATCGAAACATTTTCCCACTCAGGCCCTTCATATACTGAGGCTCATCCCCTTCCTCGTGGGCCACTTGATGAATAATCCTTTTGAAGTCTCTCACATCCTCTCATCAGGCTCCGAAAACCACAGTATTCTCATGACTTGAGCAAGCAATTAGTCTTACTATTCTAGAGAAAGTGAAGTGGCGATGGCGATGGATGATGTGATGGCGATGTGACGAAGGGGACCCGAACTAGAATTCTGAACTTTGGTATGGAGAGAGTGAGGGTCTTGCTGGGGTTGATAGATGGTGATGGCCACTAAGACTGAGGAAATATAGGTGTCGCTGTTGCCATTATCGAGAGAAATAGAAAGATAGAGAGATCGAGAAAGGGATCGAGAAATAGGGTCCTAGCAATTCGGAGACATCATGAACAGGTCGTGGCTGCACACCGCCAGATTGAATGTTTCTGCAAGTGGAAGGTTCAGCTTCAACACATTCTCCATTTTCATCCTCGTTTCTCGATTAATGAGGGGTCTTCCAATCTTGCTTCTTTAATTGTCATTTTATAATGACTCTCTATTTCATCTTCGGTGCTTCTATTTCATCTTCTTTAATTGTCATTTTTTATAGTTATACTTGGTGATGATAAGTCTAGTAATTAGTCTATTCCGATTCTAATAGGTGCACCTAACATGGCGTTTCCACGATTAAATAATAGGGGGGTCTTGCAATCTTACTTCTCTAATTGTCAATGAATGAGCAACTAAATAATAGAAATTGTGTTGCAATTGAAGCTTGTAATGTAGAATTGGAGTGCTTGTTGGATGCGCTTCACTTTTTGGCTAATTACTTGCTTCCTTTTAGTTGGATTGACGATGATTTGAGCCACTACCACTTTGAAGAAGCCTTATATGAGTTGCCATTTAATTGGCTTCTCTGTTGGCTTTCTCTCCATTTTATAGTCTTACTGGTGGATTTTTCTTATTCATCAAGTGTTTAATCACACGGTAATTTTGCTAAACGATTGGGTCTTGTCCAATGAGTATTGAGCTGGCCTATTCTTACATGGGCTCAAAACACCTGATAATTTTCATCCCCATCATTAAGGATTCACACATGCTTCATATGTAAATGAGAAATGATAAATGTACCAAGAATCAGAGAGACCGAAACGTCAAAAGTACATATGTTTTGAAATTTTAATGAATTTCATGTGATAAACAAAAAAATAAAATTAAAATGAAAAGGAAATTCATCCCCAAAAGCTAGAATCTCCAAATCCACCACCTAACAAATCAATTCCCTAACCATAGAAATCCTTAAATCACTTACACCCAAATCACTCTAAAACGAGTTCCACCAACATTATTTTAGCTCTTTCACTTATCTTCACCATCTAAGTATGTTTTATTTTTTAATTTATCTTTTTCAATTTTGGTGTTTGATTTGCTTAGTGATGGGTTTGTTTTATATGATGATGGGTTTTGTTTTGATGGCATTTGGGTCTTGATTTTTCATAAAAAATTTTATTTGATGATATGGAGTGTTAAAAAATTTACACTGGTTTTCATTTTCTATGATGATGGTTTTCGTTTAATGGCATTTGGTCCTGAACTTTCATAGAAATTTAAATTTGATGATGGGTTTCATTTTATATAAGTGTTAGAAGTGCTTGGAAAATTTATATTGTATATTTTAGATAATTGAGATTCATAGTAGTAAAAGGCTACGGTTTTGTTTTCTTTATATTAAATTGTATTTTAACCAATATATCATTTTCTTGATTGGTGATAGTTCTATGTTTGCCAATTCCAGTAATCTCTTAATTACAAATCTCGCATGTGTGAACTTTGAAACTCACTATAAATATGTGAAGAATGCAATGATCATAAGGAGTTGTTAAATGTAAAAGCTTTGAATGTGCAGAAAGTTAGCATTGCTGATTGAATGTTTATCCGTTAAATTTCAGTTATTTCATAAAGAATTTGAACGGATGCAATAATGTGAAGTGCAAAGGTGATTGTTCGAATATGAACTACGAATGAGACAGACAACAAGAATAAACAATTTCATTAAAATTATTATAGTGGTTATTGTACTATGTTTTCTGTTAAAGTGTTATTTTTAGTTGTTTAAATTTGAAATTCCGTACTAGACAAATATTTGTTTTGATCAAACTAGCAACAATTTACAATACTGAACTGTAACATATGTCTCAATGAATGTAGTTGATCTTCATGTGGTTTCTTTTTGTTCTTGATCCTGCTTTATTCAAAGAGCATGTGAAATTGGTCTCAGTTGTTTGTCTGAGCTTGAGAAGGAAACTGATATATTATAGGCCCTTCATTGACATTTTTTTCCATTATCTTTCATTTTCTTAATTGCATTGGAAAATTTCAAGCCATATATATTTTAAACACTACTTTTGTAGTTGGCATTATAGGTGCACATAAACATTATTTTTGCACACCAATATACATGCAGATAAACACCACTTTTGCAGCAACAGAACCCAACAAAATCTATATCACAATTTAACCCCATCAAGCATCATACCCAAAAAAAAAAACTACAAGTATTTGAAATGTCATCAAAAGCAAATTGCATCACTTTTACAACATCTGTATTTTAAAAAAAAATCCAAAATATACCAGCAAATTTACAACAATTGCTTCAACAATACACAACAAAATCCAGATTACAATAAAAAAAAAAATCCAGATCACAATCTAAGAAATTCCATAAGAGCATCACATAGAGAGTCTTCTATTCATTAGTTTGAAGTTTACTTTCACAATTACCATCTTTGGATTGCTAAAGTAGTAGTTGTTGAAAATTCATATATTGAAATCCTCCATAAGTCATCCAAGAATTTAAACAAGGCATCAAGATAATACAAATTATCTTTAATGAATCAAAAGATATTACAAATATTCATCCTTACTATAGTGCTTTCTTGTGCAGCGATTTTAGTTACCACTTCAAAAATTGGAATGTTTCCTTGTGATTCCTATAAATTGTAGTAAAATAAATTAAGTACAAATAGACAAATGATAATTTAACTCAAATGACTCTAATGTACGAACTTACCTCAACACTTATACTTGATGGTATAACTTTACTTCTGTTTACCTTTTTTCAACGGAATGTTTCCTTGTGATTTCTGTAAATTGTAGTAAAATAAATTAAAATATAAATAGAGAAATGACACTTCGACTTAAATGACTCTAATGCATATAATTACCCCAACATTTATGCTTAATGGTAACATTTTCTTTGTTTTCTGTTTACATTTCTTACAAATAGTTGACTCTTTCCTCTTACAAGGTGGACAACCTATATTTTGAGTTGTTGCCGAATCAATTATGTTTGTGGTATTTTCAACATTAACGGTACCACTTCCCTGACAAATAGTAGTTGGCTAGATGGCT
Organism: Murraya koenigii; assembly: GCA_025617385.1. NCBI lineage: Eukaryota > Viridiplantae > Streptophyta > Magnoliopsida > Sapindales > Rutaceae > Murraya > Murraya koenigii. The sequence continues at coordinate 4,515,865 of CM046812.1, forward strand.
TCAGAACTTTTTTTTTTTTTTGGCAATGTCTTCAATGTGTTCTTAATCCAGTCCAAAACCATGTTACAACTTTCTGCACATCCTGAAGCAACGTATGCAACCTCAGTAAAAGCAGTCAACATTATCTTCATATCGTTCTTGTTCTTCTGTGGAAATCCATTCATCATTACCCATCTTGAATCGACTATAACTTCTTCTAACATCTTTCTGCCATCTTTATAGGATGTACTTTTTTGGAAGTACAAAAATATCATTCTGAGTCAACACTGCAACTGATGACTACAAGCAATTTCTCTAAATTCAAACATTGAACAACTGCATTTAACTTCACCCAAATCTTCAACTTTAAAAGAATAATTTTTTTAACCTCTAATGGTGACAATTTCGTGAACTATATATTATTTTCCTACATACTCGAGTGTATGACAATACATTAGCCCAACTAACTCTTTTTGAAATTCTTTAAACTTATATAGTGTGTACACCTCTTGAACTTGTTTTTCCATCTAAAAAATAGTTACATAAAGAACATGTTGGGAGAAAGTCCTTTTTTCTGCTAAAGATTCCTTTTCAACCTTACTCTTTAGTGTATTGTCATATTACTCCATAAATTGCTTCATTGATATTTTTTAGTTAATAAATCCATCAAAAAAGGCATTCATACTGTCATTACATTGAGTGGTTGACATTTCTACCCAAAATTTATCTTTCACAAATTGAGTGGTTGACATTTCTGCCCAAAAGCTATCTTTCACAGAACAAGACACCCAACGATGTCTTTCATCATATAAATCACTTAACCATTTATTGCTACCCAAATCAAATTTCAAAATCATTGTCTACCACCTATCTTCAAACATATCAAGGCTCTGCGAGTCGTAAACGGCAGCCTGTAATATAGAAATAATGGACTGATACTCACTGCAGGCCCCTAACTTCTTAGAAACCTTTTTAAGTATGTGTCACAAGCACCTTTGATGCCTAATTTTGAGAAAAACTGCCTTAATAGTGTTTTTCATTGCTTTTTCTTAGTCAGTGATGATTCTAATAAGAGCAACTCCGAACATGCATACTAGCCATGTCTTTAATAACCATGTAAATATCTCAATATCCTTATGTGAAATCAATCCACATCCTAGCAAAATAGTTTGACCATGATGATTAACTCCAACAAATGGGGCAAATGGCATGTCAAACTTGTTTGCTAAATAAATGGTGTTAAATGTAACAACATTTCTAAAATATTTATAGGCTACCCTACTCTTTGGATCTGCCCAAAGAACATTCCTCAAGCAATTCTCTGTATTCAAGTATATACTAAAGAAAAACCCTTCATATTTCGATTGCATTTACAAAAAAATAAGTATAAATTATAATAGCATCTCCTTCCTTAAACCGTAATTGCCTCACCTTGTCAACAAAATTTCTACAATATTTTTCTAAGAATGAGATGTTATCATGTCAATAACTCCAATAACACAAGAATTGTAATTCTTGTTGACTCTAATTCCTGCTTGATCATTATTTATAATTTGCCTTTTACTCGTGTATAAATATAGCAATTGCAGAAAATACTTAGTCTTGCTTGCACTCACTTTACAATTATGCTCAATATTTAAAGTTTGAAGTTCTCATTTTCCTTTTTTATTTACATGACCTCTAACTCCAACTCTAGCATGACAACCAGCTTTTCCAATAGGCTGAGGCTTCAAGATATTACATGCTTTTAGAATTGCCATTTCGACCACAAAAAAATGTTACATATCTTACAATCTCATCACTCCCTTTTTTACAAGTTCTCCGTTTTACTAGAAACCGTCTTATTTACTGTATGACTTGTAACACGCAAACATTTCATCAAGCACTACTTGAACAACATCCTAATCTTTCGCTTTTTTATTACTTCTCGTCGATCTCAATATTCTGGAATTTGCCAATAGTTTTTCTAAGTTGTTCTCAACCTCGTCAAGTTCTTCAACTTCGTGGATTTCTTCCAAACTTTCCATTTCTACACAATAGACATCATCTGTATTAAATGTAAATAAATCAAAATTGACACAGCAATAAACAAACAATGCTACATACTAAAATCAAATGCCCATTAAATAAACAAGACCCAAAAACCAAATTTACTTAAGCAAAGTAGACCAAATGAACGATCACACATGCTAAAATTAGATAATAAAAAAATAAAATTGACTCTAGAAGAGTAAATAACAAAAAAATTAGAAGAAAATCGAATACCATAACATTAAAAAAAAAATTGAAACTATATGAGCAAATTAAGAGAAAAAGATGTTCGACTTACCAAGAGAAAAGAGCAACCAAAAGATGTTACATTCATGCTTGATAGTGAACCGGTTGGAGATGGGTATGAACATGATTTCATTAAAATTTAGAGAAGCAAATGGAGACAATGGCTATATATCTTAATTACTGTTTGTTTTTTTCAATTTTCATTTTGTTGTTGATCACATGAAAATCATGTGCGACTAATTAAAATTTGTAAAGTATATATTATTGTCGTTTCGGTCTTCTCGGTCTCTTAAACTCTTGGTACATCTATCACTACTGATCTCTACAAAAAAAAATGATAATTAATAATATTGATCTGCTAAAATTTCATGCCTAAACTCTTATGGCATATACATACACATTAATTTACTGAATAATATATACCAAGGCTTAACGTGTAAAATTGTTAGCATGAACAATGTAATGCTACATTGAAAGTCTAAAATTAATCCTTACGAATCACATAGGTATAAGATTCAATCAAATCATGAAAGTGAATTCCTTCATTCATCCATGTCATAAGAATATAGATGGCTTTTTTTATTAAAAAAAAAAAAACTTGCGTAAGAAGACAAGTGTGATAGAAATTAGCAAGTGTTATACAAAGAGAAATTACAAAGTAGTAATATTGGGTTGAGTCATACTAAATTATTAGTGATGGGGTTTGTTCTTGTTTTTTAACTTTTGTGAAACAATGTAAAATAAAATAAAGATTTATTGAAGTAGGGACGCTCAATCTAATTTTGAAATATATCTCATTTCTTATTTATTGAGAATAGGACCTTTACTTATTAGCTTTCCTAGTTTTTTTAAAGATTTTGTACTTAATAACCTTCCTATTGCATTTCCAAATAGACGTATGCTTTAGGAAAAAATTCAAGATTCACATTAATTGGCTATTAATCAGAGCTTAAGAAAATACCCTTAGTATTACATTTCCAAATAGACACATGCTTTAGGTAAAAATTCAAGATTCACATTAATTGGCTATTAATCAAAGCTTAAGAAACTTGTTGTGGAGTTTATACGGTTATCATGAACTCAATCTGAACCTTGCAACTTACTTCTTTCACCTTAAAGTGTTTAAGGATTGGGACCAAGCAAAAAACAACTGTCATAATAACTAGAGAAATTTCTCGACGAGCCTGAAATAAGAAGTATAAAACATAATTGCAAAGTGATTAAGTGTAATCTTATGGTAGGCTCAAATCATTTACAACAAGCACGTATCCAAACAAGTTTCCCTTTTGTACTTAAATTTGAATTGTAGCCACCTCTAATTAAACAGTTAAACAAAAAATTATTTAATCCAGCTTGATTAAGTAGCAGAAACTGTTTAATCTATCTAGATCAAGCAGTAGCATCAAGAGCTCTACATACCTTAACAACTAATTCTCTAATAGCCCAACATGCATTATTTGCGACTGATGCAGTTTCAGAGAGCTGAGCTTGCAAATGAAGAGGACACACTAATTGAAATTATCAAAAGCATTGATAAACATCAATCATCAAACAAGCAAACCAAAAGTTCTTAACCAACAGAAATAAATGCTTTCAAGTGGCTACCAATGTATTAAATCAAATGTTACAAGTTTAATTTGGCCACGACTATTTCTTTAGTGAACGAGAGATGATGGGAGTCGACAGCAGTGGCGGCAGTGATGGGAGAGGTTTTGGGTGTGTTAGTGGCATGGTGGATTTAGGGATTTTGTAAGTTCCGATTCCTTGATGTGAGGGGAAGAGAACGATTAGATTAAGGATTTTGCTTTCTAATTTTTGTTTTTTATTTTTTTAATATAATATTTGTGTTCAATTTCAAAGGTTATAGTAGTTTGTGGATCAAACGTTAGCATTCTAATTTTAAGAAGTATGAGCTTCGAGTTAGAATATTTATAAATTTTAATAATTTTTTTAATTTATGATATTTTAGTGTCCGAAATTTATAATATTTAATTCACTAATATATTAGTATTAATAATTCATGATACTTATTTATAAAAAGTAGAAAATGACGTATATGTATTTAATTATTGAAAATTTTTATAAAGTGTCATAAATTAAGTGTCGATAAAACTCATTTTTATAGTAATGAGAAATTTTTAAGTTTAATTGAAATAATTACTAAAATTGACCTAATAATGCAAGAACATATTTGACGTATTAAAAACAGTGAAATTCATTATCATTATCTTGGACATAACATACAAAATGAATTGATATTGATGCTAGCACTTAAACTAAAAAATCAATTGTTAACAAAATTAAGGAAGCAAAATATTTTTTAGTTATACTTGATTTTACTTAAGTGCTAGCTATCAAGAACATATGTCTTTTATATTAAGATAAGTAGATATTTCAACAAATCAATAAAAGTAGAAGAATACATTTTAATATTTTCACAAGTTGACAATACCATTAAAAAATGTATTTTTAATAAACTTGTGGATGTAATTAAAACTCTTGAACTTAATATTAATGAGGTAAGATGACAAAGATATAATAATAGATCTAATATGAAAGGAAAAATAATCAAGATGTACAAAAAAGATAATTAGAAATAAAGCAATAAGATTTCAAGCTCTCTAAATTAGAGATATTTTACTTGATTAACAGAAGTTAATGAAGATCCTAAAATAAAAAGTAAAGCTAAATGTTTAGCAATATATGAATTGAAAAACTTTGAATTTTTGTTAGGAATGATTATTTGGTATGATATATTATTTGCAACACTGTTAGTAAAAACTTACTAAAGGAAGATATGCAAATTAATGTTGCCATAAATCAACTTAAAGGTCTTACAATTTTTCTTTTGGAAAATTATAGAGAAAAAAGTTTTGTGTCAGCTATGATTTCAGATAAAGAAATTGCAAATAAAATGGAAATATGATCAAAATTTAATGAAAAAACTATAATTCGTAAAATTAAATTTGGTGAGAATAATCATGAAAAAAGAATTTTGTCTCTTGAAGATTCTTTTAGAGCTAATTAATTTTTTACATATATAGTAGACTAAATTACTTATTCAATCACCAATAGTTGTTCAACCAGTTTTCAGTTCTATGAAAATATTTTTGAATTTTTTTATTAAATTTTAAAAAATTAAAATCATTAGATGATGAAAGTTTAAAAAATTGTTTTATTAGTCTTGAAATATGATATGTTTTCTGATATTAATGGATTATATTTGTTTTCAAAGTTAAAAGTTTTAAAAGAAGTTTTACATATTAAAAGAAATACACTATTTGAAATACTTAATTATATTTAAAAACAATTCAAAGGCATTTATTTTTTATAGAATATTATTAACAGGACCTGTAATTGTTACTTCAGCTAAGAGAAGTTTTACAAAATTGAAGTTAATAAAATTTTATTTAAGAACAATAATGTCACAAGAGAATATTAATAGGATTGGTTATATTATATTTGTTAGCTAAATTATAACATAAAAATTTAATTAATAATTTTGCATCTCTAAAAGCAAGAATAATAAATTTAATTGATTAGTAAGTTGCATTAGTGATGCCTTGCAGCAAGGATCATAATAGGTAGAAGCAATGATTTAAAGCTCACAAGCAAGATAGATTATGACAATGGCCGATGAAAGTTTAGAGTATCTTAAAGATGTGAGATTTGTGATAGACAAAGCTAATTAATGTTCTTGTGTAAATAAATAGATATATTGCCTAGTATTTTTTTTAAATCTTGTTCATAATTGTTAAAATTCAAGATATTATTGAATATAGTTAAATTTTGAGTTATTTAATGTTTCTATGGAGGATTTTGAGTTATTTAGTGTTCTTACGAGAGTTATTATTTTAATGTCAGAAAGCCTAATATAAAATTTTAATATAGAATTTCACATAAGGCCCTCAATTGGTTAGAGAAGGCCCTTTTGATAATAAAATAATAATGAAAAAAAAAAGTTAAGGAAGATAATTAGTATAATTTAAAAAATACAAAAAAAATCAATATTTAAGTACAAATATAATATTTACTTTTTAACTACAATAAAAAAATTTTACAAATTGTATTTAACAATGCAATAAAAATTGTATCTTTTTGTTACTCAATAGCAGTGGTAAATTTTTTTAATAATAAAAAAAAAGAATATAGAAAACTTATAAGGGATCAAAGTGGTAAATTTATTTTTAAAATAAATGAAAGTTTCATTCTAAGTTAAACAATAATTGCACACTTATGTATTTAAGAAATTTTCTTAGTAAGTATTGTGTGACAATATTGTACAATCACAATAACAGACATAAGCTAAATAAAATTTTTTGATGTATAGTAAGATTTCTATATCTACTAATTAATTTTATTACTATAATAAGATTACGACTCAATAAAGGTGCAGTTAAAAAATTATTATTTTGACTTAAATATCATTGGTGCAAGTAATATAGAGATAGAATATGATATACATTAATAATTAATTTCAAATCTAATTATAGACGTTAGTAAAAATGATAGACGATTTCAAAAAACTAGTGCTTATATTTATGTAGCTTTGGGAATAAACAAGGTCTGCATTTTCTTTAATGTTTTTCTCTCGATGTAAATTCTATAAGTACTTTACAATGATTTAATAGTAATTCTAAAGAATAAATTATTGTACCGAATAACTTTAGAAAATTATTCATTTTCCATTCTAAACCTTTAATGTAACAAAAACATATATATTTTGCAATATAAAGATAATTATTTCTATATGAAGACAAGTTTCTTAAGACAAAATATATACAACTTAAAGAAGATAACACATACACCCCTAATATTTGGGAAAATAGTCATATAGATTTTTAATTTTTTTAATAAGGGACACTAAGACTTCTTTTTTACTATAATACCATTTGACTCTATTAACTTAAAAAATTTGAATCTAAAATTTTATAATAAATAGAAATATAATATTAAGAAAAATGTAACAATATATATGTTTTAAATAATTTCAATATTTAAAAATATATTAATAGTTTACAATATTTTATTATATTAAACTAAATTTTATAATAAATAGAAACATAATAGTAAAATAAATATATAAAAATTTAAATTATTTTCAATACTATATAAAATAATTTTGAAATTATAAATACGTGAGATAGATTTTACTAATGGTAAAAATCTATTTAACCTAAATATTTATTTAAAATTATATATATATATATATATATATATATATATATTATTAGAAAAAAATACAATAATTTACATTTTAAAAATTATTTTATACATTCAAAATATTCTATTTAAATTATATTTGTCTACTAGACAAATTAAACTATTTAAATTATATTTGTATTTATTAAAATATTTTAAAGTTAATTTTTTTAATTATTATCTACAAAAATATATTATAATAAAAAAATAATTTTGATGTCCCTTATTAAAATTTTTAGGTTCTACGTAACCATTTCTCTAAAGGTATATATATCCTTTTTTTTTAAAAAATTATAATATAAAATTTATTCTTATTTATAATTAATTAAATTGAAACCAAAAATTTTATAGAATATCACTACAGAGGTGTTTTTATCTATTGATTCAATTTTTGGATACTCTTTTTATCAACTAAGAAGAAACTTGTCAAATGATAAAGCATAATAATCCCTACTAATTTCGGATTGTTGCAGCTTATAATATGTGCTTTTGTTGTGCAAAAAGACCAAAACTCAGCTTCATACGAAAACAGAACAGGGCATGCAAAAACAAAGACCATGTAAGAAGCTAAATCGTAGAATTTAACGTTAGAAGAGAATAATAATTTTGTTTTTGTCTCGACTTTTAATTCATGGGAGAATAATTTGTGGCATTGTTGGGATGACATAACGGAGGATATAATTGTCCCAAAAATTATTGGTGACTTAATACACGAGAAAAATAAAAAAAACCGCACTTGTGACTATTTTTACAGGATGTCGTGTCGTGGCGGTAGGTGTCATTTTCCAACTCGTATGATTAGATTTAGATAACGGATATATATGATATATCTTAAATTTTTTATTTAAAATAATTATTTTAAATAGGGTTCAGCTAGCGTGCAACTGTTACACGTTACCCTTTTTTGTCTTCTTGTGCAGTCCCGGTTAGATCTAACGTGAGACAAGTTTCAACGGGAGAGTGCAATCGTTTGGTAATTAACACTACACTCCCTATTGTATACTGAACTTTTAAAAATTTAACTGTTTTAAAATTTGACATATAAATCCGTTTTGCTTCAAAATTATAAATAATTTAATCAATTAAAAAAATGGGTGGGTTGTCTTAACTGACAAATAAATATCAATATCCAACCCTCTATTTTCTTTAATCTAATTAGTGAAATATGTGGTAACTTGATATTAAAATTCAATTAATAAACTAACTTAAAAAATAAAACTAGCATTATATTACCAAAATAAATAATTATAAAAACTATTTTTTTTATTTTCTTTCATTATACTTTAATTGCCATTTTAAAATATGTGTAGATTGAACTAAAAATAAAAGTAACTGCAATATAATTTAATTTCAAAATTATTAGTTACTAAAAGATAAGAAAATTTAAATTTTATTCATAAATTTAAATTATTATGACATCAATCCCTTCTGACACATAGATTTGATTTATTATTTTAATTTATTTAATTATATGGCCTCATAATTGCCATTTATATATTCAACTCAAAGTACTGTATTTTTTTTATAATTATAATATGAAAAATAATTGAGATAGTTGATAGATTACTGATATTTTTATTTGAAAGGAATTGCTGACTAATGGTGGATTAATTATTTAAATGGAGAAAAAATGACAAAATATCTTAATACAAATGAGAGGAAAAGAGAATGGAAAAATAAAATTATTATAAACTTATAAATAAAAGAAAAAGTAAGGGGTCTAAAAAATAAAAGACAAAATTGTGGTACCGTATAACAGTTGCACGGTAGCTGCACCCTCTTAAATAATATAATATTTATTAATTAATTATTAAAATAATATTATATAATTTAAAATAAAAAATTTTAGAATAAAAAATTTAAATACGTGGCATTAGTCTTTAGGTAACAATTTAGTGAAAAACGTAATTGCCTACGCAAGCACAAGCAAATTGGATTAATTTATAATTTATGGTTTGCACGGTAGAACGAGAAGCCACTACTTTGCATATTATAGGACAGAAGTGTTAGATCAGTCACTTCAGTCTGCTGTGCTTGTGTAGTCCGGTCGGAGATAGAACCTGTGGATAAAACATGGTACAATTAAAACATCTTCGTCTTGTTTCATGTTTTGGTGTTAAGATTTTACATTTATTATTATTATTATTATTATTAAGACTGAAACTGAGACTGTTATATCAAGCTGAAACTGTATTCATACTGGAGGAGTTCATGCTCACATCGTGTCAGAATTGGTCTTAACCTGAAAGGTCATCTCTTTTCTTTCGATTCATTTGACTCTTGATATTAGATTATCAAATTTGATTCTGTATGCTAACATTTTTGCAATTAATTAATTACAGGGTTAGAATATGAGTACAAAGCAGTTAACTTGGTGAAAGGAGAGCAATTCAGTCCTGGTGAGTAACTTTGTCTTAGTATAAACCGTGACTAACCATCATTTTTTATAACGATCTTATTACCCACATGTTAGATTTCAAAATTGGATGTGGGCTTAACTTCTTTTGTTGTTTTACGTTTTCTTTGGTAGATTTTTTGAAGATCAACCCTATTGGTTATGTGCCGGCTTTGGTTGATGGAGAATTTGTTTTATCTGATTCTTTTGCCATTTTAATGGTCCGTCACTCATTTGCAGCTTTTGATTTTAGATTATTTCTGTGTTTTTTGATACTAATGGTTATTTACTTATATATGGGTGTCGGTTGTGAATTTTACAGTATCTTGAAGAGAAGTATCCTCAGCATCCGTTGTTGCCTTCTGATCTTAAGAGAAAAGCTATCAATTATCAGGTCAATTTCAAATTTGCTTTCCTTTTTTCTTTTAGTTATCATCTCTCTGCTTACAGCTTCAGTTGCGTGTACTACTGAGTAGCGACATGACTAAATCCATGGAATTAAATGCCAAGTTTCATTGCAAATATGTCAACTTTGTTGGTTCGTCCTATTTATTAGCTCAATCATGCATCAGTAATGTGCTTCTCAATAATTAGAAAAGAAAAGGTAGAAGTTTTTCAAAGCATATGTAAACTCTATACAGCATCTGGCAAATGTAAATAGCATACATATTAGTGTCCATACAGATAACTTTCTGTAGCATGTTTTAGAAACCAGCTATAACCATAGAGTTAGCAATGCACAATGTAATAGAGATAACTCTGAGAATCTTTATTTTCCTGATCTGGGCATGCAAGATCCGTTACTGACATAAATAAACTATCCATTTTCTGCTGCCTGTAAGTTTTGGTTGTGGACCTACTACATCCATTTTCCCATGCAATTTGATCGAAAGTGTGTGTTAGATTTGGAGACCAACGTATTTCCTTTTGTACCCAATTTGCAGGCTGCAAATCTTGTTTCCTCAAGCATACAGCCTCTTCAGAATCTTGCTGTAGTGGTCTGTCTCTAAAAGCCTTTTCAATCATGAGTTTAAATGTCATTTATTTAATGGTTATAATTTTTTTTTTAAATTTATTCTTCTTGCCTCTTTTCCATTCACAGAAGTACATTGAGGAAAAAGGTGGTGCAGATGAGAGAGATGTATGGGCTAAAACTCACATTGGAAAAGGCTTTATGGGTAAGCCTTACATATGTGTTACACTGTTAAAATTAAAAGATCCACGTTAAAATATCCATCCAGCAATTTTTAATTTTTTAAGTTGATGAATTTGAATCGTTATTCTTGGAATTCTTTGGGTTTTACAAGCTTTTTATTGTCAGGCGTGGAAATTTACATATATCTGCTTGTGAATTTGTGTATACCTACAATTTAATTAACTTTAAAACTAATCATTCAAGAATGGAGCCTCATCAATGGACCGATAAGAATTCCTGATTGGAAACTTATTTTTAATACACACACACATAATATATACAATGATGAGCTAAAAATTAAAAAGAATACATATTCCATTAATGTGTATTTTGTATTGTAGTATATTGAAATTTATATTTTTGTCTTTTAGCTTGTCTTTAACTTTAATATGGTTAGAGATCCCTAATTGGAAGCTCATACACATACACACACACACACACAAAAAAAAAAAAATATATATATATATATATATATATATTCCAATCTAGGATCTTGGACTTTGTTAAAGTCTGGGAAAACTATTAAATTGCATGTTTAATAGTGTAATTGAGCTATGATATCAAATGTCAAAAAGGATGGTGTTAAAACCATCTTTGACAGCCACCAAAGAAAAAAAAATTATTTTTATTAGCCAATTTTGGCTATAAAATGAGTGGGCTTTCAAAGATAATGGCTAGTCATCATCTTTGACATCATCTTTGTTGACATTCTTCCACTTGGAGATTTGATTGTTCTCTATTTATTTTTTATTAATTTGTTGCTTGAAAAATTGCTTGAAATGATTTTAAGAGGAAGATTATTTACGTATATGGCATTGTATATGGCATTGTTCACGTATACTAGGTACTTCATTCTCTACATTCATTTTGTAAGAAATAACCCTTGAGAAGCATTCAAAATCCAGAGAGCTGAACAATCTGATGCAAGTTAAGCATTGAATGAGTGTTAGGAAGCCGTAGTATTTTGGGTATATTTGGGACTTGAGTAAGAGAATTATTTCTAAGAATGTGGTTGTAATAATTTTTACATAGTGAATATTTTTCTCTGGTTGTCTTTTACAATGGCCATAGTTTCTTTCTCCGAATTTAGAGTTTTCCGTGAAAATCTTGTGTTGTGAGATTGATATTGTTCTCCACTTAATATTTTTGTTAATTTGTTACTTGACAAATTTGCTTAGATTGATCTTGGGAGTAAGTTCAATTAAACTGCATGGTTTAATAAGATCCTAAATCAGAAAGCACAAATACATATATGTGTGTGTGTGTGTGTGTGCTCGTGCATTTTTACACACACACACTCACAACATTTTTCAATATTATCCCATGGAATATTATCGTTGAAGTTGATTTGGTTCTTCCCAGAGAGTCCTACCAAATAATATCCATCTTGCAGAGTTATGACAGTTTCTTTTTCCATCATTAGTTTTCTGCCTTGATCTGACTATAGCCTGCATGTTCAGCACTTGAGAAGCTGTTAAAAGACTATGCCGGGAATATGCAACTGGTGATGAAGTTTTCCTGGTTAGTTTTTATTGCTTCATCTATGAACATAGTGAACCACTCTATAACACACAGTAATCTGTGCAAGCTCATACTATTCATATTATATATGTTATCAACCCTGCAGGCAGATTTGTTTCTAGCACCACAGCTTTATGCAGCGATCAACAGGTTCAACCTTGACATGGTAATGGTTTCCTTTTCAAATTCATTTATTGGTTACATCTTCAAGCAATTTATGTATCTTATTCAAGATTCAGAAAGAACATATATTTCTAATTTGCATTGGTACCATATTCTACTTCAACACCAATAAAAATAGACATCCAAATCCAATGCATTACTTTATATGCATGTGACAATGAGTTTTTCTTTCCTCTCTCTGCATGCAGACTCATTTCCCTCTTTTACTGAGGTTACATGAGGCATACAGCAAGCTACCAGCATTTCAAAATGCTGTACCAGAAAAACAGCTGGATGCCCTTCATCATGAACTATAGTAGTTACAACAAAATGCTAAGGAGGTATGCAGTGACACATTGTAACCATAATTATTGATAAACTGCAGCTATTAGTATTGGAAAGTTCATATCAAAGTGTTGTTTTCTAATCCACTGTGGTTAAGTTACGTGATCAAATTACCATCAACACTGTGTTAAAATTATGTTAATGCTTTCTGGTCTTTCTGTGTTTCAGGTCAAGTTTTGTTGACACACAGTAAGCAGTATTAAGTGTGAACAGTGGGATCTTTTATTTGAGCTTTTGAAGAGTTCGCAAGTTGGATTGGTTTGTTCTGTTGTGAGTCTGTATCGTGTTACTCTATGATAGTAACCATTAAACAAATAAATAATCAGAATTTCTTGAGCTCATTTGGTTTTCTGTATCATCTAAAACATGAAATGAGTTTGAATTGATTCTTAAGCTAGTTCAGTTGTAGGCCTTTGATCTTTATGTTCAGCTGCCTCTTTACTCCTCCCCTTTCTCAAGTTGGCCTAAACACAAGCAAGCATGTGTATGTGCAAGCTCCCATTCTAATTGTATATATATATATATATATATATATATATATATATATATATATATATATATATATATATATATATATATATATATATATATATTTGGTGGCAAAATACTTTTAGCGACTGGATATTATGGCTAACAAAGTTATTATTATTGGTTCAAATGAAAACATAAATGCTTTTGGACCATAAGAATAAATAGAGAAAGCTAATCATTTGTAACTTATCAAAAGGTTGAAGAAAAGAGAAATTACATAATGGTGGATGCATGGTCTGCAAAATTGAGTATGTAAATTATTGATTTCTTGCAACACTAGGGTCGACGTATATATGTATTAAATTCATCAGCACAAGTATCTTCTCCCTTGTCTTGTCTTTTAAATTTAATGCCGTTAAACAAAATTGTGAACTCTCTGTTTCTTAGATGAATACAAGGGGTTGTACGCTCAGATGTACGTGGCATTGGCATTGCGCATGGGTTAGTTATTAGAGCATTAATCAGTACTATACTATCAGTGCAAATTTTTGTTTGCATAAAATGAAGAAAGGGAAAATAAGTTAGAGAGAAGGAGAAAGATGGAGAGACAAACTAGGAATGAGAAAGTTCATTCTTGCGGACAGACTGGGCAACATTAGATTAATATAATGGAAACGTAAGATAATCCATATGGGACATCGCCGGTCTGTTGACTGAAGCCTAATTTCAATTAGATTACATGCAGATGCAGGCTAATTAAATATACATTGCTCAATGCTGGCCAGCTAACGAAATGGATTTTTAACAAATGTGGGTCTAAATAGTTAGGTGACAATAGAGTACTTCTGCGTCAATAATCGTTAATTTTCTAGTCCTGGGCGCCAGCACTTCGATCTGCTGTGTCTGTGTGGCCTGGTAGTCACAGACACAACCTGTTGACCATAAAACATAGTACGATGAAAATCTTCATCTTGTTTCATGAATTGTTGTTACAAATTTATGTTGTAATTATTCATACTGTCAGTAACAGGCAAGTGGCAAAGATAGTAAGTTGAAACTGTATTCACACTGGAGGAGTTTATGCGCTCAACTTGAAAGGTCAACTCGTGATCTCCTGACTGCTAATTCAACCCTTTTGAATTAGATTGTCAAAATGTGATTTCTGTGTAACTAATTACAGGGTTAGAATATGAGTACAAAGCAGTTAACTTGATGAAAAGAGGGCAATTCAGTCGTGGTGAGTAATTGTGTCTTAGTATGTACAAATGTGTACTCGACATTTTCACCCAGATGATAAATTTCAAAATTGGATGTGGGTTTGACTCTTTTTGATGTTTTATATTTGGTTTTGTAGAGTTTATGAATCTTAACCCTATTGGTTATGTGCCGGTGATGGTTGATGGAGATGCTGTATCTGATTCTTTTGCTATTTTAATGGTCAGTCATTCATTTGCTGTTTTTATTTTTGTTTTTTCCGTGATATTTGATACTAATGGTTATTTGCTTATACACAAGTTGGTTGTGAATTTTGCTGTATCTGTAAGAGAAGTTTCCTCAGCATCCATTGTTGCCTTCTGATCTTAAAAGAAAAGCTATCACTTATCAGGTCAATTTCAAATTTTCTATTCTTCAGTCTTTTCGTTATCATCTCTCTTTAGTTTATTTCACTTTGGATCAGTAAATGTAGATTGTCAGACTCCGCTTATAGCTTCAGTTGCATGCACTAGTGGTGACGTGTCCAAATCCATGGCTTTGTTGCAGACATGTTAATTTTGTTGGTTTGTCCCATTTATTAGCTCAATGGTGCATTGTTACAGTGCCTCTCAAGAATTCTGTCTTTCAAAGTACATATATGCTCTATACAGCATCTGGCAAATGTAAATAGTAAGCATACAGATTAGTGCCCACACAGATAACTTTCGATAGTATGTTTCAGGAACCAGCTATAGCCATGAGTTAGCATGCACATTGTAACAGAGATGACTCTAAGAATCCTATTTTCCTGTTCTGGGCGTGCAAAATCCTTAACTGATGTAAATAAACTATCCATTTATTTTCCACTGCCTTTATGTTCTGGTTGTGGACCTACTACATCCATTCTGCTATACAATTTACCAAAAGAGTGTCAGATTTGGAGACCAATAAATTTCCATTTTTACCCAATTTGCAGGCTGCAAATCTTGTTTCCTCGAGCATACAACCTCTTCAGAGTCTACCTGTACTGGTCTTTTTCTGAAATCCTTTTCGATCATGAGTTTTAATAACGTTTACAACATGGTTGGAATATTTATGGGAAATTTTATTCTATTTATTTCTTTCCATTTACAGAAGTACACTGGGGAAAAAGTTAGTGCAGATGAGAAAATTGTCTGTAAGAATGAGGCTTTGCAGGTCAGTATTACATAAACGTTACACTGGAAAAATTAGAAGATCCCTGTTAATATATCCAATGAGCAATTTTAATTTTTTAAGTTGATGAATTTGAATGGTTATTGTTGGCATTCTTTAGGTTTCTACAAGATTTTATAGGTCCATTGACGAGGCTCCATGTACTTGAATGATAAGATTTAACGTTAATTAAACCATGGGTATACACAAATTCACAAGCAGATACATGTACATTTCAAATACTGACAGACATATATATATATAACATTTTTAAATATTATCCTGTGGAATATTATCACTGAAGTTAATTTGGTTCTTCCCCGAGAATCCCACGAAATAATTTCCATCTTGCAGAGTTTTGATGGTTTATCTTTCCAATATTAGTTTCTGTCTTGATCCGATCATAGCTTGCATTTTCAGCACTTGATAAGCTGTTGAAAGACTATGCTGGGGAATATGCAACTGGTGATGAAGCTTTCCTGGTTAGTGTTTATTGCTTCATCTATGTACATAATAGCAAATGGTACACAGTAGTCTGTGCAAGCTCTTTCAAAAAGCAGGGAGTGGAAACCCCTATTGGTGCAATTGAGGTTTAAGATTTAAGTTGTGAAGAATGGTTTTGGGGGGTCATTCTTATTAATTTGGGTAGAGCTGACAAGATATAAGAGTATATACTACGCAATTGCAATATACAGCCTGGAGTTCATAAATCAAAATTAACCTTGGCTGTATGCTGGTCATCTATACATTGAATTGCTAATTACTGCATTGATCTATGCCTCTTTCATGTAGTGATTACTATTGAACATTGAGGTTACTCTCATCTTTCTATTGAAAGTATGAAGATAATCATCTGACAGAAGCAAGACAGAACGAAGATAATCATCTGGCAGAAGCAAGACAGAGCGCGTGAGGAGGTACTGTGAAAAAAAAAAAAAAAAAGAGAGAGAACAGTAGAAAGAACAGGAATTTGTCTTCTCAGTTTATCCGTTATGGCCTGAAATACACTATAAAGTTATGAATTATGACCTGCTTCAGTTTATGAGGTTGCAATGTGCACATGGTTCTTCTTTTGAGCTGATATTATGCCTGCCATGGAAAACTTCATTTCTGATTTATGGAGCAATAAGAATGTGTGAAGGGTGTTTATTTGATATGACTATTCCTATTATATATGTTATCAATCCTGCAGGCAGATTTGTTTCTGGTACCACAGCTTTATTCAGAAGTCAACAGGTTCAACCTTGACATAGTAATGCTTTCCTTTTCACATTCCTGTATTGGTTAAATTACATCTTCAAGCAATTTCTGTATGTCATTCAAGAATCAAGTTTCAGAAAGACCCTATATTTTTAATTTGCTTTTGTACCATGTTCTACTTCAAAGCCAAAAAAAAAAAAAAAAAAAAAAGACCTTCCAATCCAATGCATTACTTTGTATGCATGTGACAACGAGATTTTTGTTCCTCAATGTACATGCAGACACAATTCCCTCTTTCACTGAGGTTGCACGAGGCATACAGCAAGCTACCAGCATTCCAAAATGCTGAGCCAGAAAAATAGCCAGATGCCCTTCATCGCGAACTAGTAGTTTCAACAAACTACTGAGGATGCATTCAGTGTACCCACGATTACTAATATACTGTAGCTATTTGAACGTTCTGATTAAAATTCTTCAAGTAGTTTTGTAATGCACTGTGGTTAAGTTACTTGATCAAGATTTCCATTAGTGCTCTGTTGAATTAATTTTAATGCCTTTTAGTCTTTGTGTGTTTCAGATCAACCTTTGTTGCCCCGCTGGTAAGCTGCAGTAACCGTGAACACTTGGATCTTTTACTTGAACTTTCGAAGTGTTTGCAAGTAGGATTGGGTTGTTTCATTTAAAATCTGTATGGTATTAATGTATATGACAATGACCATTGAATCATTAAATAATCAGAATTTCTTGAGCTCATTTGGTTTATGGTATGTGCTTGGATTGAATTCTTAAAGAGAGTTCAGTTGTAGACTTTAGATCTTTATATTCTGCTGCCTCTCTTTACTCCTTGGCTTTCTGAAGTTGGCCTAAATTAAGGAAACCTAAGAAGAGAAAGAGTTAACAAATTAAAAACAGAATCAGTGCCGTGCCCTCGGTTTGCGAACTCCTATCAGAGTTGGTCAAAATGTACGTTTTCCCGAGAAACAAACAGGGTCTCCGCCCATTGTGGTTTGCATATTCAGCAATACAAGACATAGCCTTTCGTTAAAGAGCTGAGAGCCTGAGAGAAAACAACACTGGGCAAAACCCAAAACCCCACCACACCACCAACTTTTCACTTGACATGCTGACCCACTTCTCATTCTCACCTACTTCTGTCGGTCAACAAAAATGCTTATAGCTTCACTCTCGTTGGAACTCACTTGTATACTGTTGCACTCATCAGTGGCTGCTAAACGTTATTAATAAATGAGATCTTTTCAGCATATGTTTGTTAAAAATGAGAGCTTTAATTCTGCTTCTTCTAGTTTACGTCATAATTGGATTATTATTGATAGGTTGATGTTGTTTAATGTGAAAACCGCATTCGGGTTTTGAGGCTTTTATGAGAGCTGGGGATCATGGGTTGAAGTTATCAGTTCTCAGCATTTCAAGCAATGAAGCAACTACTTTACATGATTCATCAAGCTAAGAAAACCACAGACGAGCGATAATAATCAACAACGAAAATTACAAGAAATATAACAGATCAAAAGTAATCGAATCATAACAAATCAAACCCAGAGGAGGCCTGTAAGTCCTCGCTAACAAAACAAATCTAATTATATCAGAATGTTTAGTTTATATTAGAAGATATTGGGTGTGGTAAAATGCTAAATAGACTTCCCAATTCCCAAATGTCATATCAGACATTAAGTACGTGAAAAAAACCAGACATGAATATCACAATGAAGCATGAACAAGAATAACGATTGTCCCACTTTTGCCACTATAGTTAGTTGATCACATGCCACTGTCAGGATATCTTCCTCCTCTTAACTTGATGAATATTTTTTATTTTCATATTACTGGCTGTTATAAGCTTGTAATCAGAGTAAGGCATTTCACTTAGCTTCCCAAATCTCTTTTCATAGAAGTGCCACAGTTCTGACCTAATAATGCAAAAGATCAAATGAGGGAACTACATAACTGGGTAAGTCAGAGGATCGTAAGGATAAATAAAAGAATGGCTGAGTTCCAATTGTTTTTACCAGTATGCCAAGAACTGAAAAGGTGCATACTTTCCATAGATCGATTCGGTAATCATTTGCACTGTGTTACTAGTGCAATTTCTAGCATGGACCTGCATCAATGAATTTATCAATAGTGTATCCAAAATTCTTCCAACAAATGAGGGTGCTCAAGGAAGGGTAAAAAAATAATTCACCTGTTTCAAATGCCTAATAGTTTCAGAGTCAGTTGGAATCACATGGTAAAATCCTATGCATACAAGCACATTGTTGCGTGTAAACGGTCCAAATCCATAAATCTGACTTAGCTGCTCTGCTAGCTTATCATAGGTTGTTAAGCTCGCTTCGTTGCACATATCTTCTAGTTCACTTAACTGAATTTTGGCATCAACAATATCCTGGGCAAGTTTTAAGATGCGACCTGCTCTGTAGCCAATGATGCAGCATTTTGCCAGAAAACTCTCGTCAAGGTTTGCTAGTTCTCTTGGGCTAGGAAAGTTACCGACCCTATCACAGGCAGATGGAGGATCTGTTGTAGACAGCTCATTTAATCTATGCAAATCATCTTCAATGCCGTTTCGAGGGATGCTTGGTTGCACATTCTCTTCCAGAACTCCAGCACAATCCAGCTTCAAATTCATATCATCTTCTGAGCTTGCTTTGATCTCTGAAATCCTGTTCGTCAACTTAGAGGCAACTTTCAAAACTTTCTGCTTTCACTTTGACTCTTTTCCTGCCGGTGTTTTCGGAATAAAATCTTCGCCGATACCGGGTGAGCAATGTTGAAGTTCCCACTGAAGCTCACAAAGGGCTCTAGCCATGCTCAAAGTTCTCGGCCACCTATTAAAATTACATGGGTCACTAGCTCCTATGTATAAATCAAAACCTCAATAATTTGCAAATTCGGATTCAATTTATAAAGCCTCATAGTATCCAACAATTTTCGTTTCCTTCCTCTTAATACCCCAGAAACAAAGGTGGCACATTATATCAAACAGGTGATAGGCAAAACGAAAACGCTAAAAAGAGAAGATGAGAAAGGGAAGGAGAAGAGAACAGACTGGCAATTGCAGAGCAGCATGCACTTGACCATGTCTTCGAACAGAGTAGGCGACCGAAACACTCTCCCACTAAAACCCTTCATATACTGAGGCTCTTCCCTTCCTCCTGGGCCACTCGATGTACAATCCTTTTGAAGTCTCTCACATTCCTCTCGTCAGCCTCCGACAACCGCAGCATTCTCCTGACTTGCGCAAGCAACGCGTCTTGCTGCTCTCGAGAAAGTGACAGTGACAGTGACGGCGCGGACCCAGAACCAGAATTGTGGACTTCGATGTGGAGAGAGCGAGGGTCCTGCTGGGGTTGATAGATGGTGACGGCGACTGAGACTGAGGAAATACGGGTGGTGTCGCTATTGCCGTTGTCGAGAGAATTAGAAAGATGGAGAGGCCGAGAAAGGGATCGAGACAGAGGGTCCCAGCGATTCGGAGACATCATGAACAGGCCGTGGCTGCACACTGCCGTCTCCAGATCGAATGTTTCCGCAAGTGGAAGCTTCAGCTTCAGCTTCACCACACTCTCCTCCTCCATTCCCATTCTCGTTGCTTCTCCAATTCTCTCTATTGATATTTTACTTTCTTAATTCAATTGTCAGTTGGAAGCAGCTGAATAATAGAAATGTTCCAAAATTTATTACTTACATCTTTACTATAATATTTATTCCCAGTGGATCCTCCTTTTCTTCTCCCTAAGAACTGAAAGAACCAGCAAGTTCGCGTTATGCAAGAGTGAGGAATAAAACCAACAATCAACTTCCTACTTTTGATCTCCCACACGATGCAGCTGCTAGATCTTTACTGTTTAAATATCTTTCTCCGTTTTTACTAATCTTGTGATATATAAAGAAGGTCTAATTAATATACTAAAATTTTGCAATTCTTTAGTGTTTCTATTTTATTGAAAACTCTAATTGATTGCTTCAATCACATTCGACATCTTGTATTCAATAATCCATATTAATAATAAACCATAGACCTTGTTAAGTAACATAATTATATAACATACATTAACCAAACAGTTGCTACCAGCAACACATAAGTATAACCTACAAAAAGTATATGTGTTACTATTGGCTTGATATAGGTTACGTAATTATGTAACTTGGGCAATTACCAAAAACCACTTTTAAATATTAAACACTTTTAGTTTAGACATCATTTAGATAGTGATTACCAACTAAGTCATTTTTATATTTATTTATCTATCTTTCAAGTTAAGAAGTCTCGTCTAGTTAATGAAAATATAATTTATATTTAAAGTATCAACAAAAGGTTGGTCCTCGTTCTTATTAAGGAGAAAAGAGTTTTTGAAAAATTATTTTATTTCGACAAAAATATTAAGAACGTAGTAAAAATTTCTAATGATTTTCTAAAAACTTCTTTCAAAACATAGTTTCATTGACCCAATTTTTGCTTATAATGTAGTTGTTTTGATAAAACATTTTGGGCGTGAGTAAAGAGTTTTAAAGCATGTTTTTGGATAGTTCTTGCCATAAATAAATTTAAGTTTTAAAAATAAGTTTAATTATTAGACAGTGAGTAATACATCTTAAAAATTAGGTGGAGTTATCATAACCCACAAGATAAAGTAAAAGTAACTATGTACTCATGCATTATTTTAGATAAATTAATAATCAACTGGATGGTATAAAAACTTTGTATTTTATGTATTAGTTAAAGGTTGACAGCCAAGTATTTATAAACCTTGGCAAGAGGTAGTTGATTTAGTAGTCAATTATTCATAATATATATAAAAATACATGTGCATACTTGGATAATGTAATAATTTTATAATGGGTCTTCTTAAGTTACAACCACCGAAAGCAAAGTAAAAGTATAACATTAACCCCACGTAAACCACTTGTAAATTACTCATTTTACATTATTTTTGTTGGTTGTAAGTTAGAACAAATGTGACTTAGAGATTACATTTTATGAGTATTTATAATTGATGACACTGCAAGAACTCAAAAACACTCATCTCTTTCTAGTCTAGAGAGCAAAGCACCATCGGTTCTTGCAATCATAGAAGTTTTATTTGACCAAAAGAATTACGTGCACGCTCGTTCATCTTCTTGACTTGGTACAACTACATCATGACTTGTTCATTCTAGAGCATATATTATGTAACAAAAGTCGACGACCGTACTAATAATATATTTTTCAAGTAAATCTATACAATTCAATGAGAAGTACAAGCCAACTACATGCCATGTATACACACACACACACACACATATATATTTTTTATAAGCTATTTTCATGCTATACATTCCTTGTCAAGAATATTTTGTTTCCATTGACAAGAAAAGGGTATTTCAAAATGTTAATTGTTCTCGTTCTCTTTTTACATACGGTAAATATTTTTATGAAGTTTGAATTGAAATTGAGATATTGGTGTAATTCTTCTTGTCCGAATCATATGTTTGGTACCAACTAATTGTTTTAGAGGTATATAAATATATAATCGTGCGAAAGCACAACGATTTGAAACAAATGAATCTATTCATATTTTTAAATTTGATCTATTAAATTTAATGAGCATGTGGGTGCATATATTTAGTTGACACGAGCGTTAAGTTGTCACTTGTCACCTTTCCTTTTTACCCTTTTCATCAATTCTTGCGTTATCATTACTCTACTTATACATGCATATGTTTAGTCAATGTCGTGTGCCAATATATAACTGACTTTAGCAAAATAATGTAACTCAATCCATTACAGTACTATTGCTGGATTTTGTTTTTTGTTTTTTTCATTTTAGATTTTTATTATAAGTTTTCTTAGAAGAGAGAACGAGTAGATTATTTTGGATGTAATTATGTACAAATCCGTATTTAAAAGATAAGAATGTCCCGACTGACGAATTTCACATACAATTTATATATTAATTGATTGTGTCGATCAACGTGTTCCCATTTTTTTTTTTTTTTGTCACAGTTTGTAATATTAGTCATGATCTGTTATAAGCAAAAGAAATGATAATTTATGAAGCACATGGAAAGGGAAACGGCTGAATGATGCATAATATTATACTAGTAGCTGGGTGTGGAAAATCTGCTTAACCTGCTTTTGATTTATGATTTGTTTCTTTTTAAAAATACAAACTTGTTCAGGATGAAATTTAGACGTTTGAATTTTTCTTCCCCATGAAACTTTTGAAATGGACTGAAAATGATCACCAAAAACATTATCTTCAAGTTGATTATAGACTAAACTTTATTAGCCAAACCATACCAACCAACAGATATTTATTAATTGGAGGCCATTGTGGATGGTTTCGTAATTAATGCAGTGGGTTCCATTATGAAAACTCCAGTTAGCATTTTTGAAGATGAAAAAAGAAAATGAATAAATAGAGGTTGACGTTTGACTTACAATGAGCCCACATGCAATGTTTAATTGTATTTTGTGAGACATGTACGGAGCGATCATATAGGTTGGAAATTTATCAAGTTTGATCCATTTGAATGATATCAACTTGAGTTTTTGAGCTTTTGAGTGTTTTTTGGTTTGTCGAGAAATGGGTGTAAGAGGAAAAGTGTTTCAGCTTTCTGTTTACTTGCAGTTTTTTATCGTAGCAGCTGTGACTAACGATAATGACTGTAAGTTAATTCGCTTCAACTAGCAATGGCATCTCCGTTTTTCTTGTTGATATGTACTTGAAATACTTGTTGAACTGGATGATGCTGTCTCCTGTGTGTTGTGTTTGTGTTTGTCTCTACGTGTGAGCAAGTGCTTATTTTTCAATCTATGGATTGGTATCAGAATTAATTTGAGTCTTTTGGCATCAATAAACACTTAAAAACATCTCGCTTCTGATGCAGTTGCTATTTTAAAAGCACTCAAAGATATATGGGAGAATGAACCGCCAAACTGGAAGAACAGTGATCCTTGTGAAGACAAATGGGAAGGAATTGGCTGCACAAATTCGCGTGTGACCTCCATGTAAATATTTGCAAATTGTTTTCTAACATATTGTTGTTCATGGAAGGTTTCTTTTTCTGCATCATCATGCCATCCATTCTCTGTTTCAGAACATTATCCAGCATGGGATTGAAAGGTCAGCTATCCGGAGACATCACTGGTTTATCGGAGTTGCATACCCTGTAGGTCTTCTATATATCCTCACTTGAATGTCTATCATATATGGGGGAAATTTATACCTTCATATGTTGAAACTAGTTTAAAGTCAGCACTTTTCAAGTATTTGACAGTAAACTCTTCTTATAGGGATTTATCCTACAACAAGGATTTGAGAGGACCACTTCCAACAACAATTGGGAATCTGAAGAAGCTATCAAACTTGTAAGAAGGTTTTTCTTTTCAAAGGTTTTGCCTTTTCGCAAACTTCTGTGGTTAGAGCCTTGACAAAAACTATATTTTCGCATGCCAGAATCCTGGTGGGTTGCAGTTTCTCTGGACCAATTCCCGAATCAATTGGATCTCTACAGGAGTTGGTCTTTCTGTAAGGATTTTTGACTCTGTAATGTTTAACTTAGGCTGTTGCGATTGTCACTCTTATGAAAACACATTGGATGAGGGGTTTATTTCAAGGCCTTTTTGCTGGTTTTATACATTTACTTTCTTTTACATCTTTTGTCCGTGTAGTTCTATGTTTATGTCAACGGACCAATGAATTTGAAAACTTTGATTTCTACTGCATGCAGATCCTTGAATTCTAATGGTTTCAGTGGAAAAATTCCACCATCCATTGGTAATCTGTCTAATCTTTACTGGCTGGATCTTGCTGACAACCAACTTGAGGGGAGATCCCAGTCTCCGATGGAAATTCACATGGTCTTGATATGCTAGTTCATACAAAGCACTTGTATGCCAAATCTGTTTGATCTTTTAGCTCTCTTAACTTATAGCCTTTCATGTATTCATTCATGTGAGTTTCTTTTCATCATCTACAGTCATTTTGGAAAGAATAAACTCTCAGGTTCAATACCAGAGAAACTTTTCCGACCAGACATGGTTCTGATTCATGTGTAAGTTTTGCAACGATCTAATTCTTGTAGCTTATGTCACTATCAGATAATGATCATCTGAAACATTGTAAATTTAAGCATCACTTTCATTCTATTCCTCTCATTTTTTCACTCCTTGGGCCAGGCTATTTGACAGCAACAACCTCGCTGGCCAGCTTCCTACCACCCTTGGACTAGTGAAAAGTTTGGAAGTTGTGTGAGTATCTTCATCTCATATTCAAGTGGAATACTATGGTGTACTGCTGATAGTGACTCTCTTTGAAATCTTTTCTGATGAAGTTCTAATCTTGATTACAGACGTTTTGATAGGAATTCACTAAGTGGACCCGTTCCTTCAAACCTCAACAATCTTACGGGTGTTCATGAGCTGTACGCTGGCAACATCGTTACGGAAATAAGCTTTATATTTTATTTTTGGCCAGTTAGTTCCAATTCTTTACCACAAATTATTTTGAAATGAACTGTTGGGTAATAATATTTTTTCAGGTTCTTGTCCAACAATAAACTGACTGGTGCAATGCCTAACCTTACTGGCTTGAATGTTCTCAGTTACTTGTAAGTAGAAAAGGTTTTACTACATTTACTTATATCTTCACATCAATAACCTTGGGGTAAATAAAGCATCTCAAATTCTGATTTATTTTCATTCTATAACAATTGATTTGCAGGGACCTGAGTAATAACAGTTTCGATGCATCAGATATTCCTTCATGGTTTTCAAGAATTCAATCCTTAACAACATTGTATGTATCTCTGTCCTCTCTTTTCTTAATTACTCTTTACATGTGAAACATGTACACATATGATATTTGACTCGATTATGTGTTACCTTATGTATTTTGGGTCCAGAACTGCAGTTCTTTACACAACTCCACTTTAAGAAGGTCCATATGTTCTGTATTACATCTTTTCTTGCAATTAATATTGGAGATTGCAGCTTTTCCATGTTGATGCATGTTCAAATTCCAATTTACCCTATTATGGCTTATCACTTAATATGTGTCTTTTGCGTGTTTCTCTTTATTATCTATGTCGTAAGACCTTTCACGTGTGTGTATGTATGCATTTCTCAGTCTTTCTGTGATTCAAGACAGGCAATTTTCATGTAAACTAGAAGAATGATTGACTACTTTTCGTGCCAGAATGATGGAGAATACTAATCTTGAAGGTCAAATTCCTGCTGATCTGTTCAGCATTCCCCATCTGCAGACCGTGTAAGTATTAGCTTATATATCAAGTAGCATTCTATCCAACGTAAATGCCATTGAAAATTACAAATAAATCACATAAATTGAAACCTTTAGTTTCAAACACAAAACAGATCAGTAACAAACTCCATATAAATGCAATCACTTTTGTGCCCTGATTTAATTATCACATTTTGATAGGAACATGAAAACCAACGAGCTTAATGGCACCTTGGACCTTGGCACCAGCCACAGTGAAAAGTTGCTAGTTAATTTGCAGAGTAATCGCATCTCTGCCTATGCAGAAAGAGGAGGAACACCCAGCAGTAACTTAATGTAAAGCTCACCCTTCCTGTATTCTAGGAATTCTTTTTCAATAGCTTTCTGGAAAACCCCATAAATAATAATTTCGTGACAGTTAAAGTGCCATATGTACCATACAGTGTACTAGAAACAATGTGTTTCAACTCATTGAGGTTATTTTCTTCCAAATTTTGCAGACTTGTTGATAACCCAATTTGTCAGGAGTCGGAAGCTACAAAAGCTTACTGCAGATTTTCCCAACCGATTTCCCCTTATTTAACGAAACCAAAGAACTGCCAACCTGCTCCCTGCAACACAAATCAGAATTCTAGCCCTACCTGTCAATGTGCCTATCCGTATACAGGAACTCTAGTTTTCAGAGCTCCTTCATTTTCAGACTTGGGAAACACAACATACTATGAAACTCTGGAGCAAAATATGACAACATCTTTTCAGTCTTTTTATAAACTTCCCATAGATTCCATTTCTCTCAGTAATCCACGCAAGAATAATTTTGAATACCTTGAATTGAGTATACAAGTTTTTCCTTCTGGCAAAGATCGTTTTAATCGATCAGGAGTGTTTCTGATTGGGTTTGTTCTTAGCAACCAGACTTACAAGCCTCCATCTCTTTTTGGACCTTACTCCTTTATTGGTGATCAGTATCAGTACTTTGCAGGTAATTTTGATAGTCATAGAAAAAATGTATTAGTGCAATGTTGCTTCATTGATATTAATGTTTCTGTTTGTGCATTTTTTTCAGGAGAATCTGGAGGATCAAGCAAGTCGACAAGCATCGAGGTTATCATTGGAGCAGCAGCTGCTGGTTGTGTCATATTGTTACTATTACTCCTTGCAGGAGTTTATGCTTATCATCAAAGAGAAGAGCAGAGAAAGCCAATGAACAGAATCCTTTTGGTATGTTAAGGACTTTATGTGCGCTTAGCATTTTCCAGTTGGTAATCTATTAAATTTGTTTGTGTTATACAAATGCAGCACATTGGGACATGAATAAGAGCAGCGGTAGCATTCCTCAACTGAAAGGAGCAAGATGCTTCTCCTTTGAAGAGGTTAAAAAATACAGTAACAATTTTTCAGATGCTAACATTGTTGGATCCGGGGGCTATGGAAAGGTTTGGTTCATCTATCTGTTTCTGACCTTATTTCAGTGTTTTATGAGGCACAAATCTCTCCCGTTGATATTTAATTTATAATGCGGTTACTTTTACTGTATTCTCAAAAGAGTAATGTATTATGGACATTTTTCTAATTCTATCCCAATACGATTCGAGTTGGACACTCTACAAGCACACAAAACCAAAGCCACCTTCTGCCTCAAGGTGATGCTTTCATCTGGGACAGAGTATGCCCTAAGATGGAAGGAAAGATTAGAATAAAGACAAACATAATTATCAAATAACTAACATATCATCCCTTGCCATGTATGTATGTTTGTCTATATATATAGATGAATTTAGGCCAATCAATTGAAACCATAATACATTTAGTAGTAGCGGTTAGTTATTTGTGTACCTACCTAGTCACATTCAAAACAGCTTGCTCATTGAAAAATGATAAATTTATAAGTAAATTATCCTATTAACTTATACTCTGAGAACTTAGAAAGTTAAAACAACCATCGATGAATACCCAAATTTTTATTTCGTCAAAATCTTTGAAGGTTTATAAGGGTATTCTTCCCAATGGACAACTGATTGCCATCAAGCGAGCCCAACAAGGATCTATGCAAGGTGGGCAAGAATTCAAAATGGAGATTGAACTTCTATCAAGAGTCCATCATAAAAATCTTGTCAGCCTTTTGGGATTTTGCTTCGAGCAAGGTGAACAAATGCTGATATATGAGTTTGTTCCAAATGGTTCTTTGGGGGACAGTTTATCAGGTATCTTCTTCATCATGATTTCTGGAACCTTTTGATTCTTCAATTGCATGTTTTATATAAAGGATGGTAATTGTCAACATACTGTAAATGCAGGGAAGAATGGAATCAGATTGGATTGGATAAGGAGACTTAAAATAGCCCTTGGTGCAGCAAGAGGTCTATCCTATCTGCATGAGCTTGCCAACCCTCCTATTATACATAGAGATATTAAATCATCTAACATACTTCTGGATGAACGCTTAAATGCCAAAGTTGCCGATTTTGGTCTCTCGAAATCTATGAGTGATAGTGAAAAGGACCATATCACTACTCAAGTTAAAGGGACAATGGTGAGTATCTCCACATAGACACTCGATCTACCATGTTTAGATTATAAAATTATGTGAATTCATGTAAATATTTAAGTTAGCAGAGGATTCTAAACCAATGTTATATGCCCTGAGAGTGGAATTTTTTGGGTGCAGGGCTACTTGGATCCAGAATATTACATGACACAACAATTGACTGAAAAGAGTGATGTTTACAGCTTTGGTGTGCTGATGCTGGAACTACTTACTGGAAGAAGACCCATAGAGCGTGGAAAATACATTGTGAGAGAGGTAAGGATGGCAATGGACAAGAAGAAAGAGCTATACAATCTTTATGAATTAATTGACCCAACCATTGGTTTGAGTACAACACTGAAAGGTTTCGATAAGTACATGGATCTTGCACTGAAATGTGTGCAAGAATCAGGAGATGACAGGCCTACAATGAGTGAAGTGGTGAAGGGGATTGAGAACATTTTGCAGCAAGCTGGTCTGAATCCAAATGCAGAATCGGCATCCTCTTCAGCAAGTTATGAGGATGCAAGCAAGGGAAATTTCCACCATCCGTATGGCAATGAAGAAGGCTTTGATTATGGTTACAGCGGTGGCTTTCCAACTTCAAAAATAGAACCTCAGTGAGTATTCACTTATTGTTTTGAATGTTGCACTGGGCAAGATCAATGTGCTTTTGTATTTACTAGCATCACGTTTAGGTAGTAAACGCAATTTATTTTCAGCGTTTGTTGTTGATTGTGCCATTCAGTTCTTTGCTTGTGAGAAAATGATAGAGAAACTGTGTATGAGAAGCGCATGTATACTTCTCTTCCAAAAATTTTGTGTGAGATTATTTGGTTTGAAACTAATTCTACTTCATGTTGTTGTATATCTCTCTTTTTCTATTCTTTGATTCTAATCTGATCTCAGTACAAAAATCATGAAAGATATGTATGAAAGGATCTTGCCTTTGATCATCAATCATAGATAATTATCATACAGAGATTTTGCAAAATGGAATATAAATGTATACCTCAGGTCATTGGCTTCTCCAACAGAGCAGAAAAGTACCATTCATCTTTCTTGATTCCACGATCAAGCTTCATACCAGCATTCCATCTCAGCTTCTTGAATCCAATTCTATCCAACATTGGAACATAAGTTTGGTTAAGCTGTGATCCAAAGCAGAAGAAACGGTCTAGTCAAAAATCCTCCAGGCCTCAGCACCCTGTATATGTCCAGTTGCTGAGAACATGCGTTGAATGAACTATATCCAGTGTGTTTTCAAAGAATGGAAGCCTCTGGGAAACACTGATATGCATCAGAATCAAGCCTCTCGAAGCAATGAAGCTGTTGAAAGGACCATCTATAGATTCAATGAGCTTGTGATGATAGTCACATTCCTCTCCCTCAATTCTAGCAGCAAACGTACCAGTTCCCCCTCCTATGTCAAATCCAATTCGGATTGTCCCCAGAGGCTTCATACTCAGAACTTGATCAATACCATTATCAAGCTTCCCATTGTCAATGAGCCATCCACTTTTCTCTCTGCCCTGCAAATCAAAGCAGTCTTTGCAGCCAAAGTATCCTGGTGCTTTCTTCCTATCAATAAGACACTGGTAGCTTTTGCATGAATACGGATCCCAAATGATACTAGTCTCACCAGGTTTTGCCCAAAGACTCTCCGGAACAGGCGTTGGCTCGACATAATTGACCGGAGACTTGGGCTTGCATCTCCGGCGAGGCAGAGGCTCACACCCTTCAAGCATAAGCCTTTGTGCAAAAACTTCATCAACAGAACACTCCCCACCAATGTCATAAGTCATGTACTTCACCAACTCATCATGAAACTTCAAGCATCCAGCCCCAACCGGGGCAATCATCTCATCGGATCCAATCCTTGGAGAGTACCCAAGTGGCAACTTATGAGGACCTACAGCAAGCTTCACCTCATCAGGGAAACCAACGGTTAAATCATCACTCAACTTACTCATCACTGCAGACAAATTAGTGCTGCTCACTTTCTCGTTTGAGTGTACAAACTCTCTAGTAAGCTCAATAAGAAGGGCTTGTACAAGCAAGTTGGTGGAGTTAAGCTGCTGCTGCAACTCCGCAATGATGCCATGACTTGCAGCAAGCTCGATTTTCGTAGAGCTGAGCTCACTCAAGAGAGTTGTAGAGTTAAGCTGGTTGGAGTAACTATTAAGCTTCAAGCTGAAAGAAGGGCCAGTGAAAATGTAAATTGTGAGAAGATTTGTTTGTCAAGATTTGTCAGTATAACAAGCAGAAGCATTTTGAGCTTGAGCCTGTTATGTGCATTCTTTTAACACAGTCTTGATCAGCTCCATTACCCATCTTGATGTCTTTGATAATTTTGTGGGCTGCGAAGAGAGTGATGAAAAGAAGTGAATTAACCAACATTATAAATGTGGCGATGATCTAGAGATTCATGCACTCAAGTGAGATATTGGCCATTGTTACTCGGCGGTTTGGACGTTCCAGAAAATTTATGAAAGCTTGATTTGTTTATTTATTACATAACATTTAATTGTCAACTTTTGCACTCTCTTCGGATCTTGACTCATATCCTCTCTTCTTTAATTAATGTAGTTCGTAAATAAAATTAGATGAGATTTTCGTCTAATGTTTCTATTTTAGTCTTGCATTTGATATTTATTGATCTTTATATTACGCAAACATTAAAGGATTTGAGTCTTTTTATATGTGTAAAGAAAGTAGATCTAATCTATTTTAGGCTCAAATATTTAAACATTATCATAACATAATATTAATTTAATTAATTAGGGATGTTTTATATTAATATTTGTAAATTTATAATGTAAATACTGGTGTTAAAACTTAGACTAAAAAAAAAAAAACGCCAAGTTCAACAAATATTCATCTTTTCTTATTTTCCCCTTAATTTATCATGTGCCATATGTATCTTGGATCCTCCAAAAAGTATCTGGTTAATAAAAAAGTTATTCACCCCAACAGCCATTAGGTCATTAGGCTTTAGTTGACTGTCGATTGC
Source organism: Murraya koenigii (assembly GCA_025617385.1). NCBI lineage: Eukaryota > Viridiplantae > Streptophyta > Magnoliopsida > Sapindales > Rutaceae > Murraya > Murraya koenigii. The sequence continues at coordinate 4,547,785 of CM046812.1, forward strand.
TGGTATAGAATATATTTATTTGTTTCATTAAGAATGTTAGCTATAATTAGTTGCAATCCCAAGTGATAATCTCTCCTTCAAGTTGAGGGGTTTTTCTGTTTGTTTATTGCAATATGTGTTAGCAAATTGGAACATGGGAGATATCAAAATGTCATCGTTTGAAAAGTATCGTAATTTTTAAGTTATAATTGTTATGAAAAAAGTTATAATTATAAAATAAAAGTTAATATTATATAATAAAAATAATTTTATAGTAATTTTGATAATTTTCAGTATCAAAGCATTACTTCTAAACTATAACAATTAATATTTATTAAATATTTTAATCTCGTAGGTTTTAAAACACAACTGTCTAACTTTAATTCTATATAAATCCTTAATCGATTATATATGTATAAGTGACTGTGAGCAGATATTTTTATAATTAAGTAAGCAGGCCATAATTTTGATTACATTTCAAGCAAACCAGAAAAATAGGTGGCTAAACTCCATATATATGTCATCAAGCTCTCTATGTTGTCCCATGTGTGATGTTTATTATACACTTTCACACACCCATAAATATTCCACTTTCGGATCAACACTAGCGATCCCCTTTTTTTCCCTTCTTGTTTGGAAAAACTGTGTATAGATTTTATATGCGCCGATTTACAGTCCAAGTTAGTCTCATCTCGAAACCTGAAGCTTATTATTAATAAAGACAAAGAATTCATTTCTCTCCTCAAAAGATAAAATCAGCCAATATTAGTTTGATGGCTGAAATGGAACTAGAAAGATAGCATTTCCATGAATGCAAATGCAATGTCAATTATTAATTAAAGGAACCACATTTAATTAATTTATTAAGCTCCAAAGGGGTCCTTAATTACTTGTACCTCAGCCTTTCATAAAAGCAGGAGCTATCTTATGCTTTTTAAAAGAATCCCTTAAACGCAACATAATTAGCCTTTTTTTCTAGGTTTACTTAATTTTTTTTTTCTCATTTGTTTCTTAGCAAAGGAAAAGAACAGTTAATTGAGAGGGGCAAAAAAATTGAAACACGATCACCTAGAAACTAGTGGTCCAACATCCACATGCCAAATAATCGCCAGAGCCTTTAAAGTTTATTTTTACATTTTAGTGGTTATTTGTTACCATTTTCTAAAAGTTGTTATTATTAAATATCATCTCTAGTGAAAGTGCCCACAATCACTATCTTTCTTATGTTAATCATGATTAATATCTTAGGACCACTTTATGACAATCAATACATATCTAAAGCATTAATCCTTGGTGAAATTCAAAATTTTGAATTTTTAATACGTTTGGAGTTGAGGTGGTCTCTTGATTTTTAATCCACCGTCGCGGTAAAATAGAATCACTAGTGATTGTGGTTGTGAGTGTTTATAAAACACTTGAAGCTGTTGTGTTTTCAATTAATTTATAAACATATCCTTTCCCTTTATAAGGCTCCAGCAAGCTAGAGTAAAGCTAATTCAAAGATACAGGGAGAGTTAATGAATTTTTCATCACTATAAAGTATAAACACTAATATGTATCTTAAGTTTTATTCATTTTACACACGAGTAATGAAAATTCATGTATCACTATTTGTTGGACAAGCTTGTGCTAGCTTCCTCAGATTCTCAATGATCATGACCAGTTTTGTGTTAAGCCGATTCACAAAGCACTTTGGTACCCATCCTGCAGGATCCAACTAAAATGAAAGAAATAAGAGAGCTTTGTTTTAATCAATATGGCAGTAAATAAATTTTTGCATTACATGTAGACAAGTGTTTATCTTTTGTTTATTTTAATTTACCTGAACGACATAAGTGACCATACATGAGTCATCTTCAAGCTTCTCCACAACCCATCCTGATTGAAGCAACAGACCCCTTATTGAATTATTTTGCTTCGGATGCAAACCTGCTGCTATCTGTTTTGGCAGTGAAGCTACTGCTACCACCTAAAGGCCCCAGAAAAGTTTTATATGTCATGATCATTAAAAACTTTGT
>CM046812.1:4549881-4686890 GCA_025617385.1 Murraya koenigii
AGCAGATTGGTCTAACCTCTGTGACTTTTCTAAGCTTAGCAACCTTAAAGATTAAGGCAATATTATTATGATTTAAAGGAGCTATAGTACCTTGGTTATTGAGAATGTCCAGGCATGTTAAGGGCACACCTTCATTTACTAATTGTCCAATGCTTTTGTTGGGCACATCTGTGTTAAGGCATCTGAGATTTTTCAGCTGTGAACGGTGGTGCTAGTTGATCATTCATCTCCTTTGTAACCTTAAGCATCATCCCTTCAAGAACAACATCTATTTGAACTTGGTTTAAGTTGATTGAAGAGAACAACTACTAAAAAATAGTCGCAGAACTCATTTTCAATATCATCCTTCTCCTTGGTATGACTATTCTCTATGCCTAAGATCTTGCTCTTTATTTTCCCAATTGAAGCTTTAGAATGAAAGAACTTAGTATTTTTTGTCCCCATTTTTTTTTAGCTAATCAGCTCTCGATCTCTGGTTCCAGTATATCTAATCATTTATCAGTAAATTGTTGAGCATATTTTTATTTCTTTTGATCTCTTCCCCACTCCCATAGTGCTTGTAACTCTGCTTAACCTCTTTCAACTTCTTCATTAGCTTCTCTATTTCCTTTTACCTGCCCTCAAATTCTTCCTTACTCTAAAGCTTTAATTCAGTTAAAGAGTTCTTTACTGTCTTATGAAATTATTGTACTGAATTTTTAACACTTTAATCATGATGGCTGGACCATTTATTTTTCACTATATTTTTACATGCATCATAAGCACTTTATATATCCTCATAATGCATCCTAAAGAAAGTTCTTCCAGTATATTTCAACAAGTTACTTCTCTCTCTCACTTCCATCGTAATTGGAGAATGATCTAAAGTCTACGTTACCAAATTGGTAGCTACTACATGGTAATTTTTCACCTAATCTTTGCAACAAAAGAACCTGTCTAATCTTTCTTCAATAAATTGTGGACCAAACCTTCCATTAGACTAAGTAAAACGGTAGCCTGTTCATTCTATATTCACTAAATTACATTCTTAAATTATTTCTCTAATGTCAGCAACTGTTTGGATAATATCGGACAGGCCCCTCGAAGCCCTTCCAGCTCGAGTACAACACCCGAGGACGACCTAGCTGACAGGCCCTTACGGTCAAGGCTGGTCAAGGTCGAGGAATTCAAAGCTGCTCGAGTCCAGAGCACTTCCTTCGCTGCTCGTGGTGCGTCCCTCGGGTCAAGGCTGGTCAGCGTCGAGGCTAAGCACTCCTTCGCTGCTCGAGGTGCGTCCCAGGTCAAAGGCTGGTCAAGGTCGAGGCCAGAGCACTCCCTCCGCCTTCATGAAGAGCGAGGTCCACAGGCACACCTTTCACCGCTCGCTGGGATTACGATCCACAAGCATAGTTGGACAAGACCGGGCCAGTTTTCTCGTAATCCAGACACACCTTTTAATGTCGACCGGGGTCCCACATGGTGTGGTGGTGATCTTGATTCTTGGTGGCGGGCACATGCCTCAGGTGTCATAATTCCTAGCGCACTTGCCAGACATGGTGATGCAGCCACGTGAATCGGGTTAAGGGGACGGTAGCTCATCCCTAGGTAATATTCGCCAATCCAGTATATCGGAGGGACCGGATACCACTAGCGTGGGAGTGGGCGACTTGGAAATGGAAAGAGCGGGAAAAATGAAGTATAAAAGGAAGCGAAGGGAGCGTTACGAGGGTTGGCAATTTTCATTCACAAAGGATGCAGTAAGCTCAAGCGAGTTCTTCACATTACAATTTCTCTCGTTTGATTTTACGAAAAAATATCATACTTATCCAAAGAGGCGAAATAATACCACTTTCATCTTTCAGGTCTCCTCAGCTAAAGGAGATATGAGCGTCGGAGGGTTTCGTCGAAACACGCCGGCGACCCACGACCGGTTTTACGTGAGTCTGGTCAGGAGATCTCAGATTCCGAAGAAGGCAGTGAGCAGGGACGAAGGAGATAACCACGCTCGAGATTGAGCTTATCGCGGCGGAAGGATCGAGATCTTGTTTGAAGCCATGACGGAAGGTTCGAACAGATCTGCTCGCAGTTGTTTGGAAGCCTTATTTGAAGGTTCGAGACCTTGTTGAAGCCGCGAGGAAAAGCGCATCAACATCTTTTGGCGCCGTCTGCGGGGATCGGCACAAAAGCTGATTTCTGATACATTCAAGACACACTAGCATAGCGATGAGGAAGCAGTAGAAGAGGAGTAAGTCCAGAAGAATCGGTAACTTTGAGAGAAGTGGCCAATGAGGCCCGAGCGAGGAGATCACGAAAGAATGGATCGGATGGAAAAAGCGATCGAAACTCGACCTCCATGTTACAAGAATTCGAGGAGGGACGGAGAAAAGCATGTAATGATGTCCGAGTCGGTAGAGGAATGCTCGTGTTCGGGAAAATGTGGGAGATGAAGCCCAGACCTAGGGCACCAAATGTTGCGGTGAGAGAAGAAACAAACATGGAGGAAAGGGGTCTCGTCAGCATTTGCGAGGATCTGACTCGACCTCTCGTGCGGAGGAGTTGGAGGGAGAGGTCTGTGAGGTTGGCCTGAGTTGTGGAAGATCTTGAGGGAGCGGAAAGAGTCAAGGTGGCGAATAATCTTTGGACAACGAATCTCCACTCTCCCAGGAGATCATGGGTGTCACGATTCCACGTGACTTCAGCTTCCGGATCTGAAATTTTCGGGAAAGAGTGATCCATTAGTACATATAGAGCGGTTCAGCGACATGGCGAAGTGCAGAGTGCATCGTTGTCGCGAGGTCGCGAGGCCTTCCAGCTCACTCTTGAGGAAGGGCGAGAGAATGGTACCATGAGACTCCTGCGGGAAGCATCTTGAGCTTTGAGCAGGATGTGCGGGGAGTTCGCGGAAGCGATTCAGGACGCGGTGACCCACGAGAATGACATGATGGGCTGTCGAAGTGAAGCGGAAGGAAGGAGAGTCCCTCAGGGAGTTTATCAAAGATACCGTAGATCGGTCCTAGATCTTGGTGCGTTCGACCATCCCGAGCTACGAGAGGATTAAAGGATGGGATCAGGATGGGGAGACCATGGTATAACTGCTGAGTCCTTGATCCGTTTGTATTCGGATGCGTATGAGCGAGTAAAGCTGGACATGGTAATTGAAGAAGAAAAGGTCATCAAGCGAGGAATGAGCAAGTCGATGGTGCAGAAGGAAGGAGAAGGGGTCCTGCTCGAGGGACCACAGGCTCAAGCGGCGAGGCCAAGGCTGCCTGTCTGACCCATATCGAGAGGTTCCCCACCGCGGATGGTCCCAAGCCACCTCGCGAGTCCCGGTCGGGATCGCGGAGAATGCAGGCGTCATGATGGCCGTACATCCCATGATCGGCCTGAGCGAGGCCGGAGATGAACCACGGCCAGAGCGGACCAGTCCATTGCCACCCTCATGAGAAGCTTCCGAGGATGAGGGCAATCTGAGTGGTGGAGCAGAGCCACTACTACAGGCGTTATCACGAGGTTGAAGGTATCTATCGAGGAGATACTTGAGTGGGTTGAAGGCGAGGGCTCGAGCCTACCAGCCAGATGGCCAAGTCGGTGGCAAGCGGGATAAGAGGCGATTCTGCAGTTTCCATGGTAACCACGGCCACTCCAGCGCATGATCTGGTGATTTGAAAAACCGGTGGAGGATCTTGTCGGGGCAGGTACTTGGATGAGTTTGTAGAAGGGGACACCAGTGGTTGAAGCGACGACTGAGGAAGATGGCAGGACTTACTGAAATGAGACCACGGAACCACCGATCCACGAGGTAATCTCGGGAGGGCCCTGATGGCAGGAAGTTCAAATAGGGCTGGAAAAACTACTGCTGAGTATCTGCATGGTGGCGAGAAGTCTGTTCATTGCTCAGTTGCCAGAAGGCCGAGGTTCGGCGAGTGCCAATCATGTGGACGGATGGAGGCGAGGAGGGGTCTTTGTACCATCACGAGGATGCCACAGTGGTAAAAGCCGGCATAGTGAATAAGGAAGTTGACCAGAATATTGGTTGACTCAGGGAGCTCGGTGGATATTCTCTTGAATCCACACTCGAGGATTTAGGAATAGCGGTAGCGAGCCTCGGCGAGACGAGCACTTCGCTTGAAAGGATTCGGGAGGAAAGCTAATTCCTCCAGGAATCATCAAGCTGGCGATGACCATGGGCTCAAAGCCTTTCGAGGAAGAACATGATCTTTGGTTTCGTGGTGGTAGATGAAGCCGACCCGTGCCGAGGCGATTCTAGGGAGGCCGTTCATGAGGATCGACCAATGCGCGCTATCCACCCATTATTTAGCCACTAAGTATGAAGTAAATGGAATTTGTTGGGGTCGTGAAAGCGACGAAAGGGTGGCGGGAGGCTACTTCTGCCGTAGCTGCCAAAGAAACCATGAAGATAACCTCGCTCGACTCGGGGGAATCGAGGAATGGAAGGCGGGAGCATCTGCGGCCGGCTCATCCAGACGGACGAGAAGTCGAGGCAGTGAAGCGCACTGACTCACGAGGAGGTATTTCCGATAAGTCTCCTTATATTATAAAATGCTAATGTAAGATTTACGTCCCGAGATGGGATATGTAAAAGTATAAATGTACGTAAGAATAAGAAAAGCATTTATAATGTAAGTTCAAAATGAAGACCGAAGCGGAAGAACTCCTTGGCGGAAGTCCCAAGCCTAAGTTATTAGGCGGGACGGTGCCAAGCTTCAGGTCGATTGAAGACCGAGGCGGGAGTAATATCGAGAAGAAGTTCGGGTCGATTAAAGGGCTCGGCGAAGTTCAAGAAGAACTCCTTGGCCATAAGTCCCAAGCCTAAGTCTTAGGCGGGACGGTGCCATGCTTGGATCGATTGCAAGCCAGGCGGGAGTAGAGATTGAAAGGCGTTTGGGTAAATTAAGAGGCCGGCGGGAGTATGAAGAAGCTCAGGTCAATTAAAAGGCCGAGTAGAAGATCGAGAAGAGCTCCTTGGCGGAAGTCCCAAAGCTAAGTCTTAGGCGGGACGGTGCCATGCTTAGGTCAAGCTGCGGGACCGAGGCGAGTGTCGACAAGCTCGGGTCGATTGCGAGGCCGGGCGGAAGATCGAGAAGAGCTCCTTGGCCGTAAGTCCCAAAGCCTAAGTCTTGGGCGGGACGGTGCCATGCTTGGGTTAATTGCGGTCCGAGCAAGAGTAGAGATCTAGAAGGCGTTTGGGTCGATTAAAAGGCCGGCGAGGAGAAGTCGAGAAGAGCTCCTTGGCCGTAAGTCCCAAGCCTAAGTCTTAGGCGGGACGGTGCCATGCTTAGGTCAGTGCGAGACCCAGCGGGAGTATAACACCGAAGGCGCTTGGGTCAATTGCGGACTGAGCGGGAGTAGAGATTCGAGAAGGCGTTTGGGTCGATTAAAAGACCGGCGGGAGAAGTCAAGAAGAGCTCCTTGGCCATAAGTCCCAAGCCTAAGTCTTAGGCGGGACGGTTGCCATGCTTGAGTCAATTCTTGGCCGGCGGGGAGTATGAAGAAGCTTGGGTTAATTCTTGGCCGGCGGAAGATCGAGAAGAACTCCTCGGCCGGAGGTCCAGTGAGGACGGTGCCACACTGGGTCGATTGCGGGCCGGCGGGAGTATGACGGAAGAAGCCTCGGTCGATTGCGGGCCGGCGGAAGAAGCTCATGAAGAATACCAAGGCTAGAGGTCCCAAGCCTAAGCCTCGGGTGGGACGAGCCAACCACGACTAGCTATAGGTTCGAGCAAGAAGAGCGTTGGGAAGCGTAAAAGGCCATGAATTCGGTCCATCATTCTCGAGTTTCGGTCTTATCTCGCTTCACTCAAAGACTGAAGCGGGGGCCGGTGTTTGGGTAATATTGGACGAGCCCATGAAGCCCTTCCAGCTCGAGTACAACACCAGAGGACGACTGGCCGAGCGGCCCTACGGTCAAAGGCTGGTCAAGGTCGAGGAATTCAGAGCTGCCGAGTCCAGAGCACTTCCTTCGCTTGCTCGTGGTGCGTCCCTCGGTCAAGGCTGGTCAGCGTCGAGAGCTAAGCACTCCTTCACCTACTCGAGGTCATCCAGGGTCAAAGCTGGTCAAGGTCGAGACCAGAGCACTCCGCTCACCTTTCATGAAGAGCGGGTCCCTGAGCACACCTTCACTGCTCGCCAAGATTACGATCCACTAGCATAGTTGGACAAGACCCGACCCATTTTCTCGGAATCCGGCATACCTTTTAATGTCGACCGGGGTCCACATGGTGTGGTGGTGATCTTATTGCTTGGGTGGCGGGCACGTACCTCAATGTGTCATAATTCCTAGCGCACTTGCACGAGCATGGTGATCGGCCACGTGAATCGGGTTAAGGGACGGTAGCTCATCCACAGGGAATATTCAGTCAATCCGGTTGTCGGAGGGACCCGGATACCACTAGCGTGGGAGTGGACGACTGGAAATAGAAAGAGCGGGAAAAATGAAGTGTAAAAGGAAGCGAAGGGAGCGTTACAGGGGTTGGCAATTTTCATTCACAAATGATGCAGTAAGCTCAAGCAGGTTCTTCCTATTCTAATTTCTCTCGTTTGATTTTACGAAAAACACCATACTTATCCAAAAGAGGCGAAATAATACCCTTTCATCTTTCGGTCTCCCTCACTAAGGGAGATACCAAAAGATAAATCCGATTCTTGACTTGAGCGTCGGAGGGTTTCGTGGAACACGCCGGCGACCCACGACTGGTTTTACGTGAGTGCAGGTCAGGAGATCTCCGATTACGAAGAAGGCAGTGAGCAGGGACGAAGGAGGTAATCACGCTTGAGATTGAGCTTATCAGCGGCGGAAGGATCGAGATCTTGTTTGAAGCCACGAGCGGAAGGTTCGAGACAGTCCTACTCGAGCTGTTTGGAGGCATTGTTTGAAGGTTCGAGGACTATTGAGGCACGTAGGAAAAAGCTGCATCAGCGACAACCATACTCTAATTCCTATAATTCCCACCAGACTTTCATATGTATGTAGGATCTCATTGAAGACACTAAAAGCGCAACCAAGGATAAGAGGACAGACTTGCTAATCTTTTAAGAAATGTCCATGTATGCTTCTTCTGCTTCATTTCAGGGTGGCCATAAACTCATGGGCACCTCCATATTTTGCCACTTTCATTTTGAACCACAATATTTATATAATGGCTATTATGAGAGTTAATATCAATTTGAACATCAACATCACAAAAGGAGAAACACCTCTACTCGTGCCATTTCTTCTAACTGCAAAATAATTTTCAAAATTTAAGTTTCTACATTAATTTTGGCTTGCCTAGACCTCAATTTTTGTTCATAGAAGAACAAAATTTGGGGCCATGTATTGGAGAATTTTCCTTATCTTTAGACGTCCTAGGATTCCCCAAACCCTGAAAGTTCCAGTTTAATGTTTTTACGGCTGTTGGAAGGGCTGGTCGCCGATCTCCGCTGATACTTCTTCTTGCATTACCATTGAATCCTTCATTGTTGCCTTCTGTTGTTTCCCCACTTAGTTTAAGCTTAGTTCAGAGAAGACTGAGTTGTAATTGATTAATTGGGGGTTTTATTGGACTCTTCACTCTTGTTCTCTTTTGTTTTGGACTTTCGCATCTAATTTCAACTCCAGTTCTTTTGCTACCACTGACCCGTTAAGAGTACTCACCCTTAGTTTTTGTGTTTCTGGCCTGTAACTTCCATTTTCTACCTTTAGGATTTTGCTTATGTTGTCCATTGTCTGCTTCCTATGTATCTGCTTCCTATGTTTAAGTGACCAAATTAGTTTCGTTGCAAAAAATAGTTTTAGTGACGAAAATATTTGATCACTAAAACTCTTTGACATGTAAAAATTATGTTTTAGTGACGAAATCGGTTTTGTCACAAAAAAAAATTAGCAACTAATAGATCTCAGCGCTTAAACTATTTAACATGTTGATTATTTTTGAAAGGTGACCTAATTTTAGTCACTAATTGCTTTAGAAGGAAAAGATATAATGGCACCTTATGTTAAAATATTAAAAAGAATATTTAGTGCCAATAATTTCAAAATTAATGCTCTTTTAGGGGCAAAATTAAAAGTTAGTCGCTAAAGATCTAAGAAATCAATTTAAAGTGCATTTTCAATTATTTTAATTAGTGTTGTGATTAATCTTTTTATTAATTAACAAGTAATATAATTTTAAACATTCATAATAATAATTAAATGTTAGAAAAATGTTACTTTTTAATGATGAAATATTATTTGTCACCAAAAAAACCTTTTAGTGACGAAACATTATTTGCACCAAAAACTCTTTTAGCGACGAAATTATATGTTTTTTTGTTAAAAGTATTCATTTAAAGATTTAAAGCGGCTAATTTTTCGTCAAAATTTTATATTTTTAGTGACGAAATTTAAATTTCATTGTTAAATAATGTGAAAATTTAAAAAATTTTTGGCTGATTAGTTTTTGACAAAATTAAGTTTTAGCGAAGAATTTTAAATTTGGTCATTAAAAGCTTTCATTTTCTATATATATATCATTTACTTCATTCTCTTTCATTCTCTCATTCTCTAATATATAATTCTCATCCACTAATTCAATCTCTACTTCTTTTCTATTTTATTTTCAACATGTTAATCTTTAATTTCTTTCTCTTTTATTTTAATATAGTGTAATTTTTTTACTCATCTTATTTATTACAATTTATATTACTATTTTGTCTAGAACTTAACTAATTATTGTTTGTATTTACTTTTAGAAAATATTAAAGATAAATTACACCAAGATAAAGAAAATCAAAAAATTTATATTCCTTTGTAAAAAAATTTCTTAGAATAGATATTAAATTTTATAATTATTTTTGTATTTTTCATCAATAATAATATTCCATTTTAAATTAATTAATTCTCTTTCTATCATAATGTCATTAATTATCATTGTACTTTAAGGTTAAAAATGATAATACATAAATATTTGTAATAATAACTGAGCGTTAGAAAAATGATACCTTTCAACGATGAAATATTATTGGTCGTGAAAAATGCCTTTTGGTAATGAAATATTATTACGTCTTGAAAACACCTTTTGGTGATAATATATTATTCATTGTGAAAAATGCCTTTTAATTCGATTACTAGAAGTATTTTTAGTGATAAAGGACTACTCGTTGTTAAAAGTATTTTCAGCGATGAAATATTATTTGTTGCTATAAATACTTTTACAACAAAATAGTTTGTCACTAAAACTCATATCGCAACACATAAATAAATGAACATATTATGTTTTTGCGATGATTGGTTTCATCACTAGAAAAGGAAATTTGAAAATTCATCGCAAAAATCTAATTTGACACTCTTATCAGGACAAAGTGGCAACAAAATTTTTTGTCACTATAGCCTTTAGTGATGAAAATTATATGTTTTAGCCACGATTATTTTTGTCGTTAAAGTCCTTTTTGTTGTAGAGTTCCCATGCTTTCAACTTTCACCTCTTTAATCGATCTCTACATCTGCCGTATGGCAGATCTTAACCAACTAAGTTTACTCCTCTTGTTAGGAGTATTTTGCCCACCAAACAGTTGGCTACCTATAATCGTCACGCCTTTAGCCTTCAATTTACTCATAAAAGCAACCGTATCTTCTTCCTCTTCTTTATATCTTGACACTTACGAATGAGCTTTTTGTATTCATTCTTTTTATTTTCTACAACAATAGTAATGACATTATAGCTTGCACTTGCAAATTTTAATAAACTTGTGTTAATTTAAAGTGAGGATAATAATTAGTCTTTCTTCTAAGGAGTTCTCTTTCTCTCCAAAAGAGAAACAAATAAAAGGTACATGAGTCATTATGGCTTTATATGTCACTCACATGTTGGGTGGTTCTTAAATAATTAAATACAGATTACCGTTGTTATAGAATGTGAGAGTTGATAATTTTACGAACATTGGGATCATTAATTAAGGAAAAATTCTAATTAGTTATGTGTTATCCGGAGTTTTTATAAGGATTTTTTAAGCATAGCACAACATGTAATTTATTATTATTACTACTACTACTACTGCATAAGAATAATAACAATACTAATAATATAATAATATTTTAATTGAGAACAAATGTCATGACACAAGCCGGACCGACAAGATATTATCTACTTTTAATCTTAATAAGGCTCACACGGTTTTGTTTATGGGGTTGGCCATACACCCCAAAATGCTTCTCTACCTAACTCGCCACGAGTAGTACGATGGGTAGTACTAGTACTACCCCTAGTCGAGGGCTAGTTACCATCACGAGTCACTCCATCACTCGCACATGGTAGAGTTAACCGGTGTCATTTCTAGGTAGCATTATCCTATTGTTCAACAAGCACATACATACAAAGAAATTCAATAAGCATTTCTTCCAAAATATGGATAAAATCACATTCACACATATAAATAAGCTAATGGCTTGAAAGTCAAATTCACAAACCAAAACAAAAATTTGAAACATTAAAATAATTTATAAAAATCAATTAATGAGAATAAATTTTCGACATACATATAATCAACTCCGTATTTTACCTATCACTACGTATTAACTTAGATGTCTATAGAATCATATAACTCGGCTCGATATTATATGTCATGACCCAGTCAAAGCGGACAATATCTTGTCGGGTTTGGGTTGGCTCATGACATATGTTTTAGGCCTTAACAAGGCCCTCACGGTTTTGTTTCGGGAGCGCCTATACACCCTAAAACACGTTTTGCCAATTAAGGTGGATCACCTCTTATAAATCCAACATCTCTCTCATACTTTGCCGATGTGAGATTTGCCTAGGACGTTACAACAAAAGTTAAATTATGAAATTTGGATAAGGGTAAAATTGAGAGTTTAAGGAATGAGAACCTTCATTTTAACTCCCTATAAGAATCAAGTTTTCATTCTTTAATCCAAAAATATATAGGCTTCATATATTTCATTCTCATTCGCATTTCTATTTTAAAAAGTAAATATTATCAATCATTCTCATTACGGATTCCAATTTTAAAATCCAAGAAATAAACGCACTATAAGTTTTTGAATAATAAATTTATTAAACTGAAAGAATTAAAAGCTAAATGAATGATGAATTTCTTGCATTAACAATTTTGAGAGGGAGAGGAGAGGAGAGATATGGAGAAAAGAAATTAAAAAAGTGATAGAGTAACTTCTAATAAAGATGGGCAAATAAATTTGTGCTATCGCCATCATTTAATTAACACACTGTCTGATTTGTAAATACCATCTAATTAGATATGAAAAATGTCATCAGGCTTCCTAGATCATTTGTTCTTAACAAGTAATGAAAGATTAACATGTGAATCCAATAGATTGAGATTCGAATTTGGAAAGTATTAAGCATATTTAAAATAAGGGTCCAGTTACCTTGCAACTGTTGCAAAGTATCCCAACTTTTTCCTTTTATGATTCAACCATAAATCTTATTGCTAAATTGTTCAACGATTGAGATGTGTTTAATTCGTTATTAAAACTACAGTCTATTAGCATATGTATTTACTGTAATGATGATTTTGATGATAACAAATATATTTTGAATTAATTTTAAAGATGTTTTTAAATTGAATACAAGCTCACAAAGCCAAAAAATTTTAAGACAAATTAGTATTTCACAGTCCCTATTGTTTATTACAAAATCATAAAAGCTAAAAGTTTTTAAATATTTATTTAAATAAACTCATGTTTTTAAAATTTTTAAATTTGATCTATTGACCTAGTTTGACTATAAAAATGAGTGACAATATAAGGACAACAATGTAAAATCTCACGTAAAATTTTTTGAACACATGCAAAATCGATAAGTGTAAACAAAATTTTTTTATTATATAATATTCATTTAATATTGAACAAATAAATTGAATATGTATTAAAAATATGGTTATTAACGTTTTAGTACTTTAAAAAATTGTAAAACAAAAATGTGAAACTTCAAAATAAAAAAATATAAAAATATTAGGCACATTTTAATATTTTATCGTTACAAAACTTTACTTTTTACTACTTTTTTGTTTTTAGTATTAGTTGACATGTTAATTTATTTGTACATACAATATGTTAGTTTACCTATAAAATACCAATATTAACCTTGAAATTTAAAGGAGCTATTTTAATTTTTTTAAAAATTTCTAAATGTAATCTAACAAGTTCTCAAAAAGATGAACAAATAATAATATAAAAGGAAGCTAGTTTAATTTTTTTTTTAAAGAATAGCTCAAAATTTGAATTTTATGTTTCTTGAGAATTATCAATGTTTTTTTTTAGAGATATGAGCTTATTATCACGAGATAAATATTTTACACTAAAACACGTGTGGTACTTTAGACAACTTATAACACAAAAGTTACTAAGAAAGCCTATAAAATTTTTAAACTAGCTAAGTAAAGATGTTTGTGGAAAAACTATATTGAAGAAAGAGAAGTGTTGCCAAAGAGAGATTTTGTTACTGGAAAGAAAATTGTGTAAAGAGAACTTTATTTGTTGTACAAAATATTCTTATCGTGACATTGTAAATATTTCTTGTAATAATAATTTATAATTTATTCTTGGTTAAAAATGATTGAATAGTAAATTTATTAATTTCTAAATATTTTTTAAATATATGGTAGTTGCTTAATTTTTATTGTGACAACCTAAAATTTTTACGGTAGCTAATTAACTATCACAAAAGACCTTGCCACGATCATGTTTACCTTCTCTGCATCCGTCTCGGTCATCATCACTCAAAAAGTTGAGGGTACATTTGACACATTATATTATATTATATTGTATTACTTTATTTAATATAAGTATATTATATTGTAATATATTATATTAACATTGTATATAAAAATATTGTATAGTATTTGATATTACATCTGTACTATATTAATTTTATATTAATATTAAATTAGGATTGTTTAAATTTATTATTAATTATGTTAAATTATTATTTTTATATTAATTATTAATACCTAAATATAATATAATAATATTATAATCTAATTTATTTTTATACTTTTATTTATTATAATAAAAAATTAAACTATATTCAATGCCTCAATTAAAACGAAAGTTACAATCCAGCTTTCAAAACTTCCATATATAAGTCAACTAAAAATAAATTATTATTTTTATATTAATTATTAATACATAAATATAATATAATAATATTATAATTTAATTTATTTTTATTCATTATAATGCAAAATTAAACTATATTCAGTGCCTTAATTAAAACAAAAGTTAGTGCCTGTATAATGCCCCACAATCTAGCTTTTAAACCTTCTATATTTAAGTAAGTTATAAATTAATGTAAACAATATTATAATATTATATCATAAATTAATATAAATAATATTATAATATTATAGAATATTATGTTTTAAAATATTATAAAATAGAAAAATTTACTTTTAAATATCATTTTATCTATAAAAAAGAATTTATACGTAAAAATTTATTTAATCTTATATAAAATATAAGTGATGCAGTGTAATCAAACTATAAAAAAATAAAAGTAATGGTATGTTGCAAGAGCTACACTGGAGCGGACCCAATCTTAAAGTTTCTTGGCCCTTTTGCCCCCTTTTAATTTTTTATATTAATATTAAAAAGTTACAGGAATTGCAAAATAAGGAAATTCCTAAATCACACTTCCATCCCTAAATCATTCTTCGACAACTACTGACCACCATCACCACCGCCAGCCTGTTGTGGTTACTCGTCTGTTGCTGCTGCTGTTGAGCTGCTAAGCCCATCATCCTTGCCGGCTTAATTCATAAATTTGAATTAATGAAGGGTTGATATTTTGCATCTGTCTGAATTCATCGATTCGTATTAATTATTGATAGTGGGTGCTTGTAAAATATGAAAATAACGCCTTATGATAATATATAAAATGAAAATGGTGCTGGCAGTGGGTCATTGTAAGAAATGGGGAAAAAAAATGAACAGGAGTGAGTTGCTTTACAGATGTTGTATGGTGCGCCACTCACATAAATAATATCCGATTATAAATTTTATATGAAATTTAAAGTTAATTTTGAGTGAACACATCTTACAACATCTGTACGATAGATAGTCTTTTAAAAACATATGGAAAATTTTTGAATAAGACAAAGAGCATTTACGAAAACAAAAATTATAATAAACTTTCTGAATTTATTTTCCCGCTCCGCTACTCTATTGAGCATGGGAAATTGGGAATTGCAGCACCTGCCAACAACTTTCATGCAAGTTTCCAAAAATGGGTATGTGATGTGACCGTATTAATAATGACTGTTTCAATAGTTGGTGACCCCTCAACGTCTGAAACTTTATATATAATCACGTGAAATGAAAATGCAGTTTATCTCGTGTTGTAATAAAAAAACGTTAAAAATACGAAAGGACAGGAAGATGGAGGGAAGATAGAATAAATTATATTAGGATATTGCTAAGTTACGTAACTTACAGTCCCTCACAAATAAGTCGATTCAAATGAGGTCTTTTTCTTCTTATCCATTATATTATAGTATTAATTAATATTCTATTTATCTTTTATTTAATTTTTTATTTAAATAGCATTCTCCTTATGAATATGTACTGTCTTTTTTAAAAGAAAAAGAAAGAAGTCTATTACTTACTTAATATCTTTCCAAATATTGGGTCTCTAAAATTTCATTTTCATTTTTCCACGTCAAAGAAGATAAGCGTAGGCGCACGATACAGACTCTATGCGTGTAGTGTTAAATGACATATATGTCCAGTTAAAATAATACAGTAGCTCAATTAAGTTCGCTTATTTTGAAACGTGTTTTTATTTTATATTTCTTATCTAATCTAATAATTATAAGTATTTATTTAATTTTATAAAATTTTTAATTATTATTATTATTTAATTATTTTTTAGTAAAATTTTCAAAGACAACTATTTTGTCTTTGCTAACAAAATCTTAAATTTTATACTCCTTACTTATTATAAGTTTTTTTCAAATTGTTAACAAGGTTTTTTTTTAAATTATAAGAATATTTAAAACATCCTTTACTTATTTGATAATTTTATTTTATTCATTTTATAAAATAACTTTGAAAAATTATAAAATTATTAAAATAATTTTATAATTTTTAATAAAAACTTTCATCAACAATCAATACAAATAAAATTTTACTAAATTTCATAATTTTTACTAAATAACTAATTTTTTTAGTAAAAGCTCTACTTATAAAACCTCGACTTAATTAAATTTTATTTAGAAAACTATATCAAATGAAAATTCAGTACATATTTTTTATTGTTTATCTAAGAGCTACAAATACATGATTTCATTGGCTATTTTCAAAAATTTTAACCTTATTTAGTTACTCTTTGAGTAGAGTTTTTGGAAATTAATAAGTCATTTTATTTTTACTAACAAAAGCTAATATTTTAGACTTTTCAAAAGTATGAGACTATTTAAACCTATTAAATTCTTATTTACACTTATTTTAAAACAAATATTTTTAAAAAATTTAAAATTTAAAATCTCAAAATTACATTTCGTCAATCTCTTTCGCATACCTTTTGAAAAATAGAGGTTTATAAATTTTTTTTAAAGAGTTAGATTATTTAAAATATATTTTATTTATTTCATAATTTTATTTTATTTTTTACTACAATTAAACAACTCAAATATATATCTTTTTTATAAAAACTCTATTTACAAAATTTTTATAAATAAAATATCTACTTAAATAAATTTTATTTAAAAAATTAATTTTGTAATTCATTAGGGAGTTACAGTGCTCAATCACGTGACCGACAGAGGAATAGTAATATGTATAACAAAAGTACAAATTACCCTCGCCCATCAGAAAGGGTATTTGAGTCATTAAATTTGATGTCGTCCGTTTTATATAGTCACGCATATTCATAGTCACGCGCAACTTTCTTGCCCCTCCACTCTTTAGTTAAACCGCCGTAAGAGAATAGAGAATAGGGGAAGAAATTCAATCGAGGAATTAATGGACAACTTTAACCCCGAAATCCTCTTTCTGTCCTTCGTTGTCTCAACGGCAATCCTCTACTACTACTACTACTTCATGATTAAGAATCGGCGGCCAAATTCACCGTCACTGCCGTCACCACCAAATAAACTTCCGATAATAGGTCACCTTCACCTCTTCTACAAAGAGCGCAAGCCACACAAAAGTTTCGCTAAAATCGCAGAGACACTGGGTCCCATATTTTACGTCCAACTCGGCCGAGTCCCCGCCGTTGTCGTCTCCTCTAAGGAGCTGGCCAAACAAGTTCTCAAAACTCACGACCAGGTCTTCGCCAGCCGCCCAAGCTTCCTCAGCGCCAAGTACATCTCCGTCGGCCCCGCTGACGTCACCTTCTCCCGTACGGCGCTTACTGGCGCCAGGCTCGCAAGATATGCGTTACCGAGTTACTCAGCCCAAAACGAGTGAACTCTTTGAAAGTCGTCCTAGATAAGGAAGTGAACCGGTTTATGAGTCGCGTGAAAGCCCGGTGCGGGTCGGAAACAGACATGAGCGATCTCATTTTCGCTTTCGCTACTGATTTCTTTTGCCTTGCAGCTTTTGGGGTGAGGTTCATGGAAGATGAAGACGAACGCGAAGGGCGAAAGAGTAGATACCTGGCGAGTGTTTTTATAGAGGCCGAAGAGTTGCTGACTGGGTTTTATTATGGGGATTTTTTCTCGGAGTGGGTTTGGCCCGGCTGGCTCACTGGGTACACACCTAGGGTGATCAAGGGCTCTCGGAACTTGTTGGATTCTGTTGATGAGATTTTCGATAAGACTTCCAAGAGGAAGCAGCTGCAGGATTTATTGCATGGCAACGAAGATTTTATTGATGTTTTGCGTAGAGTCCAGAAAAGAGATGATTTGGATGTCCCCATCACTGATGACAATCTTAAGGCTATTGTTTCGGTAATTACAGCTTTTTAATCGGCCAATTAATTCATATATATATTTCTTTTCTTATAATTAATTCAATTAATCTCTTGTAAGAAAATTAAACAAACATGTGTTGTTGCATGATGCGGTGCTACTGGTGTACGCGCGCAGGACATGTTCGTGGCGGAGTCGACCCGTCTACAGCAACGCTGGAATGGATAATGACAGATCTAGCCAGGCACCCGAGAGTGATGAAAAAGGCACAAGAAGAAGTTCGCAGAGTAGTTTCTGCTTCTGGGAGTGGGAGTGGGAGTGGGACAGTTGAGGAAAGCCATATCCAGCAACTCAAATACATGAAAGCTTTGATTAAGGAGTCAATGAGATTACACCCAGTTAACTTATTGATCCCAAGAGAGTCCTCCGACAAGTGCATGCTTGAAGGCTATGAGATACCGGCCAGAACTAGGATTCTAATCAACAACCATGCAATAGGGAGAGATCCCAAGTTGTTTGAAAACCCCAATGACTTCATTCCTGAGAGGTTTCAGCAGGAGGAAGATATTAAAGATTTTAAGGATGAAGATTTCAGGTTTATGCCGTTCGGAGGAGGAAGACGAGGTTGCCCAGGCTATGGTTTCGGATCGATCACCGTGCAATGGGCCGTGGCTAGACTTCTATATCATTTTGACTGGGCATTGCCTCCCGGAGTTGGCCCCGGTGACGTGGATCTTCGGGAGGTTTTTGGACTTGCTGCCAGGAAGAGGGTCCCTCTTGCGCTCATCCCAACACTCAATAGGGATTATGATTTCAACTCTAATAATTATGCTTAATCCACGTTTTTCTTCTTTGACAGCTATGCTACCATCAATCATTTCTAGGGGTGCGTGCTTATGATAGAAGTTATTCAGAATTTTAAATAAAATCACGAGGAAATCCCTTATTTTAAGTTTTTCTTACCCTTCAAGTGAGGCCTACTTACAGTTTGCTGTTAAATGCGTCCGTCGTAACAAATATTGTCCCGGTTGTAGGGTCAATTGAGACATACGACCGGGTGTGCAGAGTCTGCTGTAACTCATCAAGCTCCTTCTTTCAATCATAAATTGACATCATTTCTATTATGGCGCCCAATCAGATTATTGATTTCCATACTACATTATTGGAACATTATATTATTAATTGCCATCATTTCTAAGTGTTATTCAAAATTTTAAATAAAATCAAGAGGAAAGGCTTCTCCATCGCTTTTTCAATGTTTTCCTTTTATGATAATTGCTAAGTTAGTTTAAAAATAAAATATATATATATATATATATATATATATTTTATTTTTAATTTAAAAAATAATAATAAAATAATATATATTATTACATTTTATAAATATTATAAATTACTTTTAAACTTAGTAAGACCCTGAATGGACATTATTTTTATTATGGCACCCAAATCATTTCTATGTCAAATTATTGATTTCTATACTAGATTATCAGGATATTATTAATTTTTTACTTAAATTATTTTTATATAGTATCAATGTTATAATTTTGTAAAAATATATTTTATCATTAAATTTTTATATTATTATTAATTTATTATCATTCTATTAACTTAAGTTAAAATTCTATCAATATCATAAACACATTTAAGACATTTTTAATTGAACTCAAAACTTTGCGTTTGTATTATAAAATAAACAATAAACAAACTATCAAATTAATAATAATATCTCTTACAAAGTAGAGAAATTTGTTACCCTAAAAATCTCGACCCGTCCCTCTCTCACTGCCAAAGCTCCATCTTTGATGATCTCTCTCTCACTCTCTCTCTGATTGTCAAAGCTCCATCTTCGATCTCTCTGTCTCTCACTCACTGCTCCATCCACTGTTGTGCTATCACTAACTCATTGTTGTCTCCATTGTGAGTTGTTGATTTTTTTAATGGTCATTACTTTTTTTTCCTTAATTAAATTGTTTTTAGTTGTGATTAATATTTGAAACTAATAGATTATGATTTTAATTTTACATATGAATTTTTTATTAATGATGTTCTTCACTTGTAGTAATCTGCGATTCAAATTTGAGAATGACATATGTTTACCAAAAAAAAAAAAAAAAAAATCTCACATTCTTCAAATTGGCTTATGAACAATCTGCCTTATCATCATGTATGCATCCTTGCCTTATTCTATAATTACCTTGATTATACAGAATACTGAAAGAATTAATGCAAATATTTTTGTTCAATGTTTGTTTTTTATAGTTAACTTGTGAATTCTAGAATTGTTCATGTTCCAGCTGTCATAAATTTTCCTCATTTTTTATTTTGTAGATCATGTCACCAACTACATATAATCTAAAAAGGAAAGATATTGTAAAGGGTTTATTGAACCGGATGAATACAATATACCGTAGATGAATAATGAGGTAGTGAAGATGGGCTGACCACTCCTCAAAATGTGCTGTTATTCATTACCAACCCAAAGAATAAGTAGGAAGAGGTTATAGATTTTGAGGCAATCTTGTAGATTTTATTCGCACTCGTTGGAAGTGATAATGTTTGAAGTCACTATGTTGCCAACCCTACATCCTAATTTACTATTTGATAGAGTGCTAAAAGTCATGCTACATACCTTAGGAGTTCATTTATATGCAAAGCAAATTATATTAGTAAATGATAGTGGAAATGAACTACCACCTAGGATTGGAGGTATACATGGGCCACAAATAGACCTGAATGAGAATATTAGACAAGAGATTGATGATGATGACAACCTTCTAAGACTAAAGGTAGAGATTGACCAAAAACTATTGTCAAATAAAAATGTTTGGCATGATATTGATGATGATTTGTTGTCAGATTTTGATACGAAATTTGCTGTTAATGGTAGTTATATAAATAACCAAAACATAGCTAAGGGTATAGAAGTTGTGCATGATGCGAGATCTAGTTCTTATGACGAATCAATTGACGTAGATCCTCAACTGTTGGTGGATACATCTTATTCAAATTTTGATATAGGCACTACTAAACTTAAGGATTATATTAAAGTGCATATGTACGATCTAGGGTATGGTGGTAAGCATAAATTGAGGTTAGAAGATGTATCTGATTATGTTGACTACTTCAGACATGTGTTGGGTCAATTGAGGGTGGATAAAGGCTTTGAAATTACAAGGTGTGTAGTGAGCATACGTAATTTTACTACAAATGTAAGATTGATGAGTGTCTGTGGTATGTAGTGGGAGGTACAATTAAAGGTAAATGTGGATTTGTAATCAAATAGTTATAAAAGAAGCATGACTGCAGGCAGACTGAAAATCAGTGAACGTGACCTGTAAATGGATAGTAGAAAAAATAAAGAACAAAATTGTTGTGGATTCTTATGTGAAGGTTTCTATTCTTCACGAGTTTATGCAAGAGACCTTTGGTGTGAGGATATGGAATTTGATGCTGTATAGAGCTTAAGAGAGGTCAAGGATAGACATTCATAGAGATCATGCAAGGGGTTATGAGGATTTCTTTCAATATGTTGTAGTGATTCACAAGTATGATCCCAATGCAATTTGTGAGGTACTTTGCAGTGCAACAACTAGGTCTTTTCAAAGATTCCTTATGGAATTTTCAACTAAAAAAAATACACTAAACAATGGTTGTAGGCCGACACTAGATTGGACATATGTCATTTGAAATCAAAATATAGTGGAGCTCTATTAGCTACTGTAGGTGTGGATGTTAATAATGAAATGGTTCCATTAGCAGTAATAGTGTGTGAACACTAAAACCTAGAATTGATTTTTAAAAATTCTGCATTCATATTTGATAATGGATCAAATTTAATAACCTTTTGCATCGATAGAAAAAAGGGTTTGTTGGGAGCAATTGAGATTACATGGCCTATTACATTTCATAGGCCATGTGCTAGATATGTATATGCTAACTTTTGAAAAGATCATCCTGGTGTTAGTTTGAGTAATTTGTTTGGAGGGCTTTCAGCAACACTAATAAGTATAACTACATAATTGTAATGAAAAAGCTGGAAAAAAAAAAAAGAACTTAAGAGGCATAGCAGTGGTTGGAGACTGAACTTGCAAGACATGAATATAACAAGAATTATTAATGACATAATTGTGAGTAACAACACTTGAAGTGGAGTAATAGCTAGATCTTACCCCACACAAAGAGACCTTACCTCATCATACTTGAAGAGATTAGATGTATGTTTATGATATTATTCACATAGAGAAGAAAAAAGCACATACTTAGTCCAACATTCCACCTAGAGTGAAAATATAATTGGATGATGCTTATGAAATAGAAAGCAAGATGAATGCAATGGCTTCTGATGATATTCACTTTTAGGTATAAATCTTATTTGTTTTCATTATAATTAATTTTCACTATATGTGCTTCTTTTAATTATTGTTCATTTTGTTTCAAGTTAAAGACAAGAGTTATTATCCAAAAAGGAGATTCATTGTTGATCTGGTGAGTAGATCTTATCACTATGGTTTTTGGGAATTAGCTGGACTCCCTTGTGGTCATGTTATAGTTGCAATTAGTCATGCAAGACACATGATAAAAGAGTACTTACCAAAATACTTCACCAAATAGGAGTACTTAAACACTTATACAATGATGTTTAAGCTAATTCCTAATAAGGTTACACGACACTATTATGATAGGCCAAAACATTCTCCATCTCAGATTACTAAGAAGATTAGAAGACGAAAAAAGTCAAGGAAGAGGATAGCCATTGAGCCAACGAAAAAATAGATTATTCTATCTCTGCTGCTCCTTTTACACTGGGATGAACGACAATGCTAGAAAATACCTATTAAAACCATCGATATCAAGCAAATAAAAGCTCATAATCTGGCAAGTAATTACTGTTTTAATTACTTTTACATATAATAAGCTTAAATATTTATTGATATATATATAATTTTAAGTAGAGTGTTAGTGGACCGGGAGAAAGTTTTAATGCAGCAACTGCTTGAAGAAGACAAAGAAAACAGTAAATACTTATTTGAGTATGGAATAATTTTTAATTTGTTGTAGTTTTTGATAATTCCTTTATATTTATATATTTCAATTTAAATAAGCTGGTGGTCCAGAAGAGAGTTTTACTAATAATAGGGAGGATGAGGTAATAAACATCAAAGAGATAATAGAGGAAGATGAGGTAGTAGAGAAACGACAACTAGAGGTAAAAGTGGTACTGTTTTATAATGATGCTTGATGTCTAGAAATAATTAAGCTTGTTATAGATAGTGAAGTTATAATTTATTTGTGTAGGCTGATATAAAGCTGGTAATCTTTCTCTAAATCCAACTTAAGGCTCACAAGCCTCACAGATTGTAGATGGTTAGTGAAGTGCTAGCATTAAAATATTATTTATTTGAAATGCACAACAAACTATTATTAGTGTATTAGGCTGCTATGTTTTTTGAATGCACAAATTATTACTAGTATATTAGGTTGCTCTTTTTTCTTTTTTTTTTAATGCAAAACCTGATGGTATTGTGGTAGGTTGCTATTATGAAAGTACTTTATTACTTTTGACATTCATTACATCTTAAACTATGTCTAGTATATTACTTTCTCATAAATAAGTCTACTATAAAGCCACAAATACAAATTATGACTAATTTTAGCTACACTTCAATGCATCGTACTTATTTATTCATCTTTATTACATTTTCATTTAGATGTGGTGATATGCATTTTTACATCTTTTACTATCCATTCTGTCTATCCAAAATAATTTATTAGGATTTTCTAACGTAGTACATACCATAACACATGACTGCACTCCATAATTACAGTATTTAGGGTAGAAAGTAAATTCTACATGTTTCTCAGCTTGGCCCCTAGAATTAACGCTTGAAGTCATTATTTTGTTTGAATTTATATGTGTGAAGACTAAAAGTATGTTTGGTTTTGAATGAAGATTGAATAAAGGTGGATATTTTGTGTTTCAATGAATTATAATATTTGCAATAGCTTATAGTTACTATTTATGAATGATAAAGTTTTAAAATTTGAGTATTTGACTTGCCTTTTTCTTACTTTTCCAAATAGGGTTGCTGGTGTTGAAACGAGATTACTGGTGTGTTTATGAGCCTGCTAATATTAAAATAAGGCTGCTGGTGTTGAAATAAGACTATTGGTATATTTGAAATGGGGTTGCTGGTGTCTTTATGAGGCTAAATGGTGTTAAAATAAGGCTGCTAATGTATTTGAAATAGGGTTAATGGTGTGTTTATGAGGCTGCTGTTATGTTTTGCAATGAGGCTGCTGGTGTTGAAATGAGTTGGGTAGGCTTTTATAAGCTGGAAAGTAGTTGTCTTTTTATTCTAACAGTTAATTTCTAAGGTATTTTTATAATTGTTATTTTTTTTTTCAAATGATAAAATCACCTTTTATGTCATACAGGTAAAATTGACTTTTAACTTATTTTTATTAAATATTAATATTTTTTCAATGGAATGATAGTAAATTGATAATAATATAAATATTTGGTAATAAAATATGCTTTATACCAAACAACAATGTTAGAATAACTTAGGTAGAAAATTAATAATATATCTATATTATTATTTGTGAGGTATGAATATAGTAAAAGGGAAATATATTTTGAGTAATAATATTTGTATGAACGGCCTGCCTCAAATTCTACAGAACAAATCTAATTAAATATCGCATCTAAACTTAAAAATTTCTTTATAAATAATGATAAAAAAATAAAATTTTCAAATACAATTATTAAATTATTGTGAAGAATCTAAAATCTTTTTAAAGTATTTATTATCCTCTATAATTTATTCTCGTTACTCCACATAAATGAATCATTCTTTCTGAAAATTGAATTATGATAAACTATAATAAGTACGAAATTCAGTAAGTAAATTAATTTTATATCAAAATATATACATAAGATTATATTATATAAGTAAATTATATGTCATAATCTTTTGAAAATATTACAAAATAAATTATCAAAATCTTTTTTATCACTATTAAACTTTCATATTTTCTTTTAAATCAGTTGACTGAGTCACCTTTATTCAATTAAAGGCTTAATAGTACTCTCACTTTTTTAATCTTTGGGCTTTGTGTAAATATTCACTAACTTTTAATAACGAATTCAAGAAACCAAGCAAAGCTATAAAACTTAGTTTCAGCAAAATCTCTTTGCTAAAAGTCACTTTCTTCAGAGTCATGCTTGCTTCAGCGGCTGATCGGTGGAGATTTGGCAGCTTCTAGTAGTTACTGCCAATCAAGAATTGAAGAGGGTGTCGGGATTAATGAAACTCAACTAACAACGTGACCTAAGTTCGGTAAAATCACGACAAATCATGGTGGAGAATCCGCAGCTTTCGTGGCTTGATCTGGTACGTGTTTCAGTCATTTTTGGGTTTACATAAATTGATCTATTTTTTTAAACTCTTCCTTTCTCTTTATCTTTCTCTCTTTTTCTCTTTCTTTTTTTTTTCCTTCCTTTTTCTTTCTTCTTTTCTTTTCTTTCTCTTCTTCTCATTTTCTTTTCTTTTCTTTCTCTTTCTTTCTTTGTTCTTTTTTCTTCATAAGCCAAAATGACGTAAGCGACATGTGACTACAGCTTGACAAAATTTAACGCGACGTGAATAAATGAATTTGAGTCATTAAATTTAATATGGTTATAAAATAAATCAGATTCGAGTCAACATAATTTTTTTCTGTGTCAATTTATGATTCAAAATTTTCTCCCATTAACTTAATTAATGATACAATTAGTAAGCGGATAATCGTGTCCTGTCAACCCAAACTCTAACATGACCCACTAAAATATGACATTTTAAAACAAATTATAGGAATGCATTTATAGCTAACACAAATAAAATAATAATAGCTAAACTTAATCTAACGAGCAATTAGATAAAAATTTTTTGGTTTTCGTTAATTAAAAAAAAAATTACTGTATAAAAAACCTTAATTGCTGCCAATTAAAATAAACCCCAAATTGCTGCCATTAAAAATAAAAAACAACAAATTGCCACAATCCATATATGCACATATTCACTTATTTTCTCTTATCCAAACGCCACACCCACTTTCTTTTTGATCTGCAAACACTCAGTTAAATCTCAAATTTCAATTCTTGCACCCTAACCAAACTTGCAAGACTGATCGACTGTCCTTGAGCTTAAACATTCATGGTTAGGTTGGTTTAAAAAGTAAATTTCCAATTATTTAAATATTGTATACAGTCTTTAATGGGTTTATTTTCTATTGCCTTCTACATCTATTTACTTATAGCTTTTGCTTTGAAAGTAATTATTTTTAAATTTGTTTATTTTTTGTTACTTTTTGGTTATTGCATTCCTCTGTTAGCAAATTAATGTTACAATCATTATTGATATTAATTTTTTTAGGTACAGAAATAACATGGAAATAGATCCAGATAATGGCAATTCAGCTAACATTGAAACCTTTTTACATGGGCATCGGGTGAATTTGGAGGAATTAGAGCAATATGGTGACATTGATGTTCCAAAGAAACAACGCAAAAGGAGAAGAACATCTAAAGCATAGCGTATGTTCACTAAATTGCTATTAGATGCATATGAAGATGGAAAGGAAAGGTCTATGTGTGTATGTGGAAAAATTTACATTAGTGAAAATACTAATGGGATTGGTAACATGATTAAGCATATTAAAAAATGTCCCAAGTTAAAAAAGTCACGTGACCCCGTCAAATGGCTTTTAGACTATTCTGGTTCTATAGTGCCATGTTCTCCAGAATTTGATGAAGATGTCTTTTGTGAGTTGTTGTCTCTAGCAATTGTGAAGCATGGGTTACCTTTTCGGTTTTGTTGAGTTTGATGCAATTAGAGCGTATTTTGAATTTATGAATTTTGAGGTACAGAGTGTTTATAGAAATACAACAAAAGCAGATATCCTAAAAGCTTATAATGCGGAAAGACTTAAGATCAAAGCTTTGTTAGAGGAGGTTCCTAGTAGAATTTGTTTTACCTCTAATTTATGGACTGCTTGCACTACTGATGGATACATGACTCTTACTACACATTTTATTGACAAAAATTGGGTTTTACAAAAAAGATTTTACTGTACTTTGTTTATCCGAAAAGTTATTATCTTTATGGACAGTATGGGTCTTGAGAAAAAATTTTTTTCTATAACATTGGACAATGCTTCCTAAAGTATGTGCAGCTTATGTAACTTTAAGGGAGTACTAAGAAAATTGGGATGGGTATATGAAAGACATTGGCAAGAGGATGCTTGAGAAATTCTTGAAGTATTGGTCTAACTTTTGTACAATTTTGATAATAGCTGTTATCTTGGATCCTCATTACAAGTTACAGTTTGTTGAGTGGGCATACAAAAAGGTTTATGGTGATGGTTCAAATGAGTTAAAAAACACTAGAGAAAAGCTGTTTTCATTGTTTAATGAATATATGCTCATTTCGACTCAATCTACTAGTACACCATCTTCTGTGCAAGGCTCTGTATCTCACTCAAATGAGAATAATGATAGAAACGGCAGATGAAAATTAGATTCATGTCTTGGGGTTAGTTTTATTTATATAGATATTTTTAATTGTAATTTATTCTTATTTACTTCATAGTTACATTTTATGTTTAATAAATTTTAATTACATTTCATGTTTGTTGAATTATTCTTTTCTTTTCTTTTTTTCCCATGTATTATAGGAATTTGATAATTTTGAGAGCATGGAATCTAGTTGTACCAATAGACTCAGCAGGAGCTTTATTTGAGTGAACCGCGAGCTGATAGGAGTAACCACTTGGATATTTTAAGCTTTTAGAAAGACAATCAAATTTATTATCCTAAACTCAGTTCTATGGCTCGTGATGTTTTTAACCATTCCAATATCAACAATTGCATTAGAATCAGCTTTTAGTGTGGATGGTGAGTTCTTGATCAATTTTGGAGTTTACTTAAGCCCAAAACAGTGGAATCAATAGTTTGCATTAGAGATTGGATTTTTGGACAAGAAGGTCATTTATTTTTTCAATTCTTTGTTCTTTATTAATATAATATTTGTTATTTGAGTTTGGTGGTAGATTTTGGATTATGGCTATTTGTAATTTTCAAATTAGATTTTGTTTGTTTCTTTGATTTATAGTGTTGTTGCATGTCCTTTCTAACTTCAGTTGTTCCTTTTTTTTTTTTTTTTTTTTGTTTATTTACTATAGTAAATGCAATGGCTTCTATGGATGAACTGACCACAGATATACTTGAGCTCAACAATTAATAGTTCTCCCCCATCCGAATATTATTAATAATTGACAGGTTTAATCATTTACTAATTTCTCTTGTTTTAAAATCATATTTGCATTTAAATATACTTATATATTTTTTATTTTAAATCAATTTGCAAGTTCTCATATTCAGAATTGGAGATGATTCTCTCTTTTTTTTTTTTTTTTTGAAGGATAAACATATATATGGACTATGATGTTCTATTTTGTAAAGTTCTATAAAGGTTTAGAATTTCAATGGTCTAAATGTGTAATATTTTGATAGATTTGTATATTTTATAATATCGATATATTATATTATTTATATATACATAATGAAATGCAATTTGCGTCGATTAAGTGTCCAATATTTGATATAAATCTTATTTAATATATAGTTATTAAACCAGTTATTGGGTAATTCGTTTATTTTTTGCATCAAGTTTGGGTTTAATATTTTAACACAATTATTAAATGAGTCATGGGTGGGTCAACTTAAATTTGATATGAAACGAACACGACACAATAATCCATTTTGTCGACTCTATGGCCGTGAGTAAAATTGCTCATAAGTATACAATGCTTGGCTTTTTTTTTTTTTTTACTCATGGATGTTACATCCTTATCTCCTTATTACAATCTCATCGTTGAAATTCACTTTTAGTGATGCTCAAAAGAATCTAAACCTCAAAATTACTTATGACAAGAAAATCCTAATAAAAACTTAAATGAAACTTATCATGCTTTCGCTGCGCTACTCTAATACCTCAATTATACATTTCTTAGCAACAAAATCACAAAGCCTAAAGGTTAGGCATAGACCTAACTTCTAATCATCCTTACAACATCCTTCCGAAGTGATGTAGGATATCACTAATATCCATGCATTTTCGGTTGGGAATTGCTCTGATGCCATCTATAACATCCCGCCCTAAACTCTACACGGTGAACTAATTAAATCTCACATCTGAACTTAAAAATTCTTTTACAGATAATAATAAAAAATAAATTCTCAAACACAATCACTAAACTGCAGCGGAAGAATCTAAAATCATGTTAAATAATTTATTATCCCCAATTTAAGTCTTTGTCGTTATTTAACATGAATCAATCATACTTTCTACAAAATGAATCACAATAAAGTATAATTAGTATGAAACTCAATAAATAAACTAGTATTTTATATACCAAAATACATACATAAAATTATATAATACACATGAATGACATGCTATGGTCTTTTGAAAATATCATAAAACAAATCATTAAAATCTATTTTTGTCACAATCACACTTTCATATTTTTTTTTCAAATCACTTATTTGAGTTATCTTCATTTAATTACTGCTTTGTGGGACTCTCATTTAACTTTCTAATCTTTGGGCTTCACGTGAACATCCTTCACCTACTTTTATAATATCTAGAGTGTTCTACTAAGTAACAAATTCAAGAAACCAAGCAAAATTGTAAAAGTTACTTTCTTTCTTTAAAATCTATTTGCTAAGCTTCACTTTCGCATTTCATAGAAAACATTTTGTGCAAGTCAATGATTCTTTCATACATACTTATGCCTATGTATATAATCATGCTAATTATATTACTACACTTCACATAAATACATGCGCATATAGTGCTACATTATTACATATCAAAATAAACTTTTCAAACATAAGAACATATAATATTGTTTATTATGATTCGTTTTAAAAGTCTAATTTACTTACTTTTTTGTATCTATATGTAATAAATACATATTTATCATCAGCCAAAAATAAATAATAAAATTCTTATAAAATAAAATCAAATCATAATTATAAATTTTAATATAATAAAACAATTCAACTTCTTTTATTTCAAATTTAATGTCATTGATTTCTTTTTGAAGATCTTGGTTATTAGAAGTTATCTTCTTTGTTTTCTTTTTATCTAAGATTTCAGTAAGATCATAAGTATTCTTTTTAATAAAAGGGGCTTTGGAAGTTTCAGCTTTATCTTTTACTTCCTTAGAAGTATATCAAGATATTCTTTTTGGAGAGTTGGATCATAAATGTGTTTGACTAATTTAAGGAAAGTTTCTTGATCTTTTTCAATACGTTGACTTTCTTTAAATAGGATTCGATACTAGTGGAACTACTGCTTTCTAACTCAAAATTAGAGTCTACTAGTTCATCAATTTGAAGAGGCTCACTGTCTCCTGTCATAGAAGACTCAGAGTCGGAAGACTTAATTAGCAAAGAGGCTAATTTAGAAAGTACTTGTTCATGCAGGTCAAGCTCATGAAACTTTTTGCTTATACGGTAAAATTTTACAGTATGATATTTTTTACTACATTTGAAACAAGTAACTTCTTTATAATTGAAAGGGTATTAGGTTTGGTTTTACTTTTAGAGAAAGTTTTCTTCTTCTTATAAGGCTTTGAAGACTTATTATAAAAAAGTTCTCTAGAATCTTGAAAAAGTTTTTTATACTTATTAAATTTGTAATATTTTTTGTAAGGTTTGAAGGAACACTTTCCATCACAATCTTTAGAAGTAGATGCTTTAAAGGGTCATAATTGAGCTGTTTACAGAAACTGTCCAATTCTTGTTTAGATTTTCTAAATTCTCACTTTAATATTTTATGGAGTTTTAAATCTTGACGAATCTTTAGACTTTCTTTATTGACAAAGCTAACGAGTTCACCATATGTGAGATTGTCATAAGAGATCTGGTTGTCATTGGATGGGCTTTGGAATAACAGTGTTAGCTTTGGATAAGTCAGTCTGCAAGAGAAGAGTTTCATCTCTTTTTTACTAATATTTATGTTACTTGTTAAACGCAGAATGCATGGTTTTATATGAGATTTTAAAAATCAATGCAACTGGAATTGATTCTTCAACCATATGATAATTATGAGTTTTAATTTAAAGAATCATGCTCTTTAAAATATTTTTATCTTTAAGAGAAACTATTATGTTTGGATAACAGTTGAAGTAAATGAGTCATTTACAGAGACTTGATTCAATGCTACTGAGCAGAGAATCTCCCATCTCTGAGAATAGGCAAGATTGAAGCGTTCAATCATTTTTTAGTTAATGGTTTTATTCCAACTTGAATTAAACCGATGTGAATATAATTAAAATTATTTTCTTTTACAATATTATCCTCCCCTTGGCTCTGATGCCAGTAGGAAAATATACAATTAAATACCCTCTCCTTACCACAAAATTTTAAAATTGCTCATTTTAAACATATTTAAATTTTAACCTTAAATAATCTCAATTTAAAACTATACATTACCAACATGCCCTCATAATCATTAAATTACTGAAATACTCTCGAAATTATAATTTACCAAATTATCCTTAAAATTCTAAAATCATAAATTATCAAATTATCCTCCAATTCTAATAATACCGAAATATCCTTAATTTAAAAAATTATAAATTGACCATCAAAGTTTAAAATTACCAAAATGCCCTCCCTGACTAACAGTGACTGAAAAGGTTGGACTAGATATTTAAACCATGTTGAATCCAATGGTGGCAGCCATGAACTCTGACGTGTGGCGATGGTGCCAAATCAAGCTTGACAATCGTGCTTGCTTAAGCAGCTAATCATTGGCTATTGCCAGTTGAGAATTGAAGAGGTTGTAGTGAGGAATGAAACCTAACCAACAACATAGCCTAATTCCAGGGAAATCATGACGGATCGTGATGGAGATGCCACGACTTCGCGGCTTAATCTGCGGTGTTCTAACTATTTTACTGTTATGTGGATGGCGTGGGGATAACCAACGGCTTAAGAACTTTCGATCGGTACCTTCTTCTGCCGGTGGAATGGTCTAAAAATGAAATGGTGGCTAGGTCGGGTTTGGGTTAACCTGGTTTGATCCAGTTTTTCTCAAACTCTTTCTCTCTCTCTCTCTCTATGTTTTCTCTTTTCCGTTCGTTTTCTCTTTTCTTTCTTCCTTTCTCTTTTCTCCTTCATTTCTCTTTTCTTTAATCTCTGGTTTGCACTGTAAATAAAATTGCTCGTAGGTGTACATTGCTTGTCTTTGACATTCTTGTTTTTCTTTTACTCATGGGTGTTATATTGTCCCCCTCAATTTATCTCGTGAAATTGCCGCAAATAACCTTAAAATAGTTTATTTTTTTCACAAACAATTTTCAAAAGTTTTAACTATCATAATTAGCCAAACACAAATTGACACAAATATTTTCGTCATTTCTTACACAATTCTTTCTCTTTGTTTATCATTACTGACTTTCTCTGATCGCGTAATCCTTCGAAATTCAGCTATCAACGACGGAACAGGTCAGTCAGTTATTTAATTTTTGTCAGTAAATTTTTTTTCAAATGATAATCGTGGGTGCCGGCTGCCCATTGCGCGGCACCCATCAGGTCAATAAGCAGCTCCCACTACGCCTAACTGTCGCACCAGATTTTGGTGCGACAGGCCCGTCGCACCAATTTCTATATTCTGAAATTTGGTGCGACAGGCACCTTGTCACATAAGTTTTGTGCGACAGGGTGCCTATCGCACTAAATTTCTCATTGCAAGTTCTTTGAAATTTGGTGCGACAGTGTACCTGTCGCACATAATTTGTGCTATAAAGTGCATGTCGCATTAAATTCTAATGTAACAAATAAATATTTTTTTAATTTATCATAGATTTTTTAATTTTTTAAATTATATCTTTATAATTTAATAATATTATATTTGTAACAGAAACATGGTAGAATCTGAGTATGTATCAGACATGATGCATATACTTTACAGTGATCATTTTCTTGGCTATATTATAAGTATGTGTAAATTAGATATAGTCATAAAAGTTATTTAGTGAAAGTTAACAAAATGACAGTTGTAAGTATTCAAAAAAGATATATTTGGACATTCCTTGGAGTGTCGAAACTTTCCATTTAGTGGCGTCATTATGCATAATTTATTGCTTAGACAAGTGGCCTGTAATGAGAAAGATCAGTTATGCTTTGAAATTGATGAACATTCGATATGCTTATCAATTGGAGAGTGGCGTTTAGTTTCGGGACTTTCTTAGGGTGAAGACATTGGACCCAAAATGATAAAAAAGAATGATAGGCTACTTAATACGTATTTTGATGGTTTGTTTCGCCATTTAAATCTGGGCGATTTTGACGAAAGATTTGGTAACTTAAACTTCGACGCTATGGACTGACATTGATACAGTAAATATTGCACTATTTTATTTTGCAGACAGAGTACTAAATGGAAGAAAAATTCATAGTCATATTAATTTCTCATTGCTTAACGAAGTGGATGACATTGATCACTTTCAAAATCGTCAATAGGGTCGTTTGTCATGGGAAATGACATAAGACAGTGTTGACAATGCATTGTATGGTAAAATGGAGAAATTTAAGAAAACTCGCTTGGAAAAACCAAATCATAACATTGAAAAGTACAATGTTTACACCTTTACATCTAGAGTTTCGTTATGTTAAGATCGCACTCGATTTAAATTATTTTGTTCGATAATTAGTTTGATAATAGCGAATGTTTAATACTTTTTTAATATTCTTACTTTACTTATTGTAGGCATGGATGTTCGAAGTGATTGGAGGGCTGCTATCACAGTGGGTCGTGAAAATCAAAAGGAAGATTCCACCCATCGTGCAATGGAAGCCCATTGTTTCCTTCAAAATAAACCTTACTGAGGTTTATTCATTGTTCAATGATAACTCTTGTCTTGTAAGTAATGTATATCGATAACTGTATATTACTACTTTTCATATTACTAAATAATACTAGATGATTATACGAACCTAAAATTTAGGTTGAATTATAGTAGGAAAATGTTTTACAAACCATAGAGTCGAACTCAAAGGAGAAAGCCCAAAAATATTAGCAGACTGTAAAAGATTATGTTCCACATATCCCAAGTTGGGTCTGCAATATGAGTAAATTATTACAAATGGCTCTTTCTGTAGTAAATTATTTACCTATTTTAAATATTACTTTATACAGCATTAACCATCTATCAATACACCTCCCATTGCAAAGCAAATAGAGGAGAATCAAAACACCGCGAGTGCCGTTAGCCCAACACTGGAGCCAAAAAATTTTTTTGAGGATGAGCTTCTTACAGATGACCATCATAAGCAAAAACACGAATCCAATGACACATATGGTTCGGAGGTTATAAATCATTTATTTTCTTTATATATATGTCATTTTAATATTCTCCCTTATTAGATATATATATTTATTTATACTTATATCTTTTTATTCATAATAGTATAATAATGATTATATCATTAGATGGATGGACAAGATTGATTATTTTATATGTGAATTAAAGTCGGCTTTTGAGGCAGAGCGCAAAGAACATAAAGAATTTAGAGAAGCAGTGATGAGATTTATTGGTTCATAAACTGAACGCTCACACAGTCCTTCTCTGACTACACGCTCGTATACGGTGAGCAAATTTAATAATTAACTATTGCGTTCTTTTAGCTTTTAATCCGATGTTTATTAAATATGTTCATCTTGACAAACAGATAGGAATAAGCTTTGAGGATTGCAAGATCCAAGTGTATGCAATGAGTTTGACCAGTGGTTTGCTGGTAACATCACAGTAGATCGTTCAGTCCTATACTCACATGCATTTTTTCAAGTACTTTTTAGTCATACTTCAATGGGATGGCCAGCTGGCGAGTTAATTTTTTTTAACAGAAATCTATTCCGTCGTTTATGTATTATGATTGTATTCTAAATTGATCAATAATTTTCTATTCTATTCATCAACAGCAGGATCTGAATGTACTGTCTCAGCTGGTCACGCATACAGACACATATTTTTGGGTATTTAGTTTACAAAGCATATACTCATCGTATTTTCAACTTAAATTTTGTTAATTTCTTATTTTTTATGTATCTGATATTTCGTTGCACCGCCTACATTTCATAGTTTTTCGATTTACATCCTCGCAGAAGGTATTCTTACCTCTTTACGACGACCAGGTGGTGGCGTTTCTACTGATGGATAAACTTGTATCTCTTGGATTTCATCTAGAACTTCCCAATCTATTATGTCCCCAACCGGCTCCACTGGTTGTGTATAAGCCCTTACTAATAATTTCTTGATGTAAAATTCAGAACAAAGGCTTATATATTCCACTCGGACAGTTAAACAAGCAATAATAGCATGCGCACAGATGAGCGGATCTAAGTCGAATACTCTATATAAGCAAGTTTTATTCTGTATGTCAACTAATCCCTCATTGACACCATACCCAAAACATGGAATCGATGTGGAGACACAGGACAAACGATCATCATTTCGGCCCAAGATCTCCTCTCAGCGACTATTTCATCTATCTAGGTTGTTAGCCGAGTACTCATCGATTCAGCCACAAATTTTTTATCATAAAACTATTACTGCATTATTTTCCTAAAGTGATTAATAATATGAGTAATCGAAAATTTTTGCAGTTCCCTCATACAAGAGTTCACGCTTTTCGCGATGTTGGTAGTAAGAATATTGTATATTCTGTCTTCGAACTCAAACCTTGCTCAATTACATGTACCTATATTATTCTCCAAGTAATCGGCTGCACTGGAGTGGAGCATCCACAAAGCCTCAAGTTGTTTTATGAATTCTTCATGTCCATATACTTTTGTGGCTTTTATAAAGATATGTTCGAAATTATCCCAAACAACTTTGAACATCCTAAATTTTACTTTTCTGTTATCTTTTACATGATTAAAAACAAACGCCATGAGCAGTACTACGAAATAATTTAAGAACGGCTCTCTTAATAAAAGTGCATCGGTCGGAGATAAATACTAAGTCTGACATATCGTCAATCACTCCATGTAACTTCGTCATAAACCATTCCCAAAGCATCATTATTCTCTGAATCCAAAAATTCAATGGCTAATGGATATAATTGATTATTTCCATCTAAGCATATTGCAATAAACACGCTTCCCCAATATAGGCCCTTTAGATGAGTTTCATTTACAGCGATCACCGGTCTAATATACTGTTTAAAACACTTAACGGAAGATATAAGAGCTACAAAGTAGTATAAAAAATTACCATCCCTATCCCGTTCAAGGTGAGTAACTATACCCTCATTTGCAACATTCAAAACGTGAAAGTATTTGGGTAGTAAGTTATATGACTCTGCATGCTCTCTCGAACAATTTCAAGACCAACTCTCTATCCCGATATGCCTGATGGTATGTTAATTGGATACCATATTCTTGTTACATGTCTACTCTGATATCATTTGGAGTATATATCTTTTTTTCCTGGTTATATTTATCCGCGATAATATGACCAACAACCCGGCTCCTTACTTGATGACGGTCGTCAGACAAGATCTCATTATGACATGTATGTACATTGTCAATTCTCTTGACTACCCAATAAATATTCTGCCATTTACATGATTTCGAAGAATAGTAGGCCTCAAAATGTGTAGTTGTGGACCGTGCAATATTGAAATCAAACTTATCCCGAAGGGCAATTTTGCGCAGTTCTAATATTAACTCATTCTTCTTAGCGAACAACT
Source organism: Murraya koenigii (assembly GCA_025617385.1). Taxonomy (NCBI): domain Eukaryota; kingdom Viridiplantae; phylum Streptophyta; class Magnoliopsida; order Sapindales; family Rutaceae; genus Murraya; species Murraya koenigii. The sequence goes on from CM046812.1 coordinate 4,585,538, forward strand.
TGCCCACACCAATATCATCTGAATTGGAACATCTAAGTCTGGAGCGAACAAGTTTGATGGCACAATTGGAGCAAGACTTATAAAAGGGTCAACTACTGTCCTCATCATACGGCTTGTTGGAGCAATAGATTGGCTGTTCTTGCTATTAGTAGCAATATTATCCTGATGCTCATCCTCATTGTTAAAAGGAATATCGGAAAGACCAACACCAACATCATTAATTGGGCTATTGCAGCGAGTGGCCCTCGTATTATTATACATCTCCACAAGAACTTTATCTGCTTCTGTGTTGCCCATATTGTCAATAGGATCATCATTGTCACGGAAATAATTATTGTGAAATGGAGAGTAACTTTCTTCTAATGATGTCTTTAGTAGTAATACCTCTTTTCCAACATCAGTCAACGCAATGCTGCTATCATCGTTGGTGTTATTATTGTCATAAAGTAGGGTGGGCATCGGTTCGGTTCGGTTCGGTTTTAGAATAAATTAAAGAATTCGGTTCGGTTCGGATTGATAAGTTTAAAAAATTGAAAAACATTTATGGAAAAAAAAAACTGAACTGAAACCAAAAGTTTGGTTCAATTCAATTTCGGTTCGGTTTCGATTTTTCGATTTCGATTTTTCGGTTCGATTTCGATTTTTCGGTTCGGTTTTTCTCAAAAATTCAGTTTTTTATAACTCCATACAATCCAAAACTCCATACCATAAAAATGAAAAAAATATAATCAACCATAAAAAACTAATACAACATAAAAATTAAAAATCATCCTTGCTTTTTTTTCACCATCTCCATTCTACAACAACTTAACAACTTCCAAGTTCCAACATTCACACACTTCTCAACTTAAATCTACACAAATAAAATTGAAATGAGTATAATAATATAAATATAACTATAAAAATAATATATTAAATTTATATAAGTGAATAAGTGATACCTATTATTCTGAAACATCATTTAATTGTCAATTGATCCTCTGTTACTTGTACTAGTAATGGTCTCACAAATTCTACAAAGAAATAAAATTAATGTATGAGAACAATATTTATAATAATGAACACTACAAATAAATTATTCAAATTCTAAAGTTAACAAATGATGTTATTACCTTCTTCAACAACTTCATAAAATTCAGTTTCTTGCTCGGTTGGTTCTATTATGCGATCTCCGAAAATAGTTGATCGAAGACAATTTTGAGTGCAAATTAAAAACTCAACTGTCTTAGGAGTCAAAGAACTCCTAAATGGGTCGAGAATGCGACCCCCAGTACCAAAATATCATTGGCAATTTGAGACAAAATTGGATATCTATGTCAATTCAAATTTCACCAATTCAAAATATCAAAATTATCACCCATCATTTCTGTTTTATCTGACAAGTATTTTTCAACCTCATTTTGTCCACCATATCCATCTTGTGTACTGACTTTCATATTTTTATATTGTGCAAAAGGATTAAGAGAACTAAAGTCAGCACATTCACTACTTCCACTAGTTTGAACCATGCAACTACTCTTAACAACACTGTTTGGATCACTAGAATTGTAGCTTTGATAAAGCTTCATCATTAACTCTCTAAGGCTGTTACACAACTCCTCAACTTTCTTAGTTTCATACAAACTGTTAAAACACCATGTAACAAAGTCCATTTTACATCGAGGATCAAGTACTGCTGCTAATATCAATAACATGTTGACCTTCTCTAAATTATCACCCCAATATTTGGCAAATTTTGTTATCATAGGCTTAACCATGTAACTTAGCAAAGCATCATCACTATCATTAAGAGACTTCAAATAAATATAAACTTTCCACATCTCATTCAAATAATTATTAGCAGTCACAAATTTAGAACTACTAAATTTCAAGGTCACATCATAAAAGATAGATAGGAATTTGAATAACCTTCTTGCATGGTCTCAATCTTCTTCCATCGGTGGCCTTACCTTATTCTTTTCGTTCTCGTTCTCATCATCTCCGTCAGCTCCGAACCAGTTAACATAATGGCTATCTTCATCTTTCAATCTATTAAATGCTTTTTTAAATTTCAATGCAGATCTCAACATTAAGAATGTTGAATTCCACCTAGTCGGCACATCTAACACCATAAACCCATTATACGAAATCTTTTCTACATTAACACACGCTTTGAACTTTTGTAACCTCAATGGAGAAGACCTAACATATTTCACTGCATTGCGAACACTATCAATTGATGTCTTTACCACATCCAACCCATCCTTCACAATCAAATTTATTATGTGTGCTGAAAATCTTACATGTAAATATGAACCATTTAAAACTAATGAATCTGGACTCCAATTTCCCAACTTCTTCTTCAAATAATTAACTGATTTTTCATTAGCACTTGCATTTTTTGATGAGCTTCCCAATAACCTCTCCTTTATGACAAGAAATAGGTGCAAAACTAAGTATTCTCTTATACAACTCCCATTTTTTGTCAATAAAGTGGGCTGTTATCATCATGTAGTTACACATCTGAATTGAAGTCCAAGTATCCGTAGTGATACATATCCTTTGACGACTTACACTAAACATACTTTTCAATATCATCTTCTCATTCTCATATAATTGAAGAATATCCCTTGTAATTGTCCTCCGCGATGGCACATCAAATTTTGGACAGCAAGTAGCCATAAACTCCAAAAATTCCTTTGCCTCTATAAACTTAAAAGGCAACTCATCTTTAATAATCATCTTTACAAGTGCTTTCCTACAAGCCTCTTTACTAAAACTTATAGGAACAAGCTAAGCATTACCAACACCCTTTTCGCGAACTAAAGCACTTTGATTTTCATCAATTTTAGGCTTCATTTTATTATACATAGGACAGCGTATATTCAAATGAGTTCTCAAGCTAGAAGTTTCTTTAATACTTTCACATGCATACTCCTTCTTACAATATCTACACTTCGCTCTTTTTCCTCCAGATAGTTTCAAAAATGATTCCCAAACATCTTATCTCAAACGTCTACCTTCTCTTTCATTTTGAACACCATCTTCAAAATCGTCTTTCATAATATTCTCTGCATCATTGCAATCAATATATAATAAAATTGCCTATTCTGTAAGTCATAAAATTCTTATGAGCAAACATTTTTATTCTCACTCCATTTATCAATAAAAATGGAAGAGGCATAATGGGACCATTATCAATAAAAATAACCTCAAGAAAATACAAGCACCATGTGCTCAAGCATTCATATCCAATTATTTAACAAATAACAAAACGTTACCATAAAAAGCATGTTTATTAGAATGCTGCAGACTATGCTATCCAATTTGAAAAACCCATATCTAACACAAGAAAAACTTTAAGAAATGCACAATTAATTTGACATGTTGCGAAGCGATCATAAAAAAATCAAGCGATTAACGGCACCCACCACGGCGAGCAACAGGCGGCACGCAGCGGCGGCGATTAGCAGACGCCGCGGCGGCAACAATAGCGATACCAGCGGCACCAGCGGCGGCCAGCGGCACCAGCGGCGGCAGCAAGCAGCGGCGGCGGCAGCTAGCGATAGCAGCGGTAGCAGCCAGCCGATTGCAGCACCAGCGGCAGCGGTTGCAGCACCGAAGCGGCAACAGCAGCGGCGCAGCGGCGGCCAGCAATACCCGATAGCAGCGGCGGCGATTAGCAACACCCAGCAACAGCGATTAACGAGTACCAGCAGCAACAACAGCAATAGCGGCGACCAGCGAGTACTAGCGGCGGCAACAAGCGGCAGCAGCGGCGGCAGCGATAGCGATGGCAGCAGCAGACACCAGCGATAGCAGCAACGAGCGGCGGCAGCAGTTAGAGGCGGGAAGTGGCGGCGAGTGCGAAGCGAAAATAGCGGCGGCAGTGCTGGCGGTAGGAAGTAGCAATGAGCATCGGAGCGAAAGCGACAATAGGGGTAGGAAGAAGGAAGCGACAGCAGGCGAAGCGGGTTTGGCTTTTTGGATCTAGGGTTCGGCGGTGAGTAAAATGTGTATATATAAGTTAGTCAAAATTATAAAAATGCCATCGGTTTCGGTTCGGTTCAGATTTTTTAATTTTTGAACCGAAAATCGAACCGAACTATTCGGTTGGGTTCGGTTCGGTTTAAATTTATTCGGTTTTTTCATTTAAAAAATACCAAACCGAGACAGAACCGGCCCGTACCGAATCGACAAAAAACCGATTTCGGTTCGGTTCTGCCCAGCCTTATCATAAAGTGGAGAGTAGTATTGCTGCAATGACATTGTCCTTGGTAACACCTCTTCTTCAACATCAGGGACAGAGACAGATTCTATAAGTGCCTCAACATCTTGGCTCAGAACTCTATAAGATATTGTAACAAATATAAGAATACATCTTGGCCATATCAGAGGGTAAATGTAACACAACTTTGATCATTTCATCATTACATATATTCATGGGTAGTGAATATGAACAATGGGTTGTATTATTAGACCTCAATGTTGTCTTCATCGTGATATTATATTCATTAGTATTTATCTGTAAAATCATGTATATTCTTGATAGAAGCTGAATAAACACACAATCTTTTCGAACAAAAAATGTTGTATTCTTAGTATTCACATAATCCATCCGGTCATCTGCTGATGTCTCTCACCAACCATTATAACACGGTTCAAATACAACTAAATCCATTAATCCCGACATAATTAAAAAAAATAAATTTATTATACGATAAAAAATATAATTACTAAAAATAAAATATATTAAAAGCTGCGTTTAGGTGCGACAGATGGCCTATCACACTAGATTTGGTGCGACAGGTTGCCTGTCGCTACACATTAGGTGCGACATGCATCCTGTCGCACCAAACCTGGTGAGACAGGCTGACTGTCGCACCAAAATTTAGTATGACAGGTAAGAAAGTACCCAAATTCTCTCGGCGGCACATAAACATAACTCTAATACTGTAAACGCTTCTTCGCATATTTTTAACATTTCATTATGCAGACTACACGACAGAAATTCATAACAGTTATAGAAATAATTATAGAATTAGCTTAACTTACCTAGATTTTTAATACACGAATACAAGGATGCTAGATTTTTACGGTTGGACTTCACTGTTTTGTTTTAAATTGCTAATGAAGATTAAAATTGGGTATTTAGTTATGAAAAGATGGATAAAAATTGGAAGGACTTTTATTATTTTGTTTTGATATGTAACTTGATGAAGACACGGCTCGGTTTCTATCTGGTTTTGTTTTGATTTAGTTGAAGACACAATTGCGTGTGAGGCGTGTGGTGTGCTGGCTGTTGGTGTAGCTGATCGTGGTTCGTGGGTCTAATTTTTAGTTGTAAGAAAGATGAAGATTAAAGAAATAAAAATTAAATAAAAAGAATAATTTATGATAAAATAATTTTATTTAACTATTTATTATAAAATATAAAATAAAGAGTTATTTTTAAAATTTTAAAACTTTTAACGGTTGCTTCTATTAATTTTTCATTTATCTCACTAGCTGTCACTATTAATTATCTTTGTTTATTTTCAAAAGTGCCCTTAATCGTCTTTTTGGAATAAGTGAAAAATATTAGACGAAATGCTCCGGTCAGCTACCATATGGCTTGGGTACTTTATTTCTGACAGAGAGAGCATGCGTGGTCTGACTCTTGTGTCCCAACTCTTACTAAGCGAATCAAGTGCTATTCCATCATCACTGATGAATATTTTTAAAATCTTCATCTATCAAAATCTTTTTCTTATTAACAATATATTTTCTTCTCGAACTTTCTTCATTGCTCTAGAGTTCTTCATAAGGAACTTAATGTCCCAAACCATGGTTGCTGCACTTGTACCTATGCTACCAATAAAAACATTCTACAATAAAAGAAGTAATGAAAAAAAACAATTTATTTACACTTCTTAAATTAAGAAATGAAGCTGCTAAATATTTATTGGTTTTGTAAATTTAACCATGATCAATGCTTTGATGTGAATATGTGATCCTAAGTAATTAACTTTAACTTTAATGATATGTTTATGTATTAGAATAGGAGTTAGAATAAGAGTGAGGAGTGTGAATTCCTCACACTCTAGCATTTACTTGTATATTTTAAGAGAGAAGTAGAATTTCCACTCTGGAGGAAGGTAAGAGTAGATTCTTTTTTACCCTTATTTTATTAAATTTAATATAATTATATTTAATAAAATAAAATAAAATAAATCATATTTATTTAAATAATAATATTATTATGATATTTTATAAAATTACATTTATTAAAAATAATAATATTAACTTATTTAAATATGATATTAATATATTTAGTTAAAAATAATAATTTACATTGATTCTAAGTTTAAAATACTTAAAAATAATATTATCATATTCATAGAAAATTAATAATATTACTATATACTATCTTTATTTGAAAATATAATATTATTATATTTATTTAAAAATAATAGTATTATATTTATTTAATGTTAACAATTAATAATAATAAATTGTTTACAATAAGAAAATACTAATTTTGCATTATATTATTAATAATAATGTTTCATTTATTTTGCTCTTATTAATAATTTTTAAAATTAAAATTAGTAAAAAGCAGTGATTTACATAATTAAAAATATTAATAATTTTTATTAATTTACAAATATAATAAAATAAATATTGTATTTTTAAATAATTTTTTATTAAGTTTATAATTAAAAATTATAATACTTTAAATAAGGATAAAATTGTAATTTAAAACTATTTACTTACAATTTGAAAAAGTAAACAAATAAATTAATAAAGTAAATAATCTAGTTTCACTCTCACTTTTCATAATTCATACTTTAATTCAAAATATAAACGCCACCTAAATCTATATTCTTTGTAAATTTGAAATAACACATCAACTATATCCCCATGCTCTATTCTGATTATATTTTGAAGTTCTCCCATCGACTAAAGCTTGAAAAATTTCAAAAGAACTGGTGTATTCAGACTTAATACGTTATTGTATTTTTGTAGATATTTCTCTTTCTAACCACACAATTAATAAGATACCTATTTTGATTGTCAATACATAAATTAAAATAAGAGGAAGCATCTATATGATCCCATAGACCTCTTATAGGGATTTCAATCTGGAGAACGAATTGATATCTTATACTTCGGGTAGGATGCAAAAAGTTCTTTGAAGTTTCCTTCTAGGTGTCGAATCATTCGTGTGATTTTATCGATCTAACCCATGGAAGCATTGAAACAGGAGATGAAGGAAAGTTGTGGAGATGATTGAGAGCACAAAGGTAATATTTAAAAATTCAATTTATTTTTGTGGATTGTTTAGACATTTCACTTTAAAACAAGAAAAATGGGACTATTGAGACAAAAAAGAAGGTCAAGCAAAAGCCCAAGGCCTGAACCAACCATTCTAGAGTCAGATTTTTGAGCCTGGATGTTTTTGGGTTGAGTTCAGCAATATCAACTTATCCAACCCCAATAACCCAGATACAAAATGTCAATTGCAAATATCTTCTTCCTCTCTCTCTCTTTTTTTTTTTTTTTTAAATTTTCTTGTGGAGCACCCTCTAAATTTCTTGTAAAACACCTTTGCTTTGCAGGTATGCCCATTTAAATTTCTTATACAACACCTTCGCAAATATACCCATTTAAAAGTACAGAAAGTAATATCTATTTCTAAAAGCACTCATATTTATTCTACCATGACCCTTATGCAGCTATTTCTGCTTGAACCCCATTAAAAATGCAAATCTCTTTCTACATGCTATCTTGAGAAATGGTCAAAGCAATTATCTATTAGTCTAACTGTTCGCATCCCCTCACGTAAAAATGAGCTCCCTAACACTCTTCAAATTAAGATTTACATAAATGGCATTAAGTTCAATCCTACCAAGTATGCCGAGTATGTTAACAGTAGTTTTGTTCACCTTAAGAAAAACTCTGTTGAAGATCTGTGTCAAAGGTAAGAGCTGCAAACTCTTCTTCTGTCTTCAAGCCAATGGCGTGCATTGATACCACGGATTCATTTTCTTCAAAATAATTATTAAACAATTCTTCAAAGCACTTTATTAATGGCATCTCCTCTCTCTTTGCCATATTCTGTCTCTAAATAGAGAATCAAATTTGGAAAATATTAAACATCTTTAAAATAAAAATGTTTTGCTAACCATCTACTGACCAACAGGACTTTAGAAGCTTGAATATATTGAAGGTTAAATATCTAATAACCGCATTCAAACGATAAGGGGCAATCTCAACAACAATTTGTGGCCAAACATATAATTTATGGCAGGGAAGAGAAGATACCGAAAAAGTTAAAAGGTGATCATTCACAACTGTTCATAAAGTTGTCGAAAAAAAGGACAACACACATCACGATCCATCGTATCAGTGTCTTCTACGAGTGCGCCAAAACGTTTGTCGCGCCTCTTGTGTTAAATGGGCATGTGATTTTTCAATGTTTTGTAACTCTTCTGCGAGCCACAGAAAACAATGCATGTGATCATATCAATGATTCAATGGCTGGTGGGGATGAGACCACTCAAATTCTGAAACGAATCAGGTGAAATTTAATAAATGCTTTCTACGACTAAGCTACTGATCCCAACTAACCGGGCTAACTTATCTCACCGCTCAGCTTGTGGGCCACAGATCACATAACCACCTTTGCTGAGCTATGATCACATGTCATCAATCTGAGTAACAATCTCATGATCACTTGTTGCGCTGACTGTGAAACAACAGTGTGCCTCCTTAACTTAACAGAATAAGCTCGTATGCATATGAATATATCTTTTATTTTTGCCATGTGACTCCAGGTATTATTAAATCAAAATATCGGCCGCCAGTGCCTGGATTGATTGGATTATGGTTGGTCATTAAGTTCAAGTTTTAAGTTTACCTTTAGTATGATTGGATTAAATTAATTATTAAGATTGAATTAAATTAGATTATATAATATTATCTTGTATTTGATATAATATCATATTCAATTATATTAAATTATATTTTAATAAGATTAAATAGTATTTAAGTTGACATTTAAATATAAATTATTTGTGAATATTTAATAATAAAATAATTATTCAAATTAATTTAAAAGACAATTAATTAAAAAATAAATTTATAGAAAATTAGTTATTAGGTAGTCATAATTATAAAAAAAAAATAAATTAAATTAAAATTATTTAAATATTTAATTTAATTTTTATTACATATTTTAAATATATTTTATTTTACCAATAAGTTAGCAAATAATATATATAAAAGCAACCAATTATTGGTATTATTAATTTTTATGACTAATTTTAATATATTGATTATTAGATTAGATATAAAACTAATAGTTAGTTAAATAGATAATTATTTTTAAAATTAATCCTAATTAAACGCATGTATATATTGGGATTACTAATCTCATAACTTTAAGACTAAATTCAAATTTAATCCCCTTATCTAATCCAAAGGGAACTTACTAAACATAAAATAAATAATTAATCCTAAAATCAATGATATCTTACACTTAATCATAATTCCAGACATAGCCTAAAGGGTATTAGAGCATTTATGATTGACCACCCCAATTTAAACCGAGAGATATGGGCTAAAAGACTAATTTAGTCTTGAACACACTAACTTATTAAAAATATATATATACAAATGGATGTTCCAAGAATATTGTTATATGTTTTTACAGTCAATTCATTTGTTTTTTTTTAAATAATTATATAAAAAATTTATACCCACACGAAAAGAAGTGAATGAAAAGAGATCAATAATTCCCTAGCATCCAAATTTTTCTCATCATTAAAATGTGTATGTCCAGTAGTGTCCAAAGACACTTGTTTTTTTACCTATAAATGATTGTGTAGCTCTACCTTTCGACTCCACGAAGTCGTCACATAGTTATAGAGAGAAAAGGATGACAGGGCCAGAAAAGGAAGCAGTTTGCGTGACTGGGGCCAACGGGTTCATCGGAACTTGGGTGGTCCGAACCCTTCTAGAAAAAGGCTACACGAACATTCACGCTGCCATCTTTCCCGGCACGGACGCATCCCACTTGTTCAGCCTCCCAGGCGCTACCAAGCTCAACGTCCGTGTTTACGAGGCCAACATCTTAGACCACGAAGCAATTTCCAGGGCCATCGAGGGCTGCACTGGGGTCTTCCATCTTGCCTCCCCTAACACACTGGATGATCCCAAGGATCCTGAAAAGGAGCTGCTCATTCCTGCTGTCCAAGGCACCATCAATGTCTTGGAGGCTGCCAAGAAGTTTGGTGTCAGGCGTGTGGTGCTCACCAGCTCCATTTCTTCCATTGTGCCTAATCCCTCTTGGCCTCAAGGCAAGGTTTTTGATGAAACTTCTTGGACCGACCTTGATTTTTGCAAGTCTCAAAAGGTATGTGTGTGTGTGTGTGTGTGTCTGTTGCAGTTTATAAGGTTTAGATTTGTATTTAATATTATTATCAGGGTTGTTGGGCGGATCTACAATATTTTAAATTAAGCTCTGTCAAAAGACAGAGGGCACGATGGTTCACTTTTTATTGGAAAGTTTAAAGAAATTATATAAAATATTTTAAAATGTCTAATTGTCAAAATTTTAAGGATTAGATCATTAAAAAAATTATTTGATATACCGTACATGAAATAAATTATCTTGGCCACAGTAAGCTTTTCGTAGTCTACTATAACCCCTGGTTGGCCTCGACCTCTTAAATTTAGCGAGAGGCCATGTTGATACGAGTTATTATGCTGAGTTTTAGCAATACGTGATTGGGATTTAACTTCTATTTTTTTTGTTAACTTCTATGTTAGATATGGTATTCCATGTCAAAAACTCTAGCAGAAAAAGCAGCATGGGAATTTGCAGAGAAGAATGGAATGGACGTGGTGGCAATCCACCCAGCCACATCTCTTGGGCCATTTCCACAGCCTTATGTGAACGCGAGCGGAGCTGTGTTGCAGCGTTTGTTGCAGGGCTCAAAAGATACTCAAGAGCATTACTGGCTGGGAGCTGTGCATGTTAAAGATGTGGCTAGGGCTCAAGTGTTGCTCTTTGAAACTCCTGCTGCTGCTGGTAGATACCTTTGCACCAATGGAATTTATCAGTTTGCTGAATTCGCTGAAAAAGTCTCCAAACTCTTCCCTGAGTTTCCAATTCACAGGTTTGTGCGTGCGCACGGGCATATATATATATATAATTAGGGATATCCATATTTTGTCCATAAAGATAGTCAGCATCAGTTTAAAGTTAGGATTTCATTTTGAAAAATGATCCCAAATGTTCATGTGGTTACTTTTATAAGCGTTAATAATAATGTTATCTTTTTAGGACAAAACAGTTGCAATATTTGAGGAGGACTCCACACTAGAGACATCTAAATATATATGTGCAAGTTATTATTTAATTATTGCTTTTTGTTCATTACTGACTTGTTATTCTGCTAACCTTTTTTTTTTTTCTCTTCTGTCAAAATGGATTACATATTGCAGGTTCAAGGGGGAAACTCAACCTGGCCTGGTAGCTTGTGAGAATGCAGCGAAGAGGCTTATCAATCTGGGGCTAGTGTTCACTCCGGTTGAAGAGGCAGTTCGTGAGGCAGTGGAAAGCCTGAGAGCTCAAGGCCACTTGGGCTAGCAAACGTGACATTCTTAATAAAATTTTCTCATTATTTTCTACAAGAATTGATGTTGCTAGTAGTGTGCCTCGAGTGGCCAGTCTGATAAGCTATTTGAAAACCACTCGATTAAGTCTGATAAGTTATTTGAAAACCACTCGATAAAACCTCTAGAACTGGCATATTGTGTATATTGTGTGTATGTATTTGTTTTATTTCCCTATTTTATTACTATTTATAATAAATAATTTTATGAGAAAGACATCGTGTTCTTGTCTTGGGCCTCATAATTAGGAAGGCCCCAATCTTTAAGTATCTATTTATCAATTAGTGTAATTAATATTTTTTGTTAAGATTCGAAAACAAATTTAATTTCCGTATATATTTTCATGTTATTTCTCTCATTCATAATTATCTCTCTTATTTAATAATTTTTACCTTAAATACAAGATATATTTTTTTGGTGTAATGATTATTCTGAACGTTACTTCATTATTTTTTTTTCTATTTCCCAAAATAAATATTCAATGTTTTCCCTCTCCAAAAGTAACTCTTATTAACGTTTGATTTTGAGAGCTAACTTTTAGTATTCTATTTAAATACATTTAAGGCCTCATTATCTATAAATCGATTTACATTAAATTAAGGATATTTTGGGGAAAAAAAATTCTTCCTCTCTTCTCTTTATTCTACAAAATTCATTGCCATTATTACATCCATCTAGTCAATTGATTCAATTCCAGGTGCTATCATTCTATTTGTTGCCATCATCATATTCATCTAGTCAATTAACTTAATTCCGAGTGCTATCATTCTATTTTTTTCTATTTGTAATTATTATTGTTCTTGTCCTTTTTAAATTTAATTTATTTTTATTTTTTGTATTGATTTATAGCTCAATAATCTAGAAAAAAAAATTGTGTTATTTATTTGTTTGTTTTTTAGATTTGAAAAACGTGTCAACTAGAAAATACACATCAAAATATGAAAAACTACGAAAAAAATAAAAGAGAATAGAAAAGTTAGTCCAATCTAAAAATTGAACTCTTGATAACTTTGTCACAACTAATAAAAAAGATATAGATTAAAGTTAAGATTAGTTATTGAATATCAACTTCAAATAAATTAAACAATGATAAAACAATAAATGAAATGAACAACATTGAAGATGATAACAATAAAATTCCGACAAAGTTGATATATGAAATTTATTTGTTCCAAAAAATATTTATAATCCAAGAAGATGGAAAAATGTTGATACAAACTTTAAAGATCTTTCAGTAGAAAATGACCCAATTAGAGAGAATTATATAATTTTCCCAAAAGATGAAAATTCTAGGCATTTATCTATTGCATTCTATGTTAAAATGTTATCAACCGGAGAAAACATGACATAAAATGGTTAATAGGTTCAAAAGATTTTGACAAAGTATATTGTTTTTGTTGTAAATCTTTCAATACAAATTATAGCAAAAATGAGCTTAATGGTGAAAGAACAAAAGATTGGAAAAATCTTGGTTCTAAACTTAAAATTCATGAAACAACCAATGAATATATAACTAACATGCATGCATGTGTTGATTTAGAAGTAAGACTATGAAAAGGAAAGGCAATTGATAAAGATGTTCAAGAAAGAATTGACAAAGAAAAATAATACCGGAAAAAACTACTAGTATGAATTACTGCTATTGTAAAGATTTTTGCTAAAAATAATTTAGCATTTTGTGGAAAAAATTAAAAGATCTATGAATAGAGAAATTTAGTTTTTTATGTTTGATTGAAATAATTGTAAAATTTGATCCAATAATGCAAGAACATATTTGAAGTATTAAAAACGGTGAAATTCATTATCATTATCTTGGACATAACATAGAAAATGAATTGATATTGATGCTAGCACTTAAACTAAAATAATAAATTATTAAAAAGTTAAGGAAGGAAAATATTTTTCAGTTATACTTGATTTTACTCTAGATGCAAGCAATCAAAAACAAATGTTTCTTATGTTAAGATGTGTAGATATTTCAAAAATATAGAAGAATACATTTTTGGTTTTTCCAATTAGACAATACAACTGGAAAAATGTCTTTCTAATGAACTTGTTGATGTAATTAAAACTCTTGAATTTGATATTAATGGCGGAAAGGAAGGATATGATAATAGATCTAATATGAAATGAAAAAAAAATCAAGAAGTACACAAAAGATAATTAAAAATAAATTCTAGATCATTCTAAATGCCACATAGTTGTCATAGTCTTAAATTAGTACTTCGTGATGTGGTTAATTTTTGTCTTAAAACTATTTCATTTTTTGGAGTTATTCAACGTGTTTATTCATTATTTTCTTGTTTGCCTAACAGATGAAAATTTTTATAAGGTAATATACATAATTTAACTGTTAAATCATTGTCACAAACATATTGGGAGAGTCGCTTAGAAAATGTCTAAGCAATAAGGTTTCAAGCTCTCTAAATTAAAGATGCTTTACTTGAATTAACAAAAGATAGTGAAGATCCTAAAATAAAAAGCGAAGTTAACTGTTTAGCAATATGTGAATTGAAAAACTTTAAATTTTTGTTAGGTATGACTATTTGGTATGATATATTATTTACTGTGAACACTGTTAATAAAAGCTTATTGAAAAAAGATATGCAAATTAATGTTGCCATAAATCCACTTAAAGGTCTTACATCTTTTTTTGAAAATTATAGAGAAAATAGTTTTGTGTCTGCTATGATTTCAAATAAAGAAATTGCAAATAAAATGAAAATATAACCAAAATTTCATGAAAAAATTATAATTCGTAAAATTAAACTTGGTGAGAATAATAATGAAGAAAGCAATCTATCTTTTAAAGATTCTTTTGGAATTGATTACTTTTTATATATAGTAGACCTAGCTGTTTCTTCAATCACCAATAAATTTAAGCGGTTTTAGTTCTGTGAAAATATTTTTGGATTTTATTTTATTTTAAAAAATTAAATTATTAGATGATGAAAGTTCAAAAAGTTGTTGTCTTAGTCTTGAAAATGTCTTGAAATATGATATGTTTTCTAATATTGATGGATTATATTTGTTTTCAGAGTTAAAAGTCTTAAAAAAGTTTTATATAATGAAAGAAATACTCCACGCGATATACTTAATTATATTAAAAAAATAGATTCTTTTTCAAATGTATTTATTTCTTTTAGAATATTATTGACAGTACTTGTAATTGTTGCTTCTACTAAGAGAAGTTTTTCATAATTAAAGTTAATAAAATCTTATTTAAGAATAACAATGTCACAAGAACGATTAAATGAATTAGCAATGTTAGATTTGTTAGCTAAATTAGAACAAAAGATTTTAATTAATAATTTTGCATCTCAAAGACCAAGAAAGAATAAATTTAATTGATTAGTAATTTGCATCAGTGATGGCTTGCAATAATGATCATAGCACATAAGAACAATGATTTGAAGTTCACTAATGAGAGAGACTACGACAATGGTTGATGAATGTTTTGAGTATCTTAAGGTGTTGGAATTTGAGAGAGACTAGTTAATGTTCTTGTGTAAATAAATAGATCTATTTTCTATTATCTTTTTTAATCTTGTTGATAATTGTTGTAATTCAAGATATTATTTAACATAATTAAATTTTGAGCTATTTGATAATCTCATGAGAGTTGATATTTTAACGTAAGAAGGCCTAATATAAAATTTTACCTAAGACCCTCAGATGTTTAGAGTCGGCCATGTTGGTGATAAAATAATAACAAAAAAAAAAGTTAGTTAAAGAGGACAAGTACTATAATTTTTAAAATACCAAAAAAAAGTTAAAGAGAACAACTAGTATAATTTTTAAAATACCAAAAAAGAAAAAATCAAGCTGTATGTAAAAATATAATATTTACTATTTAACTGTAGCAAAAAAATTTACAAATTGTATCTATTAGTGTAATAAAATTTGTATCTCTTTGTTACTTAATAACGACGGTAAATTTTTTTAGTAGTAATAATAATATAAAAAACTTATAAGGGATCAAAGTAGTAAAATTATTTTAAAAATGAATGAAAATTTCAATCCAAGTTAAATAATAATTATGCACTTATGTATTTAAGAAACTTTATTGCTAAGTATTGTGTGATAGTATCGTACAATTGCAATAATAGACATAAGCTGAATAAAATTTTGATGTACAGTAAAAGTTGTAATGTTGGGACTAACTAATTTTATTACTATTATAAGATTATGACTCAATAGAAGTGTGTAGTCAGAAAATTATTATTTTGACTTAAATATCATTAGTGTAAGTAATATAGAAATAAAATATGCTCTACATTAATAATTAATTTCAAATCTAACTATAGACATTGATAAAAAAGATAGACACAATTTTAAAAAACTAGTACATATATTTTATGTAGCATTAGGGCTATGCAAGTCATTTTAAAAGTCTAAACAATTGCATTTTCTTTAATATTTTTCCCTCAATGTAAATTCTATATGTACTATACAATGATTTTATAGCAATTTTGAAGAATAAATTATTGTACTAAATAACTTTAGAAAATTATTCTTTTCCATCCTAAACCTTTAATGCAACTTAAACATATATATTTTGCAATATAAAGACAATTATTTTTATATGGAGGCAAGTTTCTTAAGATGAAATATATACAAATTAGGAAAAATGATATCTATACTCCCAATATTTGAAGAAATGATTATCTAGATTCTAAATTTTTTAATAAGGGATACTAAAACTCTTTTTTACTATAATATTTTTTGGCTCTATTAATTCAAAAAATTTAACTCCAAAGTTTTATAATAAATAGAATATAATATTAAGAAAAATGTAACAATATATACATTTTAAATATTTTACATATTTAAAAAATATTTTAATAATTTACAATATTTTATTCTATTAAACTAAATTTTATAATTAATAGAAACATATTAGTAAAATAAATATGTAAAAATTTAAATTATTTACAATATTATATAAAATAATTTTAAAATTATTAATACATGAGATAGATTTCACTGATTGCAAAATCTATTTAACCTAAAGATTTATTTAAAATTTTTACAATATATAAATATATATATTAAAATAAATATAATAATTTACATTTTAAAAGTTATTTTATACATTAAAAAATATTCTAATATTATTAGTCTATTAGACAAATTAAACTATTTAAATT
Organism: Murraya koenigii; assembly: GCA_025617385.1. NCBI lineage: Eukaryota > Viridiplantae > Streptophyta > Magnoliopsida > Sapindales > Rutaceae > Murraya > Murraya koenigii. The sequence goes on from CM046812.1 coordinate 4,602,331, forward strand.
ATATTTATATTTATTAAAATATTTAAAGTCAATTTTTTAATTATTATCTACAAAGGGTATTATAATAAAAAATAGATTTTGATGTCTCTTATTAAAATTTATAGGTTCTACGTAATCATTTTTCAAAAAATATAGGTATTATTTTTTTTAAAATATATATTTTATTATAATATAAAATTTATTCTTATTTATAACTGATTAAATTGAAACTAAAATTTTATAGAATATCACTACAGAGGCGTTATTGTCTATTGATTCAATTTTTCGATACTTTTTATCAACTAAGAAGAAACTTGTCAAATGATAAAGCATAATAATCCCTACTAACTTCGGATTGTTGTTGCTTATAAATATGTGCTTTTATTAGGCTAAAAGTTATATTCTGTTAAGGGACTGCAGAGGTGGCAAGCTAAGCTGGCGTGTGGGCTTGCTATTTGTTAAAGCTGTTATAACAAACGGCTGATTACAGAAACATGGGTTATACATAAATGATACAGGTTGGTTAATGAAGTGAGTGATTTTGACGCTTTAGAGTGAGAGATAGAAAATTACGTAAGGAGAGATTGAATCTACGCACTCGGGAGATTCAGTCTTGTAATAATTTGATTAATAAAAGCTTTAGTCCTTTCTTTGGGTTTCAGCTAGTGGATGTAGGTACCTTGGTATTGAACCACGTAAACGAGTTCCGTGTCTCGCTTCTTTCGTTTATGCTTTATTCTTTCCGTTTCTTAGTTGCTTGATTAATTGAGATTAATAGCTTTTAATTAGGTCTTAATCATTTTGAAGAATTGTAGTGTCTTTTCTTGGAGTTTAGTGATCAATTGCTTATCAAATTGGTATCAAAGCCACTGTTTCTTGGGATTGTTATTAGTCTTTCATGGCTAGCACAAGGTTCGACCTTGAGAAGTTTAATGGAGAAAATGACTTCTACCTATGGAGTCTTAAGATGCATGCTAGTACTCATTCGACAAGGGCTTGATGATGCTATTGAAGAAGAAAATGATTCAAAGGGCAAGAAAGCGAAGGGTGAGGGTGTTCTTCCAATTCTAGTGGAGATAAGGAGTCCATTAACAACAAGGCTTGCAACATTATCATCTTGCTCCTGTCGGATGAAGTCTTTGAGAGAGGTAGCAAAAAGCGATAGCATCCGGATTATGGGCAAGGCTTGAGAAACTCTTCTAGAAGAAATCTTTAGCCAAAAGATTGTACATGAAAAGAAAGTCGTATAATTTCTCAATGAAGGAACCAGGCATGAAGGATCATTTGGATGAGTTTAATAAAGCGATCTTGGATCTAGAAAATGTCAACATTGTTATGGAAGATGAAGATAGGACACTCATTCTGTTGAGTTCTCTTCCAGACTCAAATGAACATTTTGTTGATACTTTTTTTTATGGAAGACAGACACTTACCTTAAAGGATGTGAAGAGTGCTCTGGAGTCAAAAGATTTAAAGAAAAAAATCAAATGGGAAAGACAAGAGCTATGGGGAATGGTTATCTGTCATAACTAAGTCAGAGAAGAAGAATAATAAAGAGAAAAAGACTAAGAATTAGAACCAGAAAGATAAAACAGATAAGAAAAAAAAAGAAAAGAAAGTGTTTCTTCTATTATAAAGAAGGGCCCTGCATAAAAGATTGCTTTGAGAAAAGAAAAAAAGCTTGAGAAGCTGCAAAAAGAAACAAATGTAAAGATTGCAGTAGCTTCAGAAGACGAAGTGTTAGATTTATTTCTCACATAGGTCAATGTTGGTGTTATATTCTACTTGTCTGCTTTATCTTTGGGTTGTAGCACTCCTTTATTTTTAAAAGATGTCTAACATATTGTATTATTAATGGAGAATTGTAAAATGAGAAATCATTGTTTATGGCATGATTTTATTTTCACATGCCTATTAATACTTATTGTTGATTTCTCAGCTTTACATATTCTTTCCTTTCTCCAAGTTGCTTCTATTAAGACTTTGACTATGACAAATTATGAGGACTGACGTGAATCCGTCATGTTCTATTTATTTACATTGAATAGAGACTTGGCTTTGAGAGTTGATGAACCATCCAAGCCCATAGATAAAAGTCTTGCTACTTGAAGAGGCGAGTGAATAGCTTGGGATGAATCTAATAGACACCTTGTCGGACCGATGAAATACACCATTGATAGAACGATCAGAGATAGCATCCTTGCATGTGACAAGGCTAAAGATTACTTAGCAGCAGTGGGAAGAACTTTTAAGAAGGTAGACAAGGCTGAAAAGGGTAACTTTCTGAGATTGCTTGCTAATACCCGAGTATGATAGTGTTTACAGGGTGAGAGAGCACATTGCGAAAATGACAAGTTACCATAAGAAGTCGAAAGACATGAATGTCAGTTTACCTGATGACTACCTGTTATTCCAAATTCTTGAATCTCTTCCACCACATTTCGGCAATCTGAGAAGTCAATACAACACTCAGAGAGACACTTGGAATATCAATTAGTTAACTGCTTATGTAGTTCAAGAAAAGGAATCATTAAAGTAGAGAAAATCCCACACTGCTATGATGACCACTACTTAAGAGAGTGGGAGTGTGAAGAAAAGTTCTTGAAAGGGTAGCAATAAGTTTTTTAAGAAGAAGAAGTTTGGAAAGAAAACTTCACATGACAAATCTTCTACTACTTCTGGTTCCACTTCTGAAGGCTTTAAGGGAAAATGTCATTTTTGTAAGAAATATGGGCATAAGAAAGCTGAATACAGAGGATTCAAAGCATGGCTGGAAAAGAAAGGTATTCATGTAGCTTTTGTGGGCTTTGAATCTAATCTTATTGATGTTCCTTCTAATACTTGGTGGTTGAATACTGGTGCAACCATTAATATAACAAATTCCTTACAGAAATTCAAAAGTAGAAGGGAGCCCAACGAAGGAGAGCTGATTGTACATATGGGCAATGGAATAATGACCAAAGTTGAAAGCATAGGAGTTGTCAGACTACATCTAGCGACATGTTAATTTTTGGATTTATCAGATACAGCTTATATTCCTTCTATTAGAAGAAACTTGGTATCTGTATCTATTTTGAATAGATGTGGCTATACTTTTCATTTTGGTGACAGAAAAGTTTACTTATTCCACAATTCAGAGCTAGTTGGTTCTGGCACTCTATATGATGGCTTATATATGATTGATTTATTTCCTTATACTGCTGAATTATCATCCAATGCTCATGTTATGAATGTTGTTAGCTCTAATAGTAAAAGGGTTGATGAAAATTCCTCTATGTTGTGACATAAACGGTTAGGTCACATTTCCAAACAGAGGATGGAAAGACTCATTAAAGATGGTATTCTTCATAATCTAGACTTTTTTGATTTTGACACTCGTGTTGATTGTGTCAAAGGCAGATTTACTGCCAAAACTAGAAAAGAGAGAATTCAGAAAAGTCAGCAGGTTTTGGAGTTGATACATACAGACATTTGTGAGCCGTTCACTCCTGCTGCTATAGGTGATTATAAGTACTTCATCACATTCATCGATGACTTTTCTCATTATGGTCATGTTGAGCTTCTTACTGAAAAGGCTGAATCCTTATCTGTTTTTCAAGTCTTTGAGGCTAATGTTGAGCTCCAAAAGGGTAAAATGATTAAATCAGTGAGATTATATAGAGGTGGTGAGTACTATAGGCAACATGATAAAACTGAGAGTAATCCTGGACCTTTTGCTAGATTTCTTCAAGAATGTGGAATAAAAGCTCAGTACATAATGCTTGGGACTCCTGAACAGAATCGAATTGCAGAAAGAAGAAACCGTACCCTTCTTAACATGGTGCGATGCATGTTGAGCAACTCCACCTTACCAGATTTTCTGTGGGGTGAAGCCTTGAAGCTCATTGCTTATATTTTGAATCGGTACCCGGAAAGTCGATGCCAAAAACTCCTTATCAATTATTGTCGGGAAATAAACCCAGTCTTCGTCACTTTCATGTCTGGGGATGCAGAGCAGAAGTGAGGCCTTATAATCCACAATCAAGGAAACTTGATCCGAAGACTATTAGTGGTCATTTTATTGGTTATTGTATAAGCTCAAAGGGTTCTAGGTTTTATTGTCCTTCCTATACTACCGGAATCATTGAGTGCAGTCGTGCCATTTATTTTGAGAATGATCGGAATAGTGGAGATCTTGAGCACTTACAATCTCACATTAAGAGAAGAACTTGTGGTTTTATGCATCCCATCTTATCCAACTTCGCGATGGGATTACCACGTATTGATGTTCATTCTCGTGATCCTAAACCTCATCATGTTTTGGAGCTTATAGGCGTGGAGGATGATGTCAGCGATGTGCGATTGAGAAGATCAGGAGAGTCGGGAGACACTGTAATTTCTTATGATTATGTGGTTTACTTGCGGGAACATGATATTAATGGTGATTTATTATATGACCCTATTACGCTTTCGAGGAAGCTATCGGTTGTACAAAATCTTCATCTTGGACACATGCCATGCAAGACAAGATGGCATCCATGTATCATGATGAGGTTTGAGACTTAGTTGAATTGCCAAATGGATGCGGGTCGATTGGTTTGCAAATGGATTTTTAAAACCAAAGAGATGCTTGAGAGGTCGGTGAAAAGATACAAGGTAGGACTTGTGGCCAAGGTTTCGATCGGAGAGAAGGTATTGATTATCTGAAACCTACTCTCTATTTCTACCAAAGCTCATTCAAGTATTATCATGGCATTTGTAGTTCATTTTAATTTAGAATTACATCGGATGGATGTGAAGACAACTTTTCTTAATAGAAACTTGTTTGAAGATGTGTATATGGTGCAACCTGATGGCTTTGTTGAGCTTGGTAAAGAAAACATGGTGTGTAAGCTTAAAAGGTCTATTAATGGACTTAAACAAGCGTCCGGACAATGGTATTTGAAATTTCATGATATTGTCACCTTTTTGGATTTCGGGAAAACATTGTTGATCGGTGTATATACTTGAAGATCGGTGAGATCAGATACATCATTTTGGTGCTTTATGTGGATGATATATTGTTCGCTGCTAGTGACACTGATTTTTTACTTGAGACAAAACGGATGTTGTGATACAAGTTTGGTATGAAGGATCTTGGTGAAGCCCATTATGTATTAGGGATAGAGATTCTTCGTGATAGATTTAGAGGAGTTCTAGGATTGTCTCAAAGGACCTATATTAATTGTGTTTTGAAAATGTTTAATTTACAGTCTTGTGCTCTTGGAAAAACACCAACAACAAAGGGTGACAAACTTTCCAAGTCTTAATGTCCAGATAATGATGTAGATAAAGATAGAATGCAAACAGTCCCATATGCATCAGTTGTGAGTAGCTTGATATATGCTCAAGTTTGTACACGCCCTGACATTGCTTTTGCAGTGGGTGTACTTGAAAGATACTTGAGCAATCCTGGTTTTGAACACTGGAAGGCTGCAAAGAAAGTGTTCAGAAATTTACAAGCTACTAAAGACCTTACATTGACATATCAGCAATCTGACAACTTAAATATAGTTGGATATTCTGATGCTGATTTCGCAGGCTGTCTGGAAGACAAGAAATCTACATCTGGTTATATCTTTATGATGGCAGGAGGAGTTGTATCATGGAAGAGTGTCAAGCAGACACTTATAGCTTCTTCAACAATGAGGCATAATATGTAGTATATTTTGAGGCTACACGTCAAGCTTTATGGATGCAGAATTTTATCACAGGACTAGATTTTTTGTTGGCTGTGTCGAGACCATTAAAGATATACTGTGATAATTCTGCAGTTGTTCTTTTCTCATGTCTGAGGGAGTTCCTCATGCTCCAAGAATATTGATGTTAAATACTTATTTGTGAGAGAGAAAATTACTCTATCTTATGTATCAGTAGAGTATATACCTATAGAAATTATGTTAGCTGATTCACTTACTAAAGCTTTAACTCCAAAAGTGTTTAAGGATCATGTGACTCATATAAGATTGTTAGAATCCTCTTTTATATATTGAGTTAGTGAGAGTTCTGGTTTGTATTATATGTTTCAACTTAAATGAGATTTTGTATTACTCATATTTTATTATTATGCATGCATATTGTTATATAACACTGATATGCCATATATTGTGTACACATTTGGTTGAATATGACATTATGTATATCGTGAGGATATTATGGTTCGAGATATTTGGTTTAGTCTCATTATGGACATTTTGAATTGAAGCATTTTGACTTGTCTTCAGTGTGCTTTCTTGAGACATTTGGTTTCATTCTCATTATGATTATAAAAGCACAGCTTCCTTGAAATATTTTAGTACTAGTCTCATTATAATAAAATGGAAGCTCTTTCTTGAGACATTTTGATCTAGTCTCATTATGGTTATATAGAGCGATGGTCTATGAGACATTTTGGTTTCATCTCATTTTGCTAGACATGTGGACCTTATGGAAATAGGCATGTTGATCACATTTCCATGCTATTTTCATTATTATACTTGTATACTACTACTTAGCCACGTGTTTATAGATATCTTGTTGTGTAGAAGCATCTTGTCGGTGCACACATGATTTGATACTTGTGACACATTTTAGACTTGCGGATGTTTGGGTGATTGCTCACATTTGACTTTTGCTACTGATTGCATATTGATTAATTTGGTTGTTTTCAAAATATTTTATTTTAAAACTATCATTAGAATGACTTATGCTCAGTCAAGTGGGAGATTGTTAGATTTATTTCTCACATATTGTGGACTAGCATAAATCATTTTAATTGTTTTATGCTTTATCGAGTTAATACGTGACTAATGTCAAATATTAAGGAGCAATCTTAACGGACTCATGTATTAAGTGATCAAATATTGTGTTAATGAGTCTGATTTTGTCATACCCTATATGGTAGTATATTATGGACAAGTATAACCTTTAATTGTATTATTATAGCTCATAATGGGATGGGCAATTTTGTACTAACACATGAAGGGTCCCTGCACTCAGCCACAGTATATAAGTGACTTCAGCCCATTGGGAGTTAACTGTTGAAAAATCTGGGGAATGAGTGCAGTGCACCTTTCTCTCTCTTCTCTCTCTCGATTTCACTATTCATAAACATAGTACATTCAAGCAATTTCGATTTGAGGTAAAGGCTGCAATTTTGCAACACTTAGATCAATTTCTTAGCAATCCATACAAGCGCCATAACGAGTTTTTAAGTTTGGATTCATGGCTAATTAAGGTAAATATCAAATTTTTCCTCAAATATGTGTTTAATTGGAAATGCAAGATTAAGGGTATTAAGTTCATATTTATTACAACATGAAGAAGACTCAGAGGATGCTGATGTTCTGGTGGCCACAGAAAAACACCCAACTGGCGAGTGGATTCTTGTCTCTAGTTGTTCTTTTCACATATGCCAAAGTAGAGAATTCTTTAAGACCTTTGAAAGTATTGATGGGGGCAAAGTTCTGTTGGGAAATAACATTGCTTGTAAAGTTGCTGGAATTGGTACTATTAGCTTGAAAACATATGATGGAGTTATTAGAGAATTGAGCCAAGTTATATTTATTTCCAGACCTAAAAAAGAATTTAATATCACTGTGAATGCTTGATCACTTGGGCTGTAGTATTAAGGCAGAAAATGGCCAGATACAAGTCATTGAAAGTGGTGCTATTATTATGAAAGGAATGAGAAGAAATAGCATGTATGTGCTTGCTGGATCTTCACCTCAGTTTGGAATAACAGCAAGTGCAACTAGGGACAAAACTAAACTATGGCATATTAAATTAGCTCAAATGAGTGAAAGAGGTTTGAGGGAGTTGTATAAGTAAGGTCTGTTTGGGGGTGATCAAATATCAGCTTTAGAGTTCTGTGAGAAACGTGTCTTTGGCAAAGCAACAAGACAAAAGTTCAACACAAACAGACAAGGAACCAAGCACACTTTAGACTATGTACATTCAGACCTTTGGGGACCATCACAAGTTTTATCTCATTGTGGAGCTAAGTATTTCATAACTTTCATAGATGACTTCTCAAGGAAAGTTTGGATTTATGTATTAAAGCAGAAAAGCAAAGCCTCGAAGTAGTTTAAGGAATGGACAACACTTATTGATAACCAAACTGAAAGGAAGATAAAGAGGTTAGAAACAAACAATGGCTTAGAATACTGCAGCACTTAGTTTGATGAGTTTTGCAAAGTGAAAGGCATTGCGAGGCATAGGACAGTAAGGCATACTCCACAGCAAAATGGACTTACTAAAAGGATGAACAGGACCTTAATTGAAAAGGTCAGATGTATGTTGTTCAATGCCAATCTCTCCAAACATTTTTGGGTTGAGGCAGTCACTACAGCAGCATACTTGATCAACAAAAGTCCCTCATCAGCTCTGGATTTTAAAACAACACAAGTCTGGTTTGGGAAGCCACCAGACTTGAGTAACCTGAGAATCTTTGGCTGACCTACTTATGCTCATATAAGTCAGGGTAAGTTAGAGCCAAGAGCTGTTAAAGGTTACTTCATTGTTTATCTAAAGGGTGTAAAAGGCATTAAGATTTGGTGCATAAATGATAAACCTCTAGAACACTCATAAGTAGAGATGTTGTAGTTTATAAGGAATTAATGATGCAGTCTAACATTGAAACTGTGATTGAGAATTCTGAGTCTGATTTAAAGGTAGATACTGAGTTGAATGTGGAGTATACTAACAGTCATAAAGCCACACAAGAAACTATTGAGCATCCTGAAAAAAGACACAAATCATCAGAACTGGACAATTACCTGCTAGCAAGAGACAGAGAAAGGAGGGTTGTCAAAATGTCAAAGAAGTATGGCATTGCAGACCTCATCTCTTATGCTCTAATTGTTACTGAGGAAGTCAGTGGTGAAGAACCTATAAGTTATAGGGAGGCTGTATGCTAGATCAAAGTGGCTTGCTGCAATAGGGAAAGATATATCCTCACTTAAAAAAAAACAACACATGGATCTTAGTAAAGAAACTTTTAATAAGAGACAAGTAGTCTGTAAGTGGATCTTTAAACTCAAGGAAGAAATGTCTGGTGTTGATCCACCTAGATAAGGCTAGGTTGGTAGCTAAAGGGTTAACTCAAAAAGAAAGAGTGGATTTTAATGAGGTATTTTCACCAGTGGTTAAGCACAGCTCTATAAGGTTGTTGCTAGCCATTACAGCCTTCTATGATGGAATTGGATCAGATGGATATAAGGACTGCCTTACTGCATGGCAACCTTGATGAAGAGATCTTTATGACTCAACCTGAGGGTTTCATTGAAGAAGGATCTGAAGATTTGGTCTGTTTACTTAAGAAAAGCTTATATGGTTTGAAGCAATCTCCTAGGCAATGGTATTTGAGGTTTGATCAGCTTATGAATAAACATGGTTACTACAAGAGTTCATATGACAACTGTGTGTATTACAAAATTTTGGCAGCTAATAGTTACATCTAGATGACATGTTTATTGCATGTCAACATAATGAAGCAATTGAGGAAATCAAAAGGAAGCTTAGCACTGAATTTGAAATGAAGGATTTAGGTGTTGCAACAAGAATTCTAGGTATGCAAATAGTCAGAGATAAGCATGCTAAGACTTTGTTCCTTACTCCAGCTGATTATGTGAAGAAAGTTTTGAATAGGTTTATAATGGACAAATCCAAACCTGTTTTGACACATTTGTCTGCTCACTTTAAGCTTTCTAAGTCACAAGAACCTACAACTGAAGCAAATTTTGAATAAATGAAGAAGGTACTTTATTCAAGTGCAGTAGGGATCGTTATGTATGCTACGGTATGCTTTAGGCTTGATATAGCTTATGGGGTAAGAGTTTTTAGCAGATTTATGGGAAATCTTGGAAAGGAGCATTAGAAGAGGGTTAAATGGATCCTAAGGTATCTTAGAGGAACATCGGAGCATGGCATTTCGTTTGGAAGAGTTAATGGAGCCTCTAGTGAAGTTTCTGGTTTTGTAGACTCAGACTTTGCCCGTCACTTAGATATAAGAAGACTCATAACTGGGTTTGTGTTCACCATGTGTGAAGGTGCCATTAGCTGGAAAGCTGCTCTGCAGTCAGTTGTTGCTCTTTCAACAACTGAGGCAGAATACAGTGCACTTACAGAGGTAGTCAAGGAAGCAATATGGCTATGAGGTTTAGTCTCTGAATTGGGGTTCAAGCAAGAGACAGTTACACTTAACTGTGATAGCTCAAGTGCTATAAAGTTAAGTAAGAATCCCAAGTATCATGAAAGATCCAAGCATATTAATGTGAGGTTACACTTTATAAGAAATTAAATTGGCAGTGGTGTGGTGAATGTGGTCAAGTCACCATCCGAGGTTAATCCAACAGACATACTTACAAAGCCATTGCCAGCAGTCAAGTTCAGAAATTCTTTGAATTTTATTGGTCTTATTAGCATGTGAAGTCAAGTTATGAAGTTGCTGGACCAGTGAAGGGTAAAGCTTGAACATAATAAACTAAGGTGAAGATTTGTGAAGCTTGTTAGTTATATTATGTTAAGGTATTGCTGAGGTGGCAAGCTGAGCTGGCGTGTGGGCTTGTTGTATGTTAAAGCTGTTATAACAAACGGCTGATTACGGACACATGGGTTATATATCAGTGATACAGACTGGTTCATGTGGCATTGAAGTGAGTGATTTTGACAACTTTAAAGTGAGAGATAGAAAATTCTGTAAAGGAGAGATTTAATCTCTGCACTCAAGAGATTCGTACTGTAATAATTTGATTAATAAAAACTTTAATCCCTTACTGAGTTATAGCCGTGGACGTAGGTACCTTAGTACCGAACCACATAAACAGTTCTGTGTCTGCTTCTTTTTATACCTTATTCTTCCTATTTCTTGGTTGCTGATTAATTGAGATTAGTTACTTTTGATTAGTTCTTGATCATTTTGAAGAATTGTACTGTCTTTTACTGGAGTTTGGTGATCAATTGCTTATCACTAGAAGACCAAAAACTCAGCTTCATACAAAACCAGAACAGGGCATGCAAAAACAAACACCATGTAAGAAGCAAAATCGTAGAATTTAACATTTGAAGAGAATAATGATTTTGTTTTTGTCCCGACTTTTAATTAATGGGAAAATAATTTGTGGTCTTGTCGAGATGATGATGATAGCGGATGGTATAATTGTCCCAAAAAAAAATATTGGTGACTTAATGCCTGGGAAAAAGAAAAAAAGGACTTGTGACTATTTTTACAGGTGTCGTGTCGTGGCGGCGGCTGCGTTTTCCGATTCGTATAATTAGATTTAGATAACAATTTAGTAATGGTCAATCAAATCCGATCGTCAATTAAAAAACGTAATTGCCTACGCAAGCACAAGCAAATTGGATTAATTTATAATTTGTGGTTTTACACGGTAGAGCAAGAAGCCATTACTTTGCTTATTATAAAAAGGCAGAAGTGTTAAGTCAGTCACTTCAGTCTGCCGCGGTGGTGTAGTCCGGTCGGAGATAGAACCTGTTGATAAAACATGGTACGATTAAAAAAACTTCGTGTCTTGTTTCATTTTTTGCTGTTAAGATTTTACATTTATTATTATTATTATTATTAAGACTGAAACTGAGACTGTTATATTAAGCTGAAACTGTATTCATACTGGAGGAGTTCATGCTCACATCGTGTCAGAATTGGTCTTAACTTGAAAGGTCATCTCTTTTCTTTCGATTCATTTGACTTTTGATATTAGATTTTCAAATTTGATTCTGTATGCTAACATTTTTGCAATTAATTAATTACAGGGTTAGAATATGAGTACAAAGCAGTTAACTTGGTGAAAGGAGAGCAATTCAGTCCTGGTGAGTAACTTTGTCTTAGTATAAACCGTGACTAACCATCATTTTTTATAACGATCTTATTACCCACATGTTAGATTTCAAAATTGGATGTGGGCTTAACTTCTTTTGTTGTTTTACGTTTTGTTTGGTAGATTTTTTGAAGATCAACCCTATTGGTTATGTGCCGGCTTTGGTTGATGGAGAATTTGTTTTATCTGATTCTTTTGCCATTTTAATGGTCCGTCACCCATTTGCAGCTTTTGATTTTAGATTATTTCTGTGTTTTTTGATACTAATGGTTATTTACTTATATATGGGTGTCGGTTGTGAATTTTACAGTATCTTGAAGAGAAGTATCCTCAGCATCCGTTGTTGCCTTCTGATCTTAAGAGAAAAGCTATCAATTATCAGGTCAATTTCAAATTTGCATTCCTTTTTTCTTTTAGTTATCATCTCTCTTTCGGTTTATTTTGTTTTGCATCAGTAACCGAAAATTATCAGACTCTGCTTATAGCTTCAGTTGTGTGTACTAATGAGTAGTGACATGACTAAATCCATGGAATTAAATGCCAATTTTCATTGCAAATATGTCAACTTTGTTGGTTCGTCCTATTTATTAGCTCAATCATGCCTCAGTAGTGTGCCTTTCAATAATTAGAAAAGAAAAGGTAGAAGTTTTTCAAAGCATATGTACGCTCTATACAGCATCTGGCAAATGTAAATAGCATACATATTAGTGTCCATACAGATAACTTTCTGTAGCATGTTTTAGAAACTAGCTATAACCGTAGAGTTAGCAATGCACAATGTAATAGAGATAACTCTAAGAATCTTTACTTCCCTGATCTGGGCATGCAAGATCCGTAACTGACATAAAAAAACTATCCATTTTCCGCTGCCTCTTAAGTTTTGGTTGTGGACCTACTGCGTCCATTCTCCCATGCAATTTGATCAAAAGTGTGTGTTAGATTTGGGGACCAACGAATTTCCTTTTGTACCCAATTTGCAGGCTGCAAATCTTGTTTCCTCGAGCATACAGCCTCTTCAGAATCTTGCTGTAGTGGTCTGTCTCTAAAAGCCTTTTCAATCATGAGTTTAAATGTCATTTATTACATGGTTGTAATAGATATATATTTTTTTAAATTTATTCTTTTTGCCTCTTTTCCATTCACAGAATTACGTTGAGGAAAAAGATGGTGCAGATGAGAGAGATGTCTGGGTTAAAACTCACATTGGAAAAGGCTTTGCGGGTAAGCCTTACATATGTGTTACACTGGAAAATTTAAAAGATCCACGTTAATATATCCATCAAGCAATTTTTAATATTTTAAGTTGATGAATTTGAATGGTTATTCTTGGAATTCTTTAGGTTTTTACAAGCTTTTTATTGTCTGTATTTGCGTATATAGGCATGGAAACTTACTTATATCTGCTTGTGAATTGTGCATACCTACAATTTAATTAACTTTAAAACTAATCATTCAAGAATGGAGCCTTAACAGTGGACCGACAAGAATCCCTGATTGGAAACTTACTTTTAATATATATATGCACACACACACACACAATATATACATCGATGAGCTAAAAGATTAAAAAAAAACACAGACTCCATTGATGTGTATTTTGTATTGTAATATATTAAAATTTATTTATTTATATTTTTGTCTTTGAACTTTAATGTGGTCAAGTTCCCTAATTGGAAGCTCATACACACGCATGCGTGCACACACATAATATCTACATCGATGAGCTAAAGATTAAAAAAAATACAGACTCCATTGATGTGTATTTTGTACTGTAGTATATTAAATTTTTTTTTTTTTTTGTCTTTGAACTTTAATGTGATCAAGTTCCCTAATTGGTAGCTCATACACACGCGCACGTGCACACATACATACATACATACATACATATATATATATATGTATGTGTATATATATATAAATGTTCCGATTCAAGATCCTGGACTTTGTTAAGGTCTGAAAAACTATTAAACTGCATGATTTAATAGTTTAATTTAACTATGACATCAAATTGTAAAAAGGATGGCGTCAAAGATGATGGCCACCATCTTTGACAGCCACTAAAGAAGAAAAAAAATGATTTTTTATTAGCCAATTTTGGCTATAAAATAGGGGGCTTTCAAAGATGGTGGCCAATCATCATCTTTAACGTCATCTTTTTTGACATTTGGCCAGTCATCATCTTTAACGTCATCTTTTTTGACATTTGACCAGTCATCATGTTTGAGGTCATTTTTTTGACATTCTCCCACGAGATTTGATTGTTCTCCATTTATTTTTTAATTAATTTGTTGTTTGACAAATTATTTGGAATGATCTTAAGAGGAAGACTATTTATGTATATGACACTGTTTAAGTATACCAGGTACTGCATTCTCTGCATTCATTTTGTGAGAAATCCTTGAAAAGCATTCAAAATCTAGAGGGCTGAACAATGCAAGTTAAGCATTTGAGTGAGAGTTAGGAAGCTTTAGTATTTTGGGTGTATTTAGGACTTGAGTGAGAGACTTATTTATGAGAATATGGTTATAATAATTTTTACACGTAATGAATATTTTTTTCTAGTTATCTTTTTACAATGACCGTGGTTTTTTTCTCCGAATTTGGAGTTTTCCACGAAAATATTGTGCTGTGAGATTGATACTGTTTTCCACTTAATTTTTTTGTTAATTTGTTGCCTGACAAATTTGCTTAGATTGATTTTGGGTGGAAGCTCAATTAAACTGCATGGTTTAATAAGATCTTAAATATATATATATGTATGTATGTATGTATGTATGTATGTATGTATATATGCATACACACACACACACACTTATATAACATTTTTCAATATTATCCTGTGGAATATTATCGTTGAAGTTGATTTGGTTCTTCCGAGAGAGTCCTACCAAATAATATCCATCTTGCAGAGTTATGACAGTTTCTTTTTCCATCATTAGTTTTCTGCCTTGATCTGACTATAGCCTGTATGTTCAGCACTTGAGAAGCTGTTAAAAGACTATGCTGGGGAATATGCAACTGGTGATGAAATTTTCTTGGTTAGTTTTTATTGCTTCTTCTATGAACACCCTTCTATAACACACAATAGTCTGTGCAAGCTCATACTATTTGTATTATATATGTTATCAACCCTGCAGGCAGATTTGTTTCTAGCACCACAGCTTTATGTAGCGGTCAACACGTTCAACCTTGACATGGTAATGGTTTCCTTCTCAAATTCATGTATTGGTTACATCTTCAAGCAATATATGTATCTTATTCAAGATTCAGAAAGAACATATATTTCTAATTTGCATTGTACCATATTCTACTTCAACACCAATAAAAATAGACCTCCAAATCCAATGCATTACTTTATATGCATGTGACAATGAGTTTTTCTTTCCTCTATCTGCATGCAGACTGATTTCCCTCTTTTACTGAGGTTGCATGAGGCATACAGCAAGCTACCAGCATTTCAAAATGCTGTACCAGAAAAACAGCTGGATGCCCCTTCATCATGAACTAGTAGTAACAACATAATGCTAAGGAGGTATGCAGTCACACATTGTACCCATAATTATTGATAAACTGCAGCTATTAGTATTGGAAAGTTCATATCAAAGTTCTTCAAGTTGTTTTCTAATCCACTGTGGTTAAGTTACGTGATCAAATTACCATCACCACTGTTAAAATTATGTTAATGCCTTTTGGTCTTTCTGTGTTTCAGCTCAACCTTTATTGACTCTCAATAAGCAGCATCAAGTGTGAACACTGGGATCTTTTACTTGAGCTTCCAAAGAGTTCACAAGTTGGATTGGTTTGTTCTGTTGTGAATCTGTATCGTGTTACTCTATGATAGTAACCATTGAATCGATAAATAATCAGAATTTCTTGAGCTCAATTGGTTTTCTGTATCATCTAACACATGAAATGTGCTTGAATTGAATTCTTAAGCTAGTTCAGTTGTAGGCCTTTGATCTTTATGTTCAGCTGCCTCTTTACCCTTCCCCTTTCTCAAGTTGGCCTAAACACAAGCAAGCATTTGTATGTGCAAGCTCTCATTCTAATTGTAGGATATATATATATATATATATATATTTGGTGGGAAATTACTTTTAGCGACTGGATATAACAATTGTTTGAAATGAAAACATAAATGCTTTTGGACCATAAGAATAAATAAAGCTAATCATTTGTAACTTATCAAAAGGTTGAAGAAAAGAGAAATTACATAATGGTGGATCGTATGGTCTGCAAAATTGAGTATGTGAATTATTGATTACTTGCAACACAAGTAATGGGGTCGACGTATATATATATGTATGTTAAATACATCAACACAAGTGTCTTAGTGTGTACAAATGTATACTCATTTTCACCCAGATGGTAAATTTCAAAATTGGATGTGGTTTGACTCTTTTTGATGTTTTATATTTGGTTTTGTAGAGTTTATGAATCTTAACCCTATTGCTTATGTGCCGGTGGTGGTTGATGGAAATGATGTTGTATCTGATTCTTTTGCTATTTGAACAGTCAGTCATCCATTTGCTGTTTTTTATTTTTGTTTTTTCCTGTGATATTTGATACTAATGGTTATTTGCTTATACATGAGTTGGTTGTGAATTTTGCTGTATCTGTAAGAGAAGTTTCCTTAGCATCCATTGTTGCCTTCTGATCTTAAGAGAAAAGCTATCAGTGTTCAGGTCAATTTCAAATTTTCTATCCTTCAGTCTTTTAGGTATCATCTCTCTTTTGGTTTATTTCACTTTGGATCAGTAAACGTAGATTCTCTGACTCCGCTTATAGCTTCAGTTGCATGCACTAGTGGTTACGTGTCCAAATCCATGGTTTTGTTGCAGATATGTTAATTTTGTTGGTTTGTCCTACTTATTAGCTCAATGGTGCATCGTTACAATACCTCTCAAGAATTCTGTCTTTCAAAGTACATATATGCTCTATACAGCATCTGGCAAATGTAAATAGTAAGCATACAGATTATTGTCCACACAGATAACTTTCTATAGTATGTTTCAGGAACCAGCTATAGCCATGAGTTAGCATGCACATTGTAACAGAGATGCCTCTAAGAATCCTGTTTTCCTGTTCTGGGCGTGCAAAATCCTTAACTGATGTAAACAAACTATCCATTTATTTTCTGCTGCCTTTATGTTCTGGTTGTGGACCTACTGCATCGATCCTGCTATACAATTTACCAAGTGTGTCAGATTTGGAGACCAATAAATTTCCTTTTTTACCCAATTTGCAGGCTGCAAATCTTGTTTCCTTGAGCATACAACCTCTTCAGAGTCTACCTGTACTGGCCTGTTTCTGAAATCCTTTTCGATCATGAGTTTTAATAGCGTTTACAACATGGTTGGAATATTTATGGGAAATTTTATTATTTCTTTCTTTCCGTTCACAGAAGTATGTTGAGGAAAAAGTTAGTGCAGATGAGAAAGTTGTCTGTAAGAATGAGGCTTTGCAGGTCAGTATTACATAAATATTACACTGGAAAAATTAGAAGATCCACATTAATATATCCAATGAGCAATTTTAATTTTTTAAGTTGATGAATTTGGATGGTTATTGTTGGCATTCTTTAGGTTTCTACAAGATTTTATAGGTCCATTGACGAGGCTCCATATACTTGAATGATAAGTTTTAAAGCTAATTAAACCATGGGTATAACACATTCACAAGCAGATACATGTACATTTCAAATACTGTCAGACAAATATATATATAACATTTTTTAATATTATCCTGTGGAAGATTATCATTGAAGTTAATTTGGTTCTTCCCAGAGAGTCCTACCAAATAATATCCCTCTTGCAGAGTTTTGATGGTTTATCTTTCCAATATTAGTTTTCTGTCTTGATCCGACAATAGCTTGCATTTTCAGCTCTTGATAAGCTGTTGAAAGACTATGCTGGGGAATATGCAACTGTTGATGAAGTTTTCCTGGTTAGTGTTTATTGCTTCATCTATGTACATAATAGCAAATGGAGCACAGTAGTCTGTGCAAGCTCTTTCAAAAAGAAGGGAGTGGAAACCCCTATTGGTGCAATTGAGGTTTAGGATTTAAGTTGTGAAGAGTGGTTTTGGGGGGATCATTCTTATTAATTTGGTAGAACTGACAAGATATAAGGTATATACTCGCAATTGCAACATTCAGCCTGGAGTTCATAAATCAAAATTAACCTTGGCTATATGTAGGTCATCCATACATTGAATTTCTAATTACTACATTGATCTATGCCTCTTTCATGAAGTAATTACTATTGAACATTGAGGTTACTCTCATCTTTCTATTGAAAGTATGAAGATAATCATCTGACAGAAGCAAGACAGAGCGCGTGAGGAGTTACTGTGAAAAAAAGGAGAGAGAACAGTAGAAAGAACATGGATTTGTCTTCGCCAGTTTTATCCTTTATGGCTTGAGTTACACTATAAGGTTATGAATTATGACCTGGATCAGTTTCTGAGATTGCAATGTGCACATGGTTCTTCTTTTGAGCTGATATTATGCCCGCTGTAGAAAACTTCATTTCTGATTTACGGAGCAATAAGAATGTGTGAAGGGAGTTTATTTGATATGACTATTCTTATTATATATGTTATCAATCCTGCAGGCAGATTTGTTTCTAGCACCGCAGCTTTATTCAGCAGTCAACAGGTTCAACTTTGACATGGTAATGCTTTCCATTTTAAATTCACGTATTGGTTAAATTACATCTTCAAGCAATTTCTGTATCTCATTCAAGAATCAAGATTCAGAAAGGCTCTATATTTTTAATTTGATTTGGCTCTATATTCTACTTCAAAACCTCAATGTACATGCAGACACAATTCCCTTGTTTATTGAGGTTGCATGAGGCATATAGCAAGCTATCAGCATTCCAAAATGCTGAGCCAGAAAACAGCCGGACGCCCCTTTATCATGAACTAGTAGTTTCAACAAACTACTTAGGAGCTTTGCATTGAGTGTACCCATGATTACTAATATACTGCAGTTATTTGAACTTTTTTATCAAAGCCCTTCAATAAGTTTTGTAATGCACTGTGGTTAAGTTATGTGATCAGGATTTTCATTAGTGCTGTTTGGGAAATAAAGAGTAAGCCTGCTCGAGGACATGTCAGCCAGAACAGAAGTCTGGATCGCTAGACACGCCTGCTCGGTGTCAACGCTGATTGGGGTCAAATGCTCGCACCTTACTCGAACAAAGTTGGGAAGAGCAGGAGTGTCCACAACAATCGAGCGAGCTCTCATCATGATATGAGCAGTACCAAGAGCAGGTATAAACTAGTTCTATAGTGCAAGACTATTGGACGGCACTCTCTAAGAAGGAAGGAGTAACTCCCACGTATGATTAATTCACGTTATAGCAACCAAGTAGCCGTCTAACCCACACGCACAATCAATCCTCATCATGGTGACAAGGTAACCGTCCCATAAGGGAGGAAAACATGGGAAGTAAAGAGCGTGTATTACGAGAGTAATGAGAGTGGGGAGAAGGTCTAGATAAATACGGGTAAAAAAGGAGAAAAGGGGGTTGGATTGAATAAGAAGAGAAAAAGAGAAAAAGGGAGTGAACCTCACTTCTGACTGAGAGATAATTTTTAAATAATACTATTTTGATATATGATGATTTGTGAAATGAAAGATCAAAATATATTTTATGATTTGATTTTGCTCGTATCAATCATTAAAAATAAATTTGCTTTAAGTTTATATAATTTATACTCAAAATATAGCCATTATTACAATAAGCTCGTAGGGAAGCTATTCGATTGCTACAGTGAAGTACTATTTTAAAAATTATAATTTAGCTTAAAACTTTTGGTGATTATACTATAGCCTTAAACGTCATATTATTTTTTAAATGGATCCATTTTATAATTTTTAAATAATACTTGTTATTCTCAAAATTTTATAAAATTATGCTATGTCCCAAAATTATAAAAGACCCTTCAAAAAGGTTATTTTCATAATTTTAACCTAATACTTATTGAATTCAATATTACTAAAACTTTTCAAATTAATCCAAAATCAGAAAAATACTTAAATCCACAAAAAACTTGTCTTATAAATATAAAACTTTTACTTTATGAAAAATAATTTTTTATGTAATAAATACTTTGAGCTTTTCAAATACTAAACCATGCATATATGAAATCATAATGACTTTACAAGAATTTGTCACATTAATAACTTCGTTGACTAAAAATTTGTTCTTGAACGAGCCGTTGTCATTTGAGTGTCTTAAGCTTGATTTTACTTGATTTACTTGCATAAATATTATCCTTCAAGAGTTAGTAAAAATTTGAAATATAATATTAACTAAATTACTTAAGATACAAGTTTGTAATCATCAAAATTATAATATGTATAGTCCTTTAGGTTAATATATTTTAATCGATTCGGTAATCATTTGAACTGTCTTACTAGTGCAATTTCTAGCATGGACATGCATCAATGAATTTACCAATAGTGTGTCCAAAATTCTTCTAACGAATGAGGGCGTTTAAGGAAGGGTAAAATAATAATTCACCTGTTTCATATGCCTAATGGTTTCAGAGTCAGTTGGAATCACATGGTAAAATCCCATGCATACAAGCACATCATTGCATGTAAATGGTCAAAATCCACAAATCTAACTTAGCTCCTCTGCTAGCTTACCATAGGTTGTTAAGCTCGCTTTGTTGCATATATCTTCTAGTTTACTTAGCTAAATTTTTCCATCAACAATATCCTGGGCAAGTTTTAAAATACGACCTGCTTTGTAGCCAAGGTTGCAGCGTTTTGCCAGAAAACTCTCGTCAAAGTTTGCTAGTTCTCTTAGGCTAGGAAAGTTACCAATCCTTATCACAGACAGATGGAGGATCTGTTGTAGACAGCTAATTAAATCTATGCAAATTGTCTTCAATGTCATTTTGAGGAAAGTTTGGTTGCACGTTCTCTTCCAGAACTCCAGCACAATCCAGCTTTAAATTCATATCATCTTCTAAGCTTGCTTTGATGTCAATTCTGCTTGTTAACTTGGAGGCAACTTTCAAAACTTTCTGGTATCACTTTGACTCTTTTCCTGCCGGTGTTTTCGGGATAAAATCTAAACTTATACTAGATGAGCAATGTTGAAGTTCCCACTAAAGCTCCAAAAGGCTCTAGCCATGCTCAAAGTTCTCGACTACCTATTAAAATTACATAGGTTACTAGCTCCTGGTTAAAATCAATACTTCAATAATTTGCAAATTTGGATTCAATTTATAAGACCTCATAGCATGCAATAATTTTTGTGAAATAAGGTTCAAATTGAAATTTTAGGGTGATGATAATTGCCAACTATAATGCTTTTGCTTAATAACTAATAGGGATGACAAAATTCTCGATGGGTTTAGGGTTCTATAGGGCCCTAGCTCAAATGTGATAAATTTTGAATAATTTTTAGAGAATGAACTGAGAAATGAAGAGAAAATAATCCTTAAATTCTTAATATGGTGAGATTTGATTTTGTACTCCCCACCACATTCTATTCCTACCAATCCCCATTATATATAATTTTTTAATTTTTATTTAATAACTTTTATTTTTAACAATTACAATGTTGGTTGGTTAATAAATTTTTATTTTAATTTTACATAAGATAAATAGGTTGTAACTAAAAGAAAACTCTACAATATAATTCGTATTAAATCTTAAAATATTGCTATATTTTCTTTTCTCGTTTAAGTAACATTCTCTTCAAATATATTTTAATTTTGATATCATTACAAGATATTATTTCAAACTTTTAGATTTTTTTAATAATTTAAATAATTTTTAATATAGTGATGATTTTATTTAGATCACAATTTTTTAATTTATTAAAATTATATATTTATATATATAATAAAATAAAATAAATTTTTAATTTATTAAAATTATATATTTATATATATAATAAAATAAGTAAATAGAAATGGAGTAAGGATAGATAAATGATTTCCCACACAGGGATTCTCTGTCCCCATCCCACTAAATTTATTGTAGAATAGGATTGAGAATGAAGGTAAAATTTTTAATGAAGTGGAGAGTGGAGTAGGCTTTTCTACTCTCACTCTATTGCCATCTCTAATAACTAATATGTAGCAAATACCCACTCATTTAAACCATTCAACAAGCATGGATTAAAAGTGATAGCACATTAAACTCAAATATAATCTAACCTACTAGACAACTTCAATTAGATAAGCCAATCCTAGAGGAAAAAAGAGGAAAACAATGTGGGCAGCATTTTGGTTATATAGCAACAAAAATGGAAAATTTACAAAAATAACCAAATAATTTTAATAAATATCCAAAATAACTATCTCAATTATTTCTTTCTTCGTTAGCCATTTACCAAATTTTTTTACCATAATACCCTTATCTCTCACAAACTAAAGCTCGACAAAATCCTCCTTCACAGCACTAGCTCCAATTTACATTTTCTGACAACAATCAACAGCGGTTGAGGGATTTTTGAGAGTGAGTTCATCTCCGGAGATTGGACGGATTTAGTTCCGACTTTTTGGAGGTGTTTTTCTCCTTAATTTCCGATAATTTTCACTTTATAAGTTTTAATTTTTTATGTTTTGGTAAGTTTGATTGGTGGAAAGTCAATGTACGGATGCATATAGATGAGGTTAGGATTGATTGTCCATAAATATTGGAGATTACTAAGTGAAATTTAGGTTTAAAGAATAGTATGCGAGGTGCTTGATAAAATGTCTCTTAGGCTAAATTGTTAAGTGAAATTTAGGTTTAAAGATGGCATATATAAGATTAAGTTGTTGATGGTATGATTGTAAGGTGGAGTGCAGGTGTGACGGGAGCAGAAATGCACGTGCGACAGGCGCGAATTGCACGAGACAGGCGACCGCACCGTGCGACAAGCACCTGTCGCACGATATAACAAGTTTTTTAAAATAATTTTTTTTTCTTGAATCAATTTTATGTGTTTTTTTAATATCATATTAACTAATTAAAATTTTAATTTTTTACAAACGTAATGATTACGAAACCAGACACAATGAAGATTATAAAGATGGAATACTTCCCCGGGTGTATTACAAATACCTCAAAATTTAGAAATATGATGGAAGCTATTAAGATAAAGTTAATGAAACAACAATTAAGATTATTCCAGAAATATATATTTTGCAATTTCGCAAAGATGGATATCTACGTGTTTAGTGGTGCAATCCATCACAACGCACTACTTAGGCAAGTAGCGTGTTGTGATAAAGATGATGAAAATCAGCTGCAGTTTGAATTTAGTGGCCAGTTAGCACGGTTATCAATCGTTAAATGGTGTTTAGTTACGGGACTTTGTTATGGTACATACGACTTACACAAAGAAGCCAAATTTCTTGCGAATAACAAGTTACGTGATTTGTACTTTAAAGGTAATCTAGGTGCTACTCTTAAACAATTTGATAAAAAATTTGAAGATTTAAACTTTAATGGTATGGATGATGTTGATGTGCTAAAGATCGCGCTATATTACTTTGCGAATAGAGTACTTAATAATAGAAAAGATGAACGTGTACCGAATTCGTTATTGTTAAACTATATTGATGATCTTGAGTGCTTTAGAAGTCTTCCATAGGGTCGTTTATCCTGGAAAACAGTATGTACAATTTTGAACACTATATTAAACCGGAAAATGGAGGCTTTCTAGGGTAATACTCTTAAAGAGGTGAAGTACAATATTTATGACTTTTGCCACGGAGTGCATGTGTGTTTCAAATATATGTGGATTTTTTCTATACCACATATTTTTATTTTTTCATAACTTTGTATTTTCTCATGTTACAAGCTTGGTTGTTTGAAGTAATTAATGGTTTTATAGTAGAAAAGTGGGCCATAAAGATAAAAAAGAAGACTCCTCGCATATTGAAGTGGGAAGGTGTTTCCTCCTCAAAAAATAAGTTTTACTAAAGTGTACAAGTTTTATAACGACAACACACATGTCATAAGTATTATGTTTTACTAAGTTGTACAAGATAATTTGCATGATGGCTAATTTTAGTTATTTTATTATCAGGGTATTGTTAAATAGACTCTCAATCCGACTATACAGGAGAAAGATATGTCATTTTGGAAAAGCATAAAGGATTATAAGATATCAATCCCTCTCGTTGGGTCCATAATGTGAGTTAATAATTCAATTCAATTACAATATTATTATTAAATCTTCAATTGCCTCAAGTTCTTTAAGTAATCAGCTGTATCAATGTTGCTGTATCATCCCAACATACCACTTAACGAAGATAAAGTGGACGATCAGCCACATGTTGAACATGATTATGAAATGGACGATCATGCACCAGTTGATCATGAATATAAAGTGGACGATTAGCCACAAGTTGATCATGGATATGAAGTCGCAAGAAATGTTAGATGCTTGAGATGTTATTTTTAACGTTTAATTATTTTAAAATAATGATGTTATACATAAAATAGATTTATTTTTATTTTTTATCAAAGTCGAAATCAAAGTTTTCGTATGATTATGTCATTTGTAGAATGGAGAGAATTGATCGTTCTATTAACATGAAAGAAACAATGACCAAGATAATGTCAGATGCTGAGGCTGAGTGGAAGGAATAAAGACAGTTTAGAAAAAAACAAAAAGAGTTTGTAAAATATGTAACAGGGTTTATTAATTCATATACTGAAAATTCAACAAAGCATTATTACAGTGATGCTCTGATGAGAAACCCTTATATAGTTTCAATTTACATAGCTCCTATATTTTGGCTATTATTCTAAATGTATTGTGATTTAAAAAGTTATTACTATTAACAAGCCCCTGATGATATTCGAGATTGTCATGATCACACCCTGCTGTCATTGTGTTTATTATCTGAGGACGTAAACAATGACAGTGTGCCAATTATAAAGGAAGCACCTCCCGGCATAAGTAAGTTTGGCCATAAGTATAGGACGTCATATGCTCTTAAAAGTTCCTACTTACAAACTTAGAAATGAGGAAGGAACATTAAGCGTCTTCCGGCCATAGAATCAGCAGATGTCAATATCAATTTAAAGGATAAGTATGGATATAAATCTACTTAGAGGAATAGAGGATTCGACACTATTTCATGAGTTCGACTAGTGGTTTGATGATAACATTGTAGTTGATCATGACATCCGACATTCGAATGAATTTTTTAGAATACTCTTGGGGAGAGAGTCAATAGGATAGTTAGGGGGTGAAGTAACTATTGTTAGTTTTTACTTAATATACTTGTATAATCTAACGGGTTTCTTTGTCATTTACAGCATATCCATGAATACTATCGTTTGATAAGTAATAAATAGTAATAATACCCTAATTCCTTACATCAGTGTTGCACACATACATATGTCTATTTTTTGGTAACATACTTAAATATATAATCGTCGTTTTATTATACTATAATAAGTAATAATATTTATGCAATGAATTCATTAGGTTTTCTTGAAGGCTCAGTGAAATAACGGTAACTGTGATCTGGATTCATTAGACTACACGAGTCTTAATAGCTACATTAATGGCTAAGATGACACAAAATCAAAACCGTTTGCTGATGTTAATATGGTGTGTATTACTATACGATTCAATGAATGTCCTTTTATATTTAAAGATTTTAACATAAGAATGTAGGATATGTGTTTTTTTCTGCCGTATACAGGTTTTGATTCCATTTAACTTAAAGGCGATCATTGGGTTGTAGCTCGAGTAGACTTTGTACATAAGTGGTTCTCTATCTATGACTCATTAAAGGAACTTGCGACGAAAAAACTTATTCTCAACTATCCAAGCCACTTCAACATATCTTTCCTCGATGGCTACAAGATGTTGGAGTTTACAACATCCGACCAGACTTACAGAGTGCAGAGCCTTAGAAACTTATACTAATTAAGAGTGTACCACAACACAGCTTGGAACTGGCGATTGTGGGGTGCTTATGTTAATGTTTATGATATATGTAATGTTGAAGCTACAATTCAATTTTGACAATAGTCATAGGCAATACTTTAGCAGAAAGATTGTTGTTGACATATTTAATAGTGATATTATGTTGTAAAATGCATATTTAAATAGTTGTAACTATAGTGCGATTAATCTTATTTCAGGTTTGATAATTCTCCAACACTTATTATGAATAATCATATCAATAAAGACAGTTTAAAATGTTAAATATATGATAAACATAAGAGTTTAAAGTATATCATATTTAAAATATTGAATACATAATAAACATAAGACGCCAAAACAATAATAGGCCACTAATTTGGATTCGTCGCAATGGGATTCTTACATCTTTTTCTGTTATACCCACGTTCCTTGCACCGAGAACACATCACAGTTCTCCATGATACATCCTCACCAACAGATGGTATTCTAAGCTTCTTTTGACGACCGGAGGCGATTTTTCTATTGGTGGGTTTATTGGATGTGGTTTGGAACTTCCTAAGGACAAATATCGCTAACCAGATTGATTGGCACTGCATATGCCTTCAATAATGATTCCTTAGAGTAAAACTGAGAACGGGGACTTATGTAATCTATTCGAGCGTGTAGGCAAGCAGCTATTGCATAAGCACATATAAGTTGATCAAATAGGAATACTCTACAACTACAAGTCTAATGACTTATGTCAATTAACCATTCCTTCATAACCCCCCCCCCCAAAAAAAACTTGGAATTTATGCTCAAACACCAAACGAATATTCATTCTTTCAGCTTGATCTTTTCTGTCAGATACTACTTTCTCTGCCTACGTTGTTAAAGGAGTACTAATCGATTCTACCACTATTTTTCTGTCATAAAATCATTGTTCCAATGTTTTTCTGAAATAGTCAACTAAATGAGTTATGGAAAATTTTTAAGGTTCCCTCGTCAAAGAATTCACACTTTCCGCAATGTTAGTGGTTAGAATGCGGTACCTCCTACCATCGAATTGAGATCTTGCCTAATTACATGTGCCCAAATTATTCTCTAAGTAATCAGCTGCCTTAGAATGAATTCCCCATAACCCCTCAAGTTGTGTTTTAAACTCTTCACATATGTATTCTTTTGCTATATTTATAAATGCGAGCTCAAACTTATCCCAAAGAGCTTTTGACATCCTAAATTTCTACGTGACGTTACCTTTGTCATGGTAGACACAAATGCCATGGGTAGCACTATGAAATATCTTCATAATAGCTCTCCGAATGGAATTGCATCGATCGGAAATAATGACTAAATCTAGAATATCACCAATTACCCCATGCAAATTTATTACAAATCATTCCTAAGAATCATTATTTTCGGAATCCCCAATCCCAATAGCTAGCGGATACAATTAATTATTTCTATCTAAATATGTTGCCATAAACATTGTTCCGCGATATAACCATTTAAGATGAATACCGTCTACTACAATCATTAGTCTGATGCTCTACAAAAAACCATTAACGTAAGATCCAATAGCCAAAAAATAGTATAAGAAATTATTATTTCCATCCAATTTCAGAGCAATTACTATACCATTATTTCTTTCTTCAATACATGAGAGTAGTTGGAAAGTAAGTTATATGATTCTGATAGACTCCCTCATATCACCTCAAGAGCGAATTTTCTAGCCCGATAAGCCTATTGGTATGATAAGCGAATGTTGTATTCTTACTGGATGTCATTTGGAGTGTATATCCGCTTCTCCTGAATAAATTTCTTTGTGATGCTATGACCAATAACCCGACTCTTTACTTAACGAATGCTCCTCATCTCATTATGATACGCGTGTATGTCATCACATCTCATCACTACCCAACAAACATTTTCTTTATTTGATGCTCTTTTTGCCCGAAGATGTCATTTACACAAAATTGAAGTACTTGTGCCTCGAAACATGTCGATGTGGATCTTGCAACCTTAAAATCGAACTTATCCCTCCAGAAAACTTTGCGCAATTCCAACAATAAATTATATTTGAAATCGAACAACTTGCCCATAAAAATATCATTACACTCAATATGTCTAATAAAGTTCGGAGAGACCAAGTCTAAAGGCAAAGCTGGTGTAATACTTACAAAAGGGTCAACTTCAATACCTTTCGAATAGGGCATTGGAATAACATGCAGACTTCGGCCTAAATCATGACAATTCTCAAAGAGAGGCAAATCTTCCCCATCACCAACTAGATCCTGATCATGCTCATCATCTCCATCATCCCCATCATCCCCATCATCCCTATCATCCATATAATCGCAAATATTATCTAAATGATTATCATCGTCATTAATAGGAGCATACCCAAAATCATCGTGCCATCATCAATTGGGCTATAGCATGAATCAACATTAATGCTATTTGTTGTTGTATAATTCGTGTCATTTATGCGATCATCATTGTAATGAAAAATAGAGTAACCTTGTTGCAGTGAGGTCGTCAACGGTAGCACCTCTTTTTCAACAGCCGCCAGTGTAACAATATTTTCTTCTTCAACATGCTATTAATTTCTTACTTTAGGGAATTTGCTAACAAAAACAGGGATGCACCCCTTATTCACCGAATTAAAGCTCATATGTATCAAAACTTTTACCATTTCATCATCAACTATATCTATAAGTATTGAACATACGGGTTAAGTATAACATCTCGACAGTAAAATTATCTTCAATGTAATACTATAATCATTCGGATTTATTTGCAAAACTTCATATACTCTTGAAAGAAATATATCAAACGTATAGTTTTGGGTGGTGACGACCAATGCAGCTTGCGTTGCCGGAGATGCCCGCCCGTAGGGCCTGGCTTGCTTCTCACCCAGAAGAACCGCTCAAAGCTCAATTTTTTCCATTTCTATACTCAAAGCGACTGTCTGTCAATTCCTCCTATGATCCATCAAAAAATATTTGAAGAACAATTAACTCCATTAAGCCTAAGAAAGAAAAAAAATTAGTACTTAAAAAAATTTAGAATTTAGACATAAGTCGGACAACCATGAAACAGGTACATATCGCACAACAACCCGTCGTACATTTCTTCTTAGAAAATGTATGGGTTTATCTCCAAACTCTTTTTTGCTCAAATAACTCATAAATTTCAACTAATCAAAAAATAAAACTATACATTATGTAAAATAAATACTAACCTCAACATTTTGCTTTCTAATTGATGAGTTGATGATTAGTGGGTGAGTTTTAAGGATTAGAGTGCGTTGGATTTTGGAGAGTTTTGGTTGAGAATGTGTGAATTGTTAGTTAGATATTAGAGTATTTAAGTCTATAAAAGAAATATATGGCTACATATAATAGAAAAAACTAAAGTAGTTATTTTATAAATTCACTAAATTTTTTTGGCTATTTCTGTAAATTTCCAACAAAATTTGACAGCGAGTTCTAAACTAACAAGCACGGCTAAACCAACCAACGAAGTCCTTCCTCCTAATAGGTGCACCTGACATGGCATTTCCACGATTAAATAATAGAGGGGGTCTTGCAATTTTACTTCTCTAATTGTGAGTGAATGAGCAACTAAATAATAGAAATTGTGTTGCAATTAAAGCTTGTAATGTAGAATTGGAGTACTTGCTGGATGCGCTTCACTTCTTGGCTAATTACTTGCTTCCTTTTAGTTGGATTGACAATGATTTGAGCCACTACCACTTTGAAGAAGCCTTATTTGAGTTATCATTTAATTGGCTTCTCTGCTGGCTTTCTCTCCATTTTATAGTCTTACTGTTGGATTTTTCTTATTCATCAAGTGTTTAATCATACGAGTAATTTTGCTAAACGATTGGGTCTTGTCCAATGAGTATTGAGCTGGCCTATTCTTACATGGACTCAAAACACCTGATAATTTTCATCCCCATCATTAAGGATTCATACATACTTCATATGTAAATGAGAAATGATAAATGTACCAAGAATCAGAGAGACCGAAAAGACCGAAACGACAAAAGTACATGTGTTTTGAAATTTTAATGAATCTCACGTGTGTTTCACGTGATAAACAAAAAAATAAAATTAAAATGAAAAAGGAAATTCATCCCTAAAAAGCTGAAATCCCCAAATCCACCATCTAACAAATCAATTCCCTAACCCCAAAATCCTTAAATCACTTACACCCAAATCACTCTAAAACGAGTTCCACCAACATTATTTTAGCTCTTTCACTTATTTTCACCACCTAAGTATGTTTTATTTTTTAATTTATCTTTTTCAATTTTGGTGTTTGATTTGCTTGGTGATGGGTTTGTTTTATATGATGATGGGTTTTGTTTTGATGGCATTTGGGTCTTGATTTTTCATGAAAAATTTTATTTTTTTTCTTTTTCTAAAAGGAAAGTAGGGCGGGTAAGCCCAAATACAATTTTAACTCCCCTTTCCCACCCCCAAGACGCGAACCCGAGCTACCACGGCTTTATGGTGAGCATGGTAACCAACCTGACCACGCCCTCGAGAGCATGAAAAATTTTATTTGATGATATGGAGTGTTAAAAAATTTACACTGGTTTTCATTTTCTATGATGATGGTTTTCGTTTAATGGCATTTGGTCCTGAACTTTCATAGAAATTTTAATTTGATGATGGGTTTCTTTTTTATAAATGTTAGGAGCGCTTGGAAAATGTATATTGTATATTTTAGATAATTGAGATTCATAGTAGTAAAAAGCTACGGTTTTGTTTTCTTTATATTAAATTGTATTTTGACCAATATATCATTTTCTTGATTGGTGATAGTTCTATATTTGCCAATTCCAGTAATCTCTTAATCATAAATCCTGGACGTGTGAACTTTGAAACTCACTATGAATATGTGAAGAATGCGATGATCATAAGGAGTTGTTAAATGTAAAAGCTTTGAATGCGTAGAAAGTTAATATTGCTGATTGAATGTTTATTCGTTGAATTTCAGTTATTTCATAAAGAATTTGAACGGATGCAATAATGTGAAGTGCAAAGGTGATTGTTCGAAGATGAACTACGAATGAGATAGACAACAAGAAGTAACTATTTCATTAAAATTATTATAGTGGTTATTGTACTATGCTTTCTATTAAAGTGTTATTTTTAGT
Organism: Murraya koenigii; assembly: GCA_025617385.1. NCBI lineage: Eukaryota > Viridiplantae > Streptophyta > Magnoliopsida > Sapindales > Rutaceae > Murraya > Murraya koenigii. The sequence goes on from CM046812.1 coordinate 4,633,203, forward strand.
TGTTTAAATTTGAAATTATGTACTAGACAAAGATTTGTTTTGATCAAACTAACAACAATACTGAACTGTAACATATGTCTCAATAAATGTAGTTGATCTTCATATGGTTTCCTTTTATTCTTGATCCTGCTTTATTTAAAGAGCATGTGAAATTGGTCTCAGTTGGTTATCTCGGCTTGAGAAGGAAACTGATATATTATAGGCACTTTATTGACATTTTTTTTCCATTATCTTTCATTTTCTTAATTGCATTGGAAAATTTCAGGCCATATATATTTTAAACACTACTTTTGTAGTTGGCATTATAGGTGCACATAAACATTATTTTTGCACACCAATATACATGCAGATAAACACCACTTTTGCAGCAACAGAACCCAACAAAATCTATATTACAATTTAACCTCATCAAGCATCATACCCTAAAAAAAAAGAAACTACAGTATTTGAAATGTCATCAAAAGCAAATTGCATCAACAATACGCAGCAAAATCCAGATTATAATAAAAAAATAATAATCCATATTACAATCTAAAAAATTCCATATGAGCACCACATAGAGAATCTTCTATTCATTAATTTGAAGTTTACTTTCACAATTACCATCCTTTGATTGTTATAGTAGTAGTTGTTGAAAATTCATATATTGAAATCCTCCACAAGTCATCCAAGAATTTGAACAAGGCATCAAGGTGGCATGTGGCGAGAGTGGCTGATTTTATATTGTAAAGTAAATAATCAAATTAAAAAAGTTTAAAATTTATAATAGGTAAACATGAAGCCATAAAAAGCCAAACTCTACTTACAATTTGCTAATCGTATGTAAACAATGGATGAATAACATTCCCAAGTGCCTACAAAAATCTTAAATTACAAAGAAAATGTATAGTCTGTAATACAAATTAAGTACAAATAGACAAATGACAATTTAACTCAAATGACTCTAATGTACGAACTTACCTCAACACTTATACTTGATGGTATAACTTTACTTTTCTTCTGTTTACCTTTTTTCAACGGAATGTTTCCATGTGATTCCTGTAAATTGTAGTAAAACAAATTAAAATATAAATAGAAAAATGACACTTCGACTTAAATGACACTAATGCATATAATTACCTCAACATTTATGCTTGATGGTAACATTTTCTTTGTTTTCTGTTTGGCTTTCTTACAAATAGTTGACTCTTTCCTCTTCTAAGGTGGGCAACCTTTATTTTGAGTTGTTACCGAATCAAGTATATTTGTGGTACCACTTCCCTGACAAATAGTAGTTGGCTAGATGGCTTCAGAACTTATTTTTTTTTGGCAATGTCTTCAACGTGTTCTTAATCCAATCCAAAACCATGTTACAACTTTCTTCAGATCCTGAAGCAACGCATGCAACCTCGATAAAAGCGATCAACATTATTTTCATATCGTTCCTGTTCTTCTGTGGAAATCCATTCATCATTACTCATCTTGAGTCGACTATAACTTCTTCTAACATCTTTCTGCCATCTTTGTAGGATGTACTTTTTCTGGAAGTACAAAAATATCATTCTAAGTCAACACTGCAACTAATGTCTACAAGCAATTTCTCTAAATTCAAACATTGAACAACTGCATCTAACTTCACCAAATCTTCTTCGAAAACAACTTTAAAAGAATAATTTTTTTAACCTCTAATGGTGACAATTTTGTGAACTATATATTATTTTCCTACATACTCGAGTGTATGATAATACATTAGCCCAACTAACTCTTTTTGAAATTCTTTAAACTTGTATAGTATGTACACCTCTTGAACTTGTTTTTCCATCTCAAAAATAGTTATACAAAGAACATGGGAGAAAGTCTGTTTTTCTGCTAAAGATTCCCTTTCAACCTTACTCTTTAGTGCATTGTCATATTACTCCATAAATTGCTTCAGTGATGTTTTTTAGTTAACAAATCCATCAAAAAAGGCATTCATACTCTCATTACATTGAGTGGTTGACATTTTTGCCCAAAAGCTATCTTTCACAAAATGAGGCACCCAATGATGCCTTTCATCATATAAATCACTTAACCATTTATTGCCACCCAAATCAAATTTCAAAATCATTGTCTACAACCTATCTTCAAACATATCGGGGCTCTGCGAGTCGTAAGCGGTAGCTCTGTATACGTGAAGAAATGGAATGACACTCACTGCAGGCCCCTAACTTCTTAGGAACTTTTTAAGTATATGTCACAAGCACCTTTGATGCCTAATTTTGAGAAAAACTGCCTTAATAGTGTTTTTCATTGCTTTTTCTTAGTCAATGATGATTCTAATAGGAGCAACTTCAAACATCCATACTAGCCATGTCTTTAATAACCATGTAAATATCTCAAAATCCTTATATGAAATCAATTCACATCCTAGCAAAATAGTTTGACCATGATGATTAACTCCAACAAATGGGGCAAATGGCATGTCAGACTTGTTTGCTAAATAAATGGTGTTAAATGTAACAACATCTCTAAAATATTTATAGGCTGCCTTACTCTTTGGATTTGCCCAAAGAACATTCCTCAATCAATTCTCCGTATTCAAGTATATACTAAAGAAAAACCCTTCATATTTTGATTGCATTTACAAAAAAAAAAAGTATAAATTTTAATAGCATCTCCTTCCTTAAACCGTAATTGCCTCACCTTGTCAACAAAATTTCTACAATATTTTTCTAAGAATGAGATGTTATCATGTCACTAACTCCAACAACACAAGAATTGTAATTCTTTTTTTACTCTAATTCCTGCTTGATCATTATTTATAATTTGCCTTTTTACTCGTGGATTAATGAAGCAATTGCATCGAAAATACTTAGTCTTGCTTGCACTCACTTTACAATTATGCTCAATATTTAAAGTTCAAAGTTCTCATTTTCCTTTTTTATTTACATGACCTCCAACTCCAACTCTAGCATGACAACCAGTTTTTCCAATAGGCTGAGGCTTCAAGATATTGAGAAATTCTATAATACATCTGATGTTCCATGTCATCGGATGATGTGGAATCACCAATCAATGATTTTTTACATGTGTCAATAATTTTTAAATTTAAAAATTAATTTATTAAAAGTCAAACAACTTTCTCTTTCTTTGAGTTTGAAAAATTCTTGTTCCTTCTTCCAAGTTCCAAGAACCAAAAAACTAAAAAATATTAATTTATTAAGAATTATAAAAATAATAAATTGAATACAATGCCTTTTATAATCTCTTCCCATTCACAAACTCCATTCCCCTGCAACAAATCTTTCTAATTAAGCTAGTGGAAATTTTGCAGCAACTAATTTGAAAGGCTATTTAACTTCCTACAAGCTCCTTCATTATTCAACCCTCAATTTATTTTTATCATTCATCAGGTAATTGTTAATTTATTTTTATTTTCTCTTAATGCAAAATTAATTCTAGTTCAAAGTTCTCTAATCTTTTTATTCGTAATAATAATATGGATGTATTATTTTTTAATGGCCAGGTTGATAATATCAATGGATCATTCAAGTGATAAAGAAGAGGAAGAACTCATCAAAGTGGGGATAAAAGTTAATTCTGAAAAAGAAGCTTATGATTTATATAATAATTATGCTTTGAGAAAAGGTTTTAGTATCCGCAAATGGAACATTCGAAGAGATACATCAAATAAAATTAGGTAACGTGAATTTGTTTGTTCGAAACAAGGATTCCAATTATATGAAGACTTGTGTGAGGTGAAGAAGGTGAATAACTTGGAAACAAGAACAGGTTGTAAAGCTATGGTTCGATTTACCATCAATGATGGGGAATGGGTAATTTCTCATATATACTCAGATTATAACCATGTACTTGCAAAACCTGAAGAAAGGCAATTTCTAAAATCTGGCTGAAAATTACCTAGTGCTCATGTGGCTGTCATAAGGTCTATGATTAATGCTGGGATAAGACCGTCGAAGTCGTACTCTTATTTAGCAAATGAAGTTGGTGGTGCTGAGAATCTCAACTTCTTAAAGAAAGATATGAGAAATTTCTTGCAAAAAGACAAGGATGAGATGATTGAAGCAGGGGATGTTCAAGCTTTGCTCAACTATTTAAAGCGGAGACAAGGTGAGGATCCTCGTTTTTTTTTATTCCATACAAGTTGATCAATATAATCGCATGACAAATTGTTTTTGGAGATATAGCATATCAAAGTTAGATTATGACTGCTTTGGTGATGTTGTTTGTTTTGATACTACATTTTGCACTAATAAATATAATTTAATATGTGCTCCATTTGTGGGTGTTAATCACTATTGGAAGAATGTATTGTTTGGTTGTGCCTTTTTGTATGATAAGACCACAGAGTCATTTATTTGGTTGTTTGAGACATTTCTGGAGGTAATGGGAAACAAACAACCAAAATCCATTTTTACAGATGAGGATAAAGCAATGTCAAATGCAATTGAAATAGTATTTTTAGAGACACGTCATCGATTGTGTACTTGGCATATTGCTAAAAATGCCGTACAACAGCTAGCTACTTATTATACAAGACCGGAGTTCAAGCAATATTACAACAAATGCTTTTATGGGTGCAGCAATGCTATAGAATTTGAAGCTTCTTGGGGTTGAGATGATTAAAAAATTCAAACTAAAAGATCATTCATGGCTCAAAAAATTGTATTCACTTAGAGAGAAGTGGTGTCCACCTTTTACTTTAGATACATTTTCTGCAAATATGAAGTCGACCCAGAGAAGTGAGAGTATAAATAATGTTTTCCATCAAATTTCAGCAAAAACAATGGAGCTCATTATAGTTGTTCAACATTATGACAATAAAGCAAACGAGATGCGGTTAGAGGAGTTGCAAGATGATTATAGTTGTAAGCATGGCATTCGTCGTCTCATAGTAAAAAGTGGAATTTTAAACCATGCAGTACAAACTTACACGAATAAGATGTTTAATATATTTGAAAAGGAGTATCTGGGTTGCATGGCCGTGAGGATGGAAGAAATTTCTAAGAACGATGAGGTTTATGTATATAAAAGCAAATGAAGAAGGGTAAAAAAGATTGTTTATTATTGATTATAATCCAGCCACTGTAGATATTTCATGCTCATGTAAGTTATTTCAGTTGATGGGGATATTGTGTTGTCATGCTCTAAAAGTTTTTGATTTACATAATTTGACGAACTTACCAGAGCATTACTTATTAAAGAGGTGGACTAAAGAAGCAAAGAAGGGACTTGTGGTGGGAAATGGTTCTGCTGAATTATCAGGTAACAATACCAAGTCCGGGCAACTATTCCGCCTCAGTGAACTGATGCACGCAGGAACCGAAATTTATAGTATAGCATCATTGAGTGTTTCTGGAACAAGGATGGTTAAAGAACAATTAGCACATACAATAAAGCTTTTGGAGGATGATATGGAAACAATGAGTATATTTGAGAATTCAAAGAAGATGGATGACCGTTCCAATCATGATGTTCTTGTTAATGAGAAATTGATTCTGAATCCAGCAAAAATAAAGACTAAAGGATTGACAAATGCTAGAATAAAAAGTAACTTGGAGAAGCGAAAAAAGAAGACTACAAAAGGTATAAATTTAACTTTTTTTTGTTTTTATATAAAGTGGTATACAACTAACTGCTTTTATATAAATTTCATTTGTTTGAATAAGTATTATCTCTTATGCGGGGCAAAAAAAAAATGCAACTACTAGTGGTCCATCATATCCAACGCCCATGCAACAATTTTCAACATTCAATTCATTGATTCATAATTTAAGTTTTACTAGTATTCTTCAAGGAATTGATCAAATACCTCATTTAAACCAGGTAATACTTGAAAATCATTATACATACTTAAATCTATATGTTATTTTAACTAATAAAGCATATTTATCTATATAGGGTGGTTCATCTTCATCTTTTCCAATAGTTGCATTTGGACAATGGCCTCACTTAAGTCAGGTTTTATTTCTTATTTTTTTAAGCCTTTTAAATTGATTATTTAAATAACTATGTATATGTTGTCTAATATATAAACATACAATGTAGGATTCAAACAACTATAGTGTGGATCAATTTGAACGCCAAGAAAATTAAATGTTATATAACATCTTTTTATTTTTTAAAGCACAATGGTATGTGGTCTGTGTCTCCGGTTAGCATATTATCATTGTTTATATTCATTGGTTAATGTTTTTATTTTTTTTAATATTGCACTGAACTTTTTTTTTTCTCTTTGCATATGTAGGTTGCCAAAGCTTTTATCCAATATGGCAAATTTACATATCAATGTGGTTAAATTTATAATATTGTTATTGGTACAAGAATTTTTGTTCATTTCAAAATAATGTTTATTGTTAGATACTTTATTCAAAAAATATTGTTATTTAAATTCTATATAACTGATGAGCTTGTGATTTTTAGGTTATAGTTTATTTTTAACCCTAGTGCCTGTATTTTTTTATTTAATAAAAAAAATATTTTAATATGTGCGTATTAATTTTGAGCAACAGTAACTATATTTATGGTTTTTTAAAATATTGAACATCCGGTGATTTGTTTCACCAAAGTTTAATATAAATGATTCTCTTTTAAATGGCTTCCCTACAATATTATTGAAAATTCAAAACAGATTCATGAGGGCATGATAAAACATATATATTTTACTTGCAATAATTTCAGAATTTACAAGTAATTTATATAATCATGACACATGTTTATTCATCAAGAAATAATGAATCAAACAATTACAAAAAAAAAATAATAACATTAATATCTTAACTTGTTTCAGAGTACATTAAACAAATATGTGGTGAATAAAAGAAAATTTTGGTTAATAGTCTTAATTCACTCTGCAAATGTTTGAAGTATAACCCCTAATCTTAATTCACTTTGCAAATCTAAAAATAATATTGCTTTGGTGCTCATTTGCTTCCTATTCATAATTCCATTCCCATAGAAAATCATGCTACTAGCTTAATACTTCTCAACTCCATAACTCCATTCGAATAATATAATTAATTCCAATAAAAAGATTAGAGAACTATAAAGTAGAATTAATTTTGCATTAAGTGAAAATAAAAGATAAGTTAACAATTACATAATGAATGACAAAAATAAATTGATGGCTGGAGAGAGAATAATAAAGGAGCTTGTAGGAAGTTGAATAGTCTTTTAAGTTCCTAATAAATTAATATTTGTTAGTTTTTTTATTCTTGGAACTTAAAAGAACAAGAATTTTTGAAACTCAAAGAAAGAGAGAGTTATTTGACTTTTAATAAATTAATTTTTAAATTTAAAAATTATGGACATATGTAAAAAAATCATTGATTGATGGTTCCACATCATCTGATGACATGGAACATCAAATGTATTATAGAATTTCTCCAAGATATTACATGCTTTTAGAATTGCCATTTCACCCACAAACAAATGTTACATATCTTACAATCCCGTCACACCCTTTTTTACAAGTTCTCCGTTTTACTGGAAACCCTCTTATTTACCATATGACTTGTAATATGTAAACATTTCATCGGCACTACTGAACAACATCCTAATCTTTCGCTTTTCTGTTACTTCTCTGTCGATCTCAATATTCTGGAATTTGCCAATAGCTTTTCTAAGTTGTACTCAACCTTGTCAAGTTCTTCAACTTCGTGGACTTCTTCCAAACTTTCCATTTTTACACAATAAACATCATCTGTATTAAATGTAAATAAATCAAAATTGACACAGCAATAAACAAACAATGCTACATACTAAAATCAAATGCCCATTAAATAAACAAGACCCAAACCAAATTTACTTAAGCAAAGTAGACCAAATGAACGATCACACATGCTAAAATTAGATAATAAAAAAATAAAATTGACACTAGAAGAGTAAATAACAAAAAATTAGAAGAAAATCGAATACCATAACATTAAAAAAAAAATTGAAACTATATGAGCTAATTAAGAGCAAAAGATGTTCGACTTACCAAGAGAAAAGAGCAACCAAAAGATGTTACATTCATGCTTGATGGTGAACCGGTTGGAGATGGGTATGAACATGATTTCATTAAAATTTAGAGAAGCAAATGGAGACAATGGCTATATATCTTTATTACTGTTTGTTTTTTTCAATTTTTATTTTGTTGTTGATCACATGAAAATCACGTGCGACTAATTAAAATTTCTAAATGCACATATTATTGTCGTTTCGATCTTCTCGGTCTCTTAAACTCTTGGTACGTCTATCACTACTGATCTCTATAAAAAAACGATAATTAATAATATTGATCTGCTAAAATTTCATACCTAAACTCTTATCGCATATACATACACATTAATTTACTGAACAATATATACCAAGGCTTAACGTCTAAAACTGTTAGCATGAACAATGTAATGCTACATTGAAAGTCTAAAATTAATCCTTACAAATCACATAGGTATAAGATTCAATCAAATCATGAAAGTGAATTCCTTCATTCATCCATTTCATACGAATATAGATGGCTTTTAAAAAAAAAAATAAAAACTTGCGTAAGAAGACAAGTGTGATAGAAATTAGCAAGTGTTATACAAAGAGAAATTACAAAGTAGTAATATTGGGTTGAGTCATGCTAAATTATTAGTGATGGGGTTTGTTCTTGTTTTTTTAACTTTTGTGAAACAATGTAAAAGAAAATAAATATTTATTGAAGTGGGGGATGCGCAATCTGATTTTGACATATATCTCATTTCTTATTTATTAAGATTAGGATCTTTTCTCGTGAGCTTTCCTAGTTTTCTTAAAGATTTTGTACTGAATACCCTTCATACTGCATTTTCAAATAGACGCATGCTTTTAAGTAAAAATTCAAGATTAACATTAATTGGCTATTAATCAAAGCTTAAGAAAATATTCTTAGTATTGCATTTTCAAATAGACCCATGCTTTAGGTAAAAATTCAATATTCACATTAAATGGCTATTAATCAAAGCTTAAGAAAGTTGTTGTGGAGCTTGCACGGTTATCATGAACTCGATCCGAACCCTGCAACTTGCTTCTTTAACCTTAAAGTGTTTAAGGATTGGGACCAAGCAAAAAACAACTGTCATAATAACTGGAGAAATTTCCCGACGAGCCTGAAATAAGGAGTATAAAACATAATTGCAAAGTGATTAAGTGTAATCTTATGGTAGGCTCAAATCATTTACAACAAGCACGTAGCCAAACAAGTTTCCCATTGTACTTAAATTTGAATTCTAGCCACCTCTAATTAAACAGTTAAACAAAAAATTGTTTAATCTAGCTTGATTAAGTAGCAGAAACTGTTTAATCTATCTAGATCAAGCAGTAGCATCAAGAGCTCTACATACCTTAACAACTAATTCTCTAATAGCCCAACATGCATTATTTGCGACTGATGCAGTTTCAGACAGCTGAGCTTGCAAATGAAGAGGACATACTAATTGAAATTATCAAAAGCATTGATAAACATCAATCATCAGACAAGCAAACCAAAAGTTCTTAACCAACAGAAATAAATGCTTTCAAGTGGCTACCAGTGTATTAAATCAAATGTTACAAGTTTAATTTGGCCACGACTAGTTCTTTGGTGAACGGGAGATGACGAGAGTCGCCAGCAGTGGCGGCAGTGATGGGAGAGGTTTTGTGTGTGTCGGTGGCATGATGGATTTAGGGATTTTGTAAGTTCCGATTCCTTCATGTGAGGGGAAGAGAACGATTAGATTAAGCATTTTACTTTCTAATTTTTGTTTTTTTTTTAATATAATATTTGTGTTCAATTTTAAAGGTTATAGTAGTTTGTGGATCAAACGTTAGCATTCTAATTTTAAGAAGTCTGACCTTCTGAGTTAGAATATTTATAAATTTTAATAATTTTTTTTTTAATTTATGATATTTTAGTGTCTGAAATTTATAATATTTAATTCACTAATATATTAGTATTAATAATTCATAATACTTATTTATAAAAAGTAGAAAATGACGTATATGTATTTAATTATTGAAAATTTTTACAATGTGTCATAAATTAAGTGTCGATAAAACTCATTTTTATAGTAGTGAGAATTTTTTAAGTTTAATTGAAATAATTACTGAAATTGACCTAATAAGGTAAGAACATATTTGACGTATTAAAAACGATGAAATTCATGATCATTATCTTGACATAACATAAAAAATGAATTGATATTGATGCTAGCACTTAAACTAAAAAAATCAATTGTTAACAAAATTAAGGAAGCAAAATATTTTTTAGTTATACTTGATTTTACTTCGAATGCAAGCTATCAAGAACATATGTCTTTTATATTAAGATAAGAAGATATTTCAACAAATCAATAAAAGTAGAAGAATACATTTTAATATTTTCACAAGTTGACAATACCATTGAAAAAGGTATTTTTAATAAACTTGTGGATGTAATTAAAACTCTTAAACTTAATGTTAATGAGTAAGATGACAAAGATATAATAATAGATCTAATATGAAAGGAAAAATAATCAAGAAGTACAAAAAAGATAATTAGAAGTAAAGCAATAAGATTTCAAGCTCTGTAAATTAGAGATGTTTTACTTGATTAACAGAAGTTAATAAAGATCCTAAAATAAAAAGTAAAGCTAAATGTTTAGTAGTATATGAATTGAAAAACTTTGAATTTTTGTTAGGAATGATTATTTGGTATGATATATTATTTGCAACACTGTTAGTAAAAACTTACTAAAGGAAGATATGCAAATTAATGTTGTCATAAATCAACTTAAAAGTTTTACATTTTTTTTTTAGAAAATTATAGAGAAAATAGTTTTGTGTCAGCTATGATTTCAGATAAAGAAATTGCAAATAAAATGGAAATATGGCCAAAATTTAATGAAAAAACTATAATTCGCAAAATTAAATTTGGTGAGAATAATCATGAAAAAAGACATTTTGTCTCTTAAAGATTCTTTTAGAACTAATTACTTTTTTATATATATAGTAGACTAAATTACTTATTCAATCACCAATAGTTGTTCAAGCAGTTTTCAGTTCTATGAAAATATTTTTAAATTTTTTTATTAAATTTTGAAAAATTAAAATCATTAGATGATGAAAGTTTAAAAAATTGTTTTATTAGTCTTGAAAATGTCTTGAAATATGATATGTTTTCTGATATTAATGGATTATATTTGTTTTGAAAGTTAAAAGTTTTAAAAGAAGTTTTACATATTAAAAGAAATAAACTATTTGAAATACTCAATTATATTTTAAAAAAATTCAAAGGCATTTATTTTTTATAGAATATTATTAACAGGACCTGTAACTATTACTTCAGCTAAGAGAAGTTTTACAAAATTAAAGTTAATAAAATCTTATTTAAGAACAATAATGTCACAAGAGAATATTAAATGGATTGGTTATATTATATTTGTTAGCTAAATTATAACATAAAAATTTAATTAATAATTTTGCATCTCTAAAAGTAAGAATAATAAATTTAATTGATTAGTAATTTGCATCAGTGATGCTTTGCAGCGAGGATCATAATAGGTAGAAGCAATGATTTAAAGCTCACAAACAAGATAGATTATGACAATGGCTGATGAAAGTTTAGAGTATATTAAAGATGTGAGATTTGTGAAAGACAAAGGTAGTTAATGCTCTTCTGTAAATAAATAGATATATTGCCTAGTATTTTTTAAAAAATCTTATTCATAATTATTAAAATTCAAGATATTATTGAATATAGTTAAATTTTGAGTTATTTAATGTTTCTATGGGAGGATTTTGAGTTATTTAGTGTTCCTATGAGAGTTATTATTTTAATGTCAAAAAGCCTAATATAAAATTTTAATATAGAATTTCACGAACGGCCCTCAATTGATTAGAGCAGGTCCTTTTGGTAATAAAATAATAATGAAAAATAAAGTTAAAGAAGATAATTAGTACAATTTTAAAAATACAAAAAAAAAAATCAATATTTAAGTACAAATATAATATTTACTCTTTAACTGCAATAAAAAAATTTTACAAATTGTATTTAACAATGCAATAAAAATTGTATCTTTTTGTTACTCAATAGCAGTGGTAAATTTTTTTAATAATAATAAAAAGAATATAGAAAACTTATAAGGGATCAAAGTGGTAAATTTATTTTTAAAATAAATGAAAGTTTCATTCTAAGTTAAACAATAATTGCACACTTATGTATTTAAGAAATTTTCTTAGTAAGTATTGTGTGACAATATTGTACAATCACAATAACAGACATAAGCTAAATAAAAAATTTGATGTATAGTAAGATTTCTATATCTACTAATTAATTTTATTACTATAATAAGGTTACGACTCAATAGAGGTGTAGTTAAAAAATTATTGTTTTGACTTAAATATCCTTGGTGCAAGTAATATAGAGGTAAAATATGATCTACATTAATAATTAATTTCAAATCTATTTATAGACATTAGTAAAAATGATAGACAATTTCAAAAAACTAGTGCTTATATTTATGTAGCTTTGGGAATAAACAAGGTCTGCATTTTCTTTAATGTTTTTCTCTCAATGTAAATTCTATAAGTACTTTACAATGATTTTTTGGTAATTCTAAAGAATAAATTATTGTACCAAATAACTTTAGAAAATTATTCATTTTCCATCCTAAACCTTTAATGTAACAAAAACATATATATTTTGCAATATAAAGATAATTATTTCTATATGGACACAAGTTTCTTAAGACAAAATATATACAAATTAAAGAAAATAACACATACACCCCTAATCTTTGGAAAAATAGTCATGTAGATTTTTAATTTTTTTAATAAAGGACACTAAGACCTCTTTTTTACTACAATACCATTTGACTTTATTAACTTAAAAAATTTGACTTTAAAATTTTTTAATAAATAGAAATACAATATTAAGAAAAATGTAACAATATATATGTTTTAAATGATTTCAATATTTAAAAAATATTTTAGTAGTTTACAATCTTTTATTATATTAAACTAAATTTTATAATAAATAGAAACATAATAGTAAAATAAATATATAAAAATTTAAATTATTTTCAATATTATATAAAATAATTTTGAAATTATAAATACGTGAGATAGATTTTATTAATGGTAAAAATCTATTTAACCCAAAGATTTATTTAGAATTACACACACACACACACACACAAAATCTATTTAACCCAAAGATTTATTTAGAATTACACACACACACACACACACACACATATATATATATATAATTAGAAAAAAATAAAATAATTTACATTTTAAAATTTTTTTATACATTCAAAAATATTATATTTAAATTATATTTGTATTTATTAAAATATTTTAAAGTTAATTTTTAATTATTATCTACAAAAATATATTATAATAAAAAATAGTCTTGATATCCCTTATTAAAATCTTTAGGTTCTACGTAACCATTTCTCCAAAGGTATACATATCCTTTTTTAAAAAAATTATAATATAAAATTTATTCTTATTTATAATTAATTAAATTGAAACCAAAATTTTATAGAATATCACCACAGAGGTGTTATTGTCTATTGATTCAATTTTTGGATACTCTTTTTATCAACTAAGAAGAAACTTGTCAAATGATAAAGCATAATAATCCCTACTAATTTCGGATTGTTGCAGCTTATAAATATGCGCTTTTGTTGTGCAAAAAGACCAAAACTCAGCTTCATACGAAAACAGAACAGGGCGTGCAAAAACAAAGACCATGTAAGAAGCTAAATCGTAGAATTTAACGTTAGAAGAGAATAATAATTTTGTTTTTGTCTCGACTTTTAATTCATGGGAGAATAATTTATGGCATTGTTGGGATGACATAACGGAGGATATAATTGTCCCAAAAAATATTGGTGACTTAATACATGAGAAAAATAAAAAAACCGCACTTGTAACTATTTTTACAGGATGTCGTGTCGTGGCGGTAGGTGTCATTTTCCAACTCGTATGATTAGATTTAGATAACGGATATATATGATATCTTAAATTTTTTATTTAAAATAATTATCTTAAATAGGGTTCAGCTAGCGTGCAACTGTTACACGTTACCCCTTTTTTGTCTTCTTGTGCAGTCCCGGTTAGATCTAACGTGAGACAAGTTTCAACGGGAGAGTGCAATCGTTTGGTAATTAACACTACACTCCCTATTGTATATTGAACTTCTAAAAATTTAATTGTTTTAAAATTTTGACATATAAATCCGTTTTGCTTCAAAATTATAAATAATTTAATCAATTAAAAAAATGGGTGGGTTGTCTTAACTGACAAATAAATATCAATATCCAACCCTCTATTTTCTTTAATCTAATTAGTGAAATATGTGATAACTTGATATTAAAATTCAATTAATAAACTAACTTAAAAAATAAAACTAGCATTATATTACCAAAATAAATAATTATAAAAACTATTTTTTTTTTATTTTCTTTCATTATACTTTAATTGCCATTTTAAAATATGTGTAGATTGAACTAAAAATAAAAGTAACTGCAATATAATTTAATTTCAAAATTATTAGTTACTAAAAGATAAGAAAATTTAAATTTTATTCATAAATTTAAATTATTATGACATCAATCCCTTCTGACACATAGATTTGATTTATTGTTTTAATTTATTTAATTATATGGCCTCATAATTGCCATTTATATATTCAACTCAAAGTCATCGTATTTTTTTATAATTATAATATGAAAAATAATTGAGATAGTTGATAGATTACTGATATTTTTATTTGAAAGGAATTGCTGACTAATGGTGGATTAATTATTTAAATGGAGAAAAAATGACAAAATATCTTAATACAAATGAGAGGAAAAGAGAATGGAAAAATAAAATTATTATAAACTTATAAATAAAAGAAAAAGTAAGGGGTCTAAAAAATAAAAGACAAAATTGTGGTACCGTATACCAGTTGCACGGTAGCTGCACCCTCTTAAATAATATAATATTTATTAATTAATTATTAAAATAATATTATATAATTTAAAATAAAAAATTTTAGAATAAAAATTTAAATACGTGGCATTAGTCTTTAGGTAACAATTTAGTGAAAAACGTAATTGCCTACGCAAGCACAAGCAAATTGGATTAATTTATAATTTATGGTTTGCACGGTAGAACGAGAAGCCACTACTTTGCATATTATAGGACAGAAGTGTTAGATCAGTCACTTCAGTCTGCTGTGCTTGTGTAGTCCGGTCGGAGATAGAACCTGTGGATAAAACATGGTACAATTAAAACATCTTCGTCTTGTTTCATGTTTTGGTGTTAAGATTTTACATTTATTATTATTATTATTATTATTAAGACTGAAACTGAGACTGTTATATCAAGCTGAAACTGTATTCATACTGGAGGAGTTCATGCTCACATCGTGTCAGAATTGGTCTTAACCTGAAAGGTCATCTCTTTTCTTTCGATTCATTTGACTTTTGATATTAGATTATCAAATTTGATTCTGTATGCTAACATTTTTGCAATTAATTAATTACAGGGTTAGAATATGAGTACAAAGCAGTTAACTTGGTGAAAGGAGAGCAATTCAGTCCTGGTGAGTAACTTTGTCTTAGTATAAACCGTGACTAACCATCATTTTTATAACGATCTTATTACCCACATGTTAGATTTCAAAATTGGATGTGGGCTTAACTTCTTTTGTTGTTTTACGTTTTCTTTGGTAGATTTTTTGAAGATCAACCCTATTGGTTATGTGCCGGCTTTGGTTGATGGAGAATTTGTTTTATCTGATTCTTTTGCCATTTTAATGGTCCGTCACTCATTTGCAGCTTTTGATTTTAGATTATTTCTGTGTTTTTGATACTAATGGTTATTTACTTATATATGGGTGTCGGTTGTGAATTTTACAGTATCTTGAAGAGAAGTATCCTCAGCATCCGTTGTTGCCTTCTGATCTTAAGAGAAAAGCTATCAATTATCAGGTCAATTTCAAATTTGCTTTCCTTTTTCTTTTAGTTATCATCTCTCTGCTTACAGCTTCAGTTGCGTGTACTACTGAGTAGCGACATGACTAAATCCATGGAATTAAATGCCAAGTTTCATTGCAAATATGTCAACTTTGTTGGTTCGTCCTATTTATTAGCTCAATCATGCATCAGTAATGTGCTTCTCAATAATTAGAAAAGAAAAGGTAGAAGTTTTTCAAAGCATATGTAAACTCTATACAGCATCTGGCAAATGTAAATAGCATACATATTAGTGTCCATACAGATAACTTTCTGTAGCATGTTTTAGAAACCAGCTATAACCATAGAGTTAGCAATGCACAATGTAATAGAGATAACTCTGAGAATCTTTATTTTCCTGATCTGGGCATGCAAGATCCGTTACTGACATAAATAAACTATCCATTTTCTGCTGCCTGTAAGTTTTGGTTGTGGACCTACTACATCCATTTTCCCATGCAATTTGATCGAAAGTGTGTGTTAGATTTGGAGACCAACGTATTTCCTTTTGTACCCAATTTGCAGGCTGCAAATCTTGTTTCCTCAAGCATACAGCCTCTTCAGAATCTTGCTGTAGTGGTCTGTCTCTAAAAGCCTTTTCAATCATGAGTTTAAATGTCATTTATTTAATGGTTATAATTTTTTTTAAATTTATTCTTCTTGCCTCTTTTCCATTCACAGAAGTACATTGAGGAAAAAGGTGGTGCAGATGAGAGAGATGTATGGGCTAAAACTCACATTGGAAAAGGCTTTGCGGGTAAGCCTTACATATGTGTTACACTGTTAAAATTAAAAGATCCACGTTAAAATATCCATCCAGCAATTTTTAATTTTTTAAGTTGATGAATTTGAATCGTTATTCTTGGAATTCTTTGGGTTTTTACAAGCTTTTTATTGTCAGGCGTGGAAATTTACATATATCTGCTTGTGAATTTGTGTATACCTACAATTTAATTAACTTTAAAACTAATCATTCAAGAATGGAGCCTCATCAATGGACCGATAAGAATTCCTGATTGGAAACTTATTTTTAATACACACACACATAATATATACAATGATGAGCTAAAAATTAAAAAGAATACATATTCCATTAATGTGTATTTTGTATTGTAGTATATTGAAATTTATATTTTTGTCTTTTAGCTTGTCTTTAACTTTAATATGGTTAGAGATCCCTAATTGGAAGCTCATACACATACACACACACACACAAAAAAAAAAAAATATATATATATATATATATATATATTCCAATCTAGGATCTTGGACTTTGTTAAAGTCTGGGAAAACTATTAAATTGCATGTTTAATAGTGTAATTGAGCTATGATATCAAATGTCAAAAAGGATGGTGTTAAAACCATCTTTGACAGCCACCAAAGAAAAAAAAAATTATTTTTTATTAGCCAATTTTGGCTATAAAATGGTGGGCTTTCAAAGATAATGGCTAGTCATCATCTTTGACATCATCTTTGTTGACATTCTTCCACTTGGAGATTTGATTGTTCTCTATTTATTTTTTTATTAATTTGTTGCTTGAAAAATTGCTTGAAATGATTTTAAGAGGAAGATTATTTACGTATATGGCATTGTATATGGCATTGTTCACGTATACGAGGTACTTCATTCTCTACATTCATTTTGTAAGAAATAACCCTTGAGAAGCATTCAAAATCCAGAGAGCTGAACAATCTGATGCAAGTTAAGCATTGAATGAGTGTTAGGAAGCCGTAGTATTTTGGGTATATTTGGGACTTGAGTAAGAGAATTATTTCTAAGAATGTGGTTGTAATAATTTTTACATAGTGAATATTTTTCTCTGGTTGTCTTTTTACAATGGCCATAGTTTCTTTCTCCGAATTTAGAGTTTTCCATGAAAATCTTGTGTTGTGAGATTGATATTGTTCTCCACTTAATATTTTTTGTTAATTTGTTACTTGACAAATTTGCTTAGATTGATCTTGGGAGTAAGTTCAATTAAACTGCATGGTTTAATAAGATCCTAAATCAGAAAGCACAAATACATATATGTGTGTGTGTGTGTGTGCGCGTGCATTTTTACACACACACACTCACAACATTTTTCAATATTATCCCATGGAATATTATCGTTGAAGTTGATTTGGTTCTTCCCAGAGAGTCCTACCAAATAATATCCATCTTGCAGAGTTATGACAGTTTCTTTTTCCATCATTAGTTTTCTGCCTTGATCTGACTATAGCCTGCATGTTCAGCACTTGAGAAGCTGTTAAAAGACTATGCCGGGGAATATGCAACTGGTGATGAAGTTTTCCTGGTTAGTTTTTATTGCTTCATCTATGAACATAGTGAACCACTCTATAACACACAGTAATCTGTGCAAGCTCATACTATTCATATTATATATGTTATCAACCCTGCAGGCAGATTTGTTTCTAGCACCACAGCTTTATGCAGCGATCAACAGGTTCAACCTTGACATGGTAATGGTTTCCTTTTCAAATTCATTTATTGGTTACATCTTCAAGCAATTTATGTATCTTATTCAAGATTCAGAAAGAACATATATTTCTAATTTGCATTGGTACCATATTCTACTTCAACACCAATAAAAATAGACATCCAAATCCAATGCATTACTTTATATGCATGTGACAATGAGTTTTTCTTTCCTCTCTCTGCATGCAGACTCATTTCCCTCTTTTACTGAGGTTACATGAGGCATACAGCAAGCTACCAGCATTTCAAAATGCTGTACCAGAAAAACAGCTGGATGCCCCTTCATCATGAACTATAGTAGTTACAACAAAATGCTAAGGAGGTATGCAGTGACACATTGTAACCATAATTATTGATAAACTGCAGCTATTAGTATTGGAAAGTTCATATCAAAGTGTTGTTTTCTAATCCACTGTGGTTAAGTTACGTGATCAAATTACCATCAACACTGTGTTAAAATTATGTTAATGCTTTCTGGTCTTTCTGTGTTTCAGGTCAAGTTTTGTTGACACACAGTAAGCAGTATTAAGTGTGAACAGTGGGATCTTTTATTTGAGCTTTTGAAGAGTTCGCAAGTTGGATTGGTTTGTTCTGTTGTGAGTCTGTATCGTGTTACTCTATGATAGTAACCATTAAACAAATAAATAATCAGAATTTCTTGAGCTCATTTGGTTTTCTGTATCATCTAAAACATGAAATGAGTTTGAATTGATTCTTAAGCTAGTTCAGTTGTAGGCCTTTGATCTTTATGTTCAGCTGCCTCTTTACTCCTCCCCTTTCTCAAGTTGGCCTAAACACAAGCAAGCATGTGTATGTGCAAGCTCCCATTCTAATTGTATATATATATATATATATATATATATATTTGGTGGCAAAATACTTTTAGCGACTGGATATTATGGCTAACAAAGTTATTATTATTGGTTCAAATGAAAACATAAATGCTTTTGGACCATAAGAATAAATAGAGAAAGCTAATCATTTGTAACTTATCAAAAGGTTGAAGAAAAGAGAAATTACATAATGGTGGATGCATGGTCTGCAAAATTGAGTATGTAAATTATTGATTTCTTGCAACACTAGGGTCGACGTATATATGTATTAAATTCATCAGCACAAGTATCTTCTCCCTTGTCTTGTCTTTTAAATTTAATGCCGTTAAACAAAATTGTGAACTCTCTGTTTCTTAGATGAATACAAGGGGTTGTACGCTCAGATGTACGTGGCATTGGCATTGCGCATGGGTTAGTTATTAGAGCATTAATCAGTACTATACTATCAGTGCAAATTTTTGTTTGCATAAAATGAAGAAAGGGAAAATAAGTTAGAGAGAAGGAGAAAGATGGAGAGACAAACTAGGAATGAGAAAGTTCATTCTTGCGGACAGACTGGGCAACATTAGATTAATATAATGGAAACGTAAGATAATCCATATGGGACATCGCCGGTCTGTTGACTGAAGCCTAATTTCAATTAGATTACATGCAGATGCAGGCTAATTAAATATACATTGCTCAATGCTGGCCAGCTAACGAAATGGATTTTTAACAAATGTGGGTCTAAATAGTTAGGTGACAATAGAGTACTTCTGCGTCAATAATCGTTAATTTTCTAGTCCTGGGCGCCAGCACTTCGATCTGCTGTGTCTGTGTGGCCTGGTAGTCACAGACACAACCTGTTGACCATAAAACATAGTACGATGAAAATCTTCATCTTGTTTCATGAATTGTTGTTACAAATTTATGTTGTAATTATTCATACTGTCAGTAACAGGCAAGTGGCAAAGATAGTAAGTTGAAACTGTATTCACACTGGAGGAGTTTATGCGCTCAACTTGAAAGGTCAACTCGTGATCTCCTGACTGCTAATTCAACCCTTTTGAATTAGATTGTCAAAATGTGATTTCTGTGTAACTAATTACAGGGTTAGAATATGAGTACAAAGCAGTTAACTTGATGAAAAGAGGGCAATTCAGTCGTGGTGAGTAATTGTGTCTTAGTATGTACAAATGTGTACTCGACATTTTCACCCAGATGATAAATTTCAAAATTGGATGTGGGTTTGACTCTTTTTGATGTTTTATATTTGGTTTTGTAGAGTTTATGAATCTTAACCCTATTGGTTATGTGCCGGTGATGGTTGATGGAGATGCTGTATCTGATTCTTTTGCTATTTTAATGGTCAGTCATTCATTTGCTGTTTTTATTTTTGTTTTTTCCGTGATATTTGATACTAATGGTTATTTGCTTATACACAAGTTGGTTGTGAATTTTGCTGTATCTGTAAGAGAAGTTTCCTCAGCATCCATTGTTGCCTTCTGATCTTAAAAGAAAAGCTATCACTTATCAGGTCAATTTCAAATTTTCTATTCTTCAGTCTTTTCGTTATCATCTCTCTTTAGTTTATTTCACTTTGGATCAGTAAATGTAGATTGTCAGACTCCGCTTATAGCTTCAGTTGCATGCACTAGTGGTGACGTGTCCAAATCCATGGCTTTGTTGCAGACATGTTAATTTTGTTGGTTTGTCCCATTTATTAGCTCAATGGTGCATTGTTACAGTGCCTCTCAAGAATTCTGTCTTTCAAAGTACATATATGCTCTATACAGCATCTGGCAAATGTAAATAGTAAGCATACAGATTAGTGCCCACACAGATAACTTTCGATAGTATGTTTCAGGAACCAGCTATAGCCATGAGTTAGCATGCACATTGTAACAGAGATGACTCTAAGAATCCTATTTTCCTGTTCTGGGCGTGCAAAATCCTTAACTGATGTAAATAAACTATCCATTTATTTTCCACTGCCTTTATGTTCTGGTTGTGGACCTACTACATCCATTCTGCTATACAATTTACCAAAAGAGTGTCAGATTTGGAGACCAATAAATTTCCATTTTTACCCAATTTGCAGGCTGCAAATCTTGTTTCCTCGAGCATACAACCTCTTCAGAGTCTACCTGTACTGGTCTTTTTCTGAAATCCTTTTCGATCATGAGTTTTAATAACGTTTACAACATGGTTGGAATATTTATGGGAAATTTTATTCTATTTATTTCTTTCCATTTACAGAAGTACACTGGGGAAAAAGTTAGTGCAGATGAGAAAATTGTCTGTAAGAATGAGGCTTTGCAGGTCAGTATTACATAAACGTTACACTGGAAAAATTAGAAGATCCCTGTTAATATATCCAATGAGCAATTTTAATTTTTTAAGTTGATGAATTTGAATGGTTATTGTTGGCATTCTTTAGGTTTCTACAAGATTTTATAGGTCCATTGACGAGGCTCCATGTACTTGAATGATAAGATTTAACGTTAATTAAACCATGGGTATACACAAATTCACAAGCAGATACATGTACATTTCAAATACTGACAGACATATATATATATAACATTTTTAAATATTATCCTGTGGAATATTATCACTGAAGTTAATTTGGTTCTTCCCCGAGAATCCCACGAAATAATTTCCATCTTGCAGAGTTTTGATGGTTTATCTTTCCAATATTAGTTTCTGTCTTGATCCGATCATAGCTTGCATTTTCAGCACTTGATAAGCTGTTGAAAGACTATGCTGGGGAATATGCAACTGGTGATGAAGCTTTCCTGGTTAGTGTTTATTGCTTCATCTATGTACATAATAGCAAATGGTACACAGTAGTCTGTGCAAGCTCTTTCAAAAAGCAGGGAGTGGAAACCCTATTGGTGCAATTGAGGTTTAAGATTTAAGTTGTGAAGAATGGTTTTGGGGGTCATTCTTATTAATTTGGGTAGAGCTGACAAGATATAAGAGTATATACTACGCAATTGCAATATACAGCCTGGAGTTCATAAATCAAAATTAACCTTGGCTGTATGCTGGTCATCTATACATTGAATTGCTAATTACTGCATTGATCTATGCCTCTTTCATGTAGTGATTACTATTGAACATTGAGGTTACTCTCATCTTTCTATTGAAAGTATGAAGATAATCATCTGACAGAAGCAAGACAGAACGAAGATAATCATCTGGCAGAAGCAAGACAGAGCGCGTGAGGAGGTACTGTGAAAAAAAAAAAAAAAAAAAGAGAGAACAGTAGAAAGAACAGGAATTTGTCTTCTCCAGTTTATCCGTTATGGCCTGAAATACACTATAAAGTTATGAATTATGACCTGCTTCAGTTTATGAGGTTGCAATGTGCACATGGTTCTTCTTTTGAGCTGATATTATGCCGGAAAACTTCATTTCTGATTTATGGAGCAATAAGAATGTGTGAAGGGTGTTTATTTGATATGACTATTCCTATTATATATGTTATCAATCCTGCAGGCAGATTTGTTTCTGGTACCACAGCTTTATTCAGAAGTCAACAGGTTCAACCTTGACATAGTAATGCTTTCCTTTTCACATTCCTGTATTGGTTAAATTACATCTTCAAGCAATTTCTGTATGTCATTCAAGAATCAAGTTTCAGAAAGACCCTATATTTTTAATTTGCTTTTGTACCATGTTCTACTTCAAAGCCAAAAAAAAAAAAAAAAAAAAAAAAAAGACCTTCCAATCCAATGCATTACTTTGTATGCATGTGACAACGAGATTTTTGTTCCTCAATGTACATGCAGACACAATTCCCTCTTTCACTGAGGTTGCACGAGGCATACAGCAAGCTACCAGCATTCCAAAATGCTGAGCCAGAAAAATAGCCAGATGCCCTTCATCGCGAACTAGTAGTTTCAACAAACTACTGAGGATGCATTCAGTGTACCCACGATTACTAATATACTGTAGCTATTTGAACGTTCTGATTAAAATTCTTCAAGTAGTTTTGTAATGCACTGTGGTTAAGTTACTTGATCAAGATTTCCATTAGTGTTCTGTTGAATTAATTTTAATGCCTTTTAGTCTTTGTGTGTTTCAGATCAACCTTTGTTGCCCCGCTGGTAAGCTGCAGTAACCGTGAACACTTGGATCTTTTACTTGAACTTTCGAAGTGTTTGCAAGTAGGATTGGGTTGTTTCATTTAAAATCTGTATGGTATTAATGTATACGACAATGACCATTGAATCATTAAATAATCAGAATTTCTTGAGCTCATTTGGTTTATGGTATGTGCTTGGATTGAATTCTTAAAGAGAGTTCAGTTGTAGACTTTAGATCTTTATATTCTGCTGCCTCTCTTTACTCCTTGGCTTTCTGAAGTTGGCCTAAATTAAGGAAACCTAAGAAGAGAAAGAGTTAACAAATTAAAAACAGAATCAGTGCCGTGCCCTCGGTTTGCGAACTCCTATCAGAGTTGGTCAAAATGTACGTTTTCCCGAGAAACAAACAGGGTCTCCGCCCATTCTGGTTTGCATATTCAGCAATACAAGACATAGCCTTTCGTTAAAGAGCTGAGAGCCTGAGAGAAAACAACACTGGGCAAAACCCAAAACCCCACCACACCACCAACTTTTCACTTGACATGCTGACCCACTTCTCATTCTCACCTACTTCTGTCGGTCAACAAAAATGCTTATAGCTTCACTCTCGTTGGAACTCACTTGTATAGTGTTGCACTCATCAGTGGCTGCTAAACGTTATTAATAAATGAGATCTTTTCAGCATATGTTTGTTAAAAATGAGAGCTTTAATTCTGCTTCTTCTAGTTTACGTCATAATTGGATTATTATTGATAGGTTGATGTTGTTTAATGTGAAAACCGCATTCGGGTTTTGAGGCTTTTATGAGAGCTGGGGATCATGGGTTGAAGTTATCAGTTCTCAGCATTTCAAGCAATGAAGCAACTACTTTACATGATTCATCAAGCTAAGAAAACCACAGACGACGATAATAATCAACAATGAAAATTACAAGAAATATAACAGATCAAAAGTAATCGAATCATAACAAATCAAACCCAGAGGAGGCCTGTAAGTCCTCGCTAACAAAACAAATCTAATTATATCAGAATGTTTAGTTTATATTAGAAGATATTGGGTGTGGTAAAATGCTAAATAGACTTCCCAATTCCCAAATGTCATATCAGACATTAAGTACGTGAAAAAAACCAGACATGAATATCACAATGAAGCATGAACAAGAATAACGATTGTCCCACTTTTGCCACTATAGTTAGTTGATCACATGCCACTGTCAGGATATCTTCCTCCTCTTAACTTGATGAATATTTTTTATTTTCATATTACTGGCTGTTATAAGCTTGTAATCAGAGTAAGGCATTTCACTTAGCTTCCCAAATCTCTTTTCATAGAAGTGCCACAGTTCTGACCTAATAATGCAAAAGATCAAATGAGGGAACTACATAACTGGGTAAGTCAGAGGATCGTAAGGATAAATAAAAGAATGGCTGAGTTCCAATTGTTTTTACCAGTATGCCAAGAACTGAAAAGGTGCATACTTTCCATAGATCGATTCGGCAATCATTTGCACTGTGTTACTAGTGCAATTTCTAGCATGGACCTGCATCAATGAATTTATCAATAGTGTATCCAAAATTCTTCCAACAAATGAGGGTGCTCAAGGAAGGGTAAAAAAATAATTCACCTGTTTCAAATGCCTAATAGTTTCAGAGTCAGTTGGAATCACATGGTAAAATCCTATGCATACAAGCACATTGTTGCGTGTAAACGGTCCAAATCCATAAATCTGACTTAGCTGCTCTGCTAGCTTATCATAGGTTGTTAAGCTCGCTTCGTTGCACATATCTTCTAGTTCACTTAACTGAATTTTGGCATCAACAATATCCTGGGCAAGTTTTAAGATGCGACCTGCTCTGTAGCCAAGGTTGCAGCGTTTTGCCAGAAAACTCTCGTCAAGGCTTGCTAGTTCTCTTGGGCTAGGAAAGTTACCGACCCTATCACAGGCAGATGGAGGATCTGTTGTAGACAGCTCATTTAATCTATGCAAATCATCTTCAATGCCGTTTGGAGGGATGCTTTGTTGCACGTTCTCTTCCAGAACTCCAGCTTCAAATTCATATCATCTTCTGAGCTTGCTTTGATCTCTGAAATCCTGTTCGTCAACTTAGAGGCAACTTTCAAAACTTTCTGCTTTCGCTTTGACTCTTTTCCTGCCGGTGTTTTCGGAATAAAATCTTCGCGGATACCGGGTGAGCAATGTTGAAGTTCCCACTGAAGCTCACAAAGGGCTCTAGCCATGCTCAAAGTTCTCGGCCACCTATTAAAATTACATGGGTCACTAGCTCCTATGTATAAATCAAAACCTCAATAATTTGCAAATTCGGATTCAATTTATAAAGCCTCATAGTATCCAACAATTTTCGTTTCCTTCCTCTTAATACCCCAGAAACAAAGGTGGCACATTATATCAAACAGGTGATATGCAAAACGAAAACGCTAAAAAGAGAAGATAAGAAAGGGAAGGAGAAGAGAACAGACTGGCAATTGCAGAGCAGCATGCACTTGACCATGTCTTCGAACAGAGTAGGCGACCGAAACACTCTCCCACTAAAACCCTTCATATACTGAGGCTCTTCCCCTTCCTCCTGGGCCACTCGATGTACAATCCTTTTGAAGTCTCTCACATTCCTCTCGTCAGCCTCCGACAACCGCAGCATTCTCCTGACTTGCGCAAGCAACGCGTCTTGCTGCTCTCGAGAAAGTGACAGTGACAGTGACGGCGCGGACCCAGAACCAGAATTGTGGACTTCGATGTGGAGAGAGCGAGGGTCCTGCTGGGGTTGATAGATGGTGACGGCGACTGAGACTGAGGAAATACGGGTGGTGTCGCTATTGCCGTTGTCGAGAGAATTAGAAAGATGGAGAGGCCGAGAAAGGGATCGAGACAGAGGGTCCCAGCGATTCGGAGACATCATGAACAGGCCGTGGCTGCACACTGCCGTCTCCAGATCGAATGTTTCCGCAAGTGGAAGCTTCAGCTTCAGCTTCACCACACTCTCCTCCTCCATTCCCATTCTCGTTGCTTCTCCAATTCTCTCTATTGATATTTTACTTTCTTAATTCAATTGTCAGTTGGAAGCAGCTGAATAATAGAAATGTTCCAAAATTTATTACTTACATCTTTACTATAATATTTATTCCCAGTGGATCCTCCTTTTCTTCTCCCTAAGAACTGAAAGAACCAGCAAGTTCGCGTTATGCAAGAGTGAGGAATAAAACCAACAATCAACTTCCTACTTTTGATCTCCCACACGATGCAGCTGCTAGATCTTTACTGTTTAAATATCTTTCTCCGTTTTTACTAATCTTGTGATATATAAAGAAGGTCTAATTAATATACTAAAATTTTGCAATTCTTTAGTGTTTCTATTTTATTGAAAACTCTAATTGATTGCTTCAATCACATTCGACATCTTGTATTCAATAATCCATATTAATAATAAACCATAGACCTTGTTAAGTAACATAATTATGTAACATACATTAACCAAATAGTTGCTACTACTAACACATAAGTATAATCAACAAAAAGTATATGTGTTACTTGTAACAACCGTTGGCTTGATATATGTTACATAATTATGTAACTTAACAATCACCAAAAATAGTTTTGTTTCGACAAAAATATTATGAACTTAGTAAAAATTTCTAATGATTTTTTAAAAACTTTTTTCAAAATATAGTTTCATTGACCCAATTTTTGCTTATAGTGAGTAATACATCTTAAAAATTATGTGAAGTTATCATAACCCACAAGATAAAGTAAAAGCAATTATGTACTCATGCATTATTTTAGATAAATTAATGATCAACTGGATAGTAAAAACTTTGTATTTTAAGTATTATTTAAAAGGTTGACAGCCAAGTATTTATAAACCTTGGCAAGAGGTAGTTGATTTAGTAATCAATTATTCATGTCCACAACTAAGAGGCTTTTATATATTTCATGAAATAATAGATTATGTTAGAAAAGAAAGAGAACCTAATTACTTTGTTAGCCATTTAATTAAACCATTAGGCAGTTTTGGTGATCGTTTTGTTTAAATTACATGTAGCCCCTTGGAATCAATAATGAATACTGAGCTATACATATTTAGAAATTATTCAATTTTAAATTTTGATAAAGTGTATATAATAATAATAATAATAATAAGTAATTTTTTAATGAGAACATCTTCATTTTATTAGAGTGGGAATGATACTAACAAAAAAAAATTTCTATTATACACTAATAAATATAAAAACACATTCTCTAATATATTCAAATTTATATATTTTTATATTTTAGTGATCCACTCGTCGTAAAATGACTCAATATATATAAAAAAAAAATACATGTGCATACTTGGATAATGTAATAATTTTATGAAGGGTCTTCTTAAGTTACAACCACCGAAAGCAAAGTAAAAATATAACATTAACCCCACGTAAACCACTTGTAAATTACTCATTTTTACATTATTTTTGTTGGTTGTAAGTTAGAACAAATGTGACTTAGAGATTACATTTTATGAGTATTTATAATTGATGACACTGCAAGAACTCAAAAACACTCATCTCTTTCTAGTCTAGAGAGCAAAGCACCATCGGTTGTTGCAATCATAGAAGTTTTATTTGACCAAAAGAATTACGTGCACGCTCGTTCATCTTCTTGACTTGGTACAACTACATCATGACTTGTTCATTCTAGAGCATATATTATGTAACAAAAGTCGACGACCGTACTAATAATATATTTTTCAAGTAAATCTATACAATTCAATGAGAAGTACAAGCCAACTACATGCCATGTATACACACACACACACACATATATATTTTTTATAAGCTATTTTCATGCTATACATTCCTTGTCAAGAATATTTTGTTTCCATTGACAAGAAAAGGGTATTTCAAAATGTTAATTGTTCTCGTTATCTTTTTACATACGGTAAATATTTTTATGAAGTTTGAATTGAAATTGAGATATTGGTGTAATTCTTCTTGTCCGAATCATATGTTTGGTACCAACTAATTGTTTTAGAGGTATATAAATATATAATCGTGCGAAAGCACAACGATTTGAAACAAATGAATCTATTCATATTTTTAAATTTGATCTATTAAATTTAATGAGCATGTGGGTGCATATATTTAGTTGACACGAGCGTTAAGTTGTCACTTGTCACCTTTCCTTTTTACCCTTTTCATCAATACTTGCGTTATCATTACTCTACTTATGCATGCATATGTTTAGTCAATGTCGTGTGCCAATATATAACTGACTTCAGCAAAATAACGTAACTCAATCCACTACAGTACTATTGCTGGATTTTTGGTTTTTGTTTTTTTCATTTTAGATTTTTATTATAAGTTTTCTTAGAAGAGAGGACGAGTAGATTATTTTCGATGTAATTATGTACTTTAAAAGATAAGAATGTCCCGACTGACGAACTTTCACATACAACTTATATATTAATTGATTGTGTCGATCAACGTGTTCCCTTTTTTTTTTTTTTTGTCACAGTTTGTAATATTAGTCATGATCTGTTATAAGCAAAAGAAATGATAATTTATGAAGCACATGGAAAGGGAAACGGCTGAATGATGCATAATAATATACTAGTAGCTGGGTGTGGAAAATCTGCTTAACCTGCTTTTGATTTATGATTTGTTTCTTTTTTAAAAATACAAACTTGTTCAGGATGAAATTTAGACGTTTGAATTTTTCTTCCCCATGAAACTTTTGAAATGGACTGAAAATGATCACCAAAAACATTATCTTCAAGTTGATTATAGACTAAACTTTATTAGCCAAACCATACCAACCAACAGATATTTATTAATTGGAGGCCATTGTGGATGGTTTCGTAATTAATGCAGTGGGTTCCATTATGAAAACTCCAGTTAGCATTTTTGAAGATGAAAAAGAAAATGAATAAATAGAGGTTGACGTTTGACTTACAATGAGCCCACATGCAATGTTTAATTGTATTTTGTGAGACATGTACGGAGCGATCATATAGGTTGGAAATTTATCAAGTTTGATCCATTTGAATGATATCAACTTGAGTTTTTTGAGCTTTTGAGTGTTTTTTGGTTTGTCGAGAAATGGGTGTAAGAGGAAAAGTGTTTCAGCTTTCTGTTTACTTGCAGTTTTTTATCGTAGCAGCTGTGACTAACGATAATGACTGTAAGTTAATTCGCTTCAACTAGCAATGGCATCTCCGTTTTTCTTGTTGATATGTACTTGAAATACTTGTTGAACTGGATGATGCTGTCTCCTGTGTGTTTGTGTTTGTGTTTGTCTCTACGTGTGAGCAAGTGCTTATTTTTCAATCTATGGATTGGTATCAGAATTAATTTGAGTCTTTTGGCATCAATAAACACTTAAAAACATCTCGCTTCTGATGCAGTTGCTATTTTAAAAGCACTCAAAGATATATGGGAGAATGAACCGCCAAACTGGAAGAACAGCGATCCTTGTGAGGACAAATGGGAAGGAATTGGCTGCACAAATTCGCGTGTGACCTCCATGTAAATATTTGCAAATTGTTTTTTGACATATTGTTGTTCATGGAAGGTTTCTTTTTCTGCATTATCATGCCATCCATTCTCTGTTTCAGAACATTATCCAGCATGGGATTGAAAGGTCAGCTATCCGGAGACATCACCGGTTTATCGGAGTTGCATACCCTGTAGGTCTTCTATATATCCTCACTTGAATGTCTATCATATATGGGGGAAATTTATACCTTCATATGTTGAAACTAGTTTAAAGTCAGCACTTTTCAAGTATTTGACAGTAAACTCTTCTTATAGGGATTTATCCTACAACAAGGATTTGAGAGGACCACTTCCAACAACAATTGGGAATCTGAAGAAGCTATCAAACTTGTAAGAAGGTTTTTTCTTTTCAAAGGTTTTGCCTTTTCGCAAACTTCTGTGGTTAGAGCCTTGACAAAAACTATATTTTCGCATGCCAGAATCCTGGTGGGTTGCAGTTTCTCTGGACCAATTCCCGAATCAATTGGATCTCTACAGGAGTTGGTCTTTCTGTAAGGATTTTTGACTCTGTAATGTTTAACTTAGGCTGTTGCGATTGTCACTCTTATGAAAACACATTGGATGAGGGGTTTATTTCAAGGCCTTTTTGCTGGTTTTATACATTTACTTTCTTTTACATCTTTTGTCCGTGTAGTTCTATGTTTATGTCAACGGACCAATGAATTTGAAAACTTTGATTTCTACTGCATGCAGATCCTTGAATTCTAATGGTTTCAGTGGAAAAATTCCACCATCCATTGGTAATCTGTCTAATCTTTACTGGCTGGATCTTGCTGACAACCAACTTGAGGGGGAGATCCCAGTCTCCGATGGAAATTCACATGGTCTTGATATGCTAGTTCATACAAAGCACTTGTATGCCAAATCTGTTTGATCTTTTTAGCTCTCTTAACTTATAGCCTTGCATGTATTCATTCATGTGAGTTTCTTTTCATCATCTACAGTCATTTTGGAAAGAATAAACTCTCAGGTTCAATACCAGAGAAACTTTTCCGACCAGACATGGTTCTGATTCATGTGTAAGTTTTGCAACGATCTAATTCTTGTAGCTTATGTCACTATCAGATAATGATCATCTGAAACATTGTAAATTTAAGCATCACTTTCATTCTATTCCTCTCATTTTTTCACTCCTTGGGCCAGGCTATTTGACAGCAACAACCTCGCTGGCCAGCTTCCTACCACCCTTGGACTAGTGAAAAGTTTGGAAGTTGTGTGAGTATCTTCATCTCATATTCAAGTGGAATACTATGGTGTACTGCTGATAGTGACTCTCTTTGAAATCTTTTCTGATGAAGTTCTAATCTTGATTACAGACGTTTTGATAGGAATTCACTAAGTGGACCCGTTCCTTCAAACCTCAACAATCTTACGGGTGTTCATGAGCTGTACGCTGGCAACATCGTTACGGAAATAAGCTTTATATTTTATTTTTGGCCAGTTAGTTCCAATTCTTTACCACAAATTATTTTGAAATGAACTGTTGGGTAATAATATTTTTTCAGGTTCTTGTCCAACAATAAACTGACTGGTGCAATGCCTAACCTTACTGGCTTGAATGTTCTCAGTTACTTGTAAGTAGAAAAGGTTTTACTACATTTACTTATATCTTCACATCAATAACCTTGGGGTAAATAAAGCATCTCAAATTCTGATTTATTTTCATTCTATAACAATTGATTTGCAGGGACCTGAGTAATAACAGTTTCGATGCATCAGATATTCCTTCATGGTTTTCAAGAATTCAATCCTTAACAACATTGTATGTATCTCTGTCCTCTCTTTTCTTAATTACTCTTTACATGTGAAACATGTACACATATGATATTTGACTCGATTATGTGTTACCTTATGTATTTTGGGTCCAGAACTGCAGTTCTTTACACAACTCCACTTTAAGAAGGTCCATATGTTCTGTATTACATCTTTTCTTGCAATTAATATTGAGATTGCAGCTTTTCCATGTTGATGCATGTTCAAATTCCAATTTACCCTATTATGGCTTCTCACTTAATATGTGTCTTTTGCGTGTTTCTCTTTATTATCTATGTCGTAAGACCTTTCACGTGTGTGTATGTATGCATTTCTCAGTCTTTCTGTGATTCAAGACAGGCAATTTTCATGTAAACTAGAAGAATGATTGACTACTTTTCGTGCCAGAATGATGGAGAATACTAATCTTGAAGGTCAAATTCCTGCTGATCTGTTCAGCATTCCCCATCTGCAGACCGTGTAAGTATTAGCTTATATATCAAGTAGCATTCTATCCAACATAAATGCCATTGAAAATTACAAATAAATCACATAAATTGAAACCTTTAGTTTCAAACACAAAACAGATCAGTAACAAACTCCATATAAATGCAATCACTTTTGTGCCCTGATTTAATTATCACATTTTGATAGGAACATGAAAACCAACGAGCTTAATGGCACCTTGGACCTTGGCACCAGCCACAGTGAAAAGTTGCTAGTTAATTTGCAGAGTAATCGCATCTCTGCCTATGCAGAAAGAGGAGGAACACCCAGCAGTAACTTAATGTAAAGCTCACCCTTCCTGTATTCTAGGAATTCTTTTCAATAGCTTTCTGGAAAACCCCATAAATAATAATTTCGTGACAGTTAAAGTGCCATATGTACCATACAGTGTACTAGAAACAATGTGTTTCAACTCATTGAGGTTATTTTCTTCCAAATTTTGCAGACTTGTTGATAACCCAATTTGTCAGGAGTCGGAAGCTACAAAAGCTTACTGCAGATTTTCCCAACCGATTTCCCTTATTTAACGAAACCAAAGAACTGCCAACCTGCTCCCTGCAACACAAATCAGAATTCTAGCCCTACCTGTCAATGTGCCTATCCGTATACAGGAACTCTAGTTTTCAGAGCTCCTTCATTTTCAGACTTGGGAAACACAACATACTATGAAACTCTGGAGCAAAATATGACAACATCTTTTCAGTCTTTTTATAAACTTCCCATAGATTCCATTTCTCTCAGTAATCCACGCAAGAATAATTTTGAATACCTTGAATTGAGTATACAAGTTTTTCCTTCTGGCAAAGATCGTTTTAATCGATCAGGAGTGTTTCTGATTGGGTTTGTTCTTAGCAACCAGACTTACAAGCCTCCATCTCTTTTTGGACCTTACTCCTTTATTGGTGATCAGTATCAGTACTTTGCAGGTAATTTTGATAGTCATAGAAAAAATGTATTAGTGCAATGTTGCTTCATTGATATTAATGTTTCTGTTTGTGCATTTTTTTCAGGAGAATCTGGAGGATCAAGCAAGTCGACAAGCATCGGGTTATCATTGGAGCAGCAGCTGCTGGTTGTGTCATATTGTTACTATTACTCCTTGCAGGAGTTTATGCTTATCATCAAAAGAGAAGAGCAGAGAAAGCCAATGAACAGAATCCTTTTGGTATGTTAAGGACTTTATGTGCGCTTAGCATTTTCCAGTTGGTAATCTATTAAATTTGTTTGTGTTATACAAATGCAGCACATTGGGACATGAATAAGAGCAGTGGTAGCATTCCTCAACTGAAAGGAGCAAGATGCTTCTCCTTT
This sequence comes from Murraya koenigii, assembly GCA_025617385.1. Classification (NCBI taxonomy): domain Eukaryota; kingdom Viridiplantae; phylum Streptophyta; class Magnoliopsida; order Sapindales; family Rutaceae; genus Murraya; species Murraya koenigii. The sequence continues at coordinate 4,666,657 of CM046812.1, forward strand.
GAAGAGGTTAAAAAATACAGTAACAATTTTTCAGATGCTAACATTGTTGGATCCGGGGGCTATGGAAAGGTTTGGTTCATCTATCTGTTTCTGACCTTATTTCAGTGTTTTATGAGGCACAAATCTCTCCCGTTGATATTTAATTTATAATGCGGTTACTTTTACTGTATTCTCAAAAGAGTTATGTAATTATGGACATTTTTCTAATTCTATCCCAATACGATTCGAGTTGGACACTCTACAAGCACACAAAACCAAAGCCACCTTCTGCCTCAAGGTGATGCTTTCATCTGGGACAGAGTATGCCCTAAGATGGAAGGAAAGATTAGAATAAAGACAAACATAATTATCAAATAACTAACATATCATCCCTTGCCATGTATGTATGTTTGTCTATATATATAGATGAATTTAGGCCAATCAATTGAAACCATAATACATTTAGTAGTAGCGGTTAGTTATTTGTGTACCTACCTAGTCACATTCAAAACAGCTTGCTCATTGAAAAATGATAAATTTATAAGTAAATTATCCTATTAACTTATACTCTGAGAACTTAGAAAGTTAAAACAACCATCGATGAATACCCAAATTTTTTATTTCGTCAAAATCTTTGAAGGTTTATAAGGGTATTCTTCCCAATGGACAACTGATTGCCATCAAGCGAGCCCAACAAGGATCTATGCAAGGTGGGCAAGAATTCAAAATGGAGATTGAACTTCTATCAAGAGTCCATCATAAAAATCTTGTCAGCCTTTTGGGATTTTGCTTCGAGCAAGGTGAACAAATGCTGATATATGAGTTTGTTCCAAATGGTTCTTTGGGGACAGTTTATCAGGTATCTTCTTCATCATGATTTCTGGAACCTTTTGATTCTTCAATTGCATGTTTTATATAAAGGATGGTAATTGTCAACATACTGTAAATGCAGGGAAGAATGGAATCAGATTGGATTGGATAAGGAGACTTAAAATAGCCCTTGGTGCAGCAAGAGGTCTATCCTATCTGCATGAGCTTGCCAACCCTCCTATTATACATAGAGATATTAAATCATCTAACATACTTCTGGATGAACGCTTAAATGCCAAAGTTGCCGATTTTGGTCTCTCGAAATCTATGAGTGATAGTGAAAAGGACCATATCACTACTCAAGTTAAAGGGACAATGGTGAGTATCTCCACATAGACACTCGATCTACCATGTTTAGATTATAAAATTATGTGAATTCATGTAAATATTTAAGTTAGCAGAGGATTCTAAACCAATGTTATATGCCCTGAGAGTGGAATTTTTTGGGTGCAGGGCTACTTGGATCCAGAATATTACATGACACAACAATTGACTGAAAAGAGTGATGTTTACAGCTTTGGTGTGCTGATGCTGGAACTACTTACTGGAAGAAGACCCATAGAGCGTGGAAAATACATTGTGAGAGAGGTAAGGATGGCAATGGACAAGAAGAAAGAGCTATACAATCTTTATGAATTAATTGACCCAACCATTGGTTTGAGTACAACACTGAAAGGTTTCGATAAGTACATGGATCTTGCACTGAAATGTGTGCAAGAATCAGGAGATGACAGGCCTACAATGAGTGAAGTGGTGAAGGGGATTGAGAACATTTTGCAGCAAGCTGGTCTGAATCCAAATGCAGAATCGGCATCCTCTTCAGCAAGTTATGAGGATGCAAGCAAGGGAAATTTCCACCATCCGTATGGCAATGAAGAAGGCTTTGATTATGGTTACAGCGGTGGCTTTCCAACTTCAAAAATAGAACCTCAGTGAGTATTCACTTATTGTTTTGAATGTTGCACTGGGCAAGATCAATGTGCTTTTGTATTTACTAGCATCACGTTTAGGTAGTAAACGCAATTTATTTTCAGCGTTTGTTGTTGATTGTGCCATTCAGTTCTTTGCTTGTGAGAAAATGATAGAGAAACTGTGTATGAGAAGCGCATGTATACTTCTCTTCCAAAAATTTTGTGTGAGATTATTTGGTTTGAAACTAATTCTACTTCATGTTGTTGTATATCTCTCTTTTTCTATTCTTTGATTCTAATATGATCTCAGTACAAAAATCATGAAAGATATGTATGAAAGGATCTTGCCTTTGATCATCAATCATAGATAATTATCATACAGAGATTTTGCAAAATGGAATATAAATGTATACCTCAGGTCATTGGCTTCTCCAACAGAGCAGAAAAGTACCATTCATCTTTCTTGATTCCACGATCAAGCTTCATACCAGCATTCCATCTCAGCTTCTTGAATCCAATTCTATCCAACATTGGAACATAAGTTTGGTTAAGCTGTGATCCAAAGCAGAAGAAACGGTCTAGCCAAAAGATCCCTCCAGGCCTCAGCACCCTGTATATGTCCAGTTGCTGAGAACATGCGTTGAATGAACTATATCCAGTGTGTTTTCAAAGAATGGAAGCCTCTGGGAAACACTGATATGCATCAGAATCAAGCCTCTCGAAGCAATGAAGCTGTTGAAAGGACCATCTATAGATTCAATGAGCTTGTGATGATAGTCACATTCCTCTCCCTCAATTCTAGCAGCAAACGTACCAGTTCCCCCTCCTATGTCAAATCCAATTCGGATTGTCCCCAGAGGCTTCATACTCAGAACTTGATCAATACCATTATCAAGCTTCCCATTGTCAATGAGCCATCCACTTTTCTCTCTGCCCTGCAAATCAAAGCAGTCTTTGCAGCCAAAGTATCCTGGTGCTTTCTTCCTATCAATAAGACACTGGTAGCTTTTGCATGAATACGGATCCCAAATGATACTAGTCTCACCAGGTTTTGCCCAAAGACTCTCCGGAACAGGCGTTGGCTCGACATAATTGACCGGAGACTTGGGCTTGCATCTCCGGCGAGGCAGAGGCTCACACCCTTCAAGCATAAGCCTTTGTGCAAAAACTTCATCAACAGAACACTCCCCACCAATGTCATAAGTCATGTACTTCACCAACTCATCATGAAACTTCAAGCATCCAGCCCCAACCGGGGCAATCATCTCATCGGATCCAATCCTTGGAGAGTACCCAAGTGGCAGCTTATGAGGACCTACAGCAAGCTTCACCTCATCAGGGAAACCAACGGTTAAATCATCACTCAACTTACTCATCACTGCAGACAAATTAGTGCTGCTCACTTTCTCGTTTGAGTGTACAAACCTCTAGTAAGCTCAATAAGAAGGGCTTGTACAAGCAAGTTGGTGGAGTTAAGCTGCTGCTGCAACTCCGCAATGATGCCATGACTTGCAGCAAGCTCGATTTTCGTAGAGCTGAGCTCACTCAAGAGAGTTGTAGAGTTAAGCTGGTTGGAGTAACTATTAAGCTTCAAGCTGAAAGAAGGGCCAGTGAAAATGTAAATTGTGAGAAGATTTGTTTGTCAAGATTTGTCAGTATAACAAGCAGAAGCATTTTGAGCTTGAGCCTGTTATGTGCATTCTTTTTAACAGAGTCTTGATCAGCTCCATTACCCATCTTGATGTCTTTGATAATTTTGTGGGCTGCGAAGAGAGTGATGAAAAGAAGTGAATTAACCAACATTATAAATGTGGCGATGATCTAGAGATTCATGCACTCAAGTGAGATATTGGCCATTGTTACTCGGCGGTTTGGACGTTCCAGAAAATTTATGAAAGCTTGATTTGTTTATTTATTACATAACATGCACCATTAATTGTCAACTTTTGCACTCTCTTCGGATCTTGACTCATCCTCTCTTCTTTAATTAATGTAGTTCGTAAATAAAATTAGATGAGATTTTCGTCTAATGTTTCTATTTTAGTCTTGCATTTGATATTTATTGATCTTTATATTACGCAAACATTAAAGGATTTGAGTCTTTTATATGTGTAAAGAAAGTAGATCTAATCTATTTTAGGCTCAAATATTTAAACATTATCATAACATAATATTAATTTAATTAATTAGGGATGTTTTATATTAATATTTGTAAATTTATAATGTAAATACTGGTGTTAAAACTTAGACTAAAAAAAAAAAAACGCCAAGTTCAACAAATATTCATCTTTTCTTATTTTCCCTTAATTTATCATGTGCCATATGTATCTTGGATCCTCCAAAAAGTATCTGGTTAATAAAAAGTTATTCACCCCAACAGCCATTAGGTCATTAGGCTTTAGTTGACTGTCGATTGCTGGTATAGAATATATTTATTTGTTTCATTAAGAATGTTAGCTATAATTAGTTGCAATCCCAAGTGATAATCTCTCCTTCAAGTTGAGGGGTTTTTCTGTTTGTTTATTGCAATATGTGTTAGCAAATTGGAACATGGGAGATATCAAAATGTCATGATCCGTTTGAAAAGTATTGTAATTTTTAAGTTATAATTGTTATGAAAAAAATTATAATTATAAAATAAAAGTTAATATTATATAATAAAAATATTTTTATAGTAATTTTGATAATTTTAATAAAATTATTAAATATATAATTAATTTTTCATAATACAAATGAAAAATCGTACCAAAATTACTTTTAAACTATAACAATTAATATTTATTAAATATTTTAATACTGTAGGTTTTAAAACACAACTGTCTAACTTTAATTCTATATAAATCCTTAATCGATTATATATGTATAAGTGATTGTGAGCAGATATTTTTATAATTAAGTAAGCAGGCCATAATTTTGATTACATTTCAAGCAAACCAGAAAAATAGGTGGCTAAACTCCATATATATGTCATCAAGCTCTCTATGTTGTCCCATGTGTGATGTTTATTATACACTTTCACACACCCATAAATATTCCACTTTCGGATCAACACTAGCGATCCCCTTTTTTCCCTTCTTGTTTGGAAAAACTGTGTATAGATTTTATATGCGCCGATTTACAGTCCAATTTAGTCTCATCTCGAAACCTGAAGCTTATTATTAATAAAGACAAAGAATTCATTTCTCTCCTCAAAAGATAAAATCAGCCCATATTAGTTTGATGGCTGAAATGGAACTAGAAAGATAGCATTTCCATGAATGCAAATGCAATGTCAATTATTAATTAAAGGAACCACATTTAATTAATTTATTAAGCTCCAAAGGGATCCTTAATTACTTGTACCTCAACCTTTCATAAAAGCAAGATGTCACGGATGGGTGTTTTACGTGAAGAAACCTGCGCAAGCACTTAGACAACCTTGTCTGGATGTTGCTAAGTAAGCCTTTACGCTTCTCGATAGCTAAGCCAAGAGGTTCCCGAAATGCTAAAGAGAAGGAGGAGCTAGCGAAGCAATGTAGCCAAATGCGGAAATTGTATTGATAGACAAAAGCTTTACAAGAGAGCTTACAAGTGTTTGATGCTTTGCTTGGATGATTACAATGCTTAGAGCTCACCTCTATTTATAGCAAAGCTTAGCTAGTTCTAGAGAATTCTATGTACATGTGTCTAAACCTAGACCAGTACATGTGTCGCAAATCTAGGCAATGTACAAAAGTGCTAGAGTTTGCTAGAATGTTCTAGAATCCAGTCAAGCTAGTACATCTTGGCTCATTCTCTCGGGCCATTTTGAGCTGGAATCACGCGTCCGTAACATCCTCCCCACTTAAGCTCGCAGCGGCCCTCGCCGCTTCTCGTGCTTGTACTTTGGATGTGTTCCGCGAACCGCCACAATTCATCTTCTCGCTCCCAAGTGGCTTTGGCCTCTGGGAGGTTCTTCCACTTCACCAAGTACTCGTAGTACGGCCAGACGCCCTCCTTCGAATGATGCGATTAGCAAGGATGTAGTCCACATCTTTGTCGAACGTGGTGACAACTACCGTCGGAGCACGCCTGATTCTCCGCGACTTGGTTCTTCCACGCCTTCGTGATATGGCTTCGAGAAGACTTACGTGAAAGACCGAATGAATCTCGAGCCTCGTGGAAGCTCTAGTTGATACGAGACGCTGCTTACACGCCTGATGATGCGGAAGGGTCCTTCGTAGCGCCTCACTAACCCCTCGTGGACTTTGCGAAGTGTCTTAAACTGTCAGGGTGGAGCTTGATCATAACTCGATCACCTTCCTCGTACTCGACGTGCCGCCTCCTCGCATCGCCCCACTTCTTCATTTTCCTCGAGGCTTTGTCGAGGTATGCTCGCGTGATGTCATCTTCTTCATGCCATTCATGGGCGAGCTTAGTGCGCGTGGGCTTTTCCTCCATATGTCGAGGCTATGACGTTGGGGGTCATGGGCTCGGAATCCCATGATGATCTCGAAAGGACTCTTGCTCGGTAGCTCTCGCCTCCGCTGGAGATTATAAGAAAATCGGGCAACATCTAGCAACTTCGCCTAATCTCGCCGATGAGCGCCACATAATGCCTCAAGTACATCTCGAGGAGGCCATCGATGCGCTCGGCTTGCCCATCCGTCTCATGGATGAAAACTTGTTGAGAACTCGAGGTCGGTCCCCAACATCTCAAGAGCTCCGTCCAAAATTTTCCCGTGAAGCTGGGTCTCGATCGCCACGATGCTTCTAGAACACCCCAATGCTTCACTATGTGCTTGATGAAGAGACGGGCCGCTTCGCCTCACCTTGCAATCAGCAAGTGCAGCAATGAAAGTAGCATACTTGTCAGTAGCGGTCCACAACGACCATAATGTCGCCAGCAACCTTCTGATTTTGGTAAGGCCGCTATGAAATCCATGGAGACGCCTCCCACTGCCTGATGCTAGTGGCAGGGTCAGAATAATCCTCGCCAAGCAATTGATGATCAATCTTGTCTTGTTGGCACACAAGACAAGTCCGCACATATGCCTCGATGTCGCCCCGCATACTTGGCCAAAAATACGAGGCTTGACTAGTGCGCGGTGCGCTCAATTCCTCGGGTGACCAGCCCACTTGGAGTCGTGGCACTCTTGATGACTTCTTCATGAGATTCCCCACCTTGGCACAAATAGCCGATATCCCTCAGTGAGGAGGATGCCTCTTCTTGCCAAAACCGCCTTGTCTTTCCTCAAGCACCTTCTCCAAGCAAGTCCTTCGCCAACGGGTCTTGCTGGAGGCCTTCCTCGACGCGTGAGACAAGGTCTCGAGTTTGGTTGGCTCGCGCTAGTGTGGCTAATTCCGCCTAGCGGCTTAGTGCGTCCGCGAACGACGCTGGCCTCGCCTCGGCTTGTACTCGAGCCCAGTAGTCAAATTCGCAAGAAAATCCTCGCCACCGTGCTTGCTCGGGGCTCAACTTCTTCGTGTTTGACATAGCTTGTCGCCACGCTGTCTCGCCATGATGGCGAAGCGTGAGCCAAGCAAGTAGTGTCGCCACACCTGTAGGCAATGGATGATGGCCGCCATCTCCTTTCTCGAACTCGTAGCATGGCTCCGTGTCATTAAGCTTTCGCCTCGAACGCAATGGGTGGCTATCTTGCATAAGGACTCCGCCAATGGCGAAGTTCTGAGGCATCCGCTTGCACTTCAAGGTCTTTGTGTGGTCCTAAGAACTAGGATCGGTCCTCCGAAATTGCTTGCTTCAAGCCTTCGAATGCGAAGTTGGCAATCTTCTGACCAATGCCATGTCCGATTTTCTCGAGCATATCCGCTAGGGTGCCGCTGGTCGAGTAGCTTTGAACGAAGCTGCGATAGTAGTTCACCAAGCCAAGGAATGATCAAGCTCTGCACCTTCGTGGAGGCTTCCAATCGAGGATGGCCTTGATCTTCGAGTTCTCCATCATTATCTTGCCTACTGAAATCTTGTGCCCAAGGAACTCCACCTCTTCTCGAGCAAACGAACATTTCTCCAATTCGAGGTAGAGTTCGCTCTCCAAGTACTGGAAGACTTGTTGCAAATGTTTGGTATGCTCCTCGAGCGGTGTCAGTACACTACTATGTCATCCAAGTACACCACCACGAAGCTGGTCGAGGAATGGTTGCAAGACCTTGTTCATGAGTGTACAAAATGTAGCTGGCATCTGTTAGACCAAAAGGCATAACTAAGAACTCAAATGATCCAGTACCTCAGCGACGACGCTGCCTTTTGTTCATCTCCTTCTAGAATGCGCACTTGGTAGTACCCTGAGCGCAAGTCAAGTTTGGCGAAGCACTGCAGACCGCCAAGTCGGTCGAATAGATCCGCTATCAAGGGTATTGGGTACTTGTTCTCGATGGTGATATTGTTGAGCGCCCGATAGTCGATGCACATCCGCAACGATCCATCCTTCTTCTTCTCGAAAAGGACCGGCAACCGAACGGGCTTTGACGGCGCACATAGCCACAGGCCCAAGAACTGCACGAGCTGCCTTCGCGAACTCTTCGAGCTCTGGTGGCGCCACGCGGTAGGGCGCCAAAGTCTGAGGCTTTGCACCTCGCTCCAACTCGACTTGACGATCCACCTCTGCTCAGTGGAAGCTTCTTGAAGTCATGGAGGCATCACGTCCTCGAACTCCTCGAGGACTGGATTGTATGGATGGAGGGACTTGGCCGGAGCACTCACTGAATCTTCTCCTCGTAAGCTCCTTGGATGGAGACCAAGAAGCTCGGGTCCTTCTCGAAACCCTTCTCGAATCGCATGGCGAGAGTGTCTCTCCTCGAACTTTCCTCGCTCCGTAGAACCATGCATGCCTTGCTCCCGCCGAGGATGCTTAGGGAGTTCGTGGTCGAAGAGGGAAGGCATGGACTTGGTCGAAGAACCCATGCCAAGGACCATCTTGAAGTCATCCATGGGCACGATTGAAAGTTGAGCTTCCGCCCACGTGCCAAGTGCAACATTCACTCCATGCGCAGTGCCCAGCAACGGGCTCATGCGTGAGTTCACCGCCTCATCAGTACCTCCTTGTCTCGTGGTTCTAAGGCCCAGGCGCTGGCCTCATCCCTGACACGAAGTTGTGCGTGGCTCCCGTGATCCAAAGAACGCACGAACGCTGTGGCCGCTTATCGTCACGCCTACATACATCAACCCTTTCGAAGTGCCGATCGAGGGTCGCCAAGCGCGCCTAAGTCTTGGATCGAACCCATGCTGGGTCGAGGTTCATCCGATGACGGTGTGGAGTGCCCTCGAGTCGGGCAACGAGGGCATCGAGCGACTTCTTCTCCTGGACAATCACAGCATCCAACGAGGCCCGCTGCATACGAAGCACGGGTCATGGGCTTAGGAGCTTCCTTCTGCCTCCGACTTTGCTTGCCCGCTCTGCCGCTGAGGCTTTTTCTCGCCTCAATCCTTGCGATTCTCGCCCTTGTCCTCGCGATTCTCTCCCCACTTTGCCTTGGCCAGCCTTCTCTCCTGATCGAGCGGAGTACTGCGGCAATGACCCGCAGCTGGCAATAGCGTCGCTAGTGTTCTGACGCCACGCCGGCCGAGTCTCGCGGCCGGCCCAATCCTCGAGGCCATCTTGAAGTGAAGAGCTGAATCCTTGCTCTGACATGTCGCTGATCCTCGAGCACGAGGGTAGTGAACCTCGCTGATGTAGTCGCGCACGCCACCCGCTTGCTTGAGGCGACGTAGGCGTGTTCTCGCCTCTTCTAGCATCGCTCGGGGTAAATTGCTTCTGAGTTCTCGTCAAGTCCACCCACGTGTTGATGGCGCAGATGCCTTTGCCCATTTCGCCATGCTCACGACGCCACCATAGTCAGGCAATGCCTTAAGAACGCTGGGTGTAAGGCCCACCTTCGATGCCTCATCTCTCACACCCATGGCATCAAAGTATCGGTCTAGCCCGAATAGGAAGTTGTCTCACGATGGTTGCATTCCGTGTGCCATCGGATGTGTCCGGCTTTGCACGCCAATGCGCCCACGCATCACTCGTGCTTGTAGTAGCTCGGGCTCATGGAGAGTGTGCACTTGTGCCATGCCCAATCCACAGCACTTCCTCCACTCCGCAGTGACAGCCAAGCAGCTCGCCTTGTACGAGTCGCTGGAGTTTTATCAACTCCTCGTGGAATGCTTGAAATTCCCTGAGGGTGTTGGCTTGCTCTTGCATAGGGCCTTCGCTACACCGTGAAGTTCAGATATTCGCCTCGAGGCCGCCAACCCTTCCTCCAATGTTTCGAGGGTGTCCCGAACACGGACGTTGTTGCTTCCAAGCGAGCTAATCGTGGCTCCAAAGCATCGACAGATGCGGCCTCGACTCGCCTCGAGTCTTGGCCTCGCCCATGAAAGTGTCATCGCGGCCCTGCTTGGTTCCGGATGATCTCTACACCACGAGCACCTTCTGCGCTAAGCTTCGAGGTCGAAGGTTGGCCATTGCTAGAATGCGTGTGCAAACCGTAGCTCGATACCACTTGTCACGGATGGGTGTTTTCATAGAAGAAACCCGCAAGGCACTTAGACAACCTTGCTCTGGATGTTGCTAAGTAAGCCTTTACGCTTCTCGATAGCTAAGCCAAGAGGTTCCCAAATGCTAAAGAGAAGGAGGAGCTAATGAAGCAATGTAACCAAACGCTGAAATTGTATTGATAGACAAAAGCTTTACAAGAGAGCTTACAAGTGTTCGATGCTTTGCTTGGATGATTACAATGCTTAAAGCTCACCTCTATTTATAAGCAAAGCTTAGCTAGTTCTAGAGAATTCTATGTACACGTGTCTCAAACCTAGACCAGTACATGTGTCACAAATCTAGGCTATGTACAAAAGTGCTAGAGTTTGTTAGAATGTTCTAGAATCCGCCAAGCTTAAGACATCTCTAGCCATTCTCTCGAGCCATTTTGACTGGAATCATGCTACCGTAATAAGTAAATCTATCTTATGCTTTTTAAAAGAATCCCTTAAACGCAACATAATTAGCCTTTTTTCTAGGTTTACTTAATTTTTTTTTCTCATTTGTTTCTTAGCAAAGGAAAAGAACAGTTAATTGAGAGGGGCAAAAAATTGAAACACGATCACCTAGAAACTAGTGGTCCAACATCCACATGCCAAATAATCGCCAGAGCCTTTAAAGTTTATTTTTACATTTTAGTGGTTATTTGTTACCATTTTCTAAAAGTTGTTATTATTAAATATCATCTCTAGTGAAAGTGCCCACAATCACTATCTTTCTTATGTTAATCATGATTAATATCTTAGGACCACTTTATGACAATCAATACATATCTAAAGCATTAATCCTTGGTGAAATTCAAAATTTTGAATTTTTAATACGTTTGGAGTTGAGGTGGTCTCTTGATTTTTAATCCACCGTCGCGGTAAAATAGAATCACTAGTGATTGTGGTTGTGAGTGTTTATAAAACACTTGAAGCTGTTGTGTTTTCAATTAATTTATAAACATATCCTTTCCCTTTATAAGGCTCCAGCAAGCTAGAGTAAAGCTAATTCAAAGATACAGGGAGAGTTAATGAATTTTTCATCACTATAAAGTATAAACACTAATATGTATCTTAAGTTTTATTCATTTTACACACGAGTAATGAAAATTCATGTATCACTATTTGTTGGACAAGCTTGTGCTAGCTTCCTCAGATTCTCAATGATCATGACCAGTTTTGTGTTAAGCCGATTCACAAAGCACTTTGGTACCCATCCTGCAGGATCCAACTAAAATGAAAGAAATAAGAGAGCTTTGTTTTAATCAATATGGCAGTAAATAAATTTTTGCATTACATGTAGACAAGTGTTTATCTTTTGTTTATTTTAATTTACCTGAACGACATAAGTGACCATACATGAGTCATCTTCAAGCTTCTCCACAACCCATCCTGATTGAAGCAACAGACCCTTTATTGAATTATTTTGCTTCGGATGCAAACCCGTCGCTATCTCTGCTTTGGCAACTGAAGCTACCGCTACCACCTAAAGGCCCTGTAAAAGTTTTATATGTCATGATCATTAAAAACTTTGTGTTGATGCACTTTTTCACGCTGCGCCTCAACAAAGGCTTCGAACCTTCCAACAAGATTCTCCAAACAACCGAAGTGAACGCTCGAACCTTCTCGTCATGGATTCAAACAAGACTCGATCCTTCCGCCGCGACAAGCTCGGAGCAGGATTGCCCCTTCGTCCCTGCTCCACTGCCTTCTTCTCGAACAGCGGGTCTCCTGACCGCACTCACGTAAAACCGGTCGTGGGTCGCCAGGCTTTCTACGAGAACCCTCCGACGCCAAGTCGTTGATCTGGTTTCTTTTGTATCTCCTCAGAGTAGGAGACCTGAAAGATGAAAGGGTATTATATCGCCTTTTTGGATAAGTATGGTGTTTTGTAGAGAATCGATGAGAGAGATTTGAAAAGGAAGAACCTCGTGAATCTGGAAAATCCAACCTCTCTTTGTTGTAAGTTCCAACCCTTGTTCCGCTCTCCTTCGCTTCCTTTTATACTGCTTTTTCCCGCTCTTTCTCTTTCCAGCCGTCCACTCCCACGCTTAATGGTATCCGGGTCCCTCCGATACCAGTGTTCGACTGAATATTCCCTGTGGATGAGCTACCGTCCCCTTAACCCGATTCACGTGGCCGATCACCATGCCTGCAAGTGCGCAGGAATGATGACGCCTTGAGGCACGCGGCCGCCATCGACAACAGCTGTCATCTCTCCACCATGCGGGACCCTTGTCGACATCAAAAGTGTGCCATGATTCTAAGAAAGCTGGCCTGGCTGCCATGAGTCTGCCTTGCCAACCGTGCTCGTGGATGTCTCACGAGCAGTGAAAGATGTGCCTCGGCCTCGACCTCGACCACCTTGACGCGATGGATGACCTCGAGCAGTGCAAGGAGCTCTCGACCTGACCAGCCTTCGACCGTAAGGATGACATCGAGAGTGCAAGTGAGCTCTCGACCTGACCGCCTTCGACCGTATGGATGACCTCGAGCAGGCAAGTGAGCCTCGACCTGACCAGCCTTGACCGTAAGGATGACCTCGAGCAGCAAGGAGCTCTCGACCTTGACCACCTTTGACCCGAGGGGTTGCTCTGCCAGGTTACCATCGTGAGTCTTGCTTGAGCCTAAGGGCTTCGAGGGGTTTGTCCGATATTTACCCCATAAACCGTGAAGTGGCTTTGTGGGCCTCGTCTCGATATTTTACCCAAACACCAGCCCCCGCTCTAGTCTTTGAGCGAAGCGAGATAAGACCGAAACTCAAGAAGTGATGGGCCGAACTCGCTGCCTTTTACGCTTCCCCACGCTCTTCTGCCGGCCCAGAGTTGGTCAGGCTCGACTCGCCACGCGGACTTCCGCCTCGTATTATTCACGAGCTTCTTCCGCTCGGCCCGCATGACCGAGGTGTCTTCCGTATCACCACCGCCTGGGTGTAATCGACCGAGCTGTCTTCACTGCTATTCCCGCCGGCTTGCAATCGAGCGAGGTGTGTTCTCACTGCTACTCCCGCCTGTGTAATCGGGCGAGGTGTGTCTCATGCTACTCCCGCCGTGTAATCGGTCGAGGTGTCTTCGCAGCTACTACCGCCGACCCCTTCAACCTCTCGCCGAGCATCCAATCGACGAACGTGACACCGTCTCCACTGGACTTTGGCCGAGGAATTCTTCTGGATCTTTGCTCTACCGCAATCGACTAAAGTATCTTGTTAGGTTACTCCCGCCGGCCTCGCACTGACCCAAGCATGGCACCGTCCCGCCTAAGACTTAGGCTTTGGGACTTCTAGCCAAGGAGTTCTTCTTGACTCCCGCCTGCTCGCAATTGACCCGAGCTTGCTGATACTCCCGCCGGCCTCGCAATCGACCCAAGCATGGCACCATCCCGCCGGATTTCCGCCAAGGAGTTCTTCTTCCTCGAGCCTTTTAATCGACCCGAGCTTCGATGACACTCCGCCTCGGTTTTCAAACAACCCGAGCTTGGCACCGTCCCCGCCTAATGAGTTAGGCTGGGACTTCATGCCGAGGAGTTCTTCTTCCGCCGAGCCTTTAATCGACCCGAGGTCTTCGATAATACTCCCGCCTCGTTTTCAAGCAACCCGAGCTCGGCACCGCCCCGCCTAATGAGTTAGGCTCGGGACTTCCGCCGAGGAGCTCTTCTTCCGCCCGAGCCTTTTAATTAACTCGAGGTCTTCGATAACACCTCGCCTCGGTTTTCAGATAACCCGAGCTAGGCACCGTCCCCGCCTAATGAGTTAGGCTCGGGACTTCATGCCGAGGAGTTCTTCTTCCTCGAGCCTTTTAATCTACCCGAGCTTCGAAAACACTCCCGCCTGGTTTTCAACAACCCGAAGCTCAGACCGTCCCGCCTAATGAGTTAGGCTTGGGACTTCCGCCAAGGAGTTCTTCTTCCGCCGAGCATTTTAATTGACCCGAGGTTCTCGATGACACTCCCGCCTCGGTTTTCAGATAACCCGAGCTAGGCACCGTCCCGCCTAATGAAGTTAGGCTCGGGACTTCATGCCGAGGAGCTCTTCTTAAACCTTCGCTCTTCATCCCGAGCTTACATTATGAATGTTTTTCTCATTCTTACATACATTTGTACTTTTACATATCCCATCTCGGGACGTAAATCTTATATTAACATTTTATAATACAAGGGACTTACCTGGAATACTTCTTCAGTGACTCTGCAGCTGCTCCACTAGCCTCTCGACTCTTCGCTCGTCTCGATGAGCCTTCGATTTCCATATCCAGCCACCCGCTCATACGCATCCGAATATGAACTGATCAAGGACTCCGCAGTTATACCATGGTCTCCCATCCGAACACCCTCTTTAATCCCCTGTAGCTCGGGATGGTCGAACGCACCAAGATCTAGGACCGATCTACGGTATCTTTTGATAAACTCCCGAGGGACTCCCTTCTTTCGCCTCACCTCCGATAACCCATCATGTCATCCTCGTGGTCACCGCTACTCGAAATTGTTCCGCGAACTCCCCGCACATCCTGCTCAAAACTCAAGATACTTCCCTGGAGCTCATGGCACCATTCTCTCGCCCTTCCTCAAGAGCGAGCGGAAGGCCCCGCGACCTCGTCAGGCCGATGCACCTTGCACCGCTCGTGTCATCAACCGCTCTACGTGTATTAACGGGTCACTCTTCCCGAATATCGCAGATCCGGAAGCGAAAGTCACGCGGTATCGTGACACCCATAATCTCCGAGAGAGAGGAGATTCATTGTCCAAAGATTATTCGCCACTGACTCTTTCTTGCCTCCAAGATCTTCCACCACTTGCGCCTAACTCGCTGCACTCTCCCTCCAACTCCTCCGCAGACGAGAGGTCACTGCCTCCGCAAATGCTGGCGTAGACCCCTTCCTCCATGTTCGCTTTCTTCTCTCACCGCAACATTCTGGTGCCCCAGGTCTGGGCTTCATCTCCGCGCTTTCCGAATACGAGCATTCCTCGACCGACCCGGACATCGCTGCAGCTTTTCTCCGTCCTTCCCCGAATTCTGTAATGTGGAGGTCATAATTTCAACTGCTTTTCCATCCGATCCATCCTTTCCTCGGATCTCCTCGCTCGGGCCTCATTGGCCACTTCTCTCGTAGTCATCGATTCCTCAGACTTACACCTCTTCTACCGCTTCCCTCATCGCTGTGTTTTGTGTGTCTTCAATGTATTAGGAATCGGCTCAGGCCGATCCCCACAGACGGCTGCCTAAAAGATGTCTGATGCACTTTTTCACGCTGCGCCTCAACAAGGCTTCCGAACCTTCCAACAAGACTTCCAAACAACTGAAATGAACGTCTCGAACCTTCTCGTCATGGATTCAAACAAGACTCGATCCTTCCGCCGCGACAAGCTCGAGCAGTGATTGCCCCTTCGTCCCTGCTCCGCTGCTCTTCTCGAATACAGGATCTCCTGACCGCACTCACGTAAAACCGGTCGTGGGTCGCCGGGCGTTTCCTACGAGAACCCTCCGACGCCAAGTCGATGATCGGTTTCTTTTGTATCTCCTCAGCGAGGAGACCTGAAAGATGAAAGGGTATTATATCGCCTCTTTTCGATAAGTATGGTGTTTTTGAGAGAATCGACGATAGAGATTTGAAAGCGAAGAACCTGCGAATTGAAAATCCAACCTCTTTTGTTAAGTTCCAACCAACCCTCGAGGATCAAATTCTTCAACCTCTCTCGTGAATTGTAGTTCCAACCCTCGCGCCGCTCTCCTTCGCTTTCCTTTATACTGCTTTTCCCGCCTTTTCCTTTCCAGCCGCTCCACTCCCACGCTAGTGGTATCCGGGTCCCTCCGACAACCGCGATCGGCTGAATATTCCTGTGGATGAGCTACCGTCCCTTAACCCGATTCACGCGGCTGATCACCATGCCTGCAAGTGCGCAGGAATGATGACGCCTGAGGCACGTGGCCGACCATCGACAACAAGGTCATCTCTCCACCACGTGGGACCCTTGTCGACATCAAAAGGTGTGCTGTGATTCTAAGAAAGCTGGCCTGGTCGCCATGAGCTCTGCCCTGCCACCGTGCTCGTGGATGTCTCATGAAAGTGAAAGATGTGCTCTGGCCTCGACCTCGACCGTAAGGATGACCCCGAGTAGTAAGTGAGCCTCGACCTTGACCAGCCTTTGACCGTATGGATGACCTCGAGCTCGGACGGAGTGCTCGAGTCTCGGCCGCCTCGAGTTCCCGAGCTCGACTAACTTTGACCTTCCTCGATAATCTCGAGCAGCATCGTAGAGCTTGAGCCTCGACCTTGACCGCTTTCATGTCCCGACTTCGCTCGAACTAGGCCGCCTTCGAGGTCTCTTACTCGAGCCGGAAGGGCTTCGAGGGTTTGTCCGGTATTTACCCCATAAACCGTGAGCGGCTTTGTGGCCTCGTCTCGATATTTTACCCAAACACCAGCCCCCGCTTAGTCTTTCGAGCGAAGCGAGACAAGACCGAAACTCGCGAAGTGATCGGGCCGACTCGCGCCTTTTACGCTCTCCACGCTCTTCTTGCTCGGCCTCAGAGCTGGTCAGCGCTGGCTCGCCACGCGGACTTCCGGCCTCGATGAGCTTCTTCCGCCGGGCCCGCATGACCGAGGTGTCTTCCGCATCACCACCGCCGGTGTAATCGACCGAGGTGTCTTCATCGTTATTCCCGCCGGCTTGCAATCGAGCGAGGTGTGTTCTCATTGCATTCCCGCCGCTGTAATCGGTCGAGGTGTCTTCTGCAATTACTACCGCCGAGCCCTTCGAACCTCTCGCCGAGCATCCAATCGACGCAACGTGACAACCGTCTCCACTGGACTTCTGGCCGAGGAATTCTTCTGGATCTTTGCTCGCCACCGCAATCGACTAAAGTATCTTGTTAGGTTACTCCCGCCGGCCTCGCACTGACCCAAGCATGGCACCGTCCCGCCTAAGACTTAGGCTTGGGGACTTCTAGCCAAGGAGTTCTTCTGAATTCCCCGCCTGCCCGCAATCGACCCAGTGCTTGCTGATACTCCCGCCGGCCTCGCAATCGACCCAAGCATGGCACCATCCCGCCGGATTTCCGCCAAGGAGTTCTTCGAACTTCCGCCCGGCCTCGCAATCGACCTGAGCTCGCTGACACTCCCCGCCTCGGTTTTCAACAACCCGAGCTAGGCAATCGTCCCGCCTAATGAGTTAGGCTCGGACTTCATGCCGAGGAGTTCTTCTTCTCCTCGAGCCTTTAATCTACCCGAGCTTGAAAACACTCCCGCCTCGGTTTTCAACAACCCGAGTTTCAAGACCGCCCCACCTTAATGAGTTAGGCTGGGACTTCCGCCAAGGAGTTCTTCTTCCGCCGAGCATTTTAATCGACCCGAGGTCTCGACGACACTCCGCCTCGGTTTTCAACAACCCGAAGCTTGGCACCGCCCCGCCTAACGAAGTTAGGCTCGGACTTCCGCCAAGGAGTTCTTCTTCCGCCGAGCCTTTTAATCGACTCGAGGTCTTCGATAATACTCCCGCCTCGGTTTTCAACAACCCGAAGCTAGGCACCGTCCCCGCCTAATGAGTTAGGCTCGGGACTTCATGCCGAGGAGTTCTTCTTAAACCTTCGCTTCTTCATCCCGAGCTTACATTATGAATGTTTTTCTCATTCTTACATACATTTGTACTTTTACATATCCCATCTGGGACGAAATCTTATATTAACATTTTATAATACAAGGGACTTACCGGAATACTTCTTCAGACTCGTGTGCTCCACTCACTCGACTCTTCGCTCGTCTCGACGAGCCAACCCAGACGCTCCTAGTCCCGCAATCCTCGCCTTTGCACCCTTTCCTCTTCGATTTCCATATCCAGCCACCGCTCATACGCATCCGAATATGAACTGATCAAGGACCCGCAGTTATACCATGATCTCCCATCCCGATCCCATCCTTTAATCCTCCTCGTAGCTCGGGATGGTCGAACGCACCAAGATCTAGGACCAATCTATGGTATCTTTTGATAAACTCCCGAGGACTCCCCTTCTTCTGCCTCACCTCCGATACCCATCATGTCATCCTCGTGGTCACCGCTACTCGAAATTGTTCCGCGAACTCCCCGCACATCCGCTCAAAGCTCAAGATACTTCCCGTGGAGCTCATGGCACCATTCTCTCGCCTCTTCCCCAAGAGCGAGCTGGAAGGCCCCGCGACCTGCGGTCACCGATGCACCTGCACCTCGCCAGTCATCGAACCGCCTATGCGTATTAACGGGTCACTCTTTCCCGAATATCGCAGATCCGGAAGCGAAAGTCACGTGGATCGTG
Source organism: Murraya koenigii (assembly GCA_025617385.1). Classification (NCBI taxonomy): domain Eukaryota; kingdom Viridiplantae; phylum Streptophyta; class Magnoliopsida; order Sapindales; family Rutaceae; genus Murraya; species Murraya koenigii. The sequence goes on from CM046812.1 coordinate 4,685,183, forward strand.
ACACCCATAATCTCCGGGAGAGAGGAGATTCACTGTCCAAAGATTATTCGCCACTGACTCTTTCTTGCCTCCAAGATCTTCCACCACTTGCGCCTAATCTGCAGACTCTCCCTCCAACTCCTCCGCACGAGAGGTCAGTGCTGCTTCCGCAAATGCTGGCGAGACCCCCTTCCTCCATGTTTGTTTCTTCTCTCACCGCAACATTTGGTGCCCCAGGTCTGGGCTTCATCTCCCGCTTTCCGAACACGAGCATTCCTCGATCGACTCCGGACATCGCTGCATGCTTTTCTCCGTCCTTCCTCGAATTCTCGTAATGCGGAGGTCATAATTTCAACTGCTTTTCCATCCGATCCATCCTTTCCTCGATCTCCCTGCTCGGGCCTCATTGGCCACTTCTCTCGTAGTCATCGATTCCTCAGACTTACACCTCTTCTACCGCTTCCTCATCGCTGTGTTTTGTGTGTCTTCAATGTATTAGGAATCGGGCTTTCAGGCCGATCCCCACAGACGGCCGCCAAAAGATGTCTGATGCACTTTTTCACGCTGCGCCTCAACAAGGCTTCGAACCTTCCAACAAGACTCTCCAAACAACTGAAGTGAACGCTCGAACCTTCCGTCATGGATTCAAACAAGACTCGATCCTTCCGCCGCGACAAGCTCGAGCAGGATTGCCCCTTCGTCCCGCTCCACTGCCTCTTCTCGAACAATGGATCTCCTGACCGCACTCACGTAAAACCGGGTCGTGGTCGCCGAGGCTTCCTACGAGAACCCTCCGACGCCAAGTCGCTGATCGGTTTCTTTTGTATCTCCTCAGCAGGGAGACCTGAAAGATGAAAGGGTATTATATCGCCTCTTTTGGATAAGTATGGTGTTTTTGAGAGAATCGATGAGAGAGATTCGAAAAGCGAAGAACCTCGTGAATCTGAAAAATCCAACCTCTCTTTCGATTGAAGTTCCAACCCTCGTTCCGCTCTCCTTCGCTTCCTTTTATACTGCTTTTCCCGCCTTTTCTCTTTCCAGTCGTCCACTCCCACGCTTAATCGGTATCCGGGTCCCTCTCGACAACATGTTCGGCTAATATTCCCTGTGGATGAGCTACCGTCCCTTAACCCGATTCACGTGGCCGATCACCATGTCCGCAAGTGCGCAGGAATGATGACGCCTGGAGGCACGTGCCGACCATCGACAACAAAGGTCATCTCTCCACCACGTGGGACCCTTGTCGACATCAAAGCGTGTGCCATGATTCTAAGAAAGCTGGCCTGCTGCCATGAGCTCTGGTCTCGCCACCGTGGTCGTGGATGTCTCATGAAAGCAGTGAAAGATGTGCTCTGGCCTCGACCTGACCGCCTTCGACGCTGACGGACGACCTCGAGCAGTGCAAGGAGCCTCGACCTGACCAGCCTTTGACCGTATGGATGACATCGAGCAGTGCAAGGAGCTCTCGACCTCGACCAAACTTTGACCGTATGGATGACCTCGAGCAGTGCAAGGAGCCTCGACCTCGACCGCCTTTGACCGTATGGATGACCTCGAAAGCAGTAAGGAGCTCTCGACCTTGACCACCTTTGACCCGAGGGGTTGCTCTGCTAGTTACCATCGTGAGTCTTGCTTGGATCCTAAGGGCTTCGGGGGTTTGTCTCGATATTTACCCCATAAACCGTGAAGGGCTTTTGTGCCTGGTTCGATATTTTACCCAAACACTTTG
>CM046812.1:4686990-4826833 GCA_025617385.1 Murraya koenigii
CATTGTTTATGTAATGAAGCAATAATCAGTCCTCTCTGTGTTACTCACAAGGGTACCATCTTCCATGGTTTCACGGCGTTCATAGACTATGAATTCTCTGTTTCTAAAGAGCGGCTTTGAGTGTTCCCCGAACCTAAGTCGGATTATGCTCAGGTTATCTTCAAGATCTTTAATGTACTTGGCTTCAACCAGATCAGAATCCCATTGCTGTTGCAAGCAAATTTGACAGCAATGTTAAGAATTACAGTCAAGTAAATATACCGCGTATTAATATTTACTTGGCTGTTGCTTTCTCATGTAATTCCAATTTCCATAAACTTATACAAAACTTTCTATTTAAATCGTTGCTAAAAATAGCTGTAAATTGTATTCCTGATGAAGACAACAAAGCATAAAAGAATCACATGCGTGCATGCTTAAGGACAAAAGTTTTCTTTTCATTGTGTTGGACCAGCTTATATCTGTATACACAATTACAATGATATTTTAATCAATATCCACCCGTTATTTAATTTATTATCCTCACAAGGGACCAAGAATTGATCATCACCTTGGCAGCATCTATGGCATTGGCAACGGTGATGAATTGTTGAGGTGATACTGATTTGAGCAGCCACCGGCTTCGGAAAGTGTGAAGTGATCCAGACCTTCTCTTTGATATCTCTACTCCATTGTCAAGAGTAAGAACTTTCCATCCATCATCGCCATTTCCAAGCCTGTTCGAGTCTGAAGCTGATAACAATTCCTGTATGCAGTTCTCACTGGCAAAGTGCACATATCTTCTCAATGAGTCCTCACTTATGGACCTTCACAGACACTCAAAAGAAAGTAACAACATGAAAAAACAAATTCCTATATCGGAATTGTTATAGGAAACAGGATTAAGGGATTACATGGTCAGAAAAGTACTCACCAGGATCGGCTACAAGGGGCCGCACTGTTCATTGTAGGATTCAGAATTGTTCTACAGGCTTCTTTCTACTTCAAGATAATCAACAGAGGATATGTATATGTATATACGTATATATATGATGAAGAAAGAGGATTAAAGATTGGCTAGAAGTGTAAAATAATGGGAAGTGCGGAGAAGTGATTGATGCACATGCAATGCCAGAGGAACCTCCATGATTAGAAGAGCAAGTCTCACTTTCTCTCTCTTTATTCGCTTGCTCAATCCGTAGACAGAAGATTAGATTCTTTACTTGGAAAAAAGCAGCAAGAACAAAGAGTAGAGAAGTTGATGCACATGGAGTGTTGGCGGCTTTTAAAAAGTGAACAGGCAGATGGGGAAAAGACTAAAAACCAAAAGCAATAAGAGGGAATTGAATTGAATTGAACTGAACCTGAACTCAGTAAATTAACTAAACTTGCCTGTTAATGGGTGAAAATGACCCTACTTAAAAAGAATCATAAGGTCCCCAATCACGTGCCCTTTGGCATAGTTTAATTTACATCAAAGATGGACAAACTTATTCGTCTTGCAAAAATGGTAAAGTTCCATCTCATCATCCATTTCCTTTCGGAGATCTATAGATGCAGATTATAATTTAACCTTGTGTTCTGTGGTAAACAGAGCCTTTGGACTCATTCAGCAGATTTTCAAATGCTTTCTGGGTTTTTATGAGAGACTTCTGGTTTCTTGTAACTCATTCATTGAATCATAAAAGTTACAACGAAGGTAATGATTAAATGGTTATCGACAATATTTTGAAGGATAACAATAATAATAATAACATTAAGGAATAAAGTTCCTTTCGGAACATAAGAATGATGAAAGAGAGGGAGAAATTAATTTATATCAGGAAAGTTTAACGACTTTATTGCATTCATAATTACTAACAACTAAGTAAAGAAACGAAAAAATTGATGAAAAATTAGCACGTAATCACCAGGGCCAGGCCCCCTCTCACCCCCTCCCTGAACCAGAAAAATAAAAACGACACTAAGATTGTGACATTTGCTGCCCCAACAAGCCTCTAGCTTTCAGGCTTTCTACTGTTTCACAAACAGCATCTTCAACGGGAGTGAAAACTAGCCCCAAATCCATTAATCTCTTCGCCGCATCTTTGCAAGGAATCAGACCTGGTTGAGTTTCTCCATTGAACCTGTTTGTCATCCAAGTTATTGAACAAGTTTGAACGAATTGGAAGAAAGTATTAATTACATTCGAGGAAAAAAAAATCTGCTCTAGAACAAAACCAAGAAAAGTTCAAAATGGCCAATAATAGCAAAGGATAAATTCTTGTTATTTCAATTAATATTTCTCTTGTCTCCATATATGTATAACTAGACATCCAGGTTGTCCTTTTTTATTTTTTTATAATTTTTGGTTATTTTTAATAATTTGTGGCATACATCAACTGGCATGACTTTCAAATGTCTAATGAAAGGATGTTCATGGAAGCATTTTCTTTAAGAATAATGATCACTTGACAACAACTACGAATCAGTACCAATGCACCCAACGATTTAATTGAAGATATGTTTAATGATTGGTAATGATGAGATCAAATCCATTTAAGAAACCACCAAGTAAGTCTCCGGAAGCAGAATAAGGAAATCACTGATTTGGTGCACATACCTTTCAAATCTAAAGACATTATAAGAAAATTACATTTAACCACTAGAAACACAGAGAAAACCATTTAAAAAAAGTTACTTGAGTTTTACCACAGAATTACTAGTTCCAGGCTTCCAGCACTGGTCTTGAAAGTTGTAAATGCAAAAATAGTATTCCTAATTTTCTAAAGTTCCTTCAAACGCAATAGAAGAACCATTTCATAAGTAAAACAATGCTTGATTTTTCATTCTATAATAATGCAGCACTAGTATACGAGGCAACTAATCCATGGCATTTTGTTCCCAAGATGCTTCAAAAGGACTCCTGAGCAGCATATAAAATGTAAAGCTTCTTCACCAAGGCTAAACAGAGACAAACATCTAATACAGAAGGCAAACTACGCAAAGCAATCGAATTGACAGATTTATCAGAAAGGAATATTTTTATTCTACCTTAACCATCAAGAACTGAATTATTGGAGATGGGAAAAGCTCCAGATCCTAGTGGACACATATAACGGAAAAGAAAAGTTCCACTTCATAAAGTGGGACACATGTAATCAATTGTGAGAGGCCCGTAAAAAGTGGGCATAAAGAAACAAAATTTCAAATAAGAGAAGCTCCCAAGGGTTCCACCATAACCATGAAAGGATAAGCACTTGAAAGTTATAATAATTTAAGAGAGAAATTTTATGTTTATGTCCAACTGTGCTCCACATACAGTGCAATTACCACCTTCAATTAGGATCACCCTGTTAGAATATGAATTTTCCTACCGATCACTCAAAATGACTGATCCCCAAGAAAGACTAATTGAAATTGAGTGTTGTCACTTTCTGTAATAAATTCTTCACTTACAATCAAAAACCAAGTTAACTTCACCTCTCATCCATTTAAGCTGATCTTCTCAATATTCTCTTAGCTACCGTTCCAGAAAAGGCAACAGGTAAAGAGTAAAGTAAAACATATCAAGGACTGGGAATCTATAAAGTGAATCATGTTACACAAAACCGTGTAATGGTCTGAGTTTAAAGAGTAAGACTTTAACTATTCTGGTAACCTCTCATGGCTTGCCACTTTTGCCAAAGCACCACCAAAATTTCAAAAATCAACTAAATAAACACACCTCTTTGTGTGATAGTTAAAAACAATAATGACTAGTTTCTCATGATTCAAAGCGATATTAAAAGTACTAACAGGTCAAATATAGACTTGGTTCTCAAATCAATTATGGGATTAACATAGTGACACTTAATGCCAAATCAGTTAATTTGTGATTAATGTAGTGACACTTCATGCCGGTGATTCTCATGAGAATTGATAGTAGCTTTTTTTTTTGTTTCGTATCATTGGGAATGACAGCTACCAAACTCTGCATCATACAGCCACTCAACAGAAAAGTGATACCATTCTTTTTCTTGTGGAAGTATAATTTGGAAGAGGGAACAGTAACTATGATAATATGAAATAGCACGCCATAATATTAAGCGTGAGGGTGACTGAAATACAAACCTGTAAACTGGAAACTCAGGGAAGAGTTTAGAGACTCTTTCAGCAAAGTCACCAAACTGATAGATACCATTTGTGCATAGATATCTACCAGAAGCAGCAGGAGATTCAAATAGCAACACTTGCGCTTTTGCTACATCTTTAACATGCACGGCTCCCAACCAGTGATACTCTTGAGTATCTTTTGAACCCTGCAACAACCGCTGTAGTACAGCACAGCTCGCATTCAAATATGGCTGCATAAGTGGGCCCAGACATGTAGCAGGATGGATGGCCACAACATCCAATCCATGTTTCTCAGCAAATGCCCATGCAGCTTCCTCTGCTAATGTCTTTGACACTGGATACCACTTCTGTCATAATCAAAGGAATACAAATGCGGCACAAACAAACAAATAAAATCTCACAAAACTTGCAATAAACAAAATCAGATGCGTACAACAGAAAAAAAGCTGTCACAACTGGGTATTTTTAATCACTCCGAGATACTGTATATACATAGTAACACAGATGCAGATTGGTCTTTTATCAATTTGAGTTCCAGGATGACAAAACAAGGGAAGAACCTATAATCTTATAATCTCGCAAAACCAGCATTTTTCTTTTTTGCAAAAATAAATTTAACCTCCATCCATGTATTTAATTGACGAAAGTAGTCATACAATTACTCCCTCCAAAAGCAAGTTTTTGCAAGTGAAACATGGCAAATCTCCTTCGTCATGTAATTACTTTTTGCAAAAGCAAGTTTTTGCAAGTGAAAGTGGCTCATTAAAGCTTTTCTCCAAAAAGCAATTTAAGTGCTTTGCTTTCTGGCTTCTTCAAATACTAAGCACCAAGTGTTCTTCTATCAAGAAAAGCTTTTCCCTAGTTCAACCAAATACTACAAAGAGACACAAAGCAAGCTTCGACTACTCAAAAGCGATTTTGGTAAAGCAAAAGCACATTTGAGCATATCTTTCACTTGTAATTCACAAATTAACAAAATTCAGAAGCAAGCAATCACCCAAAATTTTCATCAGCATTCTCTTCAGCTCAAAATAACCACAACTGTTGATCACTCAACAAACCGCATTTATGATCATAAATTTCACTAACCAAATAAAAGAACAAAAGAAAAAAAAAAACCTTTCGAGACTTGCAATATTGAATATCAGTCCACGAAGTCTCATCAAAGACCTTATCTTTCCAGCCAGGATTCGGCACGATTGCCGAAATGGAGCTCGTCACCACGCGCCTCACCCCAAACCTCTTAGCAGCCTCAAGCACATTAATGGTCCCTTGAACCGCCGGCAGAACGAGCTCAATCGCCGGGTCGACAGGATCCTCCAGCGTGCAAGGAGACGCCACGTGGAATACCCCCTTGCATCCCTCAACCGCCCTCGAAACGGCGCCGGAGTCCAACACGTCGGCCTCGAACACTCGCAAGTTGGCATTGCGGGCGCCGGGGAGGGCGAACAAGTGAGATGCGTCGGAGCCGGGGAAAACGGTGGCGTTTATGGAAGTGTATTTGTTGTCTAAAAGGGTCTTGACTAGCCACGTGCCGATGAACCCGTTGGCTCCGGTCACGCACACTGCTTCTTCCCCTTTTGGCTTCTGACGTCATTCTGTATAAAAAAAATATCTACTGGAGCTTTTGGGATTACAGTGCCTGGGATTTTATAATCAGAGGATCATGATATGATCATGAATTGGATGGATTGGGATAATGTTTCGTGATGATCATTTTGCGTTTTGGATGACGTTGATGATTCCTTCGAGAGATTACGTAGTTGGTTGAAGTTGGTTACCGATGGTCATGGAGTGAGTAGTGTATGACTTGTCGTTCGTGTGAGATGAAGATGAATTTTTTTCTTGCTTAAAAGTTAAAAGTCCAAGAATACTAAAATTAAAAATAACGTTGACTGTCTGAGCACCTTTTGCTTACCAATACACGCACAGATGGTAATTGTTTTATAATTATAATTTTATTTAAAAATTATCATTTTAATTTTTTATAATTATAATTTCTTTTAATTTGTATAAAAAATTTTTAATTTTAATTATAAGAATTATAAAAAAATTTATAATAATTATATGGAATTTTTTACTTCAGTTTAATTTTTGTTAACTTTCATATACGTAATTTAATAAGAATTAAATGAAATTATCATTATGAAAAATAAAAAAAATTAATATGATAAATTTTAAATAAATTATAATTATAAAAAATAAAATCTTATATTTTTTGATTCATTTATTTTATTAAATTTAGTGTATTTTTTTAATTATAATTTTTATTTTTAAAAATTTTGTATAATAAAATAATCTTTTAATTTATTTAGATGTTTATTTTTTTGTGTCAAAATAATTAATTGATATAAATTTAAAAATAAAGGTGGTTTAAAGAATATGTTAAAATTTTATGATGGTTAGATGTATATTTAATAAAAAAAAGTAGTGTACCGATAATTTTTAATTAAATTTTATGTTATTTTTTATAATAATATTATCCTATCAATTATTCAGAAAGTAAAAATGTTTAAATTTAAGATCTTGAAATATAAAAATTCATTTAAGTCATACGATTTAATAAGTTTTTTAAATTTTAATAAAATTTAAAGCTCAACCATATTATTACTATTACAAATGATAACGAAATATCTTACATTCGTATTCTAAAATTTATATAAGAAGCGATCTTTTTTCTTTTTCTTTTTTAACTTACTTTCTTTATAATAATAATAAATAAATATAACTTTTTAATATAATATAATTTTTTTTATTTTACATTATAATTATTAATATAAATTAATAAGTTTATAATTGATTATTCAATAATATTATATTATATTTTAATTTTGTTATATTAAAAATATAACTAAATAATGTATTATTTAATTATATTATAATAATTCATATATAAAATTAATTAATATTTAATAATTTAATATAACTAATAATAAATACTTAAATAATATATAAAAATAAAAATATAACATAATATTAAATTATTTAATTATAAATAATAATTAATATATAAAATATCAAAAGACACCCTTAAAAAATTAAACAATTATGTAAATAACATTAATAGAATTAAAAGAAATATTATTAAGTCTAAATGAAGAAATAAAAGAATTAAAATAAGAAATAGAAATAACACTTATACAAGTAAGTAAGAAAAAGAGTAAAAAATTAGAAAGATATAAAATAATAAAATTTGACTTATTTAAAAAATTTGAAATAAACCTTTTTTAAAAACCTCAACCAAGAAGCTTTGATTAATAATTCATTACTAATAATTAAATAATTATAATGTAAAAGAATACAATTCTTTTGGGAGCATGATGTAACTGTGCATTTTTACAATGAATTTGAATTCTTGACCTCCTAAAAAAAACACTATTTACATTTACGTATATATACCCAACAACAATTACAAGATAAGAAAAAATAACAAAAGATGTAGAGTTCAGACAGAATTGTGATTATAATAATAATACATATACAATAAGTGGTACATCATTATTAGAAAACAAAAAAATAATAATAACTAAATTTTTTTTTATTTTTTATAATAAATTAAAAAAAATCATTGTATTACATTTCTTTTATTATATCTATATTTAACCATCATAAAATTTTAATATATTTTTATATCATCTTTATTTTTTAACTTATATCAATCAATCACTTTTATATTATAAAAAAATTATTTTATCCTTAAATAAATTAAAAACTATTTATTTTAAACAATTTTAAAAAATAAAAAAACTCTAATTACAAGATTACCCTAAATTTAATAAAATAAATAAATATCAAAATTCAAAGATGTTAATTTTTTATAATTATAATTTTATTTAAAAATTATCATTTTAATTTTTTGTAATTATAATTTCCTTTAATTTGTATAGGGAACTTTTCTAATTTTAATTATAAGAATTATAAGAAAGTTTATAATAATTATATGGAGTTTTTTGCTTCATTTTAATTTTTGTTAACTTTCATATACGTAATTTAATAAGAATTAAATGAAATTATCATTATAAAAAATAAAAAATTAACATGATAAATTTTAAATAAATTATAATTATAAAAAAATTAAAATCTTAGATTTTTTTATTCATTTATTTTATTAAATTTAGTGTATTTTTGTAATTATAATTTTTATTTTTAAAAATTTTGTAAAATAAAATAGTCTTTTAATTCATTTAGATGTTTATTTTTTTGTGTCAAAATAGTTAATTGATATAAATTTACAAATAGAGATGGTTTAAAGAATATATTAAAATTTTATGATGATTAGATGTATATTTAATAAAAAAAAAATAGTGTACCGATAATTTTTAATTAAATTTTATGTTATTTTTGTAATAATATTATCCTATCAATTATTCATAAAGTAAAAATGTTCAAATTTAAGATCTTAAATTTTTTAATAAATTTAAATTTTAATAAAATTTAAAGCTCAACCATATCATTACTATTACAAAGGATAATGAAATATCTTACATTTGTATTCTAAAATTTATATAAGAAGTATTTTGTACCCCACATCACATGGGTTGTAATGCAACCCCACTTGATGTATTAGTTAGTGGGGTTTACCTAAGCTCATTAGCGTTCCTTTTTTTTTTTTTTTAACTTACTTACTTTATAATAATAATAAATTAATATAATATTTTTTATTTTACATTATAATTAGTAATATAAATTAATAAGTTTATAATTGATTATTCAATAATATTATATTACATTTTAATTTTGTTGTATTAAAAATATAACTAAATAATGTATTATTTAATTATATTATAATAATTCATATATAAAATTAATTAATATTTAATAAGTTAATATAACTAATAATAAATACTTAAATAATATATAAAAATAAAAATATAACATAATATTAAATTATTTAATTATAAATAATAATTAATATATAAAATATCAAAAGACACCCTTAAAAATTAAACAATTATGTAAATAATATTAATAGAATTAAAAGAAATATTTAAGTCTAAAGGAAGAAATAAAATAATTAAAACAAGAAATAAAAAAATTAAAAATAGAAATAACATTTATGCAAGTAAGTAAAAAAAAGAATAAAAACATTAGAAAAATATGAAATAATAAAATCTGACTTATTTAAAAAATTTGAAATAGACATTTCTCAAAAACCTCAACCAGGAAGCTTTGATGAATGATTCATGACTAATAAGTATCAAAAAATAATAAAAAATACTGAAATTTTGAAAAAAGAATTTGAAGAAAAAATTGATAAAGGAAAAGAAAAAACAAAAATCAATAAAGAAAGTAGTTCAGAATAATGGATAAAGAAATAGAGGAGCTTACTGAAAATTTTTCTGAAATAAATTTAAGTGATTTAGAAGACTTTGAAAAAGAATATAAAATAAAAATGAATATAAACGGTAGACCAGAAATGAAACAAAAAATAATCAAAGAAAAAAATATAAACCCTTCTATGAATATACACCAATAAATAAAAATAAGTCATGTACTTCAGATTATAACTCTAAAGATAGTGAATTATTACAAATAAGTAATGCATGAACATTTTTAGATTTAGATTGTAGAAAAAGCCCTAAAAAAATTTTAGTAAATTGGGGAATACAAATGAGATTATTGTTTATGTATAATAGACATAAAGATGATTGGAATGTAGAAACAGAAAATCAAAAAATAAGTATATTTACTGAAATATTAATAGCAAATTTTATAGGAAATCTTTTTAATTGGTGGCAAAGACTATCCCTTAATGTTAAAGAATTAATAATAAATGCAGCTAAATCAAGATTTTTAAGGAGTAAAGAACAAGGAATAAAAACAATTATTGAATATATTTCTAATGAATTTCTAGGAGAAATATGGACGGAAATAGAAAACAAGAATTAAAAAATGAAAAGTTAAGAAATAGGTTAAAATTAATAAACCTAAACTTATGTAATATGTGTTATGTAAAATAATATACCTGTGAATTTAGTAAATATTATGATGCCCAATATTATAGTAATGAAGATTAAAATATATACCTTAATTTATATTATTCAAAATTACCACCTTCCTGGAACATATATTTCGTAAATGAATACGATAAATATAAAACAATAAATCCTATACCTGAAACATTAGGTTCAATGATTAGATTCTTAAATCAAAGATTAAGTGAAATATGTATGCAAAGAAATATAATTAAAAGAAGTTGGACAATTGGAGACATATGCTATCACAAGACAGAAATGCCAACACAATGGGGATGTCAAACTCCTTATAAAAGACATAAAAAAATATAACAAGTTAAGAGAGAAGAAGTATAAAAAATATAGACATTTCAAGAAAAAATACGCTCAGCCACATAGGAAATTTTATAAGAGAAAATATAAAAAACAAAGAAAATAATTTGATAAGAATAAATGTAAATGTTGGAATTGTGGAGAAATATGACATTTAAGTACATAATGTACAAAAAAAAGTGTTAGAATTTTGAAAAAAGAATTTAATAATATAAAAGATGAACTAAAACCAATAAGTGATTTATCTGAATATGAGGAAAAAGAAGTATACATGTTAGAAGGAAACACGACTAGTGAATTAGATGAATCAGAATAAAGAAAAAGAAATTAATATTATAGTAGAAGAAAATGAGGAAATATATGAAATTGAAAAGGAAGAAAATATTAATGGATATAGTTTAATTGCAATATTTGATAAAAATAGGTATAATAAACTCTTAAAAGCAAAATTAGAAAGACCAGATTATGGAATCATATATAAACTTAGAGATATATTCAAAAGAAAGAAAATAATATTACACGAATATTATGAACAGGAAAAAACAATAACAATAACTCAAACTGAAGGAAATATAAGATTGAGCTTAATAAATAAAAGAACAATTGACTTAACACTTAGAAAAATAAAAAAAGGAATCAATTAGAGAAAAAAATACAATATGTCTATCTAGCAGAAATTCAAATCTTAGTCAAATCCTTGTTTAAGGAAGGAATAGATAGTTTAATAGTATTGTCATTACATGATCAACGATTTAATGATCCAAAGGTAGGACATTTAGGAATGATAGAAGGAAATCTATGCTACACTAAATTATTATTTACATGTCATTTAAAGTATTGTGTGCATATAAAAGATAAAAACATAGATGAAACATTAAGCCTCCATTTTAAATTATTAAAAGATAATTTAATGAAAGAATAAAATAAATTAATGACATTGCATTATTCAGCTTTGTACAGCTTTTGCAATTCAAACTATGGAGGAATATATAGTGATAAACTATTAATAGAAATTAATAAAGAATGTGAGGATATAACTACTTTGATTGAATCAATGATACAAGATATTAAAATCCTATAAATTATAGACTAAGTATTGATAAAAAAAAAAGAAATAATAAATACAGAAAACAAAAAATCATCAATAATTCCTATAAGTTTTAAAAATAAAACATTATTAAAAGGAAATTTATCAAAACAAAATTATCCGTATACAAAAAATAAACAATTAATCAACACTCCAACAACAGAAGTAATGAAAATATCAGGATAATATTTTGATGGATTAAATTATATAAAAGGTCCATATATTATAATAGACACAAGAGCTAGTCATAATCACAAAAATTACAATAAAAATAATGGATTGATAGAAAAAGAAACAAATGAACCTTATGAATATGTAGATTTTGATGGAATTAAACATATATACAAAAAATAAGTAAAAGTACAATTAATAATTGAAGGAATAAGAATAATAGTAACATGCTTTATAGATTCAGACATATATAATGAAAACTATATATTACTAGGTAATAATTTTTTAGAAGACCTAGAATATTATAAGATTGAAAAACATAGTATAGTATTATCTTTAGAAGAAAATGAAATCTTCTACAAAAGATGGTAAATAAAGCATACTTTAAATACCATATGTCAGTATATATACAAGTTCATACAATTGAAAAAGATATATATACATGTGCATTAATTGATATAGGAAGTAAAATAACTATAATAAAAATATTTCTTTTTAATAAATGGAAACCTGACGGCCAAATCAAATGGAATTACTGATGATAAACAACAAATAAACCATACTGTTAAAAAATATGAAATAATATTAGACAGTAAAAATATATATATTCCTCAAATTTATAAATATGACCAGATGGATTGTGATATACTTTTAGGTAATGACTTCTTACAACATTTTCAATATTATCAACAAACTTTATTCTTAATTACTCTAAAAACCCCTTGTAATCATATTCTTCGTCTCCTTCGAGAATTTCGACCATTCAGAGTTCAGCCAGGTCAGTGTGGTGATAAATATGAAAAATATTATTTAATATAAAAAGGACACATATATAGTATAAACTTATAAACTATTAAACAATAATTAATATAAGTGTATAGTGAAAATCCTTTAGCATTATGGAAACCTGATCATCCTAGAGCAAAAATAGAGTTAATAGAAGATAAAATAATTAGAGTAAAGCCAATGATGTACACACTAGAAGACAAGGAAGAATTTAAAACTCAAATAATTGAATTATTAAAATTAAATCTAATACAACATAGTGATAGTCCTCATAGTAGTCCCGCTTACATGATAATGAAAAGAGCAGAACAATTAGGAGGAAAAGTTAGAATAGTAATAAATTATAAAGAATTAAATAAATACACTAGATTTGATGAATATTTTCTACCAAATAAAGAAGCATTAATAAATTTAGTAAAAGGAAAAAATTATTATTCTAAGTTTGATTCTAAATCAGGATTTTAGTAGATAAAAATGAAAAAATGAAGTATAAGATATACTGTCTTTAGTACACCACAAAGACATTATGAATGGTTAGTAATGCCTTTTGGGTTAAAAAATTGCCCCACAAATATTCCAGAAAAGAATTGATAAAATATTTAAAGGAAATAATCATATTGTAGTTTATGTAGATGATATTTTAATATCATCAAATTCATTAGAAGAACACATAATACATTTAAAAGATTTTGTGAATAAATGTATTAAAGAATGAATAGTGTTATCATAAAAGAAAGTATTAATAGAACACAAAATGATAGAATTTTTAGGAATGATTCTAAACAAAAATAGAATAAAATTACAAACTCATATTGCGCGAAAAATAGAAGATTTTCCTAATAAATTAGAAAATAGACAACAAATATAAAATTTTTAGGATGCTTAAATTATGCCAAAGGATTTATAGAAAATTTGTCAAAGAAAAAAAATATCCTTAAAAAATTATTAAGAAAAAATAATACACAAGGATAGAATACAGAACATACACAAGCAGTAAAAGAATTAAAAGAACATTGTAAAAATTTACCAGAATTAAGATTACCAAATAAAAATGATAATTTAATTTTACAAACTAACGCTTCTGATTTATATTGGGGGGAAATACTCAAAATAGATTTAAATGAAATTTGTAGATATATTAGTGAAACCTTTAATAAAGCTCAGATAATTATTCAATTCATGAAAATGAACTATTAGCAATTTATAAAGGAATAAAGAAATTCTCATTATTCTTATTACAAAAGAAATTCATTATAGAAACTGATAATACTCAGGTCAATTCTTTAATACATAAAAACTTGTCAAATGAGCCACAATATAAAAGGTTACATAGATGGCAAGCATATTTGTCTTATTACAATTTTAAAATTATAAATATAAAAAGTTCTAATAATTTTTGGTAGATTTTCTCAGTAGAAACATAGAGTTCGCTCAGTAAAGCATGAAGAAAAGAATAACAGATCTGGAAACAGATCTTGTAGACCTTGAAGAAGTTGTAAGCATTCTTGGTAATTTTGTAAATAATCTCAAACTCTCTATAAAAAACTTAAGAGAAGAGTTTGAGGAAAGTAAAAAAGTAAATCCCTTAAGTGAACAACCAGTAAATTGTGATGTAAATTCTCCAAGTGGAAGCAGTGGTGGATCACACCCACATAGAAAAGCTATCTGTGATGAGGATTATGTACAAATCTCATCAAGTAAAAAAGTGATAGCAGTAAATCTTAGTAAACCTCCAGTAAAAGAGCGAACCATCGCAGTTGTAAAAAGAGTAATTTTGGGAGGAGTTGAACAGGTAAATCTTCTATCAAAAGAAAAAGAATATATGAGTTTTTCGGAATATATCTACAGTAAAACGAAATATTCAGAAAGTAGCTTCAGAAATAATTGTAATCTATATACCCAAGGGTTGTATGTATTAAAGGGTCAGATCTAGAATTTGTTAAAAAATTAGCAGATTTTGGATATCTTGATCTGATACATCCTGATGTAAACCTAAATAAATTATTCTATTTTGATTCTACACTTATAAGCAAGATAAGTCAGTATGCTCAGAAGAAGAACGTATGTTTAAAGTTTTATACTATAAGTCCAGAGTATGATGATGAAGAAGAATATGAAGCCATCCATTTGATCAGTCCTAACATCGTTACCAACAGTTTCAACTTAGAAGTTGGCCAAAGTAGAAGCAAAGAACCCATCTTCGGCAGAGAATGGGTTGGGTATAGAAGAGCTGCTGGTATAACAGTCATAAGATTGCTAGCATCAAACTTGTATGAAAGAAGGTACAAAGTCCTCATACAACAGAACAATTTTATCTTCTGTATACCAGGTACAGGTGTCAGCAGATCTGCAGTGCTAGCCAGCTTCATATCTCATATTGACAACCATCACATTCTATGTAGACTCAATACAAGACGAATTGCATGTGAAAAAACGGAGCATTTGGCGTGCATCTCATGAAGTTATATAAACTTTTTATTTTGTCAACAAGTGTAGGCCATATGTCGACCATCATAGAATAAAGCTATGTAAACTTTTTGTTTTGTCAACAAATGTAGGCTATCTGTCAGATATCATAATGTAAACTTTCTATAAGGAAAGGGCTCAAAGTTAGGTCAGATAGGATAAACGATAAGATTTTATCATGAAATCTTATCACTTTAGATCATGAAATCTTATTACTTTAGAAAATGTGATAAAAAATGTGTAACACCTATAAACCTTATCAGATTGTAAAAATTCTATAAATAGAAGAAAGGGGCATCGGATCTTACAAGATCTGAAAGGCCATTTGAATTATAAAAAGTATTACTCAAAATATTCAATTCTAAATGAGAAAATAAAAACTCTCTCTCTCCAAATCATAAAACAGAGATAAAAAACATCGAAACCTTTATAATAGGGAAAGAAACCAAAAACCTAAAAATCAATTGGAGTTTTAAAAGTCCTATAGACACACAGTGATCCCGTTTGCAGAGCTCGTTATGCCGGTGTAGCCAAGGTGGCGTTTAGGCAGTTGGAGCATAGCAGTAGGGAAAATGTGAGCAGTCAACAGGACTAAGAAATTCCAAAAGATTTGAAGGTACAAAGGTAATAATTCTGAACCTATATCTATTGGTGGAGGTTGTTGTTGATTAAAATTTTATTGATGAGGAGAATTGTTTTAATGGAAAAAATCTATAATATAATAAGTTCAATTGAAAGTATAAATTTTGAAAACACAAATAAATTAAACCAGATAGCAAATGAATTAGAAAATAACATACAAACTATAACTTGGAATCTAAACCTATAAAATATGGATAAAAGATTTATAAATCAAGTACAATTAATAATGGAAAAACGAATTCTAAAACAAATAAAAGAAGTTATAGAATTTAATATTTATATTTCTAACGTTGATTAACCAAATAAAATTAGATAATAATTTACATAAATTGATAATGGAAAGATATTATGAAAAACTATGTACACAAATGGGTATGATAAAAAATGGCTAGATAACAAAATAAAAATTATATATAACAATCAACAATTAATGATAGGATTTAAATGTAAAACATACAAGTATCATAGTATGATGTTTAGAATAAGATATTCTATATCAAAAACTGAATTAGAAGCAGTATATAGTGTAAATATACCTAAAGAATTAAAAAGAAAAATAATACAAAAGATAAAATGGGAAAATTTTAAAAGTATGATAATATAAATCTTTGTAGAAAAAGGAATAAAGGATTTAGTAGAGATATACGGAAATTTTAGTATATTTAATACAAATAATTTTATATCTGAAAATTCAAATCATTGGAAAATAATAAATAAAAGACTTGATGGAAATCTATAATTTGTCAATATCTATTTAAATATTAGATCAATATTGGTTTTAGTCAATATTTATCAATATACAGTCAAAATCAATTATTTTATATTAATTTTTTTTTTCAATATTTAGTCAATATTTGTCTAAAATTTTTAATATATAGCCAATAATTAGTATACCTCTACCAAATCTTTGTATTAAATATACTAATATAATATGCTAATATTTGTCTAAAATTAATCTTTGTATTAATTTTATATTTGTATTAAATATACTAAAATCTCTGTATATCTCTACCAAATCCTTTATTCCTTTTTCTACAAAGGTTTGTATTATTATACTTTTAAAATTTTTCCATTCTATCTTTTGTATTATTTTTTTTAATTCTTTAGGTATATTTATATTGTATACTGCTTATAATTCAGCTTTTGATATAAATTTTCTTATTTTAAACATCATACTATAATACTGATATGTTTTACATTTAAATCCTATCATTAATTGTTGATTATTATATATAATTTTGTTTTGTTATCTAACCATTTTTTATTTATCATACCTATTTGTCTACATAGTTTTTCATGATATCTTTCCATTATCAATTTATGTAAATTATTATCTAATTTTATTTGGTTAATAACGTTAGAAATATAAATATTAAATTCTATGACTTCTTTTATTTGTTTTAGAATTCATTTTTCCATTATTAATTGTACTTGATTTATAAATCTTTGATCCATATTTTGTAGATTTAGATTCCAAGTTATAGTTTTGTATTTTACTTTCTAATTCATTTGCTATCTGGTTTAATTGATTTGTGTTTTCAAAATTTATACTTTCAACTGAACTTATTATATCATAGGCTTTTTCCATTAAAACAATTATCCTCTTCAATAAAATTTTAATAAACAACAATCTCCACCAATAGATATAGGTTCAGAATTATCACATTTATACCTTCAATTCTTCTGGAATTTCTTAGTCCTGTTGACTGGTCACCTTTTCCTTACTACTATGCTCCAACTTTTTACTCTTTTTCTTACTTACTTGTATAAATGTTATTTCTATTTTTTATTTTAATTTTTTTTATTTATTCCTTTAGATTTAATAATATTTCTTTTAATTCTATTAATATTATTTCCATAATTATTTAATTTTTTAAAGGGTGTCTTTTGATTTTTACTTTTGAGATTGTAAGTTACGCAAGACGTAACCTAGGCATTCCAAATTTTTAATATATAGTCAATATTTGTCCAAAAGGCTAGGTCGCCCCCCTATTGGTATCAGAGCCATAGTAGATTTACTGACCATGAATCCTATACAACAAATCGTAGATACTTTAAAGACACAGAATATAAAAATGAGATAAAAAATATAATTGAAAAAATAGATAGAAATAAAAGTCATATAATAAAAGTAGAATTATACCTAATACAAAAAAATGAAAGAGCAATTTAAAATTACAGATAATTAAGAAGTTAAAAGTTTAAAAATTTTAGAAATAAAACTAAAATTTATAAATAAATTTATAAAATTCCTAAAATTTTAGCTTAAAATATAATGGATAATCCACGTCAATAATTTTTAGTCCAGCAAGCATTAGAAAGAATACAAGAATTATACTAAGTATAGACCATATGATTCTTGAATGAGAAAATAGAATATATATATATATATATTTGTTAAATCAGAAGATAGAGTCTTTAGAATTAGAAAGAACAACGTTAATAAAAATAGGACAACAGATCTATAGAGAATTTATAAATTTATATGAGTTTGATAATCATTTGTACCTATATAAATAAATACAAAAAATTTTAGAAAAAATAAAAAAATAGGTATAATTGTGATGGTAGAGTAAATGATCAAATATAAAATTAAAAAAAAATAGAGATTTGGATGAAATTAATTATACAAAAAGACAAACAAAAATACTTAAGTTATAACTCTGAGAAACCCAATAATTTAATATAGTTAATAATAAATATTTAATAATAATTTAATATATCCATATTTAAAAAATATAATATATCGTAATAAAATGCATGTCTCAAAAGTAACCATCGGTTCGGTTACTCGTCATCTTCCTATAAATATAATGAGCTCAACCCAACAGATGAAAGTGAAATTGATTGCAGTTCCAGTTTATAGAAAGTCTTGTCGTTTATAGTATACATATTTGGGCCATTTGTCATTTATAAGTTTTATTTGTCAACGACAAAACGATTTATCTTTTACCTGAAAGTCCAAGCATAACGATCGAGTTGTTTTACACATGGGACAGTTGTCCCAACGATATCCACAATCCCTTTTCATGGCCTGAACAAAAAACCCAATAACACATGAAAGCAGCAGCCTTTACTGGAGGTGATTGAAATGATAGAAGACGATGAAGTAAATGAAACAGTAATAAGAAGCCGCAGCAACTAAGCAGAGCAAGAGGCCATGAAGACAGCTACATTACCATTTGGTGGTTGTGGGTATTCTTATTTACCTTCATCTTCATTCAAGATTGTTATTGTAATGGCAAAGAGCAACAATAAGTCCCAATCCTCTTCTTCTTCTAAGGTTCTTTCAACGTTTCTTTGTTTGAATTCACAATCTTTTCTTGTTTGATTGGAAAATTGGTCGTTTTTAGTGGAGTTTCTTGAGTTCGTGTGATCTATTTCAATGAGTTCAATAAGTTTTGGATGCTCCAAAGTAGTTAATATTAGTTATAAGTATTGATTGTTTAGCTCATATGGGTGTCTTAATTTTTCATTTTTCTTATTTATCAGCAATCTTTAGTTGTTGGCTGCTCATGATCATGATGCACATGATGCTTGTTTTAGTTTATTTAATATGTTATTATTGAATGATCATAATAATATGTGATGCAAAATTGTTTATCAGGTGGTTTACAATTGTTAGCAAATATATAGAAGCTGAAAATGACCATTATAATTTTAGTGATTGCGGATGCTTGTAGAGGTAGATTCCCGAACCAGAAAGTTCCTTACATGAGCATATCACCCTTGTTAGTGGGAAAAGAGGAGTAAAAGTAAGTACGTGTTCTTGAGGAGCCAACAATAGGGTGTTATTTTGTGCTTCTCTTAATCAATTTCCATAGCAATAGAAAATGGGGATATAATGTTTGGTTTAAAGGCCTTCTTTAATTTTATGGCAAATTAATGTATGTTCCGCAATAGAAGCAGTGTCTGATCCATAATTTTTGTTTTCTTTATACGTATTTGTAAATACTTTTGTCTCTTTTGGTATACTTTTTTCTTTGTCAAATTTAGGCTGCCCCTAACTGGCTTTTTGCTGATAGGATTCAGAGCCAACACCTCCAAGAATTACATCTAATGTGAAGCAAAATTTGCAGTTCTTGAGATTATGGAAGGTTGGTTTTATATTGACATATCTAAAACCAGCATCAGTTTTTACCTTTCATCTTATTTAAGTAAGCCCTTATAGGAGTTTCAAAGAAGGAAGTCTAGCATGCCTAGGCCTTCAACTAGTTACCGCAGGAAAAAGATTGACAAAGAGGAATTGCCAGAAGATACAGAGCTTTACCGTGATCCTACCACAACCCTTTACTAGTAATATACCCTCCAGGTTTCTTTTATTTGCCTCGTTTGTTGTTTCATTATCCCCTCTTAACCTTCTATTAAAGGATTTTTCTCTTTTATTTACAGTACAAACCAGGGTATAGATAATGCTGTTCCTGTCTTACTCGTTGATGGGTATAATGTTTGTGGCTATTGGCCAAAGCTGAAGAAACATTTTATGAAAGGAAGGCTAGATGTTGCTCGTCAGAAGCTAATTGAGGAACTTGTGGAATTTAGTATGATAAGAGGTTTGTAATTTTTTATCTCTTTTTCCTTGTATAAGGGGCTTCTCTGTATGTTGCAACTGATCAAATGTGATGCAGCCTTGCTTTTGCCATACAAAATTCACGTATACGTATAACCTAATTGACAGATATATTTATACTGCTTAACTAGTGATTGGATGTACTTTAATATTAGATACCTTAAGAACTTGAAAATTAAACACTGTTCCCAATGCATATTTTATTTTCTTTGAAAGGAACTGTTCTCTATGGTTACTTTCCTACTTTTTTAAGTTATGCTATCAAAGGTTCTTCTTTGAAGGTTATCCCCAAAAAATCTATTATTGCTTTAATGTTTCGTAGTAGTCTCAAGTTAAAAGTTACAGTGTCAAATTGTCAAATAAAGTGTTCGTACATGAACAAAATGAAGCGAAGACAGATGAATTTACTAGGTTTGACCGTACGGTTTTTCTCCTCTGATTTTTCCAATAAAAAATTTTACAGTGCTGAAACCATACATTAGAGAGATGGAAGATAAGAAAAATATGTGCAACTATTATTTTTCATACTTTTATGTTGCAACATTTCAATTATAGGACATGTTGTTGACTCAAATTGTAATCCTAATGTTTGATCGTTAATTTTTTTCTTTCTGTTGATGTTGCAACCTCATTTTATTATTTCTGAAATATTTACAGAGGTGAAAGTGGTCGTTGTGTTTGATGCCTTGATGTCTGGACTGTCAACACACAAGGAAGAGTTTATTGGGTATTATTTGTGAACTAAAACATGCTTCCATCATTTTCTAACTCTTTTATTCTTGAATTTCAGTTGTGTCTGCAGAATTGTTTGTTTTCTGTATATCCTACCACGAAATGTGCTTTGTACCCAGTTAGTATACCTATGTTACATACCCACATGTCTTGTTGGTGGTATTTTACACATAAAAGGTTCTATGATCCTGCTGTGCATATCAGTTGGTCAGATTGAATGATGCTCAGTCTTGATTGGCAACTTTTACTTTTCCACAATTTATTTGCATCGGACTTCATCTTTGTACTCTTAACTGGAAATTCATGAATTGGGCTTCTGGTGATAAAAAAACTTGTTAGAGATCAAGCATTATTTTCTATATATTTCGATCTATTCAAGTTTATGATATAATAATTACTCAACAAATTACATTTTTTATGATTTTGGTATAAACTAGAAACAAAATCACCTTATAATTGTTTGCAGCTTCTTTTGGCAACAAAAGGAGAAAAGGCTATATATATATATATATTTATGTTATTAACCCCAAGAAGTGTGTTAATTGGTGCTGATTAACTATTTTGACAGTCATTATTTTTTCTGGTTGAATTTTTTTTTTCCTGTTCTTCTGTTAACTGAAATTTTGTTACCATTTAAACTTTGTTTGAAATCTGTGACACTAAGCATTCATAATGGTGCAGCGTTGACGTAGTTTTTTCCGGAGAAACGTGTGCTGATGCTTGGATTGAAAAAGAGGTAAAAAAATCTTACTCTTCCTACTTCACAATGTAAATGATCTGAAAATTGATTTTATGGGATAAATGCTTTTGATCTCCGCTTCTATGCACAGTGGTTATGATTCCTCTTGTATTTTGTCCTTTAGATTCTTTTCCCTAGATCAATTTTTTTTTGCTTTGATTGGATCTCACTTGACTCTCTGTTGCTCACATTTGCATTTTAATGTAGAAATTTTGTATAAATTTATTGGCATTCTATCAGAATATTCATTTAAGTTCTTCCTATTGCTTCCGGGAACCCTTTTAAATTATGCTTAAAAGAAAAAAGTCAGCAATCACCAAAAAGAGTAACCTTCTGAGATGAATCGTGCTTATGTATTCCTGAAGTTATTTTTTCTTATGTCGTTAGAAAGGTTCAAATTGTAACGTGGTGTTGTGGGAATTATTACGCTATGCCTTCTGTTTGTTTATTGTTAGGTTGGTTTGAAGTGTGATTTTATTGCCGTTTTCTGATTAGTAGGCTGGAATCATGTTTGTGTGACAGATAGTAGCTTTGAGGGAGGATGGATGCCCCAAAGTTTGGGTTGTGACTTCTGACCATTTGCAGCAGCATGCAGCATATGGAGCGGTATGTACTCTACTCTGAGTTTTCATAGTAACCATGAGATATGTTGCGAATGTTCTTTTAGTTTCCTTCTCCATCTTATCTTTGTACTCCAAAATATGATGTTGGTTAGTGCTTGATAAATGGAGTGCTTCAGTATGTTCATTTCTAATGAATAGTTGAAACAGGAAGTGGTAAGCATCTTAGCATAAACGATTTTCACTCAATTAATGCATATCAAAATTGGTTTACTTATGCTCTGTATGTGACCTAGTGAAATTTCCTGATCGTTTACAGGGAGCCTTTATCTGGAGTTCTAAGGCATTGGTTTCTGAGGTGATTATCTATTATATTTTTTGTTAAACTTGTTATTTCATTCGTCACGATAACGACATTGTTGGTATTGTTCTTGCTTTTCTTTTCTTCATAAAAAATCGAAGTTTTGCTTGATAAGAAAGTTCATATTTTGTTTGCTTATTGAAGCTCATGTTCATATATATATATATATTTATTGAAGCTCATTTTCCTAAAAATTTAATGACCATATGTGTTCTACATGTAAAAAGTTTCATAAGATGTAGGAATTCATATATCTACTTTCAGCTTAGTTAAGAAATTTTTATCTTTTGTTTAATTTAAAACTTTGTTGTATAAATCTCTGTGTAATATTATCATTCTTTGATCTTTAAATCATCATATATCAACCAACTATTGTCTGCATATCGTTTATATTAAGTTTGTCTCTTTGATGATGTGTAGATTAAAGCATCACAAAAGGAGGTCGAGAGGATGTTTCAAGAACAAAGGTCTAACATGATAATACATCTGAGTTTGTCAAGTTGTTCTGGTTATGTGTTTATTTACCTCTTAGTTTACTATATGTTTGTGTGTGGCCCATTTGCATAAGTTGTTTGTGTGGGCCTATACATGAAGGGGCAGTTTCACTGCATTCCATTTCGTTAGGTTATAGAGTGCAGCTCATACTGTTGGTGGTTCCTTCTTCTATCACCTAAGTCTTGGAGTTGATCATATCCGATTTTTTATTTTTATTTGTTTTTCAGATCTCATTCCTTTCAAGGCAGATTGTTAAAGCACAATCTTGACTCTGAAGTTGTGGATGCTCTTAAGGATCTGAGGAATAAACTCTCGGAGAATGAATTAAAGTAGCTCGTTTAATATAACTTACATCATGCTTACTGCTGATTTTGAGCTCAAGCAGGTTTGCCACTGTGTGTGTGTGTTTTTGTTATATATATATATATATGAGAGAGATTATTTTAGTGAACTAGCGGATGCAGGAATGCATTACTCAAAAGGGTACAGAAAGTTCTATTGACAAATTCAGTAGTAAAGTCAACTTCACCCGCTGCCACACTAGTAGAGTACGGGTATTAAGTTCAGAGTAAGGAGATGCAAAAATCAAGTATTGTTTCTTTGCTAGGGGAAGGACAGAAGGAAATGCACATTTCCCATTTGTGCCATTCTTCAATTTTTATAGTATTTAGTTCAGAATAGACTTTGCGCTAGCGATAGACTTAGCTAGCACCGACGGTGGGAAGGGGGGTTCGCGATAATAAATCAATAAGCAGCATAGCTTCAATAGACTTTTCTCGCCAGCCGAACTGCAAGTTCAAGAAATCTAATCTTTATTAATTCTCCTATCTGCTAGACTATCAGTATGATGGACTCCTGTACTGGCATCTCAAGGCGCACTTGACTTTCTTTTTTTCTTACTGCAATTCATCTTCAGTATAATTGTTTTTGAACTGGGTCCTTAACTATAATTCAATGTTTGAAGGAAAGCAATGCTAGACCCATAATCTTTAATCTTCTTGCTGATAAAGGACACAATGAATTGGGTATTCAAAAGACACATATATAAGTTTAGTTGCGTTTGGGGTCGTTGTTCCTTTGTTTCTGTATAAAATCTGAGTTTGTCTTTTCTTTTTAGGTCAGTTTTTCTTAGTTTGGTCTGTTGTTTTGCTCTTTCTGTGAGTTATGTTATGTATTTGTGGTACTTGGATCAGTTTGTAATTGGATTGTCAAAATAAATTTACCTTACCCTCCTATTCTGTAGTGGCCTAAGCAGTAAGCAGCACATATATTGGCCTGCATTTAGCCATTTGCAAACTAATTGACATGGGTTAAAAGTTACATAACCTCATGCTAAACTAGGAAAGAGCATTTTGAGATATTCATCTCATGTGCTTCAAAACATGTATGAGTGGTGATATTTGACCCTCACAATTTATCTCAATTAGCTGCCACTCTTTAATTAACTTGATTTATTTATAAGATTACCTTTATTAATCAAATGCTCGCTCTCTCTCTCTCTTTTTTTTTTCCTTCTCTTCTCAACAATCCTTAGTTAGCAATTTGTTGCTAGCAGCGGGAAATTTTCGTTTTTTCTTGTTGATGATAGAATTAGCTTAAGGGGCAAAATTAGTTTGAAAGCTTTTAATACGAGGAATCCAAAAAATTTGATACTGATCATCTTATTTGAGTCACTTAAGCATCAAACCAAGCCATGAAATTGCAGTCCGCTATGTGCACAAGCTTAAGCTTGACAATGCACAAACAAGATAAAGAAGTGTAATGCACGATTACGGTATTGTGGATTTATGTAGTCATTCATGAGAATCGAAGGAATGCCATAAATAAAAAGATGGAAAGTTTTCATCAACTTTTTTAATCGTAGAAAGTTGGTAAAGGAGGGAGAGGAGAAAGCCAAAAAAAAAAGGTTAAAATTTAAAAATTTTAAATCATTTTGATGGGTATTTTAGTTATTTTAAATTAAAATGAGAAAACGAAGGCAAATGAAATAAATTGAATGATCAATTTCCACTACTCAAACATGTAATTAGATTGAGTAATTAGATTGTGTGCTGATCCAAACACTAGCTTCAGAGGATCTTACTAACTGGATTTGGACCCTAGACATGGAGTATGCCCACCAAATGAAACCCATCCTCCTACTACAAGATTTGGGCTCGATTCAAACATGTTACATGTTTACTTTTATCCAATAAAATCTGAGCACGTGTGAAGAAATACAAAACATACACAGAGAGAGAGAGAGAGAGAGAGAGGCGCCCACCACCAAAGCTGCAATGGATTGGTACGTGTGGTACTGGTAGATCAAAGTGAATGATGTTATTAATTTGTTGATAGTATTAATTAAAGCTATATGTTTCTGTGTTGGTCAAATCTTTTGAAAGGGAATGCTTTGCAGGAATATCGTCTCTCATCAAACAAAACAAACAAACAAACTCACCGCTGCTTTAAATCCAAAGCCATTTAATACCAACGCTGAAGCTTGCTGCCTTCTCCCTCACATATCTACCACCACCGCTTCTTCAACATGCTTGTTCTCTCCTCTTTGGCCTGTCAGACTTCCATCCATACACCTATAGTCAATCTGTACACCTACATGTGGGACCATTTGCATATATAATAATAATAATAATAATTCTTTCATGTTAGAGGTCTTTATTTTTTATTTTGTGGAGGTACCTTATTAATTTATTAAGTCATATGATTTAACAAAGTCAGTATATACATGTTATAAATTATATGACTTAATAGTATGTCCGTATAAAAAAAAACATATATATATATATATATATATATGTTCCAATCTAGTATTCTGAATTTTTTTAAAATTTAGAATAATTATTAAATTGTGTGGCTTTAGTGTAACGATTGTACAAGCTATTAAGCCGCACGGTTTAATGATTTTTTCAAACTTTAATAAAGTCCAAAATCTTAAATCAAATTGGGATTATATATATATATAAAGATAATCTAATAAGCACTTGGACAAATGACAAAATGTTATGAGTTAATAGTGTTAAAACTGTAGATTAATTAGATAGTGTCACGTATCATTATCATTTATCATAAGATGAGCACAGTTGCCCATTAGATCTTTACTCATATAAATATACATATAAGCAAAACCTTGGGTCATATTTATATATAGTATATACTCTTTCATCCATTTTCGTCAAACTTTTATCACGAGTATATTTGACGTTGTCTCGTTAGTTGGTACATAAACATGATCATAAGAATCTAATGATAGAATGTATGTATCTGGAATACGCAACACTTTATTATATTCGGGAATGGAGTTAAAATGATTGATTAATTATACTGTATATTATATATATTGTCGCTCATTATAAAATAATTATTAAGCGACATTATGCTAAGATATGAGTTCAAAGTTTTTCGAATGATCTTTGTCTATCGTTTCAAGTGTAAATTAAAGTTTAATGGAAGGCA
Organism: Murraya koenigii; assembly: GCA_025617385.1. Lineage (NCBI taxonomy): Eukaryota > Viridiplantae > Streptophyta > Magnoliopsida > Sapindales > Rutaceae > Murraya > Murraya koenigii. Next base: position 4,713,414 of record CM046812.1, read on the forward strand.
CAAGTACTCCAATACCTTCAACAAATATTGAGATTAACATACACATACTTCAGTTATTGCACATTTTTCTGACATAAATTTTGTTTGCAGTATAATGAAATTAAGAAGCGATCGAGGATGCAATTAGAAATGAGAAGGCTTCTGAATTAATATCAGCAGAAGTATTGTTGCTGTTATCATGTGATCCTACATTAATTAGCTTATAACATGATTAGGCCGGCAAGCAAATATCTGTCATTAGTTTCTAATTTGTGTAGGGATTCACTATTTCTCACACTGTTAATTAAAAACCTTATGAACTCCATTAATAATGAATGAGAGACATCGCATTGTTTCATTTGTGTATATGTGTATATATAACGTGGGGAACATCCTTGCGCACTAATTATAAGATAAGGTGAGTGAAATTGAATCTCAATAACCATTAACATCCCAAAAGTTTTTTACTCCACTTGAGCAGCCCAAAACTTTTGTAAGTTTTAACATGCAGAGTGAGAAATGTGCATATGCATGTAATGTAATATTTAAAAGGAGACCAAATTGTAACATAGTACAAAATAACATGTAGAAACAAGATACTCTAAAATATACGAATCACATGCAAAGAGATCGAGGAAGAAAAGACAATTGATTATATAAATGATTGGTGAATCCAAGAGTCAACTTTTTGCAGAGAAGTTGTAAAGGATCATCAAATACTCACGAGATACCTGCATGCATGATGTTTATATTTAATTATTAACTCACCAAAAAATGGAAAAGCCAAAAATTAAAAACAGTACAAAATTGAAATAAAAACAACACCAACCAACCCTGAGGTCCCCAACAAATTGAAGAACGTAACAAAGAGTTAGTTCCATTTCTTAACTAGAAGGGAGAACATTAAATGTAGAAGTCAGAAAGTCAAAGAGGGGAGGGGGGGTCAGGGAGTCCTGGTCTGGTCAGACGGTCAAAGTTTGACCTCTCTTAATTATAAATTAAATCCAACGGTGGTTGTGGACCCTGGCGGCCTCCTCCAATTTTGTTTTGTGATCGACTGATCGTGACCACTGATATGATACTGCTAATATTGTTATGTGCAAATCTGTATTTGTTATTTGCAACATTTAATACTTTAAGGTTTTGCTGCGATACAACATAAACGTTACATTTATTTATATGAATTCGTATTTTGCTATAAATTGACGCTAAGTTTCTTGATAATTATTCAAGTTTGATGTTCCACATCATTAAGGAAATCATCAATCTGATCGATATTGCTACTTGAGATTTTTAAGGTGCGTTATAAACACTCAACTCACTAGTCTTATAACTTGATTGATATTTTGATAGTAGCAATTAAGAGTCGGCAAATTATAACATGAAGCAACAAGTTCAACTAACTAACTTAACAATCAACATTATTATTTGCAAATTGTGTATGGTACTTGATGATGATTTTATACAAATTTCTGTCAAGTCTATGTATCTTGAATCCCATATGGCGTCAAGATATTAGTGGGGCTATTAGTGCATGCGCAGGGCGGTTCGATAGCGATTGTTCGTGTCCTTCAATTTTATTTTATGTAATAAGTGCCATTATGGCATTACCAAACTTCACCGATCGAATATATATTATATATAATTTTGATGAAAGTAAATACATTGTCCATACTTGAAATTGGAATATTTTATGTAGATATTTTTAAGAATACATTGCTATTTTTATATCAATTGGGGGAGGACTCTTCAAAACATATATAGGCATTTATTTTTCAAGATTAGAAGCAAATTAATGGGGAAAAATTCAAATTAAATGTTATAAATATTTACAAGGTAAGCATTTGGTATATAATTTATGAAAAATAATTTTGATAACATTATTTTTTTATAATTTAACATAATGAAAAATTATTATTTAATAATAAAAGAATTTGTTTAAAATTCAAATTTAATGTGTGTTAAGTATTTAATACCAAATATAATTTAAGCTTAAGTAAAATTCTAATATAATATCTAATAGTTACATAGAAAATAAATACATTTAATAAGGTTATTTGTGAGAAAAATAATAATTTTTTATTCAAATAATTTATCATTAAAATAAAAGTCAGGAAATTTTACTTTTTCCATTCAGATGAAAATGCCTTACAATAAGACTTTAGATATAAAAATAAACAAACTAAAATATTATAACATTTTAAATTAAGTCAAATTAAAACTTCAGATAAAAAAAAAAAAAAACAACCCCAAGTGTTGAAGAACTTTCTTTTAGAACGACTTTGTCCTCTTCAAATAACTAAAAATATACTTCTCGAATTTGAAATGACTAAACAAGAGAGAAAAAAAGAGGGGCGTGGAGAAGAGAGAATGCAGAAGAAATCAAAAAAAATAATTGAGGGAATATGATTTCCAAATTTGGTTTTTACATAGAAAAGTAGTTGCTTGACGCGGCAAGATAAGAAATGAGAATTTATGAATAATTCAGTTATATGTGATAGAAAAATATCCAACAACTAGTATAATACCGTAAACACTTGAAAGTTATTATAATTAATTATAGTAGACGAGGAAATTTTTTACTTAAAATTTTAACACAAATTTTAAGTCATTGATCTCATGCAATTCATCAATCATTGGATTACATGAGATGAAGAATTTAAAATTTTTATAAAAAGTTTGAAATAACCCCTCCCTATTATTAATTAAGTAATGCAATATTACTTAAGTACTCATTATTATATTATTTTTCAGTGGAAAGGAAGACAATTAATTAATGATGTAATATATTTATATAGTTGGTAAATGTTACGAACATAAAAATTAAGAAATTTTATTAAAAAAAAAATTATGCTAGCTATAACCCATTAAAGAAATTTCAGTTTGTATTATGTAAAATTCTACTTGACATATAACAAATAAATAGTCGTTATGGTGGTTAAAAAAATATGTGAACTTTGACACAAGAAAAAAAAAAAAGAAAGGAGGATAAAGATAAGGAAAGCTAGAAGAGATGATCAATCAACATAAAAATTGATTGACTTAATTATTGTCAATCAGAATTCGAATTCTCAAAATCATAATTACTGTAAAACATCTATAAAATAATATTGTTGGATCTAAGAAAAAAATTATTTTAGGGAAGATGTTTATTTATTAATAAATAAATATTTTATTAATTTATAGATAAATTAATATTTTATTAATTTAGAAAGAGATTTTATTGTATGAAGAATTCTGTTGGTGTATGTATATACTTACCTATAAAGGAGCACAAATCGTGCTTCCTCAAGGCAGCAGTATCTCCTTTAACAGATACTATTCATAATGCTAATAACCTAATTTTAACATATTACATATATATTCTAATATAATATATGTTATAATGCCCACTGGAATATACATCAATTTGTTATATTGCCTACATTTGGAATATGTTATAAAGAAATAAATAAAAATATACTAAATGTAGTGCATCCTTAGTACCAAAGCAAGGATGACACTCAGTTCAATTTAGGAACAAAGAAAAAAAAAACTTTAGATGCATATTTAATTCAGATAATTGTAGTTGTAAAAAAAAAAAACTTCTTAATGTTATGAATTTTATATTTTATTCATTATCAATTTTTTATTAACTTATATTTTCATTGGATCCTAAAGAATTCAATATATATATATATGCACAGTGACCTAAGTCAGGATTGGAAGGTTTTATCACTTTTACGATTTAATTGAGATTATCAATTTATTGAGATTTTTAGTATAACAATACTTTGATTGTGTTTTGAACATTTATATAATATACTTGGTATTATACATTAAGATTTGTCTTTATTATTATTATTTTCAAACTCTTACCTATTTGCTTAAATTTAGTTTTTTATTTTAGAGTTTATAGGGGTTTCTCTCGCAATTATACGTATAACCAGTAACTAAGCTATTTTACTATAATCAACACGACAAGCTAAAAATCAATTATCAATCAATATTCCTCAAAAATCCCAACTGCCAGCAAATTAATATATATCATCACCATATCGTATTGACAACAAAATGCGAGCAACGTCAAGGTTATTACAGCAATAGTTTTAGCCCACATGCAATCAAGTGAATGATAGACATATTTTGTTTAGATTCAATTAAATTCATTTAACTTGACCCAACAAGAAAAAGAGAAAATTTGTTTGCTTCTAATGAAAATTAATTAAATGATAGCAATAGTTCGTATGCTTGTATGTGAGTGTAGTTTTTTCCTTGAGAAAAAAAAAAATCTAATAAAAATGACAATTGGCTGGGCGGCTCCCTAACAACATGGTCGGTGATATTTGGTGCGCTCTCTGGCTAGCCAGTATCCAGCCAGCTTGCTCTTTTTCATACATTTATTACTTGATTTTACACTAAGTTTTCACTATCTGTTTAGCTAAAATTGCTATGTGAGAGTGAGGCCACAAAATTTTTGCAAGGCAAAAAGAGACAAGAGAAAGGGTTACATGAGAACCGCCAAATTTGCCAATGCCACGGGATAATTGTGGCTAATGCTCCACAAAATACAACTCCACTCAACTAACCCACAAAATAACCATGGGGCCATCCATTTGCTGATTTGCCATACTTAATTTGGCTTCATTTGATCTCGTGTTATCTTATATTCTTTTATGTGTGTATTTGCTATCTTAAATTCTTTAGCTAACCCATAATTTCTACACTGCTGGGACTAAAACTAACTGAAATTCATATGGGTCTTAGATATTTTTAGCAGAAGACGAGGTGATGACTGGCAGTATTTTCTCTCTGCCTCATGCAATTGTAGGGCTTAAAGTCATTTATACCTATATTTGCCTTCATTTTCATGACACCTTTTTTGATTAATAATAAGTTAATAACCTATCTCAAAGTACCTCATGATCTGAGTTTACTTCGATGAAATTTTATTTGGGTAATTGGTGATTAATAAATAAAATATAAGTGTAATAAAATCTTATTCATATACTAATATTAATAGATCAATATACGACACGAGATTTTACAAATTCAGGATAACTCAAGTTATGAATAAAATCCTAATTGGATATGTGGAGACATTTGAATATATGACTCTGATTCTTTATATATATATATAACAATCAGTATGTTATTTGAAAACTTTGGTTAATATTAAACTACTGATTTAATTAATATTATTCTCTACCTTTTTTTATTTAATATATATTAGTTTCTACCGTTTTTATTTATTTACGATAAGCATGATTAAAAATTTATTCAATCGGTAATTCTCAGGTCAAAAAGGAAATATACGTTAGTTTAAATAATCATTAGAATCCAACAACTAATTTAGATGGATCCTCTCCAGTGATTCCAGCAAGTTCGAGCACATAGTACGGAGCTATGTAAATTTAGATTAAGACCTGTTAATGCATAATATATAAAACTTAAGTACGTAATTTTTCAAATTTATCATAATTTATTTTGATTTTGAATTCTACAAAAATTAAATATGAAGAATTCTTTAATACACAGAAATATGATTAATTGTGTGTTTTAATTAATTATGAAATAGTATAGGAAAATGATCAAAACCCCCTCATGCTTGGTGTAATAAACTATTTTTTCTTCATAATTTGAATAATAAATTCTCTGACGTTATAAGGTTAAACATCGATAGACACATTTTGGTGGACAATCTGTTCTTTTCTGTAATAGACAAATTTGGTGGTTGATAAATGGACTTTAAACATTAATTAATTTCACGGGATATTATCAACTACCTACTAAAAGTTTTTTGACATCAATTTATCAACAATGTTTTCTGATAGCTAAATTTTACCACTTAATATTTCGATTGTTATTATTTTACCACTAAAATCTTAACATATTGAAAAATTATTGAGACCACAAGGGTATTTGAGAAATTTCAAACTGCAGTTATTTTCTTGTTTTCTTAGTTCTTTTAGAGATTTTTATCTTTTCTCTAGACATTTCATTCACAAGCCTTTTTTTTTTTTTTTTATCTATTAGAATTTTATGTTATTACATTTAATTAGTTTAATCACAATTGAGCTTAATATAATGAAATTTATTTGTACAAGTGAAAATAATTTCACGAATTAGTTTACGTATAGACGCATAAAAATGATCGTAAATTGAATGTCGAAAAATTCAAAAAAAAAAAAAAGAAAATTACTTCAACTTAAAATTCATCATACACATTTGTGAGTTCAATAATTTTTTAATAGTATTAAAGTTTTAGTAGTAAAATGATAATAACTGAAACATTAGATGGCAAAATGTAGCTGTTAGAAAATCTTGAAGATGGATTGATTTCTTAGGAAACTTATAGTGGTAATTTAATAATATCCCTTCATCTTAAAATATAAAGAAAAAAAAGAGTTTGACAATTAAGGAAACATTTATCGACAGTAGAGTCGTTTTGTTGTTTCCAAAAATGGGGGTGTAAATAGTTAATTTCTACAGACAGCAAGAACATTTTGCTCCTTTTCTCACAACCATATTACTTATCTTAAAAAGTTTGTATTTCTTCATTTATTGGCACATTTAATCCATTTTTGTAAATCTTTAGCCATGAAGTAAAAGTGAGTATTTATTTACTAGGCGATTGATGTAACAGTTGTGTTTTCAGAATCAAACAGCGGCACAATAATTTGTTGCTTTCCCACAACACTAATATTAAATAAGAAAGCAATACACAGTTGGAGAACTTGGAAAGAGACAATGCCATTATTAGCTAGATAATGTATGTATACCCAAGTCATTACTTCTCATCAAGATGTATACGATGATAAAGCTCAAATTTTAGATAACAAAATCAAAGTCACGGACACATATAATCTAATTTCTCTACGCGTTTCCGCTCATCATGGAGTTAATTAAATAAATTTTTTTTCTAAAAAACTTCACTGTTGCTGATATTATATTTTATTTTCCCCTTTTTCTAATTCACATTGTAGGGGCTAGAATATGAGATCCAAAACCTTGATTCATCTGAGTTCTGAATCTTGTGAAAGTAGGCCAAAATGTGGTCGGTTTACGAAGGGACCCCATGAAAACGATTTGGGTAGAGTCTCAACTGTTTAATAATAATTAATTTAATCAATTGATCGATCTTTTATTACGAAATGCAAATTTGATCAAGTCAAAATGAATATGATTATAAAATTGGAAGTGGGTGAAAATAATAAGCCAAAATTTCATCATTTCTTGTTAAAGTACATTACCCAACTCTAATTTGATAACCAATTATATATGTTTCTGAATTGGTAACCAAATCTTATTACCAAATCGATTCTAGTTGGAATTATACGTAAGATCCCAGCTCTCTTATTCTTTCTCTTGACTTTAGGGTTTCCAACTTCCAGTATTATCTTTCTTCCTCACTACTACAAACAAAATTCTCCCTCACTCATACTTTCTCTCTCTCTCTATATATATATATATATATAGTGAGAGAATACTAATCTATTTTAAGATTTTAAACTTTATTAAATTTTGAAAAAATTATTAAATTATATATTTTAATAATATTATGTTATTTTATTATTAAATCATGTAGCTTAATAGTTTTTACGAACATTACAATATTAAATTATATGGCCTAATAATTTTCTTAAATTTTAACAAATTCAAAATCTTAAATTAAAATATCTATCTCTCTCTCTCTTTATCTATATATTTATATATATAAATGTTTCAGTTCAAGATCTTAAACTTTGTTAAAATTTAAAAAAATTATTAAATCGTGCGATTGTATTTATAAAATTTAACTGATAATTTAAAATTTAAAGAATTAAATTGTACCTTAATTACAATGATGAGAGAGAAGGATTGTCCTTGTCATGGAAAATTCTTTCTCATTTGATCTAATAATTATTTAACTAAAGTTGTATCCATGCAGCCTCGAGCCTCCCATGACCAAAGAGTCAACAAATCATGATCCTTCTCGATCGAATACTTCTAATTCAATCCACGCATTTGAGAACTTTCAAATTTCTTAGAAGATGACAAAATCAAGAAATAATCAAGTCAAAGTACCCTTTTATATAAAGACACACCTCTTTGCTTTCTAGCTAGATATTTTACCGGCGTTTTTGAAAATTTCTTCCCAAATCCAAAATTAGGAAAAGAAACTGATGCAAAATGGTTTACTTTTCATAGAATTATGAGGACCCATGCATATAGGCGTATTTAGCACTCTAATGAGACATGGTTCGCCTTTTACATTACAAAGCATTAACGTTATGCTTAACGAAAGCTAGCCTGGATCCATGATTTTCAAAAAGTTTGAATTGATATTCTTCTTTCAAGATAAATAAATCCTAAATTTGTGGAATTTTTATTTTAATTTAACCTAATAGCATTCAATTTCCTCTCTATTTATATATAAGCGAGCGGAGTATACAAACCCCAAACTTATTGTTTTCAACACAAGAGGTTTTAAAATTCTACTAATTTACCCCCACTTAAAAAGTTATTTAAACACACTGCACAAAGCTGATTGGTGATTAAGACCTAACATATTATTAGAGAGGAAATAATCTCTTCATAATCAATTACCATGATTCCCACAATTACTGATTAAGGTGGATCTGGAAATCACCATGATTTGTATATAATTACGCGTATATTTTATTTTCTTGTATATATAGCTCATTGTGATGCCAATGCAAAAGCTCATTGAATAATTTTTTTTCAATTGTTCTGTAACAAAAAAAAAAAAGGTGTTCCATAGAGTTCCTTTTTTATTTATGATTAGTTTAATGTTTGATCAATTTCGTTCACCAGGCGTGATATATGTATATCATGCCATTTATACTAGTATGATTAATAAATTCATCACAAAAATTTTCTATTAAGAATATCCGCACTTTCAACATGCAAATTTTATACAATATAACAGGGTTATTTTATAATACCGTGATTAATATTACGGAATCAATACCGTAATTAAACATAAATTGTATAAATAAAATATAAAATATGTAAATTTAACATAAAAGTTGTAATCAATATTAAGTGTAAAATAAAAAATAAATTATGTAAATGGAACAAAAGACTTATAAATGGGAGGAAAAACAAGTAAATCAACATAAGAGTAGTAAATTGATGTATTATTAGTAAATAAAACAAAAACTTATAGGTAAATCAACATTAAGTATAAAATAAAACACAAATAATATAAATAGAACATAAAATTTGTAAATGAAAGGTAAAATAAGTAAATTAATAAATTTTTGGTAAATAAAAAAAAACTAATCAATATAATATAAAACTTATAAATCAATATTAAGAGTAAAATAAATCATAAATTAAGTAAATTAAATATAAGACCTGTAATTAGAGTGTAAAAATAAGTAAATTAACATAGCAGTAGCAAAATAATGTATTGTTGGTAAATAAAACGTAAACTTATAGATGTAACATAAAAATTATAAATTAACATTAAGCGTAAAATAAAACATAAATTAAGTAAATAAAATATAAGACCCGTAAATAGAATATAGAACAAGTAAATTAACATAGGAGTAGTAAAATTATATATTATTGGAGAACAAAACATAAACTTACAGATATAACATAAAATTTGTAAATCAATATTAAGTGTAAAATAACATATAAATTATGTAAATGAAATAGAATAATTGTAAATGAAATGTAAAACAAGTAAATATTATAAGAGTTATTAAAAAAATAAAAACTCACTATACTAATGATTTCCTTATATATTTATTATTTTTATTTCTAAATTATATAATCATAATTTTGGGTTTATGTAATATATATGAAATTTTATTAAGAATAAAACTTATTCTCAAAATCAAATTTTGAAAAACTTTTTTTTTAATTTTCAAAGTTGTTTGTAAGATAAGTGGTTTTGCATCAATCTAAAACTCTTCACTTGATCTTTTAGTATGAGTAAGAAGCAAAGTTTAAAATTATATGAAATATGTAAAAAATTAAAAATTAGATCCAATTTTATTGATATTTCATATATTTCTAGTAATATAATAACTTCTTTTATTTTATTTTGGCTTGATCTACATCAAGATAAATAATTTTTCTTAATTAACTTGTATAGTAAACAAATACTATAATAGAAAATGAAAAAAGAAAGTTTATAAATAGCATGAATATAGAATTTATTATTAAACCAATTTAATAAATTTAATCTAATTATTTTCAATACAATTTTTTTTTGTTTTCAATTGATGAGTAATTTTTTTACTTAAATAAATTAAGTAAATAAACTATTTTTTAAAATTAAAGTTTAATGTTGATTTTTACAAGTGTTTTTTTTGGTAATTTTAAAACACAAATTTACAACTCTTATATTAATATAATTATTGTATATTTAATTTACTAATTTTATGTATAATTTATAAAATTTATGTTTATTATGTTATTGATGCCATTGGGTATCATAGAATTTTTCAATTTTGGAGCACTAAAACAGGAAAGAAAAACCGTGCACTGCTCAATGGGTATCTTGTAAAACGTGAACATATGCAACCTGAAAATTTTCATCTGTAGTACAAATGAGGATAAAATTAATTGGTAATTTACCAAACATATGTATAGACTACAGAATGTGAAAGAGATGGAAAAGAAAATTAAATTAAAAAAAAAAAAAGAAGTAGTTGTCATAAACAGAAGAGTGGTCACGGGATTCTCTTGACCCATCCATTTGCAAACTCAATCGATTTTGCAAATTCATCAGCTCCAACCCATTCCCCACCTGTGTCTCCCCCAGCCCCACTCCTATTACTTTTATACAACTAGCTACACATACAATTTGTATTTTAAAAGTACGTGTCTAATATTGAATTCCCTCACAAACATGCCCTTATTCATGCATAATTTGTAATTGATTAATGCAAAGAAATCATTATCTTGATTATCTTAATTAACCAAAAGGAAGCTAGCTACTCAATTTATTAAATATATAAATTTGTAAAAATAAGTGTCATTAATTAGCAGGCATAACACATTAAATATGAAATTAAATGATACATATTAAGGTTTATTGCATGATTGGTACCATAAGTAGATTTGTTCATATGTTAGCATGAAATAATACTTAAAAAATTTAAAATTATTCATGTATCTCCAAAGGGCAAGGAGTGTCAGAATTCTCACATTGCCTGATGAGAAATAGTTTACAAGCTCTATCGAGACCGTAGCTATATACTATGAGCTTCTTACAGAAACCGTATGAGACCTTTTGAATGGATCTAAAAGCAAAGTCGTCGAGACTTAGACCCATAATCGTGTGGAGAAAACTGTTGCAAATCCAAGTAAACTATTATCCTAAATAACTAAATACAAATTGTTTTTTTCTTTTTTATCTTGATATTACAAGAACAAATATAGTATAGTTGACTTGGCTTAGCAAAGAAAAAGAGAAGCAGAAATGAGATAAGAAGTGAGCAAAGGCAATTTATAATTGCATAATTTGGTGAAAATAATAATTAAACGAGTAAAAAACCTAGCTAAATAAAATTAATTTTTTCTTTGGTAGAAGAAATATTAAAGAAAGGTCCAAAAGGCACCGCTGAGGAGGCTAAGTGTGGTCACATTTGTCCTATATTGTGAGACGTCATTTTCTCATCTTAAACCCTTCTCTCATGTAGGGCCTCAATGCTATGTAGATCTTTCTATTAACTCCCACTACGACTAGTTTCCTGTTTCTTCTCTCTTCTCCTTCTTCATCTCTTCTCCTTCTTCATCATTTTAACTCTAAATTGAATTCTTATTTTCTTTTATTAATCAGTGCGAAAAATTAATTTCACCATCTCCTAATTTATCTCAATAGCCTACCCACTTGCATATACATACATACATACATATGCCACATACTCAATTTCTTACCGTTTGTACAAGTATAAATAACACAGCCTAACCCATACCCAAACTCAAGTTTGAGTCTATAAGCTTTAGCTTTTAGTTTATGGCAATTGCAGCAGCAAACATGAGCAACAACAATGAAAACAACGACAACGAGAACAACGACAACAAGGATGATCATGAGCACGACATGGTTATGCCCGGCTTTCGTTTCCATCCTACCGAGGAAGAGCTTGTAGAATTCTACCTTCGCCGTAAGGTTGAGGGCAAGCGTTTCAATGTTGAACTCATCACTTTTCTTGATCTTTATCGCTATGACCCTTGGGAGCTTCCTGGTAATTATTTATATGTACATACACATACACTCCCTTTCCTTCAAGGCATCCTATCCTACTTAATCAATCATCTTATCTGTATTTTGTTTTTAGTAATATATATTTCTTTTGTGTCTTGTAGCCAGTTACCTATCATGCGTGCTAGCTAAGCCAGCTACTTTATTATCTTATGCCCTAATTATTTATACTCAATTATGAATTCATTTAATTTCGTTTGTTGATCATCAGCTTTGGCAGCGATTGGGGAGAAAGAATGGTTCTTCTATGTACCCAGAGATCGAAAGTATAGAAACGGGGACCGTCCCAATCGAGTAACAACTTCCGGATATTGGAAGGCAACTGGAGCTGATAGAATGATTAAAAGTGAAAATTCTCGTTCAATTGGCTTGAAAAAAACCCTAGTTTTCTACTCTGGGAAAGCTCCTAAAGGCGTCCGCACGAGTTGGATTATGAACGAGTATCGGTTGCCGCAACACGAAACAGAACGATACCAAAAGGTGGTCATAAGTAATAAGAGGGCAGCAATTTTCTATGCTTTCACATTAATTTTTAGTTTTTTGAAAGAGTTCTGAAATTGTTGATGATGAAGAAATGTTTTCTCTGATTTGCTTATCATGAACTCTAGCTCATATGCTTTCATTAGATCCTCACTTGGGTCAAAATATTCTTCACTTCCCACAGTGTTTTTTTCCTCAAGTTTGAGAGTTCACCATAGATTTTATATGAGAATATAGATCCACTGGGAGAGAAAAATGAAAGGATCCTATCAAGACAAAGATGAGATAATAGATTCTCCTAGAAAATTCCTGACACAAAGTGTTTCCGAATTATTAGGGTTTGGTTAATTTGTCTTTGCTTTCTCCAAAATTCATAGCATCATGCATGAACTTTCTCACTTTACTGTCCATTGAACGCTTCTTCTGCCACTTCTTATAACTACAAAGACAGATTCTTAATGTCGGATTAGTTTTCATTGAAGTCCTCAATCTTCTCTAAAATTACTTTAGTTCGTCAAATATCGCTTCACTTTCTTTTTTCCCCATACTTTTTCAGGCAGAAATATCACTTTGCCGTGTGTACAAGAGACCTGGAGTCGAAGACCACACATCTCTCCCTCGTTCTCTCCCAACTTCAAGAGCATCTTCATCGAGATCAGTGTCGTCGACATCAACAATGCAATCTGATAAGAAACTAGACCCTCATCATCATCGTCATCAATTTTCCATTGAAAGATTCCAAGCTTTTAGTGGGCAATCAACACATCAACAAATGGACGTGACAACTGAAAAGATGAGTACTAATACTGATCAGACTGACGGAAGCAGCAGCTGCTCAGATGTCACTACGGTTCTTGGACTCTCAAAGCAAAATGTGTACCGCCCAAATATGGCTTCAATTAGCACAGCACTTGGGCTGCCACCCTCATTAATGGAAGAACAAGCAGCATCATTAACTTTAGTTCCTAATTGCTCTAACTCTATTTTTCCACTAGCTTTATCTACCTCTTCTTCTGCTGTTTCTTCCAATGCAACTGATGAATTTCACAGGCTTTTAACCTATCAACAAGCCTCCATGAACCAGCAACAACAATATTACAATAGTCAGCATCATCAGCAGCAGCAGCCTCATCACTCTCACTTCTCACAATTGCCGCCGCAGTCGCATTCGCTGTCTGTCAATATGCTTTCAACCCAGCTGCCAGCAGCCTTGTCGGACAGATTGTGGGAGTGGAATCCGGTCCCGGAAGCAAACAGAGAGTACAATGATCCATTCAAGTAATTATTGATCAATTATGAGATTTATATATGGCACATATTTATTTAAAGATAGTTATAAACTCTATGTCAACACGGATTATTCTGGCTAGCTAGATGCTTTATTAATTATTTTCTCTAGTACTTTCATGTTGCTAGCACATTGAAAGAATGTAAATGACTGATTGATGATGATGGATAAGATTTGCAAAATTTCCACTAAGGTTAAGTGATTCCTTGTACTAAATATTGCTTTACAAAAACTTCTGCCTAATTTTTCGAAACAAACCTGGGTAATATAGGGCTTATTGAACTTCTTCTTCTTGATGGATAGGCCTCCGAAATCCAAATTAAATCCTCATAAGAAGTTCATGTCATATGACCCCAACGGCTTTAGAAATTGATGAAGCTTTATGCTTGTTATTATGATCTTCGTATGATGCTCCTAATGTATACTCCGTCATGCGTCGATTTTTTTTTTTTTTCTGTGTCGATTTATTTTTACTTCATTAGTTGAAAGGTAGATATACAAGAATCGAATGAGAGAGGTGTTTAGAGCAGGAATATCTAAGAATTCCTCCTTTTGTTTGGCCTCTTTGCTTTTCATTATGTTTTCAAGGCTTTTATCACTTAGATAGGTGTTGTTACCCTATTTTCATTTAGCGAGATCTTTCCGCCTAACTAATTAGAAATTCTTCTTCTTCTTCATTTTTTTTTTTTTGATGAGATGTAAAATTCTTCTTAAAACCTCTATAACTTGCAAACCGATCTTTTTTTTTGCTTAGTCCTTGACAAATAGAAAGGTGGTGTGGGCTAGTTCATTCACGAGGTTTGACTGTGATATCGTTTAGAAGCTAGTGAATCTAACTCAAATTTAAAACTTATCTATTTATTCTAGTATGAGATTCTTCTTAGCAGTTTAGCTAAGGAAAATAATTAATGAATAAAAAATAAACGAAACAATCTGAATTTTCAGTCTTAATGTTCTCTAGTCTATTTGTGATTCATACTTTCATTTATTAAACCTTTGAAAGTACACTTGGTTTGTCGTACTTCAGTTTAAATTTGAGCGCACAAAAACTTGAGTATTTGATATAAACACTCAATTTACTTGGTGGCTAATGTTAACAACCAACCCACACACTAGTTATTAAGATTTTGTGATTTTGTGTGGATTAAAAGTCACAATATTTTAATATGAAGGAAGGCCTTATAATAAGTCTTATTCTAAGCTTAAAAAATATGTTTTCCCGTTCTAAAAAATAGGTTTTTCTCTTATTATTATTGATAAGAATCAAGCAATATTAATGAAATCAAAATAATCAATCAAATGATTGATTGTCTCCATCTTAATTAGTGACTAAAAAAGATTGATCGTCATTTGACTCAATTTTTGCTAATAAATCATTATTCCCAAATTATGTTAATTGTATTATTTCCTTTTCTATGTTTCAAATACTTATATAAATTGAATCTTTGTGCTCATGAATTAATAAGAGTGAAATTTATTTTCTTTATATTATTTTTTTAAAAATTCTTCAATTATATGAACCACGCATGCGATTAACTGATCCCAAAAGGGAAAACCTAGATCAGAGACAAAAGTTACAACTAGCCATGAGACTAACACGCTAGAATTGCAGGAACTGGACCCCTTTCCCTCACAAGAAATTAACATTATTCACAATGGAGACAAGAAAGATGGGTTCAAATTTTTATTCTGTTACTGATGACAGAGAGACTACACAACCCTCAAAAGAGATTTGGATTTTCTCTTGTTGTTAAATAAGAAAAAAAAAAGCTGCAGAACCAAAATCAGACAAACTCGATCTATCGGGGGGTCACACTAAGGTTTCCCTAGAACCACTCCATTAAGAAAAATCCCCTTCACGTTTTTCTCGTTGACTTGATTTATTTATTTTTCTCTCCCAACCATATAATCTGGTCATGCAATTTTTGATTTAATTGTGCTTGTCATTTGGAAATGTCAGTGTATACATTCAATGGTATCTATCGTTCTGGGTGTATATATATCCATTTACATGTATTGTAATTCTCAATCATGTAGCAGTTTTTGGAATGTAGTTAATACTTAACAGAAGATTATTAGAATATATATTGTTGAATGCTATATTAGAGATATTCTAGACTTTCTGGAAGGCACGTGGTAGAGAATGAATACTATTATTAAATTTCTCTCTCTCATTCATTCAAAGATCAAATTCAAAGTCCAAGCTACGAAACATAAATAAAAAAAGGACATAATTAAAATAGGATCTGATAATTTTTACAAGTAGCTTATTTATAGCTATAGCTAGCTAGCATTGTCCAGTAGTAGTATTTAGCAGGTTCTAACCAATATTAATATACACTGCAAAGTCAGCAATAAGATGAATACCCACTTAAACAAAATAACAACACATATACACTTGTAGGCGTGCGCGCTTCTTGCTAGTATGCAACAGCAGCTATAGCATTGTGGGGTTTCAACAATTTAGCTAGGGAGGTCCATGCATGGCTGCATTATATAAAGTCACTATTAATTGCTTTAGTATCTTAATTTTATTTCTCAGAAGATGTAACTAGTTTACCATGTGTGTCAGTGTGTGTTTGAAGTTTCAGAAAGCAATTGCTACGATAGAAATTAATAATCTTTGATTGAGATGAGGAATTGAATGCCCTATATTATAGCTATAGGTATATGTTGGTTAAGTTTTGTCACAATCCTACATATAGCAGAATTCCTTTCATTATTGATGGCAAATTATTCTCATTTGATAGTTCGAATTATCAATTTGAAAGATGTGATGGATTTTTAAGTTTTCTCTATTTGGCATAAACTCAACTGAAAAGATGAAATCAGATCGTCTTCTAAATCTTGAACCAGTTTGATTCTTTAATCTAACCAACTAAAATCAATTTGAATTTTCTTTTTTCTTTTTTAATAAAAAGAAAGTTATAATCTTTTCTTGAAATATATTTACATTTTTTAAAGTGTTACAATCTAGGGTTTCTCTATTGGGAATACGAAGACATAATACAGACATAAATTTAAACTAACCTGAGGGGACAGGACAGGCAGGACACTAAACGAGAGAACTTCAAAACACAATCTGAAGTATGTTTGCATGATTTGGAAGTCTGATAACCTCATTTTAGTAGCAAAAAATGCAGAAGCCATGTTGGTTCACATCCTTCCCAAGAAGTCTGTTGTAAGAAAATAATATAGTGGTGCCCACTTGCTTGACAAATTCCATGAGATTCACTATTACACTGCTATAATGATGCTTTCTCCTCCTTGTAACTCATTAAAAAATATATATAGAGAGAACGCAACAAAATACGTTAAGTTATTCTTACGTACTAACCCACAGGCCAATACAAGCATGCAACCTCTCCTCCCAGGATTTGTATGAACCATACGTTGTATATATATATATATATATATATATATATATCATGGGAAACTCATTATTTATCTGAGCAAACTTGTTGTGTATTAATTTATACCCCAGATAACATCAATTAATAGGTCTCCATCAGGAGAAATTCTAGAATTCCTCTTCCATAAGATGTCATTCTAGCTAAACGACTCATTTGTTAACTCGGTTCCCACACAACATCCAAAAGGAGTGTTGCTATAAAGTTGAATACATGCAAAATAAATCGTCGTGATATGAATGAAGTTATGAGAAGCCTTGATATTGGGCCTCTCTCTCTTAATTCATTGCATATGTCGCTCATCTGAAATTGCACTTCTCCTTTGTGGCGCCCTAAGATCTGAAATCTTTTTAGCTCTAAGATCTAATTAAATCTGGGTTTTACGGAAGTAAGTGTGTTTGATGAATTGAATCTGGCGCTTGATCAGATGTCTCAATGAAACTAGTTGTTGACTTAGCAAGGCTCAATATAAATCCAAAGGAGTATATATGAAGGACATCATGTGACTAGCTAATAAAACAATCATCAGAACCTTTTTAATGGACCGAGAATAACAACCGTTAGATCAAATTAGTATTAGCTAAAGGACTAAGTTCACATGCAGGAGTTGTAAAAGTGATAACTTGATCATGACAAGGAACAATATTTGTATATATACAAACGAAATGAATGAAATAAGTAGGCTACATTTTGAGATTTTGTAGTATCATTTCGTGCCAATTATGAGCCGGATGGTTTCATTTATGTTAAAAAAAAAAAAAAAAAAACTTCTGGTTCCTGTGGATGAAAATGTTATTGTCATCACCTTGGAATCGGAATCAAGTAATGTAATCAAGTTCACTAACGAGCGACTTTACAGCAAAATAAAAGTCCTCTCAAAAGTGTAGATCAATATAAAATATTTAAATGAAGAGACTTGTGTTAGGATTATAATCTCTTTAAAGTATATTAATTTATTTATTTATGATAAATATATTTTCTGATTAACAAAATATTTGAGTATTTTTTAGACATCTTAATTGTATAAATATTTTGAATAAGATCTATTTAATCATAGTATATTTATTTTGTGATAAATAGAGTTGGACGCTCTATTTATGTTTAGATTGTAATAAATTCATTGAATGATTTGTCTCAATCATATATAAATTTATTAATATAATTTGACTACATTAAACTTAATCACATTTGAGATTTAATTAACCTTGAAATAACTATCAGACATATTAAATCTCATAAGCATTGATTTTATTGCAATCTCAATCTTGAGTTAATTAGAGTTTCATGTTTATGATTGTTATTCTATTTAAGTTACCAATGGGCGCGATATACATTTGTAGTCAAGATTACTTGGTATCTTGGTGGGAGCAACTATGAGTAGCGAGATTATAGATTAATAATATAGAATTTGTACAATACATCTCTTGGTGGGTTTTCAGTACTTAATCATAGAATTCTCTGGTCAAAATGTATCAACATAATTAATATGTTGAAATGATCATTGAGACAGTCAATGTCAGGAATAGATGTAATTAAATTGATAGCATGAGATATTAATTAATTAGTAGTTAGTACAAATAATTGTTCAGAAAGTAATCAATATAGTATAGGTCGAATTATTATTGAGACAGCATACATAGATACTATGAGTCGCTAATCTTATAGTGGAGTAGATTTGGAATTAAATAATTGAGCTAGTTTAATTACATACCTATTTATTATAACCACTATTGTATGTAATCATATGAAGGTTATCTCATTTAATTGACTACACCACTACTAGATTAATAAATAAGATAACTCATTATTTGGATTAAAAATCTAAATATATGATTTGGTAGGAGGCACCATTTAATATACTTATATATAAGGGGTCTTGTATTATTTTACAAGGTGGTCCCCTATAACTATAACAAGTATAATGCAAAAACTTTTGAGCTTTTATCTTATTTTAATTTAAATCAATTATTTTGATTTAATAAGAGAGATAAATAAAGAGTTTAGGGTTTCCATTAATACAATATAACAAGCTTTGTTTCTCCACAAAAGAAATAAGAGAAGCCGTAATATAGAGATCTAAGAAAAAAAAGAATTTTTTCTCTCTGACTTTGAAATAAAAATATTTTCTTACTAGTTACTTTTAATGGTAATAAAGGCACCTACTCATCAAGGGCATATCAAACTTTAATCATAATCTACAAGATCATTGGTGACAGATTGTGATCTAGTAAGAGAGGTGGTGATAGATCGTGATTAAGAACTTTACTTACTACAACGAAAAAGCAAATGTACAATTTATAAATTATAGTAATTCTATATTTTGTATAAGAAAGTGATCCTATTATTTCCGTCGTAAAATGATTTTAAACCAACAACGTGAACCCTCTACCTTAGAGTATCAATCATCTTAACTAACGAGTTGTTAGCAAGTGTTTTTGTTGTTGAATAAAGAATTTATTTTTTTAAAATATTCTAAAAGCAAATAGATATTAAAAGAAACACAGAGAATATCAATTTTCCAAATATTCACAATAACGAACCTGAGAAATATATAACTGTCTTTAATTCCTGAGGACCCTTTTATGCAAGGCGGAATTTTGCCTCACACTTAGAATCTAGTTCAGAATTTCGACCCAAGCAAATTAAAGCTCATCCCTCTTTCAGTGGACCATACATAACAATAACAAAGTACATGCGTTGGAAAATCAAAGCTCACATAAGTTCAAATTAGAATGCAATCATAATTCTCCCATCACCAAATAACAGACTCTGGTCACCATTACAGCATCTCAACAATGTTAAACGTGTGTGTATATATGTGTGTATGTAGCAAGGGGAAGGGGGCATAGTGAGCCTTCAAAATAGCTAGACAAAAAATGAAAGCTGAAAAAATAAACAGCAAAACAGGAAAAATATAGAATGAACAAATTTAAAAAACTAATAACTATGCCCTTTAACATAATAAGAAACTTAGAAATCTCGTCCTATGGTCGATCATCCTACCAAGTGTAAGCAGAGCACTCTAAACCTTGGTTTTCGCCAAATGATTGGCAACACAATTAACTTCATGGAAAGACTGACTAATTTTAAAATCCAACCGACTGACAAGATACAACAATTCAACCAACGATTTTGTAAAATCCAAGGAGGGAGAAGTTTAATTATTAATTCCAATGATTTGCTTTGAATTTATGTAATATTTTTTAAGACACAAGAGTCATAAAAGTTTAATTATTAATTGCAATCTAAAGAACTTTTGAAGCTAAAATCTCAGCTTGTTTCGAAAGCTTTTATTTTAAATTTTTAAACTGCATTTTATTTTGGGAACTAAGCTTTTTGAACAAAATACTACATATTAAAATAATATAATTAACAGTCGATTTAAATATTTGTTCCAACCAAAGAGAAGCTGATTTTCAAAATTTTTTAAAAGAAAAATTGGATCCAACATTACATAGGAAGATTCAAAACCCTCGATCAAAATAATAAGATGAGAAGAAATAAACTTCTCCACCAATGAATGGTAATTTATATGGAAAACTTGAGCATAGTGCTAAATTAAAGCAATGTCTTGCAGGTAGTGAACAATTAAGCAAATACAAATCATGTGCATTATGTCATATTTCAAGCTAGCAATTTCATTACACAAAAGTAACAGAGAATTAATTAAGTTCGAGCCACTTCATGAGATAAATCATCAGTATGAATATGATCCATATATATATATATATATATATATATGCCATAATTAGATCAATTACTTGAATGGATCATTGTACTCTCTGTTTGCTTCCAGTATTGGATTCCACTCCCAGAGTCTGTCTGAGAAGGCGGCCGGAAGTGGGGTTGCAAGCAAATTGAGAGACTGTGGCTGCAATTCCTGGAGTTGAAGATGATGATCGATACTGTAATACTGTTGTTGGTGGTTCATTGAAGCTTGTTGGTAGGTTAAAAGCCTGTGAAACTCATCGGCTGCATTGGAATAAACAAGAGAAGAAGAAAAAGAAGAGGAAGAAGATAAAGCTACTGGAAAAAGAGTAGTGGTAGTGCAATCCGGGATTAAAGTTGAAGCTGCTGCTTGTTCTTCCATTATTGAAGATGGGAGCCCAAGTGATGAAGTGGTAATTGAAGCCACATTTGGACGGTACACATTTTGCTTTGAGAGACCAAGAACTGCCGTCACATCTGAGCAGCAGCTGCTGCTTCCATCAGTTTGATCGGTATTAGTACTCCTTTTTTCATCAGTTACCATTTCCATTTGTTGATGTGATGATTGCCCACCAAAACCTTGCAATCTTTCAATGCCATGACGATGATGAGAGTATAATATTTTATCGGATCGTGTGGTCGACGTGGATGACCCGGATCTCGAAGAAGGTGCTTTCGATGTTGGAAGTGAACGAGGAATAGATGCGTGGTCTTCGACTCCAGGTCTCTTGTGTACACGGCAAAGTGATATTTCTGCCTGAAAAATTATGGAGAAGATAAAAAAATGAAGAGATATTTCAAGAAATGATCCATTTAAAGAGAAGACGACGGACTCGCATGAAAATAATTTAGGGCATTAATAATCAGTTTATAGTTATGAGAAGTAGCAGAAGTGTTCAGTATTCATGCATGTTGCCATGAATTTTCGAGAAAATACAATAATCAAACCCCATTAAATTCTACATGATTAGAGATTCTTAAACTGACAGGAATATTATCCTGGAATTGAAATTTCTTATCTTTTCTTTCTTGATAAGATCCTTTCATTTGAATTTCTATCCCAGTGGATACTTACAGAAAATCTTTGGGAATTATTCTCTCAAACTTGGGGAAAAACAATTGTGGGCAATGAAGAAAAATTTGACTCAAGTGAGGTTCTAGTGAAAGCTTGTGAGTTAGGGTTCCAACAAGATATGCAATCAAATCAAGATAACATATCTTCATAAAGATCTTGTTAAGAAGCTTAGAAAATTGTTGACTTCTAATTTGTTAATTCTCGAGTGATTACTTTACTCTTACTTACTTTTTGGTATCGTTCAGTTTCGTGATGTGGAAGCCGAAATTCGTTCATAATCCAACTGGTACGGATGCCTTTAGGAGCTTTCCCAGAGTAGAAAACTAGGGTTTTTTTCAAGCCAATTGAACGAGAATTTTCACTTTTAATCATTCTATCAGCTCCAGTTGCCTTCCAATACCCAGATGTTGTAACTCGATTGGGACGGTCCCCGTTCCGATACTTTCGATCTCTTGGCACATAGAAGAACCATTCTTTCTCCCCAACTGCTGCCAAAGCTGCAGATAATCAACAAATGACGCAATTGAGTTCATTCATATACACATAAAAATAATTAATTAAATAGCTAGCATATGATGAAGTAGCTACCTAGCTAGCACATGATGCAGAAGAAAGATATATTAAAAGAAAAAGATAAGATGATTGATTAAGTAGGATAGGATGCCTTGAAAGAGAGGGAGTGTGTGTATGTATATATAAATAATTACCAGGAAGCTCCCAAGGGTCATAGCGATAAAGATCAAGAAAAGTGATAAGTTCAACGTTGAAACGCTTGCCCTCAACCTTACGGCGAAGATAGAATTCTACAAGCTCCTCCTCTGTAGGATGGAAGCGAAAGCCAGGCATGACCACGTCGTGTTCGTGATCATCATCTTTGCTGTCATTGTTGTTGCTCATGCCCATGCTTATGCTTATGCTCATGGTTGCTGCTGCAATTGCCTTTAACCTAAAAGCTAGAGTTTGGATTTGTTTACATATATAGACACATGAAGAAATTATACTAAAATGACTTGAGTGGTGGTGTATGTACGTATGCATGCAAGTGGGTATTAAGATAAGAGCTATTATTTAATATTAATTAACTTCTTTTGCTACTAATTAATTAAATATAACAAAAAAATAATTTAATTTTGAAGAAGATGAAGATGAAAGAAGAGAAGAACATAGGAAGAGTAGTGATGGGTGTAAATAGAAAGATCTATATACATAATATATATATACTATTGAGGCCCTACTTGAGAGGAGCTTTTAAGATGAGATAATTGACATCTCAAGGACACTGGATGACCACTTTAATTAACCTCCTTAGCAGTGCCCTTTGACCTTTCTTTCTTCTACCGTACAAAAACCTCAATTTAATTTTATTTCCAGTAAAATTTTATTTGTTCTCTTAACTTAATTAATCAGCTTCATTACTCAATCGTAATGAGTCCAACATATACAAATAATAATAATTTTTAATCTGGGCTTCTTCGGAACAAAGTTCAAGTGAGTCAATAGTGATTATTAGATAAAATATAGATTATCAAATAAAAAAATATTTGAAAATAAATTATTTTTAATCTGCCGACATTTAGTGTACGCCTTAATTACCTTTTTTTAAAAAAAAAAAATAGTAAATGTAACATAGAGACCATCATAAGAGTTGGATATTCACTAATTAAGTTGCATCATGTTACAAAGATTTCTAATAATCTAGCAAATATGGGGTACATACATTAACCAAAAGATGATTTTTTTGAGTATATATTTTGATAGGGTAAATGCGACCTTAGCCTTTATAGTTTAAGCTAATAATTTAGTTAGGTCCTGTACTTTTAAAAATTATTCAAAATACCCATGTTTATGCTTTCATAGGTGTGAGATCGCAAATTATGAAAAAGGGTATGTTTGTAACTGCCTCTAATGTAATGAAAAGTAAAGTTCCTTTAGGATTAGAAACCCTCATGTCGAAAGAAAAAAATTGAATTTTGACTTTACTATTTATAGGCTTGCAATTTATGCAGAAAAGTATTCATATTCCATGAGTCGGGGATTCTTTTACATTTCATGATGTTTTTGATTTCTCATATACATGTGTCATAGTGGTTTTGATTCTTGCATAATAAGTATGATTGAAAAAAAAACATTATGTGAATCCTATTAATCACAAACCACCATTAGTCATGTACCATCAAGAAGACATTTTATTATAGTTGAACCAAATAACAATCATAATTGTTTACGGTTAGTTTAAACTAGTTGATTCAATTAGTAAAATCTCTAAGTTCGAACCACCTATAGTAAAAAGTGGATTTACGTGGTGGCAGCCCGATCTAGCCCCCCGAAAAAAAAAACATTCATAAAAGTCCTTAAGAGTTTTATGATTTTTAGGTGAAAATAGTGTTTTCACTTTTTTTTTTCAAGCATGTCCCAAATTTAATCTCTACTAAAATAACTGAAATATCATTTATAGTCATGTATAGAACCTCTAAAATTCAATATTAAAATAGCTATCAATTTTTTTTTATTAGAGTGAGGTTCTTGATGTCACATAAATTAATATATGTATTTCGACTCTTTTGTAAGTTACAGCAGTATTTACAAAAATATATATAATAAATCAATAATTTAGTTTGATCTGAACAAAGATAATGCATCCGTCCTTGCCCACAAATATGGGTATTGATCATGAGGGAATTTAGTTTTCTCTCGATGCAAAACTTTAAAAAGGAAAAATTACACACACATATATAAAAATCACTTGAGAAACAAAATAAGTATAGGGATTTTTATTTTTTTAATCATAGAAAAAATTTACAAATCGTATGAAGCTAGTTGTAGAAAAGAAATTGGAGTGGGGGCTAGGGAGACTGACAAAGCATGAATTTAAGTGGGAATGGGCTGGAGATGAATATGCAAAATCGATCAAGATTATCTTTAGTCTTTAGAATCCCGTGACCACTCTTCTGTTTATTATGACAACTACTTCCTCTGTTCTTCTCTTTGTTTTTTTGTATATTTTCTCTTCCATCTTTCACATTCTGTACTTATTGATACATTGTTAATTAATTTTGTGTCAAATAATCTATTTTATATATTCATAGATTTGTTTTTGTAGGACGTATGGCCTACGTAAATAATGTAACGTCACGTAACAATATCACTGAGCATAAAATATTTTATATGAGATAAAAATGACTAACTATAGTCAACAATTGCACCAACGCATTTAGAAGCTTTTCACATTTATTGGACTTACTAGTTGATAGAGGAAAATCATATACCACATTTTGAAAATCATGGGGATTGAGCTAGGTTTAGTTGAACATAATGTTTTAGCTCTTTATGTAAAAGCCAAACCGTGTCTCCATTACAGAACTATAAATATGTCAAAATGGGTCCTCGAAATTCCGTGAAAAAAGCAATTCTTTTACATAATATATATATATATATATATATATATATATATATATATATAAACTTGTATCTTTTGAAGAAAAATTAAGAAAGGCTGCAAAATCCTTGCTAGCCAGAGAATGTGTCTTTATAGATAAGTGGGCACTGACTTAATAATTGCTTGATATTGTCCTCTTGTCAAAAATTTGCATGGTCTCAAATAAATGATGGTTGGCGGATTTGGAAATTTTCGATCGAAAAAGATCACATTTTGACTCTTGGTTCATGGGAGCCTGCATGCATACTACTTTAGTTGAAGATAATAATCTAATCGAAAGAGAGAATTTACAGTAACTAATGACAGTGACAGTCCTCCTCTTACTATTAGTAATACAATTTTTTTTCTAAGTTGAGATTTAATTCTGGATACTTAATATATATTTTGAAGGATGTAGTATTTTATGTACATTGAATTTATAAAATAATTAACAAACAAAGTCAATTGATATTATGCGCACGACAATAAATGATTAGCTATCAAGTTACAGTTTTTTAATTTTTTTTTCCCAGCTATCAAGTTACGGTTAGGTGAAATGTACTATGATGAAATTTGGCTCGTTATTTTCAGTTTTCACCCACTTTCATTTTTATATTCTTATTTATTCTGACTTGATCAAAGTGTACATGTGTTAATAATATATATCAATTGATTAGATAATTAATTAAATTAATTATTATTAAAAAGTTTGAAACTATATGCATATCATTTTCATGGGGTACATCTGGAAGAACTCATATGAATCAAGATCTTCGGTCTCATACTCTATCTAGCTCTTACAATATGAAATAAAACTATGGGAGTACGAGCGATGGTGAAGTATTTGAGAAAATTAACTTAATTAATTGACTCCATGATGAGCGGAAACGCGTAGAGAAATTAATTAATTTATGTGTCCGTGACTTTGATTTTATTTTCTAAAGTATATTTAATTAATTAGATAGGTTCATATAATAAAGTTTCCTATTCAAATGCCCTCTCCACATATCATTTATACCAACGTTAATGATCTTTTTTGTCTTAACAAATAAAAAGAGTAACAAAAATTTTAAAGTGGAAGCAAGGAAAGTAGATGGCCTTAAGCCTACTACAATTGCATGAGGCATAGGCAATTTGCTAGCCATCACTTCGTCGTCTGCCAAAAATATCTAAGACAAATCCAAGGACTCGAGAGTGGGCAAAAAAAAGAAAAAGGCCATTAAATAAGATAATTTATTATTTACATTCTTTCTAAAACTATCATTCAATGTTTCAACCACCAAATTGTTAATACGTGCAAAACAGCAAAAGAAAATTCAAAACCCTAACCAAATCGTAGACTAACCATCTATTTTGTTGTTCACGCATGAGCAATTATTTGGCATTTCAGTTGCTTAATATTTATCGAAGAAACTTATAATTCTTAGGACAAATGTCACGAAGTGTCATTTGTGAATGGAAAAAGCCTCTTCTGATAAACATAAAAATTATTTCATTAAATTATGATTATTTTGCTTAAATTTATGGGAAATGATATTTACCTCATGGTTAAGGAGGCTTAGTATGGGCGTTAGCTAATTTAATTAGTAAAATTTCTTGAGTGGTCATTAGTATGGGTTTGTGTAAATTTTTATGTTACTTTTAAGGTTAACTTGATAATTTAATTTGTATTGGTTTGAATTCACATATGTGAAAGTTTATTATAAATTAATGTTTTCAGGGGTATAAGTATTAATCATTTATGTTCTAACATGCTTAAAAGACAAACTTAGGTTATTTCCCATGTGCAGTTTCTCAATACTAGTATAAGCAAAACATGATAGAAATATGCCTGCATGATAAGTGACATGATTTGTAGCACCTAAGTCTATATATCAAGCCTAATCAGCAATAACATTATAGTTGGCTGAAGGTGTAGCACTCTGGCTTGAGGCAGTAAAAGCATTGTACTTGTGTTGAGGAGCAACAGCACTCTGATTTTGAGCAATGAATGCACTTCCTGAATTCATATTAACACTTCATGTATACATGTTAGTAATTGTATTCCCATTGTAGTAACCAGGAGCATCATGAGGAAATACAAAACTTAGTTTCATTAGTGGTTGATAAGCAATGTGGCCTTGAAATAATCCACTTCTAGGAAAATAACCAATAAATATTTTACGCTTCTACCTTTACATTTTCTATCCTTTTACGATAATACCCTTGCACTAATACTCTTAAGGATATAAATAAAAAGTGAAATATGATAATTTATCAAATTAACCTCAAAAGTAACATAAAATTTTACACAAACCTTTATATTACTATTTTACTTTTAGGATTATTTTGGTAAATTAATTTTTAATAAAATAATTATTAGTAAAATTGTTGTATGGATAATAAATGCTTTAATGTGGTTGATATTAATTTAATTATAAATAACTATTAGTAAGATTTTTGCACAAGTACAAAAAATGATAGTTCTTTCACATTGATATTTATTGGTTAATTTACTAATTAATTTTTTTTTATAGATAAGTTAATTAATGTCAAGAATATTGTTGGAATGATAGTATTGTAAAAAGAAAAACAATAGGATAATAATATAATATATTTAATTATAGAGATTATTTAATTTATTTTTTAAAATATAAGGACTAAACATAAACTTAATTCAAATTATAGGAATTAAACAATATTTACTCAAAACCAAATATACGTTAATATTAGTTGGGTAGGCATACTTGGATTTTGGTGGTAGGTATGAAAAACAAATAATAAATTGGAGATATTTTTTATAGTAAAGTTTAAGATTTTTTTCATTTTGTCAAAAGTCAAAATAATTAACTTATTTTATTCAACCAAAAATCTAAAAAATTTTATTAAGGAGAAAATTCTAGAATACATTAAAAGTAATACAACCAACTAATCATCACTTTCATGATAGTTTTTCAAAATAAATGCATACCTATCATAACATAATTTACTTATTGTATAACTGACATAATACGTCTTATATATTCTATAATTTCTCCTCTTTAAGTTATAAAAACAAACACCTAGCCTTGGCCTGGTGGTGAGGGCTGCTACCCTCCAAATTGGAGGGCAGCAGTTCGAGCCAATTGTAGGAGTTAATCATTCTTCAAATATTGAGTGAAGATCAGTCTGCTTCCTTACCCAAGTGCGAGGAATAGATATCCCTCGAATATTAGTGAGGGCTTAAACTCTGGGTAGTATCTAATACGAATTAATGTAAACTAGTCTCAGTAATAGTCTGATATGTAAATATCAGTTGTAATATCATAATATATGAGTTGTAATCTTGAGCATTAGTCTCCTGTTAAAAAAAAAAAAAAAAACAGACACCTCAAATTCACATAAGTAATTAAGTCAATTTCACTTTTAAGTTATTAAGTCAAAAACAAACCCCCTTTAGCAAAAGGGTAATAGAAATTAGAACGATGAAAATGATGAAGTTCGCAACAATACCCAAACCAATTTATTCAAGAGGACATCAAAGGAAAATATCATCTTCGTACTATAAATTGGGATTCATTTGCCATTAACATACAAATTACTGATTATTACTGCCCTATGTGTATGACATGGTCTTGATTATTAATTCTCATATAATGTTCTGATCTCTTGCCATATAATAATTAGATCTTGTCATAATTAGTGCATAACATAGTGGTCTTAAGTTTTTCATATGCACATCACATGGCAATGTTAATTTTTACCATTTGTTTGTAGGTCAAACTGATGACATTGATTAAGAAAGATCTTGTATATGTCGTATACACGTAACAATTCCGTTGTTCAATTTTGTAACTTAAAATGCATTTATATTAACTTTAAATTAATGCTACCCATTTGTAACAATTCGTTTGCTGATAGTCATGATGGTTCTTGGATGGTGGGTGGGGATTTTAACGTTGTGCAGTCTCTTTCTGAGATTTCGGGGGGGCATGCTCAACCTCAAGATGCCATTGATGATTTCAATGCAGCATTATTGAATTGTAGATTGGATGATGTGGGTTTTACAGGGAGTCCTTTCACCTGGACTAATGGGCGCACTTGGAGACGATTGGATAGGGTTGTGTGCAATGCCCAATGGTCGGGGTCCTTTTCTACTTTTCAAGTTTCTCATCTGAATCGCAGTGGTTCAGATCATTCTCCCTTGCTATTATCATGTGTTAGATTGGTCGGTAGAGGTCCTTCCAGGTTTTGATTTTTACATGCTTGGCTTAAGCATCTTGGATTTATTGATGTTGTGAGGCAATCTTGGGGTGCTCCGGTTGTTGGCTCTGAGATGAGGGCTTTTCAGCAGAAGCTTGTGAGATTGAAGCTTTGCTTAAAAGGCTGGAATAAGGAAGTTTTTTGGTAATGTGTTTGATAGGGTTAACGAGGCTGAGAATGAGGTTGCTCGGAGGGAGAGTCAGTATGATTTATCTGGTTCAGCTGACAACCGTGCGAGTTTCTCTGAGGCTCGAGCACGACTGCAGCATGCGTTACTTTGTGAGGAGATCTTTTTACGAAAGCTATTAAGTGTTCGTTGGGTTAGGGAGGGGGATACTAATACCCATTTCTTCCATGCCATGATTCGGAAGAAGCAGCGGTTCTTTCATGTCCATCGGATCCATGATGCATCATCTGCATGGATTCATCGAGCCTCATCGCCTTGACTAAGTCTGCGGTTGATTATTTTCGTGGTCTATTGGCGGGAGGTCCTAGTCGGCTTCGGTTATCGATTTTGAGTTTATCCCTCTCTAGTCACTGCTTGAGGATAATATGGATCTTTGTAGGCGCTCGATTTAGAGGAGTTACTGGTGGTGGTTTTTCTATTGACCACAGCGGTGCCCGGATCCCGATGGTTTTGCGATGGGTTCTACCGGGCATGCTTGGGAGGTGATTTCGATGACTTATTGGTCATTGTTCACGATTATTTTCGGGGTTACTGCTATGCCTGGGGATTCCGAGTACTCTCTTGGTTCTTCTCCCAGAAGGACTCTCCAGGTTCTTAGGTGATTTTCACCAATCGGTTTGTGTAACGTGAGCAATAAGGTTTTAACTAAATTGCTTGTTATGCGATCGACACCGTGCTACCTCATATCATTTCTCCGTCTCGTAGTGGTTTCAGTACCGGCGGGAGCATTCATGATAATGTGTTATTGGTACAGGAGCTTGTTCACGATCTTAATCGTCGTACCCGGGGAAGTAACGTGGTATCGAAGTTGGATATGACTAAGGCATATGATCCGAATGTCATGGTCCTTTGTCCTTCGAGATGTTGCGGTGCTTGGGTTTCTCGAGGCGATGGATTTCTTTAGTTCGAAGGGCGATATATGGACCTTGGTTTTACGTGTTGGTTAATGGGGTCGACCATGGATTTTTTCGATCTCAAGGTGGTCTTCGCTGTGGTGATCCATTATCTCCTTGTTTGTTCATTATTATCTGCGAGTTTTTATCTAGAGGCTCGGATCACTTGTACTCTTCGCATCCTTCCTTGAGATATTGCTTAGTCCGGTCATCTTCTTATCTCCCATTTGAGCTTTGCGGATGATATTGTTCTTTTTGGAATGGGAGTAAGTTAGTCTCACGCGACTTATGGATTTTCTGCGATCATTATGAGATCTGTTTCTAGGCAGTTGGTTAGCGAAGAGCGATTTTATGT
Source organism: Murraya koenigii (assembly GCA_025617385.1). Classification (NCBI taxonomy): domain Eukaryota; kingdom Viridiplantae; phylum Streptophyta; class Magnoliopsida; order Sapindales; family Rutaceae; genus Murraya; species Murraya koenigii. The sequence continues at coordinate 4,744,633 of CM046812.1, forward strand.
TGGGGGCTCGGTTTCTGCTTCACGTGGTGCTATTATTCACACAGTTACAGGGTTCCAGCAGAAGCAACTCCCTTTCTCTTATCTTGGTTGTCCGGTGTTTGTTGGGAGAGTCAAGATTGCTCTTTTTGATGATCTGATTTGGAGGGTCCGAGAGAGGATTTCTGGTTGGGCTAATCGATTACTCTCGTTTGGAGGGAAGCTAGTACTTATTCGGCATGTTTTATCCTCTATACCTTTGCACTTATTTCATGTTATGTGACCGCCGATTAGGGTTATCCAGCAGTTAGAGCTGATGTTTACATGTTTCTTATGGGTGACTGTGGACCTAGGCGGAGGATTCATTGGTGCCATTGGCCGGAGGTGTGCTTTCCTCGGGAGGAGGGCGGCTTGGGTTTTAGGTCATTTCGTGATCTTGCTGAAGCTTTTGAGCTTAAGCTTTGGTGGAGATTTCGGAAGGAGCACTCTTTATGGGCTTCATACATGAAGTCAAAATATTGCAGCAATGATCATCCCGGAATGGTTCGTTTTCGTTACCCAGCTTTGCCCCTCTGGAGGCGCCTTTACTCTATCCGTGATGTTGCTGAGCCTCATATTCGTTGGCTGGTGGGTGTTGGTGCTTGTAGTTTCTGGTATGACTGTTGGCTGGGATCACTCCTTTGTATTTTTATAATTACAGTGTCTGCTTCGTCCGTCACGGTGTCTTCTTATTAGCGTGGTACTTGTTTGGGATAGGGGTAAGCTTTCGGCGTCTTACCCACGTCAGTAGTTGAGCAGATTGTTTTGGTTCCGATATCTACTGGCGTGCCTGATGAGACTCAGTGGGATTCTGCTACTGATGGTATTTTTCATTTACGGTCGGCTTGGGAGATAGTGAGGTGCGCCAGGCCACGAGATGATGTCTGTTCTATGATTTGGCAGCGCCATATTCCGTCTCGGTTATCGTTCTTTCTTTGGCGGTTGTTACGAGGTTTTCTGGCCACTGATGACGCATTGAGTGCGCGCGGATTCTGTATGGTTTCGCTGTGCTTACGTAGGCGTGTCGTTGAGACTTCTCGGCACTTATTTCTTGAGTGCCCTCGGGTTAGCCAGGTGTGGGAGTATTTTTATCGTTGTTTAAGGATGTGGCGGACCAGCTTTCTATCGCCCCATGCTTTGCTTCGCCACTGGCAGAGATGTGCTTCTTCTCGATCTCATATTCGAGTTATTTTACCTTGCTTCATTCTGTGGCATGTGTGGAAGGCTCGAAATGGATTCAGGTTTGATTCTCACTCCTTTTCGGTGGATGCGATGATTTTTCGAGTGGTGTCGGACATTCGGCTTGCTGGCTCTGCTCTTGGTTTCAAGCCGTCTCAGTTGCGGGGCGTGATGGATTCTCAACTTACGAATGGGCTACGAGTGATTGCTTCACCCCAGCGGCCTATTCGAGTTATCGTTTGGACGCGACCGCCTCTTGGTGCGATCAAACCGATGATGATGGGTGTTCGAGGGTAATCTCGGGTTGTCCGTGCAGGGGTGTGCTCGGGATCATAGGGGTTTATTTTTGGCAGGGTTTGGCTCTTTTCTTGGCCATCATCCAATCCTTTATCGCGAGCTTATAGTCATTTGTGAGGGTTTGGAGCTAGCGGTCCAAATGGGTTATTCTGTTGTGAGGTAGAGTCGACTCGACTCATCGTGGTTTCCTGGATCCTCGCGAGCGATTACGTCCGATGGGATTATGCTTTGCCCTTGCGTCGAGTTCGATCTTTGGTGTCCTCTTATTCGGTTGTGGTTCGGCATGTGTATCGTGAGGCTACGTCTGCGGTGATTTTTGGCCAATTGGGCTTGCACTTCTTGTTCCAGACCATCGATTCTTATCGGTCCGTGATCTGCCCATAGGTTTATCTAAGATTATTTATATAGATGCCCATGCGGTTCCACATATCAGACGTTAGTTTTATTATATTACCGTTTGTATGTTTTTCACTTATCGATGAGGTTTTTGGTTCATGTCCTCCTCCTTATGTATGTGTTTTCTCTTACATGAATTATATTATAGGTAGGGGTGCTGCCTAACTCCCACCATTTTAGTAGTTTAAAAAAATATATATATAATATAATATAATTTATTTATTTAAAATTTTAATATAAATTCACGATTTTGAATGAAGCACATACCACACATCACATCATTATTTATTTAGGATTCTTTCTAGCACAAGGATGTTCTTCGTAGATCCTGGTGATCGATTATACACATAAGATAAGCCAGAACTGTGAAGAAGTCAAATATCGCCGGCGAAGCAAATTAACGACGCCTGTCGTTATTTTGTGGTTAAGTTAAGTTGAGTTGAGTTGAGTTGTATTTGTGGGGGCCAATTTGGCGGTTCTCTTGCGAACCTTTTTCTTTGGCTCTTTCTGCTAAACAGACCAATGGTGTAAAATCAAGTCGTAATTAATTAAACGAATCCAAAGAGGACCCAAACAAGCAAGCTGGCTAGGCAGCAGGCTCAACAAGTATCACCGACCATGTTGCTATTGAACCGCCCAACCAATTGTCATTTTAACTTTATTACGTTTTCTTTTTTCAGGCACACATGTACTAGAAAAACATACACTCACATTCAATCATACAAGCCAAGCTATTGCTATCATTAAACTTTCATTAGAAGCAAACAAATTTGCTCTTTTTTCTTGTGGGGGGTTCTAGTTAAATGGCTAAAACGTATTGGCCAAGCGCATGACGTTGCTTGCATTATGTTGCCAATACTTTATATATGGTGAAGACGCTAATTAATTTGGATTTGTGACGTTTGTTCATGATTTGATGTTTGAAAAGTCAGCTATATATATGGATTAATTCCACATACGTGAGATATGGACATGAATGAAAATTGAATTTTAATTACAATGTGATTATTATTTCCAAGAAATCTTCAAACTGATAATAAAAATTAAACAATTCTCATCTTCCATGCATTGCCATGCATGTAATGAAGTAATTTAATTTTCTATCAATAATTCTTATTAAACTAAAGATCAATTAAATATCAGTTAATTCATCATACCAAGAGATTTCTTTAAATATTTATTTGAAGGTCGACTCTTTTTGTAATGTTAGTATCCATATTCATTTTGTTGCTTTCTTTTGACATAAAACCTTTCAAATTTCAATAATATAATTGAAGCAAGATCACAGCTATATTAGAGTTATTTTAAAATACAACACGAATCATAACTACGTACGCAATGTGATCAATAACAAAATAAACGTTATAAAACTTTAATCGTGTAACTATAAAAGTGTGGTCTACCTTAAAGTTACTCCAAAGTAGCCGGACCTTAAAACAATTGCCGACTACATAATGCATTATACGGTTAACTCATTTCCTTTCTTCGTTTTTTCTTTTTTTTTTTTATATATATGTGGAAGAAGAGAGTGATTAAACGACGCAGTATGTAACTTGTTCCTAAGCTCTTATATGATGGCATTCACACCACGCGGTGTATGTGATAGTTGTTGGATATTCTTCTATCACGATGTCTCAATTCTTCGTAGCTTCTCATTTCTTATCTTCGACATGTGTCAACTCACGACTTCTCTTTGCAAAAATCAATTTTTGAAACAATATTCTCTCAATTATTTACTTCATTTCTTGTTCTTTCTTTCTTTTTTTTCCCCTCCCTTTTCTCTCTCTTTTATTTTTTTATTTTTTATTTTTCACTTATATATAGATAGATTAACTTACTAGGGACAAAGTCTTTGTCAAAGAACTTTCTCATCACTTCGACTAAATAAATCTACTTGATTGATATTATTACTTCCACCAACCTTGCCACCATTGATTGAAATATTAGAAATATAAGTTAATATTGCTTCTTTGATATTTAAAAATCAATCGGAACTGCGACACCAATAATAAAACACATCGACATTCAATAATTGTTTGAGTATAGCAATATATTTATTTAACCTAAAAGGTGTATCGAAAAACACAGAATTTGCACCCACAAATGGAAAAGTTGTATCCCAAAACACTGAAGTTGTTGCCTGGTCGGTAAATATAAATTTGTCAAGCATATGCTTCCTGCTGTTCTTAGAACCAATTTCTATTCCAATAAGGAAGATTTTTTGGTGCAAAAAAACACAAATAAAACTAGAAACATTGATATTTAACCCCAAAAATTGCATCTAGAAATGCAAACTTTCTCCCACAAACCAGAAAGTTGTATCCCATAACTCTGAAATTGTTATCCCATCAATAAATATAAATTTATCAGGGCATGCATGAAGATGAAGCATTCTCCTTAAAACTAATTTTTGCTCCTCTAAGAACTATTTTTCGGTACGAAAAAATACAAATCAAAACATATTGACGTTCAGTATATAATGACACTATTATAAAATTGCACTCCAACCACAATAATTTAGAATAACAAGTTAAAGAAGGAAAATTGATGAAGAAAAATACGAGACAAAAGTAGAGATTGATAATTAGAAGTAGTGGTTCTCTTCTTTTTTTATTTTTGTAGTAGCAGTGGTTCCCCTTAAAGGCTTTGTATAGATATATCTTTTATATATAGAAACCTCTAAAGCCATTTTTTTAATTCAGCTTGAATAATGTAAATTACGTGTAAATTTAATTTATTTAATTCTAACTAGTAATTAAATCAAACACATGACTAATTACAAATCAAACATAAAAATAATTGCTCTCTAATAATTGCTCTCTAGTACTTGCCTGGACATTAATATATTGAAATTTTCATATAAAATTTCAACATGAAAACACTTATTAATTGATGATCAAATCTTCTAGAAATGACGTGTAATTAAATATTAAACTTCTGAAATTATTATTGACAATGCTATATTTACTAAGACTATCATTCTCTCTCTCTCTCTCTCGAAAGGGAGAGTTAGTCAAAGCTCAAACACAATTTTTTGTACTCGTACTTCTCATAAGAGTTAAATGGGATGACTAACCAAATAAAGTGAATGAAAGACCACTCATTCATACAAGTACTGGGGATAAAAATGTCTTCCTCAATTAGCATGAGTAATATGAAAAATTTTATTGTCACTTGCTTTCATTAAAATGTTTCTTTGGAATAAAGCTCAAAAGATCTAAGAATTCACAGTACTTGAGGCCAAAATGAGAGTAACATTTCTAATTTTTTTGTTTTTTTCCAATGAATTTGCTTCTCTTGTTTTTAGTTTAATCTAGTCAATAAATGGACTATAAATATCTACACAAAACTTTCCAATTCAAAGTTTGAAGAATGTATTTAATTCGTTCAAAGGCATGATGTCTAGTCGATCGGTGAAGTTTGGTAATGCCATAATGGCACTTAATTCGGAAAATAAAATTAAAGGACATGAACAATCGCTATAGATTATTAATCGCCATGCCCTAACCCCACTAATATCTTGACCCCTTGTGATGTCAGATTCAATTACACAAAGACTTGTCAGAATTTGCATAAATTTTCATCATCAATCAAGTTCGATACACAACTAGTCAATAATTAATAGTTTTGGTTAATTTAGTTGAGTTTGTAGTTTCATGAGTTGCCGACTTTAAACCTTCTTTTTTTTTTGAGATTATTACTCAAGATGACAACTCATATTTTATGAAATTATAATTATAATTCATATTATATAAGATTATAACTGATATTTACAAATCAGACTATTACTGGTACTAGTTTACATTAATTCTTACAAGACACTGCCCAGATTTAATTCTTATGATATTCGAGGGATGTAGTTTACATTAATTCTTATGATGACTGCCTAGATTTAAACCCTTACTAACCCTTACTAATATCTGAGAGATGTCTACTCCTCACACTTAAGTAAGGATGTCAACTCCTCACACTTGGGTAAGGAAGAGAGATGTAGTTTATATTAAACCTTAAGGAAAAGGAATGTAGTTTATATTAAACCTTCACTAATATTCGAAGGATATAGTTTACATAGTTTACAAGTTTATATTAAATGGGTAAAGAACAAGGATGTAGTTTATATTAAACATTCACTAATATTCGAGAGATATAATTTATATAGTTTACAAGTTTATATTAAACCTTCAATAATATTCGAATGATATAATTTACATAGTTTACATTAGTTCTTATAATGGACTGTCCATATTTAAATCTTCGCTAATATTCAAGGGATATAGTTTACATTAACTCTTATAAGGCACTGTTCAAATTTAAACTCATATTAATATTCGAGAGATGTCTAACTCAGATCTAAATCCTCACTAAAATGCCCCTACAATGTATTTGTGGGGTTTCAAACTACTGTCATCATATTTGGAAGGCATCAATTTAGACCACTAGGCCTTTGTTGCCGACTTTTAACTAGTTAGTAATAATTGAGTGAGTCAGTATCCTAACTTAAATGTCGCGACTGTAATGACAACCGATTAATTATTTCTAATATGAAATGTCATGCTTTAAAAAAAAAAATTTTGGTTACAATCTACACATATTACAATTTGTGATATACTGATAATTCAAATTTATTCACTTGTAGTACAGTCCAAAGGTCGATTAAAACTATTTTACTATTATTTAGAGGAAAATCTACTCCACCTAATTTGATGGATTTGAAATATTGATTCCCTACGAGAACTCGAGCTTCACAGACTCACTACTAGTCTAAGGCCTTAGTGGGTAGCTGTTGAACATCACACTTGTGGCATAAAATTAAACATATTTTTATGATGAAATATGAATTCATTCATTTTTTTTTTTTTTTGAGGAAGCCATGTTATTACTTCTTTTGAAAAAAAAAAAAACTATTAGAGAAATGAAACGTTGTTACTTCATTACACACCATGTCAATTATAATACTAATTTGTGTAAGGTGTAGATATCACAATCATCAGTCATGGTCACAACAAAACTGGAGGAAGGTCCACAGTCACCGTTGGATTTTATAGCTCATTATTAAAGAGGGAGGTCAAAGTTCGACCGTCTGACCAGACTAGGACTTCCTGACCTCTCTTTGACTCTCTGACTTTTCATTTATGCTTCTACTTAACACATAATAACATAAGACAAGCAATTAACTCTGTTGTTGTTCTTGTTGGGGTTGGTGTTTTTGTTATTTCAATTTTCTTTTCTTTTCTTTTTTTAATTTCTTCTTCATATTCTAATTAGCATGCAGTGATGCTAGAATCCTGTGAATATTTTTTATCCTTTACAAATTACAAACTCTGCAAAAGAAGTTGACTCTGCATGCATTATACTCACCTCACCAATCATATATACAATTGTGCCGTCCTCCCTTTAATGTATCTCTGCATGCATGTGATTCATATATGGTTCGGGCCCACATGAATACGCATATGAGTATATCATATGAATATACGTGCATGAAAATGTGAACGTGACAGGTCGGGAAGGATGCACATATGCATGTAATAATAATATGTTGAAGAAATGGTAGTTGCAATGCAGACGAAGAAACAGCGGTGGTATTAACTATTAAATGGGGATTTTATTTAAGGCAGCGGCGAGTTTGTTTCATTTGATGAGACATTCAATGTATGTGTGTGTAGCATCTACTTTTATATCTACGTCTAATCTAATTGGTAAGAGTATATTCTCCGTTGAGTAAATTTCAAACAGTTTTATTTAATTCGACATCCAAGTTCCAACTCGATAAATATGTTTTAAATTTTCTCTCTCAAGTTTTTTATTTATTTATTTATTAGTATTATTATTATTATTATATATATATATATATAGGTTAATTAACATCATTGGAGCTGTAAATTAGTTTTAAATTGGAAGTGTATCAAATAAAAATTTTATTGGATGAACGCGAAAACAATGTGATATACTGCATACCCATGTCCCGGTTAAGACTTGATAGTGTCCTTAGTTAAGTTAAAAGTAAGTGTAATAATAATTAATACCTCAAAATAAATCATAATTATAGAATTAAAAAGGCATTATTTTATAAATAGGCACAACTAACCCAAATATTTATTTAAAATTTAAGTGATTGCAAAATCTAAAAGCTCCTTATAATTTCATTTTTTAAAAATCAAATAAATAATGATATTTGACCCGTTAATCTATCTCATCAACTTTCATTTCTCAATTAAGTTGACCATAAGTTTGAAAACAAATTTCCAAAACAGAGATGTCGAATCAAAATAGCAAAAAAGCCCAAGACCACCCCAATTGCCCAGTACAAGCCCAATTTGGATAAACCGAAACACTACACTACACAGATAGGAAAACTAATTGAAACTTGAGCAGGCCCAATCATTATGCATGCACATTCACGAAAATATAAAGAAATACCAACACTAACACAACCATGCTCATGCGCAGCTTGCAAGCATCAACATCGACGATGCCACCCAGCCCTTTTATACCAAAAAGAATAAATAAAAAATAATGGACAACAAATGGGATATAGTGAAGTTTTAGTTGTGTTCTTTCCTTTTACACGGGGACAGTTCTCTTATCAGAAAAGGTCCTCTCAACCTTTTTGCCAGTATTTTGGCTACTTCTGCTACTTCTGCATTTTCTTGGTACTGACCTTTGCGTTATCCTAATGGGAATTCCACCCAAGTTGAAGTCTTCCTTTAAAGATTTTGTCAAGAATCTAAGTTCTGTATCGGATAGCGTTTTCTTCCCACTCAGAAAGGCAACAAATGTGGGAGGCCGAGCCTTCACTTGGGTAAAATACTTAATCTTAGGCTGGGCCGACTGATCTTTCCAAGAATGCCTGCCCATAACCTGACCACCAAACAGACACAGCAAGAGAAAGAGCACTGTTTTATAACCAACATCACACACTTGCAGTAATCAGCGAAGGGAAAGGCCAAAAGCCAAAAGCATGCAATACTGACCTTACGCAACCAACGGTTAAGACGAGATGTAGGCAGCCTTAAACACCATTTTTGGTAAGTATCAATGACCTGGTGCATGACAGCTATTCGGCCCCTTCCTTCTAACGCTGAAGTGAACACAACAGGTATTCCACTCACCTGCCAAAAAAACCACGTGTTCATGCTACTAAGTCGCCTAGGGTATAATTTATTGTTGAATGTATAAGATAAGACATAACAGGGGTGACCGTACTTTTATAAGATCACTCTGGACTGCCTGCTTTCATTCATGCATGTTCATTCTTCAAGAGATTGTTTTGTAGCCCCTAATTCTTATACTAAGTTTTTATTATTAGTGACAGCTTAAATCAAATTGCTTTTCTCTATAAGAAAGTTTCTAAATCCAAATATCCTGACCACAATAAACTTCTCAAGCATCATAGAATTAACACAATTTTCATATTTACTGTACCTCACCAGATAAATCCCCAAAGTATGACTACCTTAATACTAAATCATTCATGTACAAAAAGCTAGTCATTTTAATTCACTGCTAGCCCTCTGAGCAAACCAACTCCTCATTACTTTTATTAGGAAATCATCTCCAAGTGACTACTACTTCTTACACTTCTTTTAATAGTGGAATATGTGTGCGGGTATAAGGAAACAAAATCCACTCCAGACACATGCAAGACAAGATATCCAACATAAGGACATGATTTAGCTATGATCAAATGCTATTCACTTGGCTGACTCGGAAATTTACCATTGAACCACATGATGCTCTTGAGGACAAAACAGAAAATAACTAATAAAGCACACCAGATATAATTACATAAAAATCCATAATATGACGAACCTGAGGTATAACTGTCTGAATTTCTTGTGGAACAGCTTCCTTGACCCTTTTATACAAGGCTGAGTTTTGTCTCCCACTTAGAATATCCATCTTGTTCACAATTACAACCAAACCGCGTCCTTCTTCCACTGCCCGTCTCGCTATAACAACTTCTGCATGTGTCATACTACGTCTAGCATTTGCAACCTGATCATTGTACATGCGGTGAACATATAAGCATATCTATCATCAATAGAGAAGAGTTCGTTCTCAAAACCATGTATTGTCTATAATTTTTCACAATTTGTATTATCATATTATGATGTGCAATTGATTTTATGTTAAACATTTCATCCACCAATAGTAGAGGACTCACATGATCCTCAAAAAATCAAAGCATATTAGAAAAATTTCTCACTTTTAACAATTCCATTTACGCTTGCAGTCACAGTCACAGACAACAATTAGTAGGCTTGAAAATAATGATGGCATATGGAAACTTCATTGACACCAGACAAAATTGCCTTCAAGAAGCACATGCTCATAGCTTTGTTAGAACAAAGCAGAAAGAATATCGGTTGGGACACACCTCTTCAGCATTAAGGACCAAAGCAACTACATGAGCCCTCATCAGATTCTTTCTTGATTGCATAACACTCAATGATGCTGGTCCTTTCTCCTTCTCTCTTTGCAGCCAACCTGCAGTATCAACCTGAATAATGGTAATTCATAATAACAATAAAAAATAAGAAATTTTAACAAGAAGAAAGAAATGTGAAGTAGATACGAACTAGTACCAAAAATGCAATTTATTACCCAAAAACTAAGACCATATGAGATACCTTTCCTGGAACAATTAATTCAACTTTACGTCAAGATCAAAATCCAAAAGTTAGCAGAAAACTAAACAAAATTGCAATAAAAGGTGTTTGACACAGTCCATAAGATTAAAAAGACAACAAACCCAAAAGGAAAGATTTATAAGCTTCATATATGTATATTTAATAAACTGAAATCAAATATATCATACAATCAAATAAGGATTACGAAAATTGAGTATGTACCAAATATACAGTTCTCCCTTGATATTCAAAATGCACTCTCACTGAATCTCTTGTCAAACCAGCCTCTGGACCCACCAGAACACGATCTTCTTGTAACAGAGCATTGAGCAAGGTTGACTTCCCAACATTTGGCCTTCCTACAATTGCTAACTGTAATGGCAACTGAGGCTCATCATCCTCAGGGGAGGTACCATCCTGAGTGGAGCTATTGTTTTGAGTGCAGCTATCTACGTAAATAAAAAGGCAAGAAGGGAAATAGAAGAAGAAAAGAGTGATCATCTAAATGTCCATTTTATCAAGAAAGCAATTTATGGAGGCAAAAAATTTTTACGAATAGATTTCCCATGCCATCTTCTTGTAACTATACTATAGTAAGATGGGAATCAGTGTAGTCATCTGCAAATTAATTAAACCGTTCTTCATCAAATAGTTTAGAAAAACTATACTTTTTAAATAGTAACAATGATTTGTTGATAAAATCTTCAACACAATGGAATCACTTCTATAAAAGTGCATCCATGGAACTTTAAAAGTTTCATCTAAGAGAAAGGTTCTATGCATATGAGGAAATGAAAATGAGATATTGCAAGTATAAAACACAAATATGTCTATTCCATGTCACTGAACTCTTGCATAAGCCATTAGTTGCATTCCATGCCACTGAGACTGGACTAGTTATAACACTTCAAAAAATGCATGTATGCATGTTGCACTGCTCACTTGCAAATAAACTTGACTATTATCTTGATTTCCAAAGACCAAAAACTCTTTGAATGGAAAATTTATAACAATTCATGTTTTAGCATTGCTTATGAAAATTTTTATTGAGCACTAATAGCAAACCATTTATGGTGGACTAGTCAATGCTTTTTGAAAAATCAGAACTTAAGCTTTCAAAAACTTCCATGAACTTTTAGGCAAAATATACAGAATATTCACTCAAAATATTTACAGGAAATACTAAGAAAAAGAGAAGTGTAAATGATCTTACCATTTAAAACTCGAAGCATATAATCTTCAAGCGAAGGGCGAAGAGCTTCATATAGTTCTGTCATACCCAGTCCAGTTTCGGCAGATATAGCGATCGGGTCCCCAAATCCCAACATTAGGGATTCAGCAGCAGCTCCGGCAAGAGAGCCAGAGCCATTATGAAGTGATTCACATTTGTTCATCGCTACTACAGGTTTAAGCTGTGGGGCATGTTTACGTAACCACTTTCCGACCTCCAAATCTAAAGGATGCAGTCCAGATCTAGCCACAAAAAAACACCAAGAAAGGATTTAAACTTTTGCACCAAAACTAGACCAGAAATGACAATAATATACAACAACATCTTAGGAATACTTTTCAATCAACACCATACATAACAAATTTTCAGAAATACAGAGAAAAGCCCGACCTGATGAAAATTACCAAAGAAAATAACTAAAATTCTGCAATTATATTGGAAACAACATGTAAAATCAGAATTTTTTTCCGTCTTCATCAAACAAATTGTTGTATTTTGCTGAACATGCATGTTACACCATTCTAGTCTCATTCAAATGCATTTAAATTTACTATTCTAGTCTAGTTCAAATGCATTTAAATTTCATTATCGAGGAGGTTTTTGGTTCATGTCCCCCTCCTTATGTATGTGTTTCCTCTTGCATGATTTATATTACAGGTAGGGGTCCTGCCTAAACCCCCACCATTTTAGTGGTTTCAAAAAAAAAAATGCATTTAAATTTCATTAAAATCGACTGCTCCCAATCAAAAATTTGTCATCATGAGCCTTTGATTGAAAATTCATATCAAATTCTCACGGATCACAAAATATGCAGAAACTCCTCTACAGAAATTACCTCACATCAATCATGAAAATTGCAAATTGAGTCTTTGCGAGCACGTTTGCAGTCATCCCTGCTGTTCTATCAAGAATAGACCCAGAAGTTGCTTCAGTTTCCAACCCCACAGAGTCCAAGACCTTAAACCGCAAATCCCCAAGTTTAGCAAGTCCCTCTCTGATGTCCCTAGTAACATGATCATCTGGAGTGTTGTACACCAAAGCCTCCCTCCTCCTAACCAACCTAAAAACTCAACAAAATCCAATTCACTAACATCCAAAACTCATAAGTTTACGAAAATAAATAATAAAACACAATATCCATACTAACCGATTAAACAAAGCTGATTTGCCCACATTAGGACGGCCAATGATCATGACAGTAGGAAGCAAGTTAATGTCAATCTTGGTGAAATCCACTGGCTTCTCATACAAAGGCCTAACCTTTTGGCCTTTATCTACACCATCAGGCTCAGGCTCAACATGGGTATCCTCCAAAGCCTCATTATGAACAACCCCACAAAATCCCCTGGTAACCTCAAGCAATAAATTACAATTCAAGCTTGAACCCACTTGAGATAATGATCCTGAGAACCAATACATGACTAAAACATTAACAAATAACAATAGAAAACAAATGAAATCATAAATGGAGATCCAAGAAATCCAAAAAAAAAAGAGTACCAAAGTTTGAAGCTCTGATATGGGAGTAATTATTGAGAGTGAAATTGAACGGCTTGGACAAGTTCACAGGGTTTGTTGATGAAGAGATGCTTCTGCCATAGAGACCAAAAACAAATGAACTCTTTCGGATCAAAACGGCCCTAACCCGTGAGTGAAACATTTGTTGTTAGGTTGTTACTGTAAACTATTTGGACATGCCGAAAAGAAACGGAGGCTCAGCGCTAATTTTTGGCGGTGAAGAAGAACACTTCCGATTCCAAACGACGTCGTTTAAGAAAAATAACACATTTCTTCAATTTATTTTTAAAATGACATTTTTAACCCCCTCAGTTAACCTCCCTGTTCAAATTGGTAATATGATTTTTTTTAATTAACTTTTTTAACTTTAAAAATAATTTTTTAAAAAATATAGTGACAAGTTTTCTTAATTATTTTATTTTACCAACTTAATCAATTAAAAACAAATAAATCCACTAAAAATAGGTCATTTATGATGCTATAAAAAATTTACAACATCAATAACATAAAAAATATATATTATTAGATCTAATTAATGATACATGTTATCTCTATTGATAAAATATTTTAATTATTTTTAAAATAATATGGCCAATTCACAAACCAATTAAAAGGATGATTTTTTAAGTTTAAAAAAAAATTAAAAAGTGATCAGATAAATTACAATATCTCAAATTCTTTTAGAGTGGCTCTATTAGCACCCTTCTCAACTCCTCATAAATCCCCTTTCTCTAGAAACAACCCACTAAAAATATTTTAAAATTACACTACTTTAATTGCATCCACTTTAATTCTACAAATAACCTTGTTTGGATGAGAATTTCCTGATTATATAATAAAATGTCACATGTCGATATGAAACTTAATAGTAATATTAAAGTTAACAATGAGATGGTGGATTAGGCTGAGTATCTAAAGTATACAAAAGAAAGTTGGGTACTTAAGGTATATTGAGGAAGTCCGGTACGCAGGGCACACAGAGAAAATTCGGGTACCCAAAGTATATTGAGGAAGGCTGGATACCCCAAATATTTATATGAGTACCCAGTGTATATTATGCAAAAGTAGAAAAATCTTGAAATATTCGAAAATATGTGTCGTGTGATGAAGAAAGAGCTGTCCAAAAAGATTCGTTATTTCGTTCGTTAGAAATAAGGAGCCAACAAAGAAATATTATACTGAACAAAAGGAGTCAACCGCTTGACACACTTGCAGATAAGCTAAAAAATTAACCGCTAAAATAGTTAGGACTACCTGCTACCCCTTGCCATGCCAATAAATCTCCAACCACCTCGACAAATGTACAAGGGACCGCTTTCCTACACCTGACACATGTACATGCTCCAAACTTACTCTCCAATTATATTTAAAATATTCAAATCATTTTATAAGTGAAAATAAAAATATCTTCGTCACGTCAGCAAGGAACGCCAATGAAATAACACTATGTGGCTGGGTAACTTGGAATAGTCCATATAAATATATTCTTATTTTATTTTCAAAAGAGAACTCACCTACACACACACCAAAAGAGCAAAAGTGTTAGGCTATCTTTAACCTCCAACCATCATACAATCATTTCTGAAAGCTTAAGATTACCAGACTCTGACTTGAGCGTCAGAGTATGGTCAATGGCCACTCTCAACTCTACCTTTGATCTCAATTTGCTATTTTACAGATCCCAAAACATCTTTTTAAGTTCTTTCGACTCATATCAAAACTTTTCATCTCCTTCACTTCCATAAAGGTCCAAGATAGCCCATACACCACGACCAAGTGAGGCATCCTGCATCCCTAACAATATAAATTTATTGTTCTTAGTAGGTTTTACCCTTCTATTTTATTTATCCCAAAATCTTCTGAAAACAAACCTTACCTTCTTTTTGTCAACAAAATCCTAGAATCTCTTGTTGGAGTTCCAAAATTTTCGCTAGCCTAATTTTCTCAAAATAATGTTAACTAGAAAAGATAAAATTTCTTTGTTCGTAGCCTCCATATTTTTATTTTGATAAAAGAATAAAAAAAGATGGTAAGAAACTTTGAACTCTGAAGAAGAATCATGCAAAGGCTTGGAGCAATGAGAAGAAGAAGAAGACGGCATTATCACTGAGTGATTTGCCTCTCAATTTCATCAATAATATAATATTATTTTAAATTTTAATATATATATATATATATATATTAAATTTATTAACCTCATGCTCTTTTGAGAGTTTTCTAAATTCTGGATTAATAATCCTATTTAAATTGATAGAAGATGACACATTGATTTAATTAGATTTCTATTCCAAATTTAAACCTTATTTACAATCGAGGATAAATTATAAATTTACAAAAAGGGTGTTTTATAAGAATTTTAGAGGGGTGCCTCTAGCTCTACTCATTCTTTTATTTCAAGTTAGAATTCTTGACACATCAACTAAAATTTCATTACATAATGCTCATGCGTGGATCTTCTTTTAGATAAAGACGATATGTTGAAATATAAAGTGGTTTCCGAAAGTTAAGAGGATACAACTAGTCATATGTCATGCCTGCACAGCAAAAAGAGACCTGTTACAAGGCTTACGCAACAAGAGATTTGTTCCAGCAATTGGAGAGGAACAATGGCTTGATTCCAGCGAGAAAAAAATGTTTTGTGACAACGTCATATGTACACTGTTTGGGTAAAGAAATTAAAACATTTTAAGGCAAGCATAGAAAATTATAAACCACAAGAACACTGATCAACCAAGCAAGAGAACTGTTGTATATGATTTTATATGGCTTGTACAAGATTTACAAAGCCCTGCAATTTGTTTTTTACAGCGTTTTCGAAAATGATTCACAAAGATTGGATCTACCAACGTTTTCAGAAATGAAGCTAAAAGGTTTTTGCAATGTTCTTTGCATACTGTCATAATACAGATTTCTTGTAGTGAAAGTTAGCTTAGCAGCAACCATATATGGATCCTGGTAATTCACCAACGGCTCACCTCTCGCCATCGTCCTTTTCTCTCTCTTTTGATTAGTTTAAAATTAAAAAAACATCTATTTACCTGACATTACCAGTTATTTTTTAATTAGTTAATTATCATTATAATAAATTATATTAAATAAATAACTGAGATTAAGACACTTAAATTTAAGATAAATATAAATGCATCATCATTGATAAATCCACTAAAAATTGATTAAATTAACAAAAAAATTAAAATTCATGCAATTTAATAATTCAATCCTAAAACTTCTAGAAATGATAAGTAAAATTAGAGATGAGATTCAACTATGTTTTCTTTTTCTTTTTTCTCATTTCGGGTTGTTCCAAATCCATGATAGCTAGGCTTAATACTACAAGTTAATTTGTTCTTGTTATATTTCTTCGTTTGTTTCTTTCTTGCAAAATTCGAAACTTAATTTTACTAGTATCAAGTTGTCTGTTCTTGAGTTTGGAAGAAATTTAGTGGTTTTGTTTTTCGTACTTGATTGCTGCTGATTGATATGATCGAGTCACCGCTGAGGGTGGGAAAATTTCAGTTCGATTTGTGGTTATAGATAGATTTCCTAATATATAGC
This sequence comes from Murraya koenigii, assembly GCA_025617385.1. Classification (NCBI taxonomy): domain Eukaryota; kingdom Viridiplantae; phylum Streptophyta; class Magnoliopsida; order Sapindales; family Rutaceae; genus Murraya; species Murraya koenigii. The sequence goes on from CM046812.1 coordinate 4,761,457, forward strand.
ACTTAACAACGGTTAATAGAGAATAGAATCTAATTAAGAAATTTATAATCTCAATTTTGATATCTAACTTAAAAAAAAATTTTGATATTTCTCGAATATTATTATGATTAGTTGACGTATACACATGATAAGGATTGAACAAAAAAGAATAGTGCTCCAAGAGCACCCAATAATTTTCCCCTATTTATATATACTTTAACAAATTTTTTGAGTTTTGCTAGTTGGTTTGAGCAAAATAACAAAATAACTCATATTTGAGGGTGCTAAGTTTTAACTTGAATTATATAACTTGACTATATTGTCAAGATTTTCTGAATTTAATCGATATTTTTGAAGCATCGTGACCAGTACTAATACAATACACATGGTGAGTTGTCATTGGGTTGATTAGGTGGGCATCCATAACTTTCTCTAAACAAAAATATAAAACATCAAAGGCCTAACTAGAATTTTAGCTCGTCGGAGGCAATAAAGAAGAAACTATTAACTTAATTAACTAAGATATAACATATAACTAATAACTAGAATTTTAGTTCGTTGGAGCAATGAAATAAGCTTTGCCAATCCCAATTCCTTCTAATATATCCAATTGGTACAATAACGATATTTCATCCATATCCCGTTGTAATGAACAAACAATTAAAGTTGTAGGCAGTAACAACAAAATTATGTAAAAAAAAAAATGAAAGGTTTAAACATAAAATTCACATAAATTGAATAAAAATTCAAGGGAAAATAACATCATACTTCCATGTGTTTGGAGAAATGGTCATAAAGACTTTCAAATACTTTTCAACAAGGACATTGAAACTCTATTTTAACAATAATACCCTTTAACTCTATTAATTTATAAAAATTAACTCCAATCTTTTTATAATAAATAGAAATATAATATTAAAATAAAATTAATAATATATAAATTTTAAAATAATTTCAAATTACCATTATAAGACTGAAAGACTCTCAATTCTAAGATTTTTAGTGTTACATCAAAATTAAAAGATGAACCATATGCATACTTTCGGTCTACATCAATTAATCTAGCAATCAATAAGAATTCTCTATCCATCTTATGCAAGTCAAAATTCCCCCTACTCTTAGGATCAATCAGCCTTTTGCGTCCCAATTTACACTCAAGCTATTGAAGATTAATGTTCTCTTCGCAGTTAGATCACCAAGATTCCACACCACAATGTTGAAATCTTCATAAAGCAGGAACAGTTCAGTCTCTGTGTACAAAAGATCGACAAAACTATTGGTACATAGTAAGGAAAACCAATAATGGTCACCCATTCTTAAAACAACGACATGTTTCTCATCACTAAGCAAAGCAACACAATAGACTAATTAAAAAAAAAAAATCTGGTATTGCAGAAATGGTCACTTTATTAATTATTCTCATATGATCACAGAATCCAAGATCAAATCTTTCTTTGAAATCAATAAATGGATCTTTGAGACTCGACGTGTTAATTATAGTTTTGGCAAAAGGGTCAAAAACCCTAATGTTAAATTCACCATCAACACACATGATTCTACCTTTGCACTTCCGACACATCGTTTAAGAAAACAAATTGGATCATCATATTTCCGCCCTAGTGTTTTTTCTACAAAGCAAAATCCACCAACGACCAAGAGTTAGAGTCTAATGAAAAACAAGAGCTCTCATTTGAAGCACGGTATTGTCCAATGATGAAATCATCAAGATATTTACTTTTTCTCGCGTTTTCCACCAACAGAAATGGTGACGTTTTGTTACAATATTGCTTAATCTGATCTAACCATCTTCTTAACATACACATTATTGTGCGAGATACTTGGCACATACATTCCATCCTAATGTCCACCGTAGCTTCAACCACGTCATCCTTCCATTCATTTTCAACTTAAGCCATTACATTATCTGCTCCTTCTTCTTCTTCGTCTTCTTCGATATAATCTTGACCAATTCTTGATGATGTTCCCTTCATCTTTCTTGAAAACAAGTGTAAAAAAGATTATAAAGAAAGATTTATTTTCCATGTGTGGTAAAAGATTTTTATTATTTCTACTTGCAGTGAGAAAAATTATATATGCATGGTTGGTAGGAAGCAGTAGTCCACCCTCTCCCTTCGACTGATAGTATTGTTTCCTTTCAGTAACTGAGGCCTTGCTCTCTAGTTCTATTAATGTTATTAATTACATGTCTTTTTCTAGGGAAAAAAAAAAGTGTACAAGTGTGTGTGAGGATATATTATTGATCAGCAACACTACTCATCTAAAAATTTTCAGCATGTAAAAGATGGCGTTGGTGTAAAGTGTGTAATAAATTTTTTAAAAATTTTTGAAAATTTTATATAAACTACATCACATAATCCTCTCATTTGGGCTTGAATATTTGAGATGATTTTTAGAGTTGCAGTGTTCCTACTCACTCAAATATATAGTACGATCAATTTAATGTATTAATATCAATTTAATCTGAAATCTCTTATTAAATTGCTCAATCAATGAGAATTCTTAAGATTATGTGCTTCGAAGACTCGAACCTCCACTATCTTTACCATGAAACTTTTTAGTCTCACTTTTATACTACATAATTTCACCACCGAAGTATCTTAAAAGGAAATGTTACCCATGATTTAATATCTATAATATGATGCATGGAATAATATTACAAGTCCCATATAAAAATTGTTAATGGTGATCTCGAATTCTAAATTAGCAATCACTGAATTTTAATTTTCTTTTAATGTATTTTCATTTTTGTCAGTTGGTGATAGGGATGGTAATGGAGAGGGAAGGCACTTCCCAGTACCCATCCATAATGTTCTACTTAAGTCTCCATACTCTTTCCCCATCTCCGTTATAATAATATAAATACTTGAGGGGAGGGAATTAAAGATTCCCAAGGCACCCAATCCTTCAATTCTTTTTCGAATTTGATATAATCATATTACAATAAAAGTAAAAAATCATATTAGTAGCACAAAAATATCAAAATAAACTGATGTCTATTAAAACATTTCTGTTAAACTAAGTTAATATTATTAATATTACAACATAATACATATGTGATTCGTCCTCAACAAAAAAAAATATCAAAATAAACTAATGTCAATTAAAAAATTTTCATCAAACTAAGTTAATATCATTAATAATAATAATATTTTTGAAATTTTAAAGAGTGTATAAAGTACAAATTAATTTTTTATCATTAAGTTACGAGTGTGTAAAGTAATAAAGTGTTCAAATTAATATTTAGAGTGTAACTTAATTATAAAATAATTAAGTTAAGTTTTACTTTATACACTCTTTAAAATTTCAAAAATATCATTACTTAACTTTATTTATTTAAAACACTAATAAATTACTTAACTTTATTTACTTAAACACTAATAAAACTATTCAACACACTATTTTTAAAAGATTTAACAAATACTTACAACAATATAATTAAATCAAGTTGTAAATAAACTATTTAACATAATTTTAGTTATTAATATTTTTTTATCTATGTTCGATATTGAATTTTACACCCACAATAACTTGCAAAAAGAAAATAATAATAGAAAATATTTTGTAAATACTACCCAAAAAAAAAAGAAATGGAAGGAGAAGAAGAAGACGAAGAGATGAAAAAGATAAAGAATAAGAAAAAAAAGGTTATTATAGAGTACTTTTGTTTTATTTTTATTTTTAAAACTAGAGAGTATTACACATGTTTTGTAGTCACAAGTTTTCTCAAAATTAATTTTTTTATTGTTCATCTAAATATTAATTAAGATGTTAAAAATAAAAGTTTTAGGGTTTAAGGTATGAGAATTATAAATTGAATAATGAATGTGCTATATGGTGTTCAAAGTAATTTTGTAATATTAACTTATAATAAATTGTACTTAATAGTAATTTACATGATGAATATTTTTGTAATACATATTTTTTAAAAAAAATTAGAGTATTCAAAGTAATTTTTAGAGTACAAATAGCCCACTCACATTAATATTACAACATAATCCATATGTGATTGGTCCACAAAATAAATGTGTTATTTATCTATATAATAGAGGCAATGACAATTTTTATTCAATGTCTTTATATATTTATATTATTTTTATAAATATTAAGATATTTTTTTTATTTACATACATACTAATACATTTTTAATATATTTTATTAAGAATTATGGAAAAAATATAATAGAAACTTAAAAGGATTCGGGTCCTCTTAATCTTATTTTCCTAAGATTAATTTGTGGGAGATTATAACATTTGTCACTCAAGTATATCCGGGGCTAAGATTTAATGTACCATTAATTTTTCATTTTAAACGCCAAAACACATCGTTTAGCAACTAATGACTATAATCCCAAAACTAATGTGAGTTTAGCTTTAGCGTGCTACTTCTTCTTTCTCTGCTACTTCCTCCACACGTTTTGTAGCCTCTTTCATCTCTCACAGTCTCACTGCTTCTGCAAAAGGCAATGGATAATTTCACCAATTGAAAATCTCATCTTAGTTATTTTCTGTTGGAGTATTTATGAACTGTAGGTTTTTAACAATCAAAAGAAAATAGAAAAAATGAAGGGAAAGTAGTCATAGATAACTATAATTCAAATAAACAAGAACACAATTCTATTTATATCTATGACCATATTCCAATGAGAATTCTATATTTTCAAAATTGATTTAATTGTGATATTTTTTTCAAAATTGTTTTTAATTGTGATCATTGTACTAAAATCAAATACAAAATAAGAAAAGAGGTGGTTTAAATAATAATGGCATGAGAGTGTGTACATATGTGAAGAAGAAGCAGTAGATAAGATGATACATAAAAAAAAAAAAAAAAAAAAAGACGAGATGACATATTTTAGAGTTAACATATGTTTTTTACTAATTATTTTATTTTAGTTGTCCATTAAATCGATATACGGCGTTTAGGAAGAAAAATTAAAAGTAAATCAAATCTTAGCCTTAGATACACTTAAATGACAAGTGTCATAATCTTTTACAAACCTTAAGAAAAATTAAATTAGGAATAAAAGTAAAAACAATGAAATGGAGTGGAGATAACGATTTCACGTGATTCTTATCCATTTTTTGAATAAAAAAATAAGTATTAAATTATCTTTGCCTTTGTCTCTGCTCGAATAAAAAAAATTAAATATTAAATTATATCCATTTACTCTCCAAATTAGAGATAATCCCTAAAAACCCCATCGCCATAGTAATTTTTATCATCTCTAATAGGCAGTGTACCAACATGATACATGTATTCTTGATAAAATAAAATAAATAGATGACATGCTAGTCATGTCGTCCGGCTATATTACTTAAATGTTTGTTGGTGAGAAGCACATGCACGGATTAAATCAGTTAGTTAACAAAAAAAAAAAAAAACTCAAATACGTAATTGAAAACATAAAATGATTTTCTTTATAGACTTCATTATTTCAAAATTTACCTTACATTAAATATTTTATATATCTTACATTCAAATTACAAGTTTCACTTTTACAATTGGAGCACAAAATTTTAAGCTTGCAATCATTGTTTAAATGGTGAAGACCTAAAAGGGTAGCATTGTCCAAAGTCTTTGTTTGTAGATTCCTCCAACAGTAGGCTTTTCGATTGGTCATCATTTTGATGTTCTGCGAAGAAAAATTAACTCTAAAATAAAATACAAACTTCAATACCAGCCCTCTTTTTTTCAATTTAAAAATGCCAATTATAATAACCCTATAGCCCCGGAGTGGGTCCCCCGAGATTGGGCAAATAAGAAATAACATAACATAAACCCTTAATATTAATAAAAACCTTTTTTCTTGGGGGAAAAAAATAATAATATTATTATTATTATTATGACTTTGGCAATTTTCCCCATCTCGCTATCTTTTAAGCACGCAAATCTCTAACCCAAACTCAAAACCCAAAATTGTCTCTTGCCTTTCTCTTTCTCTTTCTCTTTCCTTTTTTCTCTTCTGGGTCTCTTGTGTTTTCTGTTGTCCATTTACAAATTCAATTCAATTAATTCAAACAGATAATGAAAAGCTAAACACATTAAGAAAGAAACCTATTTTTTTTCCAAATCAGATTCCAAATCAGAAAACGGGCCAAAACCCTAACTGAGGCTTCCATCGTCAAAGTTTCTTCTTCTGTTCAAATTTCACTCTTTTTGTTCAATACTCGAAACCCATTTGCTGGAATTTGAGGATAATCATTGAGAAATTAGTTAATTTGCTTGCTATGGAAGGGATACCGCACCCTATACCTAGAACTGTAGAGGAGGTTTTCAGCGATTTTAAGGGCAGACGGGCTGGCTTGATTAAGGCTTTAACAGCTGGTAATGGCTTAATATTTTCTTCTTCTTCTTTTTTGTCAATTTAATTAATGGGTTTGTTTTATTTCGTCAAAGTTTTATGATTATTAGTTTTTTTTTAATTTTAATTTTCTGTGTTGTTGCAGATGTTGAGAAGTTCTACCAGCAGTGCGATCCTGGTGGGTTTTCTTTTCCATATCTACTTTTGTTTATTTAATTGTAATTTGACTTTGTTTTGTTCTTCTTCTTTTTTCTATATTTTTGTATTATATTGACTAAACCACTGTGTATTTAATAATTAGTACACATTATCTATAGCTCTGTTTCATGTAAAGAGAGGCAAATTTTGTTAAAGGAGCCAACTTATTTATTTATTTTTATTATTATTTTCAGTTGGAAGATTTTTAATAGAGACAATGACTGTGATATGAATTAACTAAGTTCATGCTTGTCTGAGTGTTTTGAGATTGTACAAAGTTCATGATTTGTCTTTAATTCAAGAAGGAAATGCTTGTTTCAAGTTAGTTTTGCTTGTTGTAGCACGTTGAGGTTTACATTTTCCTTGTTCACTCACACAGTTACTTTCGGTCTTGTTCAGAAATTTCTTTGTTACCTCACTTAGATGGTCATTAACTCATTCCATGATGTTTTCTTCTGTAAGCACACTAATTTTTGCTTTTCACCAGTTTGAAGGACATTTTTCATTTAAAGATTCAAATGAATTGAAATTGCTGCTACAATGTATTTTCTTTGCTGCTGAAGTTCAAGGCATGTCTATGTAAATAAACTAGAACTTGACAAATCTTGAAGTGTTGTTGTCCCCATATACTTCAGTCCAGCTGGCTTCCTAGCTGGAGAAAATACCAATCTTTGGTGTTCATGACTGTCAGGTTCTTGTGGTTATTATATTGGTAGGAAGCAGATGGTTAGTTCAGTGTGAATTCTTGGCATTTGGTTCTGTGGAAGTTCTGGACATTTGTTGATATTGTGATTTATTTGTTTGCATAGTCGATTTTCAAAACACTTCATTTGGCTGCATAATTGCCGAAAAATCTAAAATTCTGGTGGTATTTATTTATTTAATTTTTGATTGATGCAGCTATGTTTGTTGGAAGTATGTTGTTATCTTCTGTTGAATCCTTGGCACTTACATTTATGTAGTTATCCATATTTTTTCTCGTGTTATATGGTACCTGTTATCGTATTGTTTTTATTGTATTTTTCTCCAGTCATTTTGTGTACATTTTATTGTTTCTTTTAGTAGGCATTGATATTTTCACTTTAGCCTTCCTTCGTACATATATCAGCTGGAGTGGAAAGCTTGAATGTTTAGTTTGGTTCACTTCTACAAAATAGCCACATGTTATTCCAACACTGCATCATTACACGACCAAGTAGGAAAACTGTGACAAAAGAAGAATCCCCATTGGAAAATAGGGATCATGCAGCTGCCTGATAGCAGAAAATTCCTGCATTCTTGGTGGTGGTGATTATTTATGTTGGACTCCTGCTCTTATGTCTGTGGAAATTCCCAGTATTTTCAGTTTGATCCTTCAATCTAATTTCATTATAGTTGTATATGTTTATTGACTTATTTTCTGTCATGATATTATGATATGATATCTTTTTCTTCTCAGGTGAGTTGGCTAACATGAAGTTCACTTTACTATTTTCATCAATGTTTATTGGAGTGCAAAGCTTCACCATATAGTTTGGTTTGTGACTGTTGTATTGTCTATTATGTTGCCTTATTTGCTTTTTGACTTGTTTGTAAAAAAATAGAACTCTAATTCCAATTGTCAATTTGTTTGGCTGCTATACTCTTATGTCCATAGCCAAATGTCATCCCTTTCTTGTTTGTTTTTATGGTTTATGTCCAAATGTTGCTAGAGCAGTTGAAAAACGTATCTTCCTGGACTAACACTCTGCTTCTGCATTGTTAATATTTTATGAAACTAAATACTTTTATGTGGTTTTAATTATTGGTATGATAAAATGAGATCTGATTATCTGAACAATTCAAGGCAGATTGCACGTTTTTATTTAAAATACTCATATTGTGCATACAGAAAAAGAGAACTTGTGCCTATATGGCCTTCCTAATGAGACATGGGAAGTTAACCTGCCTGTTGAAGAAGTGCCTCCCGAGCTTCCTGAGCCAGCGTTAGGTATAAACTTTGCTAGGGATGGAATGCAGGAGAAGGACTGGTTATCACTGGTTGCAGTGCACAGTGATTCATGGTTGCTTGCCGTAGCTTTTTATTTTGGTGCACGCTTTGGATTTGGCAAGAATGAAAGGTATTCTCTTTTTCCTTGCTCATTTACATGTATTAACTGCAATTTCCACAGCTTTGGCATTAGTATCTGCATTTCTGGTGTCATATTGTTAATTCTTAGTCCTGTCTCATAGTTCTGCCACTGTTTTTCAACATTACAAGATGATAAAATGGATACATAGATATATCATTTAATTTTATGGTTAAGATTATTTCAATTGAAAGTTCAAGGTAGTAAGTCCAGGGTAGAGTAAGAATATGTGTTCAATCATTTCACTTATTTATCTTTTATAATGATAAACGGTGTTGATTTCTCTTTTCTCATATTTGTATTTATAACTATTTATTAGTAACTTGATCTACCAATATTAAGTTTAACAAGTCCAATAATGTTTTCTTGACATTAATTTATGATTGCTTATTATGTGGTCAACATTTTAAGACCCGTCAAGGTTTTTGTCTTACGCATTCTGGACCATTTTTTGCTCCTGGAGCTCTTCTCTGTTGTGTTATAAAATTCGGTTCAAACCATCTTGGTTACTATGTTTCATTCATCTCATTCATGTTACAAACTCATATGATCAACTGCATGACATATGATGTTTGACAACCTATACATTCAAGTTGTCATTAACGAAAGGAAGTTTATGTCTCCGACAAAGTCTGACTGAATCTGCTGTTTGATGCTGCTCAATGGAATGTCAATATTCTAATTGACCATGATGCCCTTAGATTTCTTGAACAGAAGAAAAATATGACTAGTTGAACAACAATATACTATGGAACTATCAATGAAGTTATAAATGATATAGGAAGCCTATGATGATATGCTTAAGCAGTAAGTTGAATGAAGTCCAGTTGAATGTCTGGTTCTAATTTTTGTTGGAATTGGATTTTGCAGGAAGAAACTTTTCCAGATGATAAATGATCTCCCGACCATCTTTGAAGTTGTAACTGGAAATTCTAAGCAACCAAAGGACCAATCTGCTAATCACAATAGCAGCAAAAGCAAATCGAGCGGGAAGGTTTGAGGAAATTGAAATTGGAACTTAATGGTTTTTAGGTCTATTGTTTTTATCAAATTCTTTTCTCTCACTGTTTGGATGTTGCCTTCGAGCAGTCTCGTCCAGCTGAATCACAAACCAAAGCAGTGAAGATGTCTCCACCACCGAAGGATGATGATGATAGCGGGGATGAAGAAGAGGAAGATGATGAACAGGGTGCCACCTGTGGAGCATGCGGGGATAACTATGGCACTGACGAATTCTGGATCTGCTGTGATATCTGTGAGAAATGGTTCCACGGCAAATGCGTAAAGATTACACCTGCAAAGGCTGAGCACATCAAGCAGTACAAGTGCCCCAGCTGCAGTAGCAAGAGGGCTAGAGTTTAAGATTAGTTATGAAGTTGGGAATTGAACGAGGATCAAAGAAAGAAGACAAGATTAGAACTTTTTTTCATTACAGTTTGAGAGTAAAAGAGTCAGAAACCTGTTTTAGTCAATGAATTTGCAACTTCTGTTTAATTTTCTCTGGAATTTGTGTTTTCAAATAGCTGCTGGCATTTAGAAATGCAAATGTTGGAGCAAGTTTTCTGGTGGTTTGATCTAAAGTCCTTGTTGCGAATGTGTAAGCATCATTGACAAAGGCTATTCCTATTCTATTGGGTGTGTCCTTTGTTAAAGGAAAAGATTGGAACATCCCTCATTGTGGCATCAAACATGCAAGGAAATTGTAGCATAACTTGGCTTGAACTTGTAGTCACCATAACATGCTTTCAAATTTTGGTGCAAAAGTATTGTCCACCAATTGCTAGCAATTGGCTGAAAAGTTCCAATTTCAAGAAGCAATCAAATGTTGTAGCCCATTTTGATGGATCAATAAGTCTACGCAAGTACAAACTAATAATAATGAGGTAGTCTTTTGAGTTCTGATTATCCACAATCTATTGCTAAATTTATGTTAAAAAGTGAAAAAGTGACTTGATAATATTTCACCAAATGTAAGCATCCAAATGTGGGGATTTTGGTAAAAGAATGTTCCAAATATTTATGCAGCAAACTCACCCATAAATTTTTAAAAAAAAAAAACTCAAATGGAGCGTCTTATATTGAATGAATCACTGAAGAGTAACATGTTCACATTTTGACTTTCAATGATTTCATTATAGACATACACTATGATTACCAAAAAAATGAAAAAAGTTAACGATTTAACAAAACACACATGCAATTGGAGAACTTTAGAAACAATTAAGACATTTTAACTCAAGGCATTAATCATGATAATCATTAGTTCATGTGGAAAAGAAATTTTGATCGCAATTATGAGATTAAGGCATAATTAACTCATGCAACTTTCTTTACATTCCATTTTAATTGAGCAAAAATATCGACGTTACTTTAATTCAACTCGTTAGATCTCTTTTTTTGTTGTACATGGGGAAGGTTAAGGTTAAAACTCCCTCGTATCCAAAATCTACAAAGAAACAATGAAATAAAAGACTTGTGGGATCGAGTAGGTTTCGATTCATTCAAGGCCATGGGGACCAACTCTTTAAAGTTTCTATTTGTTGCAATTGCATTATTAAGTTTGATGTTGCCAATTGGATAAGCTTTTTGTGTAGCATTAATCAAAATAGAAAATGTGTTGTCATGTTATAAAATCTAACATTAGAATTCCACCAAAATCAAACATGTTTTGTTTGTCTGCAAAAATTCTATCAGAAAAAGCACATGAAACCAAACACAACAAAAAAAAAGCTGCATTGGCCTTGTCTTTACAAATCTGCTCAAATGGCTTAGGGCTTAGCAAAAGTCATTAGTTTTTCTAACAATGGTCTAGGGTTTCTCAAGAAAAAGAGAGTTTTTGGTAGTTTATCTATTTTTATAATGTTTTACCGTAAATTTCACATCCCAATTTTGTATGTACAATATTCTTACACTTAATTCCTATTTAGTTAAGTACAGTATTTTTTTTAATAAGTTCTTGGATAACAAGCTTTATTAAATTTGTCTACTGGGAAAAAGATTGAATAATTCTCTCAAAAACTTATTGAGCTGTTTAGCATTGTATAATCATGATAGTTATGGTGAAATTTAAAATATAAGTGAAAAATGATTAATTTTGTCGAGTAAGAGCAATTTTTTTTTTTTGGGCTTATAATTAGTAGTATCGTAGTGCAGGCTCAAGCGATGAATAATATTTAATTTACAAAAACCCGAAGAAACCAAAAGTTGCATGTGATTATGCACTTGCTTGTAGACGGCAAAGCATGTTCCAAAGTAAAAAATTTAATGTCATTTAATCTCCAACTAATAAACAATTTAATGTTTGACTAACCAATCACGTGCTAAAAGAGGGAAAGAGATCTGATTTGGGAATATCTTAAAGGGTTTGTTTAATTGGAAAATTATTAAAATTAAGAAGAATTGTGAACAAAATACCATGATAGAGAGAGGTCTCGCTGTGGCCTTGGCACATGCTTTTGTTGTTATTTAATAGAAAATTGATCGATCGATCACCAAAACTTGACCAACACCCATTTTTGTCTACGTTTCGATTGTGATTGATAAGCCATTTTCAATTGCTAACATATGCATATTGCTACAACATGGAATCAAAATCTTGATCTTCATGGTAGTGGTAATGTTGTTTTTCATTTTTAGAAAACAAATCATAATTTTAAGATAGATATGACTAATATGCAATGATTACCTAAAACATGAAATTAATAATATCAAACGTTATACACAAATCATAGCCCTTATAATGGTTATAAAAAAAATGTTATACACAAATCATATAAATAATAAATGATAACACAAAACGCCATAATAATTATATATATTGTCGAAATTAGTAATACATTAATTATATTAATTATTGGAATTAAATTATATTAATCATATTAACGTAGAGTCTAAAATTTCACTCTCTTTCTTTCTCTCTTTTTTTTTAATTGAGATCACATTATTGTTCGATATTCATTGCATCCTCAAAAGTTTTTTTTTTTTTTGTTTTTGTCACATTATTCATGAAAAAAAAAAAACTCATCAAACTCTTATTGAGAAAGAACTTTGCATGCAATTCACAATTTGATCTATTGCATCTTTCTTGTTTAGATAATATGAACCCCCAGCTGTATTTTTTTCTCTTTACCTTATATTGGCATGAATTCACAAGTTTGATTCATTCAATAAGTTCAACCAGATTGGTTGAAGAGATGGCAAATAAGCATTTACTGAAAAAGCAAGGAACACCTAATGACTTGTACCTTTAAGAGAAGTACACTCAAATGAAAAATGAATACACGAACAGAAAATTGCCACCAAGTAATCATTAGCTATGAAAGATCAAAATAGTGAATTTAATTGTTCTATTTTTATATCGTTCAAAACAATATTATAGTGCATATGTATTTCACTTAAAAACTTTTCAAAATTTATATACTGTCGCTTGAAACTTAAATTGCATGGATGAACAATAACAGAAAGTTAGTGTAAGAACATAGTGTAATATTAACATTGATCGACTTAAATAGTAACATGTAACGGTTCCTTTAATTGAATGTTTTACGTATGCCGTTCGCCACATTACCAGTACAATGTATATTGACAAAAATAGTAGTATCAATATTTTTTTCAAAAATATTCTTTAAAAAGTTTATTTTTTCCTTTATAATATTTTCTTTTTCTTTCTTGCAATAAATATTTCCATAAATCACTCAAAAACATTGTGCAATAAAACAGACAAAAGACAAGAAGAAAGCATGCAACTGTTTCAACTGTAAAAGGAAAAAAACTGTAAAAACAAAAAAAATAAAAATTGAAAGACAAAAACACAACACAAATATCAAAACAAGTAGAAATCCCGGGGACCGCGGGGCTTCCTCCACAGTCCAAAGTTCTCTTTCACACACTCACTCACTCACATTCCAAAGATTCAACTTTCAACACTTTTGATTTGAGGCGCCAACTAAGAAATAAGAAAAAAAAAACCAAAAATCAAAAATCAAAAATCAAAAATAGAAAAAATGAAATAAAAACCCTAGTGACAGTGAGTGAAGAAGAAGAAAAGGAAAACAACAAAATAAATATTATTTATATTGTCAGGTACTGGTCCATTTCATGCTCACGTACTGTCAAAATCCATTCTTTCCTATCCACTCCCTCTTTCAGTAATCATTTATTACCATTTTTGCTCAAAGTTTCAATTTTTTTTCTTCTTTTGGTTGTTGTGTTTGCATGATTTGTAAATTTTGTGTATGTGGGTTTGAAGCTTTGATGAGTGAAATGGGAATGTGGGTATTGTTTTAAACTTGTAAAGTTTTGTTTTGGGGTTTGTGGGTGTTTTTGTTGATTCTTGTTTTGATCAAGGGAAATGGCTGAAATGAGAGGGAGGTTGCAGTTGAAGAAAGAGCTGACACAAATTAGGAAAGCAGCCCGGGTTTTGCGTGATCCTGGGACCACATCTTCTTGGAAGTCACCATTGAGTTCATCCAGATCTATAGCAGCAGCAGTGGCAGCAGCTTCTGCTTCTGGCTCTGCTTGGCAGATCAATAACAATAACAAGCAATTGGTTGATGAAGACAACAATGTGAGTGTTAATAACGGGAATGAGAATGGGAAAGAGAAGAGGGTGTTTTTGTATAATTGGAAGAATCAGAAATCTTCAAGTGAGACTAGTGGAGTTGCAAGAAATGATGATGATGATATTGATGTCGATGATGATGAGGGTGAAGGATCTTCTTCGGTTATCGAAAGTGTTGATGATAGCTTGAGTGATGCAAGAAATGGTGTTGATTCAAAGAGTGATACTTATTTGGGTGAGAATCGGGCGTCATCCATTTTCAGGTGTAGAGATGCAAATCTCGTGTCTTTGGCAACTCCAGCAATGAAAAGAGCAATGGGTGCTAAGAGAAAAAGTAAGAGAAATAAAACCCTTTTAGATTCTTTAACTAGATACCAACAAAAACAAATTATTCTTGCTAGGAATTCAGTGGCATTAGGTTTAGGCAGGGATGAGTCTGTTGAGCAATCTGATGATACTGAAGATTATTGTAATTCGGAGGATTTTCGTAAATATTCTGGGGCTTCCCCACTGCTTTTAAAACTTAAGCATAAGAACTGGTCACATTCGTCGTCTAAGTTGCTGAGAGGTGGTAGAAAAGAAGATTCTTCTTATACTTATAGCACGCCTGCATTGTCTACTAGTTCTTATAATAGATATGTTAATCGTAATCCGAGTACAATTGGATCTTGGGATGCCACAACAGCATCCTTCAATGATAATGATGATGATATGGATGATCATTTGGATCTCCCGGGTCGTCAAGGATGTGGGATTCCATGCTATTGGTCAAAGAGGACACCAAAACATAGAGGGGTATGTGGGAGTTGTTACTCTCCTTCCCTTTCTGATACTCTGAGGAGGAAAGGAAGTAGCATTTTGTGTGGGAGTCAGACGATGTATCATGGAAGGAGACGCTCATCATCTGTTTCTAACAAACGGAGAATGGCTTCGAGAAGTGCCCAAGGTGTTCTCCCATTACTCACCAATAGTGCTGATGGGAGAGCAGGGTCATCTATCGGAACTGGCTGTAGTGATGATGAACTTTCTACAAACTTTGGGGAGCTTGATTTGGAGGCATTAAGTAGATTAGATGGCAGGAGGTGGTCATCAAGCTGTAGGAGTCAAGATGGGTTAGAGATTGTAGCTTTAAATGGAGAGGGAGAAGAGGAAGGTGCACTGGAGAATATAAGGAGTTTGAGCCAGAAATACAAGCCAATCTTCTTTGATGAATTGATTGGACAGAATATTGTGGTTCAATCACTTGTGAATGCCATTTCAAGGGGAAGGATTGCTCCTGTTTATCTTTTCCAAGGTCCTCGAGGGACAGGGAAAACATCAACAGCTAAGATCTTTTCTGCTGCTCTGAATTGTGCGGCTACTGACCAAACCAAGCCTTGTGGGTACTGCAGAGAATGCAATGACTTCATCTCTGGAAAAAGTAGGGATTTTCTGGAAGTTGATGGCACCAATAAAAAAGGAATTGACAGAGTTAGATACATTTTAAAACGCTTATCTTCTGGACTTCCATCAGCCTCTCCACGATTCAAGGTTTTTGTTATTGATGAGTGTCACCTGTTGCCCTCAAAGACGTGGCTGGCATTTCTCAAGTTTCTTGAAGAACCACCACAGAGAGTTGTGTTCATATTCATAACAACAGATATTGACAATGTGCCCCGTACCATACAATCACGGTGTCAAAAGTATCTATTCAACAAAATTAAAGATGGTGACATTGTTGCAAGGTTGAGGAAAATTTCTGCTGATGAGAATCTGGATGTTGAGCCGGACGCATTGGATTTAATTGCTCTGAATGCTGATGGTTCTCTTCGAGATGCTGAAACTATGTTAGACCAGCTCAGTTTGCTTGGAAAAAGAATCACTTCATCTCTTGTAAATGAACTTGTGAGTTTTCTCAACAATGCTCTGTTGGCATGGTTTGATTCAGGTTTAGTTTTTAACACTACCATAATGTCATGAATGGATATGATCAATTAACAAAAGAGTTAAAACTATATGTCATATAGAAAAGCTAAACCATCTCAAGTGCATGTGAGTTTCATACTTTTTCAATCCTTTAGTTGTATATATAATTAGTTCAAACTTACATATGCAATTTGCTGACTTCTCTGCAGGTGGGGGTTGTTTCAGAAGAGAAATTACTGGAACTTTTAGAATTAGCAATGTCATCAGACACTGCAGAAACGGTGAAAAGAGCCAGGGAGTTGATGGATTCTGGGGTTGATCCAATGGTTTTGATGTCTCAACTGGCTAGCCTCATAATGGATATCATTGCTGGAACCTACACTATTGGTGGAAGGAGTTGTGAGTATTATTTCACTTTTTCATGGTTGTTTCTTCAGGAGCAAAAGTTCCAAAGAGATAGAAAATTTGTTCTCTAATTAGATCAATCTGCTGTGTTTGAAATCCCAGTTAACTCAATTTTGGTAAGTTAAATAATGGGAATACCAGACCTCAAATTGGTAATACCCAGCTTTTCAAACAAATGGGTTGGAGGAGCATTTTTCTCTTTATTTTTGTTTTACTGAAGTCTTCATGGACTCAAGCACACACATTTTGTATATAACGTCTTTGAGGCAACCAAATGTCCCATTAGTTCTCATAAGGAAAAATATTGTTATGTATCCATTATCATTGGTCCACCTCATCATACTTTTTATACGGTAAGTTTTAATTTGCAGCAATTTTCCAAAAAGGTCAATTCTTTTAGTTACTTGTCAGGTATTTACAGTCAACTTAAGCTCGTTATGGAAAGTTGGTTAACATTGTATTCAGAACTTAGGTTTGCTGATTGTGATTGGTTACATTGTATCCATTGTAACCACCTTTTAGTGGTGTCCCAACTTTCATTTATTTTCTTAGCTTCAATTGAAATGCAGCCAAAAAGAAAAAAAGAAACATTTCAAGTTTGAAACCCAATGTAAAATTTATTCTCTGCAGTCAGTCAGAAGTATTATAATTGAAATTACTGATATGGATTGTTGTTGTCATTCTCCAGTAACTGAACCAGAACTGGAGAGATTAAAGCATGCATTGAAGCTTCTTTCAGAGGCTGAGAAACAGCTAAGGCTTTCAAGTGAACGCTCCACATGGTTCACAGCAACCTTGTTGCAGCTTGGTTCGGTGCATTCGCCAGATCTCACTCAGTCAGTTAGCAGTAGAAGGCAGAGCTCTAGGACTACTGAGGAAGATCCATCAAGTACTTCAAGAGAAGCAGCTGTTTACAAGCGGATGTCAGGTCCTCAATATTTGACTAGAAATTCAGCTTCCCTTGCTTCCTTGCGCGAACCAGTTAATGGAAATTCCAGCCATCTTGGAGAAGTATTATCACGGATTGATGGTCGTAGTTCTTATTCCAAGCCCTCCCATAGCCGGTTGAAGGATGCTAGTGCCTTGGCTGTCTCACGGAATGGTAATATTGTTGGAAATACGATTATTACATGCAGAAATTTAGAAAAGCTAGGTGAGATCTGGGCACAGTGTATTGAAAGGTGTCATTCAAAGACATTGAAGCAGCTACTGCAGGTCCATGGAAAACTTTTGTCTATCTCTGAAGTTGAAGGTAAGTCCAATAAGTTTTCTAGGGAAATTGAATTACACAATGTAAAAGAATGTGTACATAGATATATACCTATATATATATATATATTACTTTTATTCAATTCTCAAACCTATTAATTAAATACACACGCATGCTACATGAGACTCGAATCCAAGACCTAAGTCTTGAGAAGGCTGCCCACCACTAACCAGTGGAGCTAGGCCTTGGTAGTGTGCCTGTGTGTTCAATTAATTAAAATTTTAAAAAAATCTTATTTAATTAAAAAAAATTTCAAGTAGTCAAGAAGTTCTTCCAGGAAATTTTGGGTGAAAATAATCCTTTGGGCTAAGATTGCTATTTTTTTGGGTAAATTTAGGTATCTTGAATTTTGAAGTTTTGTGAAAATGAAGGTGGGTTAAGCGCATATTACGTGTAAATTGCGAAACTAATAAGGATTTTGATTTGTTAAGTACCTTGAGAAATGGTGTATACTGCTGTAAAAGTCTTGTCTTCTCCGTGTCTGGCTTCCTATTTTTGGCCTCTACTAATATGGATTTTGAGTTGTTAAGTTCCTTGAGTAAAGGTGTATATTGCTGTAACAATCTTACCTTTCTCCGTCTCCGGCTCCCTATTATTGGCCTCTTTGGTCCACATCTTGTAGATTCAAATTGCCTTAAAGATGTTTGCAAGTGTTTAAATTTCTATATGTTTCTCCTTGCAGGAATTTTAATTGCCTATGTTGCATTTGGAGATGGAGATATTAAGTCAAGAGCAGAAAGGTTTTTGAGCAGTATTACCAATTCAATTGAAACTGTATTGAGACGCAATGTAGAGGTTAGAATAATCCTCTTGCCGGATGGTGAGGCTTCTATTCACTATGGAATTTCTAATGAGTTATCTAAAGGTCTGAAAAAGACCGAAACCACAGCTACAGCTGCAATTGAGAGGGAAAGAAAGGCACTTTGCTCAAATGCAAATTGTAATTATTCTGATTTAGACTCACAGCAGATTCCTGTGAATGTAGTGAGGAAATTATCCAGAGGAAGTTTTAATGAGTTAGAAGGTAAGCTTAAAGGAGAGGATGATCATTCAAATTGTTCTCCCAATTTTGCTGATGGCAATTCTGAAATAAGTAGTACAAAAGGGAGGAAGCAGGAAATTCCAATGCAGCGAATTGAATCAATTATCCGTGAGCAGAGGTTAGAAACTGCTTGGTTACAGGCTACAGAGAAAGGAACCCCTGGATCATTGAGTCATTTGAGACCTGAGAAGAATCAAGTATTGCCTCAGGAGGATATCCATCAACAAAATCATATGGAGTCCATTCTTTCATCAGGATTGTCTTCTCAGCAATGGGAAGATGAATTAAATCAGGAACTCAAAATTTTGAAGCTTAATGAAGATAGAGTGCTCCAGAAGGGCCAGAATGGCAAAAAGGGTGAAAATTACCCTATGTCGCCGAGCTTATTGCATGATAGCAGTTTTATGGGGAATTTCAGCAAAGAGAACCAGTAAGTCTTTTGCTGATGTCTATTGTAATTGTATATTATTTTTTCCGTAATACTCTGAACACCTTAGGTCCCAATCAAGAATAGGCTTCCAAAACTAAAGCCTAGAAATTGATAGAATAATTGGGTTGCTTGAAATTTGGCGTACTACATCCTAGCTTGTTGCTAGGTATATGGTTGATCTTACAAGATCCAGTTAAAAGTCCAATACCTAGTTCCAGAAGTTTAGAGAAAACTGGCTTATTCCAATAATAAAGAATTCAAGATTGTTGGGTTTACCTTTTTCTCGACGTACTAGATTTTCATTTAGATTGTATACCTCTCATGCTAAATGCTGGTGTTTCTTTAGGGGATATGAATCAGGGTCACAAGCTGGAGGTTGCAGTGGGCTGTTCTGTTGGCATAACACCAAACCTCACAAGAAGGGAAAGGTATTCTATCAGTATTAATATGTTGCTTGCTCCATTCTAGCATTTTCGACAAAGTCATCAGGTTCTATTTCTGTTTGTGAACAGGTCAAAGGAACCCTTGTTCGATCACAAAAAGACGGGCATTTTTCATTATTTGGTGATTGCACAAAGGCGAAAAAAAGTGAAAGCAGACGTAGAAGATAAATGGGGAGTTTAAATTTAATTAGTTGGGAATTCATCCTTCTGTTTTCTTTGCAAATTTTGTGTATTTATTTTCCAGTTAAACCATTCTTCAAGAATGCGAGCTCAAAGAGAATTGCTGTAAAATGAAAAGGATACATTGGACTTTGGCATTTGTTTAGCTGCAGCTAATTTTAATGCCATGAATTATATATAATGGGAAACAGCCTAAGATGAAAGCAATTTAGCATTTGCACTGCCTTGTTTACTGGCTTAGTAAAATTAGTTTTTGCGAGTTGCTCATGGTGCCATTTCTACCCATTCATATACGGATCCGCCGGTATACATTCATACATTGTATGTTACAGATTTCAAAACAACATTTGAAACTTCTTACGCTAAGCTTGATACATCTATTACAGATATAGAAATCAAACTTGAATTGTAAACCAAAATTTGAAATGTTTAATAGAAAACTTGAACGGTATTTGTATACTGAATCCCATTTATTCAAGGTGTACTGTGATGGAGTATGGAGTCTGGACCTCAGTGTTTGGTTAAAATTTTGGACCCAAAAGTTTGAAGAGATTAGAACATCAAACAAAAACAAAATACAACACAATGGATAAAAGCTTTTATTAAGAAGACTCTGAGCTCAAATTCAATATTCTCTCTGCAAGTAACAAATCATCAGGGGTTGTAACCTGCAATTCAGAATACACGACACATCAATTTGCAATTCATATAACTTCAAGGTCACCTCTTTCATGCATAGGGTGAATTTTTTGAGGAAATTATTGTGTTGCATTCTAAATAATGTCGATTCTGTAATATGAAATTGCTAAATGTCAATCAGCAAGGGCAACAGGAGAGATTTCGATCCGTTACCTTGATGTTGGTGTAAGATCCTTCGGTTATGTATACAGGATGTTTGAGATGCTCCACTATAGATACATCATCAGTAACTTCAAGACCTTCCCTGTAGACAATTAAAGCTAGCTAAGAACACTTTTTCTGTATAGAGGTTCGAACACAGTGAATTTTAAAATGGAACCAGTAAATTGTTTTTATCTGGAAATCATATAAATCAGTATCAGCATAATCGGTTCACAGTAAAAAGATTTATAGAAAAGGAGCTTAAAGGCAAATGCAGTACCTATTGACAAGCTCAAAACCCCTTTTAAGCAAGTCAGGCTTAATCACCTGTAACAAAAGATTTATGGAAGTTACAAAATAATATATCCAATATGGCAAATTGTAAAGTGTCTCTTGAGGACAGAAATATCATATGGTGTCTTGCCACAGCAAACCTGAGGGGTCTGCATTTCCCAAAGTGTTTTGCGGTCCAGGGTTCTAACCACAAAAGATTCGCTATTTCCCTGCATATATATTAGGGAATGAGTTTCCAAATCTATAAAACCATTTGCTTCCTAAAACTGTATTCTCCAATGTACATCCAGAGTATAAGAAGCAGAAAGCAATGAATTTTAACAGGAACAAGAAAGTGAAGTAAAAAGACGTATAAAATCCCACATGGTATAAGTGCAAAGGCTAATGTGCACCTCTTTAATTGTAGCCTTGGCAGGAACACCAAGTACGGCTGCTCCAACCCGCAAAGCATCCGTAAGGACCTAATAGTGGTAAAATAATAAGGTAACATTGCCAATATTTTTCTGGATCTCCTTGAAAATATGGGAATGTTTACGAGAACTGTTTACTAAACCAAACCACCAGCCCATACCTTTTCCACATCTTTAGATAATACCAAAGGTCTTGCAGAATCATGGATGCACACTAGCTCAGAGTTTAAATCAACTTCCTGGATGCAAAAGCATATAACAACAATACAAATGAAATTTAATGTTCAATATATCGGCCACTTAGAGCAAATCAAAACACTGGATGAAAAAAAAATAGAACTGGATATCATGACACCATAATTTTCGAATAATTTGTTACGAAACATGTGACTGAATAGACCATTGATATAATTATCTTATTGTGAGTTTCTAAGTTGGACGTTAAGTTTAATTTTTTGAAAAAATACAGAAAGAAGCTAATAATCCACTTATGTGCACAACCAATTCTAGAGATAAATCATTTGGTTAGCACATCCAATCCTTGAGATAAATCATTTGGTTATATTCTAACAATTCATGGCATGAAAAATTAATAACAGATCAAATATAAACACTGAAAGAAGAAGAATAAAGAAGTGTTGCTGCCAAATTTCAAGCAAAATCCAGTGTTCTTTAAGTAAAATTTATGAGCAGAGAAATTTATTTGCTAGCAGTTTGAACTAGAAGATGACAAATGCATGCCTTTAAGCAGAGTTATGTACTCCCTTGAGCATCTTGCCCATAAAAATTTGAAAGAGCAGATAGGCTGAGAGACGCCCAAAAACTTAACAATTGAATAGTTTTCAGAAAGTTTTTGCAGGCACTGGAGGAAAATTGAATCAACATAAGATGTTGAAACAGAAAGAACATAAATAAAGAAACTAAAATGTCCTCTTAATTATCCATGCACCTGAAGTCCGCTGTAAACAGAATCTTGCCTCTCCTTCCCAGGAAGTGAGAATTTAAGGTCTACATTGATCTTCTCTTTGGTTTCTGAGAGAAAAATCAACAAATTAGTTTAAAGATTTCAGGTAGCACTTATATCCAACATTAAAAGGTGACCAAAACTGGTATAATTGTTAATGGGAGGAAGCATATTATGCAAGCACAAGAAGAGAGAGAGAGAGAGAGAACAGAACCTTCAAAGATGTCACTGTAAGATGGATCACAAACTACCACAATTTCCTTCACTTCAGCCATGCGGGAGAAAGTGTGGAAACTGAAGAAAAGATGCGTTTTAGAAAAATGAACAAGGATCAGTCATAAGAAATGGAAACAATAACCATTACAACTTTAAACATGTCATCCTTATTTTGTTTAAGGGCCAAACCTCAGTAACTGAATCCCATCCAGGGTACCTTTAACCCATGTACAATTCTAACGTAAACTGAGTATAACATTCACAACACTAGGGCAATACTATAATGTTTGTTACTGGATCAAGAAGAAAACTCCATATCCCCAGAAAGACCACCTCTCAAATTCCATTTGATTTTTCATACCTAATGTAATCAACCATAGGTTACAATTTAAACATGGAAGTCCCTCTTAAACCATGCATCAATACCGTGATGGAAAAATTAATATCTACCATAGGTTGTTGGAATACTACAATCTTGTTGATGCAAGTTATTGGCATTTACCTATACAATGCAATGGGTTGACCCAAAAGTGGTAGATACTGCTTTGGCATGCTCGCCTATTCGGACAAACATAAAATAACCATCATCTGAAAGAAGAAAATTAAGAACTACAGGAATTGAAGAAAGTAATAAACTTATACATACAATACAGATAATACCATAGCATTGTATGCATATCCAAACAATACAAATAACAACTCAAATGAAAAGGAGCCTCTTGATAAAGACAACAAGATACTTACACCCATTCTTTTGCCCTTCCCTCCAGCTAAAAGAATAACTGATACACTCTTATCTTTAACAATGATAGAACCCTGAGATACAAGAACATAACATGAACAACTGCTAAAAATGTCATCTTTATCACAACCCACGTCAAGTACATGCATAAAGTTGATGTAAAGCAACTCAAAAGAAACAAATCCCACTTACATTATCAACTTTAGCAGAACATCTAATTCTGGATGTTGCAAGCCTGGCCTTCCTTGTCAAGCCAAAGAACTGACTTTTACGGCCTGAAAAGCACCAAATTGAATAAAAAAATCACATCAAAATAACAAGAAAAGAAAATGCTTCATTACCCATCAAAAGTTACCAGTTCTGGGGAAAGATTGGTGGTTATCAGGGAACAGTGAAAGAGAAGAAGTTGAAGAAGACAGAGCAAGGTTCAGTTGAAGCAGGCCCATGAGTCCAATTTGTCAGCTTCACCTTTCTCAGTCAGTCAAATGCTGAAATTGAATATGCAAATGAAGCAGTGAAATATTGCTGAGAGCTTAAAGCAGAGAACGTAGTGTGTGTTTGTTGACTTTGTGCAGACGGAGACAAATCAAAAGGATCATTATTCATGTGCAGTTAAGTTTTTTTTTTCTTTTTTTTTAAAGACAGCCTTCTTTGAAATAAAACCCGAGTTACCACCCAAAGTACCATTCAGACACCCATCCACAGGCTGCTTATTTGGTTCGGTTCAGGTTGAGCTGAACTGAACTGAATTAAGAATTTAGAGTATAAAAATTAAATAATTTTAAAAATTTTGAATTATTTAATTTGGTTTAAAATCGAATTAAATTATCAGATCAAATGGTTCAATAAAATCATTTATTTTTTATTTAGTTCAGTTTAAAATGGAACCAAATAATTTAATAAAAAAAATAAAATTAAAAAAATAAATTGATATTTAGGTAATGAAGTTTATATTTTTATTTATTGACTAATAAATGTGATTATATATGTCATAGCATACAATTTAATTTAATTTATTCATTATTTAATTATTGTGACTTGACTAATGACACACTTTGACTTTAAGAGATAATGTAAGTACGGTAATTAAATGATAAAGAAGTAGTGATTGGGAAAGTTGTAGTTGTCAATAGAAGATTGAAGTTCTTTTGTAATGTATAGTGAATTTTTAAATTAATGTTGGACTTTATTATGTTAATTTACTATAATTAAATTTTATTATGTTGTTTATTTTTTGAGTATTTCTAGATTATTATTGAACTTTATTATGTTAATATTATTGTTAAATTTTATTATATTGTTTATTGTTTATAGATTTATAGACTCAAAATAATTATTATATTATTTTTTATTAAATAAATATGCAAGATGAAAATAAATTACCGAACTGAACCAAATTAAACCGAATCAAACCATCAAATCGAACTAAACTGTTCGGTCAGTTCTATAATTTAATTTGTATTTAGTTCAAAAATTTATGAGCCATTTAGTTTCAATTTAGTTCGGTTCAGACTTAAACCAAACCGAACTGAATAATGCCCGCTCTACCTATCACTCAAAATCGCAAGGTGATAAATAAATGTACCAATAATAATATTAGATAAATTAAATTTGATAATAAAAAAATATTGAAATTTTAATTTTTTTATATATTAACCATATTAAATTTAGTGATGTTACAAAAATATTATCTAGGTCCATGAGAAATTAGGGTAGGTGCTTAAATGTTTGCGTTTTCATTAAATAAAAAAAAAGAGGAAAAAAGTCCACAAAAAAATTGTAGAATAACAAATATTTTTAGCATAAAAAACTAATGAAATAAATTAAAGAGAGATTCACAATAAATTTGATAAATTTCACCTCATTTTGAATTTTTTTTAAAAATTGATATTAATGTTGCAACGTGGCGTTCGTTAAAAGGTTACTATATTTGCAACTCATGGACATTCCCATACTCGATACAATCCTACTTCCCACCATGACTCCTTAACGTAAAACCCCTAGTTCACCCCTAACACATTCTCAATCGCTTCCCTCCTCCTCCTCCACTGACAGTTACTCTTTGCCGCCGGCTGTTGTCCGTATCGCCGTCCTTCGTCGCCAACAGTCGCAAAGCCCCAAGGTTCGATTCTTATATTTAATTCTTTCCATTTTTCAATTTTCATTTCGGGCTAATTTCTCTATATACGCTTCCATATAATAAAGTCACAATATTTCTCAGCTTTAGATCATGAAAGAGGCTCAAAGCCCTCTAGTTTTAGTAGACATAGCATATAATTAAGTTTATTGCTTCTGAAAATATAAAAATTCAATTTTTTTTTCACAAGTCACCTTGTCTGTTTGATGTAAGCACGCTTAGGATTCAGGTGCTGTGGCATTTTAACTCACAGCTGTTGTGGAATTGAGCGCTTGCTGTTAAGTACAGCTGTTGTGTAAGCACGTGGAGTTAGAAATTTGTGCTTTAGCATTATTTCTGGTATCTTGTATGTGTGAATTATCATTTTTGAGTTGTTGTATTTGTTCTAAATATTGGGTCTGGGGATGATCGTCCATTTCTCTATAGTTTAGTGATTTTCCTGGTAGAAATTTATCTATTTTGGGTATGCATCCAGGGTTAAAGATGAAGAGGATGATAGCTCTTGGATTTGAAGGGTCGGCTAACAAGATTGGTGTTGGGGTTGTTACGTTAGATGGAAGTATTCTATCAAATCCACGCCACACTTATATTACGCCTCCTGGCCATGGATTCCTTCCTCGAGAAACTGCCCAACACCATCTAGAACATGTTCTTCCACTTGTCAAATCTGCTTTGGAAACTGCTGGAATAACCCCAGATGAAATTGATTGCCTTTGTTACACCAAGGGTCCAGGCATGGGAGCGCCGCTGCAAGTTGCTGCTGTTGTTGTCCGGGTTCTTTCTCAGCTGTGGAAGAAGCCAATTGTTGCTGTTAATCACTGTGTGGCACATATTGAGATGGGGAGGATTGTGACTGGAGCGGAGGATCCTGTTGTGTTGTATGTCAGCGGTGGCAATACCCAAGTGATTGCTTATAGTGAAGGAAGGTATCGGATCTTTGGGGAGACTATTGATATTGCTGTGGGTAACTGCTTGGATCGGTTTGCTAGGGTCTTAACACTGTCCAATGATCCAAGCCCTGGATATAACATTGAGCAGGTATGTAAAGACTGGTTTATTTAACCTTTCTTTCTTTTGGGAAGGTTTAATGCCATTTAGATTGTAAATGGAACTGTAAAATATTTTGGTAAGGCAATGAATTAAAGCAGTTAAATTTTTAGGTCTTTAAGCGGAGCCTACACGAGGTGGTTTAAGCGTGTATATCACAATTCGAGAACAGTGTTTCTGGTGCTTGCTCATCGTTTGATCATCATACATCATTTCCTGAATCATCATGAAATCTATAGATGCATTAGTAGGTTATATATCAAAAAGTAAATTATTATTCGCTGCTGACTTGTGTTTCAAATGGAAGATTGAGCGATGGGACAGAAAGTCTTCCATCTTGATTTGCCTAATATGATTTTCTTTTTTCCCAGCTGGCAAAGAAAGGGGAAAAGTTTCTTGATCTTCCTTATGTTGTAAAAGGGATGGATGTCTCTTTTAGCGGGATTTTGAGCTATATTGAAACAACTGCTGCAGAGAAGCTCAGCATTAATGAGTGCACTCCTGCAGATTTGTGCTATTCCCTGCAGGTTAGTTGCATTTTTATCCATCAATCTGTTGGAACAGTATGAGCCATAGCTTTAAAAACTGCAAACATATCTAGCCATTCTTCATGAATCTTTATATGAATGGTGTATTAGCATAATTAGACATTTACATTTTGCTTGATGATATGTGTTACAGGAAACTCTTTTTGCAATGCTTGTGGAGATCACAGAACGGGCAATGGCACATTGTGACAAAAAGGATGTTCTTATTGTAGGCGGTGTGGGTTGTAACGAGCGCTTGCAAGAGATGATGAGAATAATGTGCTCTGAGCGGGGTGGAAGACTGTTTGCAACTGATGACCGCTATTGCGTTGACAACGGAGCAATGATTGCGTACACGGGTCTGCTTGCTTTTGCTTATGGCACATCAACTCCATTAGAGGAATCAACCTTTACCCAACGATTCAGGACTGATGAAGTGCATGCTGTCTGGAGAGAAAATGAAGATTCAACTTGCAAGAATGGTGTCATTAAGGAAGCTAGTTAAATCAGTAATTTAGTATTAAGCTCGCAAATGAGTTTTGATTGAAGATGTTGTAAATCTAAAGTAGGAAGCAAATTATTTTGTGTCCAAGCATTTAAAATAGTTGTGTATTTTATTCTTAGTAATGTACATCCACGATTTTGCCAGTTGAAGCTTTACTATTTATGTATTGAAGAATTTTTTAAGGATGTTACTTATTGTGTCATTATGGACATTATCGCACGTGTAGCATAATTCACACTTCAACTCTACTTAAGAGATGCATGCCCAATTAATATGATAATTTTTATGGGCTAAAGGGCTTTCGCAGTTGAGATGAGATGGATATAAAGGCCAGGCTCAATCAAGCCCAAAAGATACACACAACTCAGCGAGCTAAACAGCAGCACAAAAGCACGATCAATTTCGCATTTTCCGCCGCATTCCACACAACTGACAGAAGAAGAAGCATCGATCGAAAGAGTTAGAGATTGTTGACAAAATAAGTGAAAGGATGGGGCACACGGGCGAGTTCTTCAGGCGAAGAGATGGGTGGAGAAAACATCCACTGCTGACAAGCAATCTGCGTCATGCCACTCCAGGCCTGGGCATCGCCCTCGTCGCTTTTGGAATCTATCTTGTTGGCGAACAAGTCTACAATAGGGTCATCGCTCCTTCTTCTTCTCATTCTCAACACACCCACCACCAGCACTCCGCTGCTTCCTCTTCTCACTGAATGACGTCAGCTCTCCTGCTTGTCTCAGGTCTGTTGTTGAATTGCTCCCACATTTGACTGTAATTTTTTTTTTCTGGGTTATGTTCTTTTATAACTTTTTCTTAGGTTTGTTTTTGTTGTGATTTTTTGCGATTTAGAGTTTTGTTGAGGATTTTATGAAATGGGTTTTTCTTAGTTTGGATTTAATGGATTTTTATGAAATGAATATGTCTGAAATTTATGTTTTTATTGATATTAAGATCTAGTCGGGTTCACCTGTTCTCTGGTCAGCTGGTTAGTTTGCTTCATTTCTTTTCTGTTTTACATATTATGCTTATTTTCTTGCTATGTGGTGCTAGATTTAGGATTTTCTGGATTTTATGATGTGTTTGTATATAGTTAAGGTTTTTATTTGTGTTATGACCTCATTGGTTTCATTGCTCCCATCATTTCTGATTGCTAAATTATACTCTTTTGACATGCATCGAATGGTTATTGTCTTGTTTTATTCACATGATCTTGTTGAGCTGAATGTGTGGAGTTGTTATTGTTCAGCCAGGGTTTCTATTTAGTAATCGCTCCATGTGAGGCAGTCCCACCTTTTTCCTTCTGCAATGTGGTTGTTACTTCATTCAATTTGACTATGATTTGGTTTTTTGTGGCTAATTGATCAACTTTGATGGAGGAATGTTAGGGAATTTAGTTGTATTAAATACTAAATATGGACAATTTGGTTAGGCATACGATGAATGAAAAATGGTTGTTCTTAGATGCAGGGCAGTAAGTTATTTACTTACACTGATGAAATTATAACTAACATTGAGTTTCATGTAGTTGAGTGATTTACTTGTGTGGTTATTTTATCTGTTGGGAATGCAATTGTGGGGATTAGCTAGTTCAACTGGCAAGTTCTTTTTCACCTTTATGGGGGTCTTAAGAAGGAATCACATTCAAACTGGGGGCTTTTAACTCTATAGATGGCAGGGGATAAGGGTGGCGAAGAAAAGCTTACAGATTGTCATTTCTAGGATGAGCAATAATACCCTTCTGAAAATTCAAGTCAGTGTTTGATTTATGACCATCCAATTTGTGATCCTACAATTTTTTTTGGGCTAATTGAGAAATCATATGGTGTTAAATATTGTGTCTTACTTGGTAGTGTTTTACAAAATAATATGTGCTTATGATTGACTTAACAAAACAATATCTGGTGTGCTTGTATTAACCCTGCTGTGTTTTCGGAAGGCTTGCAAGTAATTTCACAATACAGAGGGGCCGCTTTGTTCTTTTGTTTAGTTGGTTATCCCCATTAAAGTTTACAATTCCCCTTTATTATTCTTTGATGAGGAGCTTTTGTGAATCTGTGATTTAAGCTGACAGAATTGTTGCATGCAAATTCAATGTGATCAAACAGATCCTTTATCTAGTCCTCTAAACACTATCTATCTTTTATTTTTTTTTCTTAATAGGTGGCTGAAGATTATTGTGACATGTTGGAAGAGGATTGAAGTTTGGACTTATTTTCAGTTCCCATTTTGTTGTTTGATTTAATAAGATCAACTTTGCCATGTTTAGTGTTACTTTGTTGTGAATTAAGTTTAGAGTGTGAGACTTGATCTTTTATGTAGATGCTTTAATCTTTTGCTTTTAATATCGATATGCATTCAATGGCTTTACGTTTGGTGCCTGAAATGTTTCTAATAAAGAAGTTTCCTCATATAAATAGATTGTCTTATTTATTTATTTTGTCAAGTTTTCTATTTTTATGCATAACCTTTTTAGGGTTCATTTCCTTGATTTAAATTTTTTGTACCAGTCATTGAAAGAAGTCAACTTAAAACGATGACTTAAATTTTCATCCGTTTCATTTCATCAATCTAAAGGTGTGTAATTTTAGTAAAAAAGCCCGCAATAAGTCACCTTTACTCTTCGGTTGTAGAAATGAATATATCATCCGAATGAAAATTTAATTAAAAATTGAATGGATTACATGGATCCAAATTGAAGTAAAATGTTGAATTAAAGGAGAAACTGGATAAGAGTAATATTGAAAATATGTTATTCTTTTACTTTAATAATTTAATTGGTCTAGGAGCATGGATGACAGAAATACCTATGGAGAACGGGACTCTTGGGGTTTTTTTTCATTCAGAGAAGGTATAAAAATAATTTTTTATCTAATTTCTTATTTAGAGAGGGACAATGATAATTTTTTTATTCAATTTTTTATTCGGGAAAAAGGGTGGAGATAAGGTGGAATTTTTATTCCCTACCCATTTCTCCATTTTTTTTGTTTTATTTTATTTTAATTTTTAAAATTATTAATAAATCAATAATGAAATGTAAATTATAAATATTAAATATTAGTATAAATAAAATAAATCAAAATAATCATATTATTAAACTTTTAGGTCTAATTACTTATTTATCTTTAAATTTTTATGAAAAAATTCTAAAATTTAAAGGTTAGTTTAGTAATTATAAATAATAATAATAATACATATATAAATGAGTGAAAAATTAGGGCATCAATTCTTAATTTCTTTCTCTCTGAATTGCAATCTCATGAATATCCTTTATTGACACAAATTGTTAGAGATATTTTGGTAATTTAAATTATAATTGTTGGTTCTAAATTAGTTTTTAACATCAGTTGTAGAGTTATCAGTATATACTATAATAAATTTCATCCAAATACATTAGAGGATTTAATGTGTCGTTGAAGTTGGTTACGAGTTTATAATAATCGTATGAGTTTATTTTACTTTGTAATTATATTATATAATTATTGATATTTTTACTTTTAAGTTACATTGTATTTATTATTTTTATTGTTTTATATTTAAAACTTAAGATTATCTCACAATTTGGGAACGTGGGAAATTTATATTACTTTTAAATTACATTGTTTATATTACTGGGAGGTCGGTCCCCTCCCCTGCTCTCTCCGACATCCTTATCATGGAGAATGGTAGGTGAATGATGCCAAATTAAATTTATACGAACAATCCAAAAACATGTGAGACACCCTCAATGGCTCAATTGGAGTATTATCTGTCCTGCACTCAAATTAAAGCAAATGAATTCCATGACAAATGGCAATACATAGGTAGTCCATGAATAGCTGGTCCAACCGTCCAAGGGCAAGTTGTGAATTATTCCAATAAAAAAAGTTGGATTGTGACACACATCGGACATATATATATACATATATATATATATATATATATATATATATATATATATATTTAATTATTATAAAATTTTGATATACTTTTAGTTTATTTTTATTTTTAAATTTATATTATATTAATTTATATTTTTAAATTTATATTATTTAATAATCAAGCATATTAAAGATGAATATGAAATGAATAAAATAAGATAATAAAATAAATAAGAGTATTTTAGATAATTTAATTATTTAAAAAATCCTATAATCTTTACTCTAAAATTTAAATTTTTGTTAATAAAAATAAAATAACTTATTTAATTTTTAAAAATTCTACTCAAAATACAATTAAACAGCACCAATAATTTTTTTTTTTTTTAAAAAAGAACGGAGTAAGTATTTTTAGCCATTACATAAGTCTGATATAATTAAATCTTCTCTTCTACTGGGAACAGTACCCACCCCTTGGGGACTTGGAGCTCACGTCCTAAATGTTGAGGGCATGAGTCCTCTCACCTGTACCCCTATACCCCTAGAGGGAAGTCACTTATCGGACAAAGGCTTCCTATACGCGACAGTGTTACTTTTAGGGAAGAGCAATCTTCGCCATACAAAAACTCCCCAGTTGGATAAGATAAGCCCTCTGCTTTTAAACTTTTTATTATTATTATTATTTTCAAACACACAAATCATAATTGAAGCGCTATAAATATAATAAGAAGCACTTGCTATTCCCTAACAAGCTCGAAATTAAAAGTTGTCAGTAAAAGTTGTTCAGGAAAAAAAAAACAAAGCATGAGAAATAATAACGTGATGGGATTGGGAGGTGGCGTCTTAACAGCGATCATAGTTATGATGATACCCTTCTTCACCGCAAATGAATCTTGTGCGGCTGGTAACAGCACCACCGTCATTACTAATTTCCATAATGATCCTGACGTGCTGTATTTTTCTGATAATCCGGAATTGAAATTTGATGATGCTGTGGCTAAGAAAGCATTGAATCCCTCCATTCTACCATTCCATTGTAACAGGCCACCCTATGGTTCTTGTACGACTACTATCCAGAATATCAAAAAGGTGAACATTGCCGTCCTGGCCCTGGCGGCACGTACCCTCGAGACTGCAAGTTATGATACATCTTTAATCTTCAATCTTCATTTTCACCCTCACTATGTCATGATGTGGGTTTATTTTGCACGTTGTATTTAATGCATAAGTGGCTGTAATTAATAAGCCCTCTTTCCCTTCCCTTCTTCATCATATCTATCTCTATATTATTAATTGTTTAGCTTTAAGTTTGTACTGCTGCATCCATGCATTTGTATTAATTAATAAACCAATTAAATTGGAAATTTTAATATCAGGTAATCCATATCATCATGCTTTTACCCAACCTCTATCTTCAGTTCTTCACGAATATGAAATCTATGGCTTCCTTTCATTCACTTTGTGTGATATAATGCCCGCCCCCACGTGTTAGCCTTTAGTTGAGATTTGAAGTTCATGTACCAAATATACATCAAGCAAACTTAACTAAGTATTAGTCGGGTAAAATGAAAGCAAAGTGCATACTTATGACCAACGGAACTACATCTAAGTAAACAAGCGCAGAAACAGAGCACCAGGGAGCTTTTGATGACTTGGCTCAAATAACGCCAGTTAGTTATACTTTATACATGTACAAGATATAATGGGAAATTTTCTATCAGTTTGATTTTTACTCCCGTGGCATGGCCGAATGTTTTGTGGCATGGCCGAATGTTTTTCAGATAGTTTTATTAAAGTTTGAAAAAATTATAAAGTCATATGGTTTAATTTATAACTGTTCCTTATTTCTATAATTTTTAAACAAAGCTACTAAATTCTGGGAGCTATTAAGGATATTTTTTGGCATTTTTCTACTTGTAATTTTTCTCTAGAATTTACGATTCATATTAAATTAATTTGATCATTAAAGATACACAAGTTATTTTACTTGATTTATATTCTCAAAATATTTAAATTTTATAAAAAATAAATTAATGTCTTAGTTAGTTAAGTTTTTTTTTTTTCTACTTGACAAATTTATAAAGACATCATTTTTAAGAAGGAAAATTTATCTAATTTTTTCACTGCTTGATTGGAATTCGGGGATTAAAAAAAGGAAAGGATTGATGTCAAAGGAAAGAATTGGATATGGAAATAAAATTGTCTGCCTTTTATAAAGTCATTAAAAGTCAAATTGAATGAATTTAATTATTAATAATTAGGTTACAATATAAAATGAAATCTTAAGCTTTCAAGTTTTTTTTTTCTAGAAATTAACTTTACAATTACATTATTGAAAGCTAAAGACAAGATTAGGAGAGGGAAACTAGTAGAGAGTCAAAATCATGTTCTTATTAATTAATTATAAGCTCTATTTTTTGAATCAAAGCCAAATTTTCCTTTTTTTTTTTAAATACGCAAAACTTAAAAACAGGGCATGCTCTGTATATATTTCTATGAAATTATTGTTCATTAAGCAAATTTCTTCATCTAAGTTAAGGTAATTTTAGGATTTGTTACTCATTACATCCGATGAAAAGAAAAAGACTCAAAAGGACATCTTTTATTTGTAAATACACAACAAATCTCTTTTATTAATCAAATTTTTTTATTATTAATACAACAGGCAACATAGCATATTCTATTTTCATTAGTTAATATACTGATATCATTCAATTTGAGGGTTTTGCGGGTAGTTGCTCAACTTCAATGGAGGAATATTAGGCACAGGCAATTAAGTTGTGTTAAATATTGAATATAGAACATTTTGTTGGGCATAAAACGAATGAAAAACGTTTATTCTTGAACACCTTTCTGTAGTTTCAGATAGAAGCGAGAGAGGTTGATGCTGAAAGGCTGCCAAACTTGTATTTTTTTTCTATGAGAATTATGTGTTATGTGGAACTAATTTTAATTTACTTTCGAGATCTTGTTACAATGTTACCTCTTTGCTCATGAATTGATTGACACTGACTCTTGTCATGTAACTCTTTTCATCTTATTAACTTGCATCATATCTTTCCTCTTCTTTTCTCCTCATTGTCTTCTATTACCTAGTATCTTATCTCTCATTCAGGGTGACCAAAAATGCCCTTCCGAAAATCCATTGGTTTATAAGTGTTTGATTTATAGCAAGCTAATTTCTCATCCTACCTAAGTATTCAACTTAGTAAGCATAGTATTATTGATTGAGAAAGAGTAATGTTATGCTTACTCACTTTAAATACTTAATTACTATACTTAATGATAAAGACTTACAAGATTGAAGGAGGAATTGCATTATTAAGACATAAAGCGACATGATATCTACTCTTAATTTGTATAGAGTGGGTAAGGAGATCTTTAGTATCAAATCTGCATCCATGGATAGGAAACTACTTCTGATAAGTTGTTCATTCCAAATTTTGCCCTCCAATATTAAATCAGCGACAATTGCTTCAATTAACAAGAGAGAAGGCGATACGGGTTTAAAAGTCGTAGGTCTAAGCAGCCAATTGTCTCTGTAAATAAATATTATACAGCCATCCATCCATATGAAATGCTCTTCCAAACGTAAGATGAATTGCATTTCCATTTGCTGCTAAACAAATCTCCATTTGGAAAATATGGGCCTTGGAAGTCCTAGCCATGAGTGAATCAGGAGCTGTTGAAGAATCCTCCAGCACAACTTGCCTATCATTGCCTGATTGAAAGCAATCAAGTCTTTAAAACCCATCCTCCATCTCTTTTTGGATAACACATATTCTTCCATGCAAACCAGTGAATACTTCGTAACTGAGCAGAGTGGGCCCTCTAAGAATCAACTATTAGTTTTTGAACATCCACACACAACTGCCGCGAATACGTTGGAATGATCTGAACAACTGCTTTCAGAAGAACTTCCTTCACCATACAAGAAAACAATTGCGCTATCCATCCTTTTATCCTGTTAAAATACTGCATTTTATTCCTTCCCACAGTGGGTGGAAATCTAAGATACCTTTCTTGATGCGATACCACATTAAGATTGAAAATCCCCCTAATTTTATTTATCATCTGGTGCTGCACAGTGGAGCTGAAAAACATGAAAGATTTCTCTAAATTAAAGAGTTGTCCTGATGCAGCCGTGTATTGATCCAAAAACATGAGAGAGTGGGAGTGAGAGTGAGAATGAGACTCGCTCAATTATAGTGGGGGAAATTTATGAAAATAATCACAAAACTGTAGGGTTTTTAATTTTGACTCTTCTAACTTTTTCACTCACCATATTTGATGCATATGAAATTCGTGACGGTACATATGTAATCGAGTAGCTGGTCGAGGGCAAGTTGTGAATTATTCGAATAAAAAAAGTTGGATTGTGACCGACATTATATATATTATAAGGACAGATTAGGCCTTTTAATTATTAATATTTTGTATTTTTAAATACTCCTTAAGTAAAATTTTTATTAATAGAGTTTTCTCAAAAAAAAAAATTCTTACGCATTAGCTGTCAATGAGATCTTTTATTAAAAATTGTAAAATTATTTTAACAAATATGTATATTAAAAATGTATTATGAGATGAATGAAATGAAATAAGATAATAAAATAAATGAGGATATTTTAAATAATTTAATTTTTTTAAAAAATTCTATAACCTTTATTCTCAAAAGTCTAAAATTTGAAATTTTATTAATAAAGATAAATAATTTATTTAATCTTAAAAAACTCCACTCAAAATATAATAAAACAATACCAATAATTTTAAAAAGAGTTTTTAGTCATTAAATAAGTCGTTATAATTAATCTTCTCTTATTTTAGGCACATAGCATTACTCACCCCTTGTGGACTTATAACTCATGTCCTAAATGTTGAAGGCATGAAGGAGTTCTCACCTATATTCCTAGTCCTACAGAGAAGCTAGCACTTATCGGACGAAGTACTTTCTATATATGACAATGTTACTTTGCCATTAATACTATTTACTGGAGAGCAATCTTCACCATATAAAACCACTAGTTGGAATAGATAAGCTCTCTCCTTTTAATTTTTTTTAAATTTAAAAGGCAAAAGAAAAAAAACATAATTGAAGCGCTATAACAAGAAGAACTTGCAACAAGAAGTTGCTGGCATCTCCCAAACAAGCTCGAAATTAAAAGTGGTTAGTAAAAGTTGTTTAGGAAAAAGCATGAGAAATAATAATGTGATGGCATTGGGAGGTGGTGTCTTAGCAGCGATCATAGTTATGATGATACTCTTCTTCACCGCAAATCAATCTTGTGCTGCAGGCAAGAGCACCATCGTCATTACTAATTTATATATTGATCCTGATGAGTTGTATTTTTCTGATCATCCGAAATTGGAATTGGTTGCTGTTGCGACTGCAACAAACGTATTGAATCCCTCCAGTCTACCACTCGGTTGCGGAAGAGGCGTATCCTTTTATCCTTGTACCCCTGATCCCCAAAATTCCAAAAAGGTGAACATTGCAAACCTGTCCAAAGCAGCAAGTATCCCCCACCCAATCGAGCATGCTACCCTTTTTCACTTTTTTCTTCTTTTTTTTTCTCAAGTGAGGGTAGGCTGGACTATTTCCTGTTATTTAAAACAGATAATGAAAAATAAATGTAGAGGGAATGTAAACTAAAATCTTCAAGCAAGAGAATTAATACAAAGAAAATGAAATAAATTAAGGCATAACCTAATGTAAGAAACATGATAAAAATGACTAATGCAGACGACTATAGTATTTTTTATGATCATTTGCAACCGATGAGTAATTTAATTCCCTTCTTTACATGTTGATTAGCAACACTAAAAGTAGTCATTATTCACCAAGTGCTCGTTAGAACTACCATCCTCATCAGTATGAGAATTTTAGCACACAACATGCCTAAAATATGTGCTCTTATCCACTATCATTGTGCAAATATCATCCATCATAGATCGAAGCCGGTGGATGCTTGATGAAGATGTGGATTATCCTCAACAATGCTCTGCAGAAGAGAAAGGTTTTGATCCCGAGGTTCACGAACCCTAGAATCTTAAGTCGTGACATCCTAGGCAATCGGCTTTGAACGATAGTAAAGTTCATATTGCTAGTTTGGTTCTCCATAGGTAAGATCTTGATAATCTGTTTAATGATGGAAGGCTTCAATCGATGAGTATTTGAGGGAGGAGGTTGTATAGTATCTGATGGTAGAACTCTTGACTTCTTGCCATTTTCTGTTATGGTTATGTCGGTTCCCAATGAGTTGTTGGGAACGAAACCCATATTGGCTACCTAACAAGTTTCAACAACAAGGTCAAAGTGCTTGTAGGAAGCATAATAGAGTAGTATTTTCTCAAAAATTACAGGCATGCTAAAATTCAAAATCGCCCTTATTTATTCGAATCATGTTTATCTAATTCATAGGTGAGAGTGGTCTTCCTCAACATCTAATTGAATTAACACATGTTAATTGTCCAGTAGAAACATCTGAAAAATTTCATTTAATCCTAAAGAAGTAAAAATTTGTGAATTAATTCCATACGAAGTCAGTTGTAAAAAACTTGCCGACCAATATCGAGCTTGAAAGGAATGGTCATCACTTGAATTTCTGTGGTGGTAAATTGCTCGTTAGGCTCTCCTCAATCGAAGTGACGGTCCTGATTGGAACCGTCGTCGTGTTAGGCTGTTTAATATCTATAAAAAAATTTTCGTGGGTCCGTTTTGATTTCGATTAGGACGAATTCAAAACTAAGGCATATGATCGGCTGAGTAGTATTTTGGGCCAAGGGGTCATTTTGAGAGATGTTAAATAAGTGTGTGGAGGGCATTTGGGAGGGCTGGGGTTGGGATTTACTTGGGCCGGTTGTAAGCAATTGGTTTGAGCTTGAGTTTGGGTTTTAGGTTGTGGATTAGATGTCGTGAGTCTTTTCTGTGGGTAAGTGATAACCTATCATGGATTGGTGGGGAACGGGAAAGGCTAGTGGGGAACACTCATGGGGAACTCAAATCAAGTGCTGCCGAAAGTGGCTCATGTGCATGTGGAGCAAAATCATGGCTGCCGGACGCGTGAAGACTTCTGGGCTGGTTTTGGTTGGATGCATGCATAGTTTGTTGACTAGGTGGTCGTTGTATGCATAAGAAGCTGACATTCTGTGGCTCTCAACGGCTGCAACTGGCGGCGTGCCCTGTTCCGAGTGCATGCATGTGATTGAGATTTGTTGGTGCGTGAGGGTTGTTTGTGTGGGTGGTGATTGCGACTGACTGGAGTTAGCCACGGTGGTTGCATCTTGAGCTGGTTTTGAGGGAGCATAGGGACTGTGACAGCTGGATCTTGTGGAGTTCATAAAATCGGCTGCATGCATCTCCGAACGGTCATGCGTGGCTTGTGTTGGCTGCGGACTAAAGGCTGATAGTTGTTTGGATTGTTATGAAGTCTAATTCACCAAGTCATATGATGATGATGAAGGCTTGGCTCGGTTTGATGGTGATAAAGGCTTGGTTCGATTGAAGGTGATGATGGCTCGATAGCTACAAGGTGGTCATGGTTGGTTAAGGTTGGAGGTGGCTGTTGAAGGGATGACGATGGCGGTTGATTGGGTTTGTATGAAGCCTGAATCTGTTCACATGGTTGGGTGCATGGATGCTTGATGGTGGTGGCTGTGTTTGCGGAAGTTGGTGGCTGTTGGGGATGTATGGCTGACAATTGACTCTTGTACTTTGAGCGAGTTCTCCTACGAGGGAGGGGTTCATTTCCAAAAGTGCAGTGAGAAGCCGGTGGTGGCTGGCTACCATCACCGTCAACCGGTGAGGTCATGACAGCCGTGCCTGCTAGCTAGCTAGCTTATCACAGATTTTGTCTTCAATCTTCAATCCTCATCCTTGAGCTATATCATGTGGGTTTATCTTACTTCTTGTATCTAATTTATAAGTAACTGTAATTAATCATCTCTCTTTACCCTCCTTTCTTAATTATATTTATGTATATATTATTAATTGTTAAGTTTTAAGTTTGTACTGCCCATCATGCATATGTATTAAAAAATTAATTAAAATTTCTAATTTAATTAGTATAATTAATTAAAATTGAAGTGTATTTGATTGTTTAAGATTAGTTGGTTACTGAGAAAGTGAAAGAAAATTCAATAACTTTGAGAGAGAAATATTTTGAGAATAATTTTAATATGAAAAAAATACTACAATTTATATGATTTTATATTTTTATTATTATTATTTGTTAGAAGCAGATAAAATATTTATTTGGGATTGTTGCCATGCAGTTGAGCTATATAATAAAATATTATTATTTAGATCTATTTTATAACTTAATAAAAATTTATTTAAATTATTAATATATAATTATGTTAGGGGTGCTTCTAAAGAGAATCAAAGTAATATAGAGAAATTAAAAATATTTAATTTTTGTTATTTTATGATATTTTATAAAGGGTCACAAAAAGTTGATACCTCTGCTGTTTTTTCCCCAGAAAGATATACCCTACTTCATAAGTTGACTTTGAAGGAATACCCATAAAAGTGCTTGAAAACGATATGCCACGTCAACTAAACGTTATCCACTCACCATGCACCACGTGTAAAAGCTCATGACATTTTCTCTGCTCGGCATAAAAATATTTAAAAGAATAAATATTAAATAAATAAAATACTAGCTGTGTATGGGCATCTATATGCACACGCACCAAAGTACCGGGAATGAGGAAACAAACTTCCACTTTCTTCTTTCAATTTTCTAAGTTCACGCTAGCTTTCTCTGCCTAGTCCCTTCTCTCTCTAAAGAGAAGGAACCCGTAAATTGAGTGAACGCACGGAATGACGGAAGCGGCCGCGGCGGAGGCGGTGGAGGAGTTCTTGAGGAAATGCGAGGCGTCGGGTGACGAGGCGTACGGTGCGTTTCGGTTGGTATTGGAGAAGCTGGAGGATCCGAGTAGTCGGACTCATGCTCGGGTCTTTCTTTCGGATCTTCAGAAACGGGTCGATGACTCGGACGAGTGTCTAAAGAATTACTATTTCCAGATCCAAGATGTCGTCTTGGACCAATACGAAGGTCCATTAATCTTGTTTAATTCGGTTGACCTTTTTTTTTCTTTTAACTAGTCGTTTGACCATCCTTGAATTAGTGACTAAAAAGTGATGGTTTGTTTTTGAGTTTTGAGGGTGGTTTTGTGGAAGATAGTTTGAATAAAAAGTGCTTTTGAGTCAAGTGATTTTGGGAAAGTAGTTTTCAAGTGCTTATGTGACATAGGAAGTGCATTGTAGAGAAGCAATTGTGCTTTTACGTATGTTTTAAAGGATTTTTGAGTAGTTCAGTATTGGTAGTTATCTAGTACAGGGCAATTAGGAGGAATAGTGCTTCTAATTAAGTGTTTTTCAGAAAGTGATTTAAGAAGTGCGTTTTAGAGAATTAACTGTTAGGAATTTTTCTGAAAGGAACAAAAAAAAAAAAGCTCTTTTTTTTAGTTCAGCTTAAAACTTAAAAAGAAACTACTGAATTTTTTTTTTAAGGAAAAATCTGATTTGATTTTTTGAAAGCATTTATGATTGCCAGTGTCATTAGTTATTTTCAATTTTTTTAATGCATTCTTTTTCTTAACTTAGGTTGTCTATTTATTATGATTATTTTCACTCAACAATACAATATACTATAGTTGGGTGTTTCTGAGCAACCAATGAGTGTCTGAGAAACTTAAGTGGAGTGCCGATCATTGTCAGGGAATGAGTTTCCAAGAAAACAAAAGCGAAGTCGTAGTTTAAATTAATTTATTTTTGTCTTTTCTGAGAGCCCAATGAGCTTCTGTTCTCAATTTGTTCTCTTTTGTTTCTTTCCCTTCTTTTCCTGCTGTTTCTTGACAACCAAAAAGAACAGGATTAGTTTCACTTAAGCATTTAACTTTGGTGTAATTATTCACTTTAACTCATATAATAATTAGGTTTAATGTTAACAAATAGGAAGTGAATTAATAGCTGAAGCTGATTTGGGAGTGGAATGAATGTTGCTAAATCATACTATATGGTAGAGAGAATTTGCTTTTTAGGTAACACTGAACTAATAACAGCTGTTAAGTGTTTCCAATAAGTTAGTACTTCATTGAATACTAAGTCCAAGATTTAAATGGTTTTGTTTCATGAAAATTTGTCATCAGTGCATGAACAAAGTTCTATGGATGTTAGTTAATTCGAGTTCAATGTCACAGTCCCGCATATTAACTGTATGAAACACAAATCTTACTCTGTACTTTGGAGCACTTGAATAATTGATGCTAATTCCTTAGTCATTTTATTCATCCTGTGCATAAATTATGCAATCTATAACCTAACTCAACTTTCATCTTTCTTTAGTGTAAAATTTGCAAGGCCACTAGGAGGTTTTTGTATGTCTCACGCTAACATGGTCACCATGGTTTCACTATGTACATTTTCCGCACTGGAATTTATGATCCCTTATATATCACTCATGAAGCTGCTTCTGGGGCATTGAGAAGCACCCAATTGCAGTTTTATCCTTTCTAGCTTATTAGCTTGTTCACATATGCATTATTATCTTTGTAAGTTTATCATATAAAAGTTTCATTTATCATCTTCCCAACATAAGCATCCATAGGTCATTGTTCACTTTTTCCCTTTAAATTCATGCCATATGGTGGTTGCTGGATATTCTTTGACACTATTGTTTCTAAGTGTAGGCTACCAAGGGAGAAAAAAATTGACAATGATGGTGATCCCTAGCATTTTTATCCCAGAAGACTGGTCATTCACTTTCTATGAAGGACTAAATAGACATCCAGACTCTATTTTGAAGGACAAGACTGTGGCTGAGCTTGGTTGTGGAAATGGATGGATAACCATTGCCATAGCTGAGAAGTGGTTGCCTTCGAAGGTTTGTTGACTTTATGCCATGTGGGAGCTTTTGTTTACTTCCTTACCAGTGCCTTCAGGAGCTCCATCATGATTTCTCTGCTCATCGTTTTCCTATATTGTTTTGCATGGCCACTTGCTATTTATAAGTAACATTGTTGGCACCACATAATGGTGTTTTACTGCACTTATTCGGAAAAGTTACATATGAATGAACATCTGAATTATCAAATCTGTCCTTTTCCGAAAGTGTTTGATCGAGTATGTTCGAAATATAACA
This sequence comes from Murraya koenigii, assembly GCA_025617385.1. NCBI lineage: Eukaryota > Viridiplantae > Streptophyta > Magnoliopsida > Sapindales > Rutaceae > Murraya > Murraya koenigii. Next base: position 4,803,979 of record CM046812.1, read on the forward strand.
TTGTAGCAGTTCTTTTATGCTGTCTGAATGTCCTTTTGCAGGTCTATGGCCTTGATATTAATCCCAGAGCAATAAAGATCTCTTGGATAAATTTGTACTTAAATGCATTAGATGAAAAAGGTCAGCCCATCTATGATGCGGAGAAGAAAACTTTACTGGATAGGGTGGAGTTTCATGAATCTGATCTTCTAGCTTATTGCAGAGATCATGATATTCAACTTGAACGAATTGTGGGATGCATACCTCAGGTACCATTACTATCTGCAACTCGTGGTATTTCTCGGGGATTAAATTTTGGTGAAGCTTGTTTATCCAATATCAAGCTCAAATTTTAGTGTGCCCACATGGATTACTTTTAACTCCTAGTTTACCCTAATCTGTTTTCTCCATGCAGATTCTTAACCCCAATCCCGATGCAATGTCCAAAATAATCACTGAAAATGCAAGCGAGGAATTTCTGTATTCATTGAGTAACTATTGTGCGCTTCAGGTTGGAAGATATTCTAAATAATTTAATTGTGATGTGCAATTGAAAATTTTCTTGAAATTAGCAATTAAGTTGATGGGCTTCCTTTACTTACACATGCTTCTAATTATACATGTTATAATTTTGGTTTGAAGCTTGCATATTTTAGGTATGGTTGAAGAAGTCTTTAGTTGATCAATATCAATTTGGAAAGAAAGCAAACCAACGAAGAGTGTGGGAAAGGGATAATGTGAGTTTGACAGATGCTGAGAGGAAGATAGGAAAACTTGATCTGAACGATTTTTTTTCCCTGATTTTTGCTTTTGCATAATGTGTAATCTCTTCACAATGACCTTAATTCCCATGGTTCATGTTTCTAGGTGCACTCAACATCGACTATGTCTTGTGGATGACTGAGAAAGTTTATTCATCTTGACATATTGCTTATCGAAAACAGTACAAGTATATTGACTAATAATGAACATATTGTGTCAAGTTGTTGCATTTGAAAATTGTATCATGGTTCATGTTGACTTAAATTTAAAAGCCTTGGCTGTTGGAAAATGTATAGCACTGAGTTTGTAGAACCTTTTAGTGTCTTGAAAGATTGATTGCTTCAATTGTGTTTTCAATATCTTGTATTCTTATTATTATATTTGTATATATTACAAAGGCTAAGCTGTGTGAATGAGAGATGAAACATAAGAGGTCAATACACAACTGTTTCACCTTTTACTTCCATTTTTTTTTTTCGCTGTATATAGGGTTTTGTGGAGGATCAGTTTGGCTTAGGTCTAATTGCTAGAGCAGTTGAGGAAGGAATTACTGTCATTAAACCTTCAGGGATTGTGATCTTCAATATGGGTGGCCGTCCAGGACAGGGCGTTTGTAAACGCTTGTTTGAACGCCGTGGCTTCCTTGTTGACAGGCTTTGGCAGACTAAAATTCTTCAGGCAAGTGAACTTTTATTGATGGAAATTCATTGTATAACCCAAATGTCCACCTCTTGAAATGTGTTTTTGCAGGCTTCTGACACAGATATTTCAGCCTTAGTTGAAATTGAGAAGAACAGTCCACACCGTTTTGAGTTCTTCATGGGACTTTCTGGTGACCAACCTATTTGTGCTCGAACAGCATGGGCCTATGGAAAGTCTGGCGGACGTATCTCTCATGCTTTATCAGTTTACAGCTGTCAACTCCGTCAACCAAACCAGGTTTGCCTTTCATTTGGGTTTTGTTAATAAAGTGGGCAATTGCTTTGATCAGGGAAGTGAACTAAAATGATATCAACTTCTATTTATGAACAGGTTAAGAAAATTTTTGAGTTTCTGAAAAATGGCTTCCATGATATCAGTAGTTCTTTGGATTTATCTTTCAAAGATGATTCTGTTGCTGATGAGAAGATCCCATTCCTAGCTTATCTTGCCAGTATTCTAAAAAGCGTTCTTTTTCCCATATGAGCCACCAGCTGGAAGCAAAAGATTCAGGAATCTGATTGCTGACTTCATGAAAAAGTACCACCATATTCCGCTAAATGCTGATGTGAGAAACTTTCACCACTCATCTGTTTTGTACTTATTTGGACAAGTTATTTTTGTTCTGTCTGTCCTAGGTTCTGTTTTCCCTGATGCATTATTTCAATTTCTTTGCATGTGAAGTTTGAGGTTCTGTTTCCCCTGATGCATTATTTCAATTTCTTTGCATGTGAATTTGGTTCATTCATATTAGTTTAGGAGTAAATCTATTAGTGACTTGTTTATAACAAATAAAGTATGAAACAATCTTATTTATTTTTGTTCTCAATATGTAGAGCTCTATGGACAATTGCTTATCTTCTGTTATCCACATTACAATTTCTTCAGAATACTACTACGTGATCCTATTTGTGATATTTTGTATTGTTTTTGTGGTCTTTCTTATGTCCGTTGGACAGATACTGTAATATGAAATTTCATCTAATGGTATCCTTTTGCATCCTGTCCCCTCTTGTAGTTAAATGCATTTTTAGATTTTTGATTTATGATGATATACAAAATTTGGTTTGATGAAATCTTGATTCTCATGTTAACTATCTGTTCATTCAACTTGATCATGGAATGTGTTGTTGCCGTGAAATGTGCTGCACGTGCTTGTTATTATTTCTAGTCTTTTCATGTAAACATACTTGGATGTACTTGTATATATACTGGACCTGAGATATTTGCACCTGACCTGCTTATTGATGTACATGTAAAATGAAAAACCTTTTCGGATCTGGAACATGTCAAGACCTGCAACTTTTTATTTGTAGATTTACCACTGTCCGGTCCAGTTATAAAATACAGTTTGCGAGTACTGCATGAATAACTAGCCAAACTTAAAGATGCTTTAGTATGCCTCTTTCTCTTCTCCTGTATATGAGTAAAACAATCCATATACCTAACTTTTCTTCTCCACTTGTTTCTCAAGAATGTTGTTGTCTTTCCTTCAAGAGCTGTGGCAATTGAGAATGCTCTTCGATTATTTTCACCTCGCCTTGCAATTGTTGATGAACATCTAACCAGACACTTACCAAAGCAATGGTTAACAAGTTTAGCAATTAAGGTACAATCTATTTCTGATTTACTGTTCTTTTATTTTTCACATAGTTGAAAATGTCATTATTTGGCAGATTTTCTCCGCTATTCTTGGAACAAGTAATAGTGCTTATTGCTTGCTTGCACACAAACTATTTCAGACACACCACAGAATTTTTAGATGATAAAATAACAGATATGAACTCAGCACATTGTTATACTGTTGTCTTTATTCCTCAAGCGACTGTAAAAGCTAGTAATTGCAGTAGATATATTTAAAGAAAATTACTGGTTGGGCAACAACACTTTTGTGTTGACATTGAAGGGGGAGATGGAGAAAGGTCAAAGGAATATATTGAGCAGGGATAGCTTCATCTTACGTTGTGATGGTTGATTTTCGCAGCCTTGACTAGTTGAGCTAAAAAGTTTATTCCAATCTATAGTGTGTTGAGAACTTGGCAATTTATTGTAATTGCTGCACTTATGGTCCTGGCTAGAATCGGAGACCTTTCCCACCTACCTCCGTTAATATCTTTGTTGTTTGTAGTTGTCTTGTGCTGCATAACTACAAAAACATCCTTCTTGTAGGGTACAGATACTGATAACCCTTCAGAGGATGTACTCACAGTAATTGAAGCACCACACCAGTCAGATTTGATGGTGGAGCTGATAAAGAAGCTGAAGCCTCAGGTCGTAATTTCCAGGATTGGTGATTTTGAGGCTGTTACCAGTTCGGCTTTTGTGCAACTTCTAGATGTTACAAGAGAAGTTGGATCTCGTCTTTTCTTGGATATATCTGATCACTTTGAGCTCTCCAGCCTCCCAGGTTCCAATGGGGTCCTAAAATATCTTGCCGGAAATGTTCTTCCTTCACATGCGGCAGTTATTTGTGGCCTTGTTAAAAATCAGGTGATTGTTTTTCATTACAGCGGCCACTTGACTCAATTATACTATCACAAGAGGAGATTTTTATTTTGTCTGATCAAGTCATAAGATGTGTTTCAAGATTCATTCTGATCGGTTATCTGTTAGCTTTTTGTTTTAAAGAACTTATTTATGGATGCCAAATTCTTCTTTCCAGGTTTATTCAGATTTAGAAGTAGCTTTTGTCATCTCAGAAGAAGAGTCCATCTTTAAGGCCTTGTCTAAGACTGTGGAAGTACTAGAAGGGACTACTGCACTGATTAGTCAAAACTACTATGGTTGTCTTTTTCATGAGCTTCTCGCTTTCCAGCTTGCTGACCGACGTACACCTAAAGAGGTTATCCTTCTTTCTTTTTTTTCTCTTTTTTCATATCACAGTATTTTGAATATATATATTTATGTACACACACACATGCGTGCACATATTCATGTTTCGATGAGTACATGAAAGTGTATCCAATATTGATTAACTCTTCCATTTGAACAGGAGAGTAATCAGATAGTTGATATTTATGTTACAAAAATTGGAAGTAAGATAAGCAATTCAGTATCATGCATGGACTGTAACAACCTGGATTCTTTTGCCTTTTGGATTTTTTTGTTAATTCATTTGCTGTATGTTTATCCAACTACTGATTTTGTAGTTCATTTTCACGGTACTTTAGCCTCTACATTGGAATTTTTGCTATTTGATTTTGTTAATTGAAGCAAGTTAGCTCATGAAATTGCTTTTTAATAAATGTTCTTCAGAGGGATTGTGAAAAGGCCAAATCAACTAAGATGATTGGGTTTTCTAGTTCAGCCATCTCTGTCCTCAACAATACTGAACTGTCAATTACTGAGACACCAAACTGTAACCTGATTCATATGGATGTAGACCAAAGCTTCTTGCCGATACCATCTCCAGTCAAATCTGCTATCTTCGAAAGTTTTGCAAGACAAAACATGTCTGAGTCAGAGATTGACGTCACTGCCAGCATCAAACAATATATCAAGAGCAATTTTGGTTTCCCATTTGATACAAATACTGAATTCATATATGCGGATTGCTCTCAATCTCTGTTTAATAAGCTAGTCCTCTGCTGTATCCTAGAAGGTGGAACATTTTGCTTCCCAGCAGGTTCAAATGGGAACTATGTTTCTGCTGCCAAATTTTTGAAAGCGAACATTGTGAATATCCCAACCGAGTTTGAAGTGGGCTTTAAGGTGACAGAGAAGACACTTGTGACAATACTTGAGACTGTAAAGAAGCCGTGGTTGTATATTTCTGGTCCAACAATCAATCCAACTGGCTTACTTTACAGCAGTAAGGAGATAGAGAATATATTAACTGTTTGTGCAAAATATGGGGCAAGAGTTGTGATTGATACTTCGTTCTCGGGATTGGAATTCAACTGTGAGGGTTGGGGTGGCTGGGATCTGGAAGGCTGTTTGACAGAGCTGTACTCTTCTGGCAATTCGTTTCTCTCCATGTCTCTGTTGGGAGGGCTGTCTCTGAAGATGCTCACTGGAGCACTCAAATTTGGATTTCTTGTTCTAAATCAACCTGATTTAGTTTTCCGGGATTAAGCAAGCCTCATAGCACAGTCAGATACGCTATAAAGAAGTTGCTTGGTCTGAGAGAACGTAAAGCAGGAGACTTGATGAATGCTGTTGTAGAACATATAAGAAACTTGGAAAGAAGATCAAAGCGCTTGAAAGAGGTACTTCTATCTGCCCTCGTATAAGAAGATTTGAATTTACCAATTACATACGATACATAGTCTTTCAATTAGACCACTCAATTCTAAATATACATGCTATCATTTTCTCTATGGTGATCTTTCTGGAACAGGCACTTGAGAAATGTGGGTGGGAAGTGGTTCAATCCTGCGGTGGTGTTTCAATGGTGGCAAAGCCCTCTGCCTACCTCAACAAAACTATAAAGATCAGCGAGCATTCATCTATCACTGGTGAGAAAACAGCTACGGACCAAATCATGCTTGATGACTCAAATATCAGGGAAGCCATAGTCAAGGCAACTGGTTTATGCATCAACAGTGGTTCGTGGACTGGAATTCCTGGCTATTGCCGCTTCACAATTGCACTGGAAGAAAGCGAATTTGAACGAGCTTTGGATTGCATAGCTAAATTCAAAAGCATCATACATATAGTTAACTAAAAAGTGCCATTGTCATTTGTCATGATCTATTTCTATTGCCTCCTGATGATACCCGTCACGACTTAGTTGTCGTGAATAAATTGAAAATCAAATTGAACTGGTTTTTACAGTTAGCAACAATTGTGATGTTTGAGATTATATACATGATAACACTGACTATTGTTGGCTCCTATATGAGTAGGGAAAAAAATATTTTCCCGATCATACTTTTATGTGAACAATTCCACTTCAGATATATATTTATAAGAATGATGAAATTGTGTTTTCTCGAAGCAATCGTTCTTTTAATTTTGTACATATATGTCTAAAAAAATGAGGAAAATATGAAAATATCTTTAATAAAATTATTACGAAATTAAACTGATTATTTAAAGTCACAAAGTTAAGCAAGTATAAAATATTTGATTTATTATTTTAATTATTTGATTTATTCAAATTCATTTACTTTACGTATTATTAGATTAAATAGTCGACTTATTGGACTTTATAGTCAACTTTTTTAAAAAAAATTACTCAACTCTTTTTGACTTGTTTAACTTATTTTAAAATTAATCAACTTCGAGTTACCTGATTTCTTATTACAATACATACCTAACTTATTCAACTCCTTACTTTATTTCTTACTCTACTAAATACTCGATTTATTCGACTTCTAAAAATTACTCAACTCTTACTCAGTTATGGTAACTAGTCAAGTATACTTGACTTAAATTGAAATGAAAAATTCCATTTTAATTAAGTTAGATAAAAGTTAAGAATTGAAATGAAAAATACTATATTTGAATTTAACTTTGTCCGATTATTCATTCAACATAAATTTTTGACTTCATGAAAATCTACTCGACTCAAATTAAAATAAATTTTTTAATTAATTGCAAAAATCAGTATACTCGACTTTGGTTATGTCAATTTGCAATGTGTAGTTTTTAAGGGTATTTTGACTTTTATATCTTCATGTGATATATGTGTGTGTGTGTGTAATAGGGTATGAATTTGATACTTAGAGACAAATGAAGCATAATTAAAAAAAAAAAACCGATTTAATTTACTCAATTATGGTGGGTTTACTATTAATTAACCAAATTTAATTTACTCAATAAATTAATTGGTATTTGTTAACATCATTGTTATACAACAAAAGAAGAAGACCAACATACTAATTAATTATTCTTGTACACGATCAAAATAATTTTAATATATATATATATATATATGCACACAAAATGTAAATAAATTTCAAATATAAATTATTTGAAAATATCATCAAACTAACAATTCACAAGTTAGATTATACATCCACTGAAATAATGCTAGTCCTGCAAATCCAATCATAATAATTTGATTTTTATTTATATTAATTATGTCCAATCATGCTATTTTAATGAAGAACAAGCATTTATATATTCTAAAATTTCAAAATAATTTTTACCAAAGTTTAATTAAGAGAAATTTTTATATAAAACCGATACAGTAGAAGGATAAATAAAAGAAAATGAAGTTCAATAGCTGAGAATGAAGTTAGGTGGGCAAAAAGCTCGGCCAGCCTAAGTCCGGTCGGCTCGGCCGGATACTGTGAGCTTTAAACCCAGCCGCAGATTAAATCTTTGGACATGGCCTAAGAAATCCAAGGCCGCTACTGAACAGTCCGGATAAGGATTTTATAAAAGCTCTGGCTTTAATTTATAAATTAAAAAAATATAAATAAATAAATATATATATATATATATGTGTGTGTGTGTGTGTTTAATTTTAAAAATTAAGTCTAATTAAATTATATTAAATTAAATTGAATTATATATAATATTATCTTTTATTTGGTGTAATATTGAATAGGATTACATTAAATTTAATTTAATAAATTAAAAATAATTCTTTAAATAATTTAATTATTTTTAAATTATACTATTAATTGTTGAATTTAATAAATAATATAAAATAATATTATGATGAATCAATCGATAAATTTTTATATTTAATATTATTTAATGGTTTATATAAATTATTGAATAAAAATTTATTATTGGATTAGTTTATTTTCGATATTAAGCATTTGTGAGTTATTTTATTGTACTCATTAATATTATGTAATCGTAGTATAATTTAAATTTTTTAGTTTATAGTATTATTAAAACTTATTTTAAAAATTAATAAAACCCAGCTCAGAGTTGAGCTTATTGTTTGATACATGGAGCTTGAGCCTGGGCTTATAAAAACCCAGCCCAAGCCTATAAATTGTCAACCCTAAATGAAGTAGCCATAAGAAATTAATTAATTGATATAGTCCTTATCGGCAAAAAATACAAACCCATTGTTCCACTTACTTTTTTTTTTTTAAAGCATTATACTATTTAATAGAGAAATTCAAAAACCCATTATATACATGATAAAAACTCACCGACACCAAAGTAAATCAAATCATAATAATTCGATTTTCATTTATAATAATTATGTACAATCAAGCTATATTTAATCAAGAACACTTCCAACGAATAAAATTTCAAAATAATATTCATACAGTACTCACCGACAATCCAACACCAAACCATATTAAATTTAAATTTAATTTAATCTGAGATTTGAAGTTACTTTCACGAACACACCTAATTTCAAAAGAAAATTGCTAATAATAAAAGATTTCAAACACACCTAATACATGATAAACTCACCTGACAGTCCGACGCCGAACATTATTAATTTAAAATAATTTTCAACTGAGCTCGAAATTACATTCGCAAACGCACCCAATAAAAAATCAAATACTAATAATAAAATATTTCAGTCGTCTTCAATTCAAAAATCAAAAACTAAATTATTAAGATAAAAACTCACCGACATCCAACCATATTAATTTAAAATAGTTTCAACTGACATTGAAATTACATGCACAAACACACCCGATTCAAATATATATATATATACAAATAATAAACTATTTCAATAATCGTCCTCTGCTCCAAAAACCAATTTCTCATCTATTTGAACATAAGGTATATGGGTTAACAAGTCCCAATATTGTCCTCCATCCTTTCTGCACTTCTCTCCTAACAACGGACATTCCCAGATCCATAATCGCAAAAGTGAGGTAGGAAGGCCCTTCTCTGAAAAGTATTTGAGCTTGCGACAATACCGGAGATTCAATTCAGTGAGGTTCTGAAGATCGACAATTGAAGAAGATAGGCGTTCTAGATTTCGAAAACTTAAAATCTTCAGAGAGCTTAGAGAGGCAGGAAGAGGAAGCGTGGTCCCTAATCTTTTGTCCTCTTGCTCTGGTGGAAATGACACCATGTCGTCGTCGCAACCTCCGATTGTGAGTTCTCGCAGAGAGGAGAATCTGTGAAATCCTCGGCCCCACTCAATCATTGACTTCCAAATCTTCATATTATCACGAATCTCAAGTGAATGAAGGTTGGTGGGAAGGCCATCTTCTTCTTCAAGGCTTGGAAGCTTCCCTTGTATTCTTAATTCTTGAAGAGAGTTCAGATTGTGCAATCCCTTGGGTAACGCCTCTAGTCTCTCACACTCAATGATACTGAGCTTAGTCAGTTTCGCACGAGGCAATCCCCCTTCGGGAAAGGACACCAGATTTCCACAACTCCAAACTCTAATCTCTTGAAGCTGGCGGAGATTATGTAAACCACTCGGTAAAATTTTCAGATTTTCACAAGAAAAATGATGATTGTTTCAAGAGATGTGTTGTTGTCCAACCTTTCTGCTATTGACTCCAGCTTTGGACAACCATCAACAAACAGGGACTTAAGAGACGGAGGTAGATTGCCAACTTCAAGGGACTCAAGCGTGGCAGGTAACTCTTTTTTTGAAAATATACATGTCAGTGATGGACACGTGTCAATATATAAGTCCTCAAGAAGAGATGAAGTGTACCTTCTGCTGCTGCTGCTGCTGCTACTCTGGATGCCCTCTTCCACTGTCAAAGTCCTTATATTATCGCAATTGTAGATCTGCAACCGCTTAAGGCTCGGTGCTAGCTGGACTCCAGCAATATATGTCAACGAATTGCAATTCGAAATACTCAACATCTCGAGAGATGAATTGGTGTCGCACATCCATGCCTCTGGTAACGATTTCAGTGCATCACAATATCTAATCTCAATTTGCCTCAACTTGGAAGGCAGAGCAACCTCAGGAAAGGAAACAAGGGAACTGCAACTGCTGATGACTATCTCTCTCAAGGAACTAAGGCTGAGCAATGATTGTGGCAGCTTCACAAGGCCTTTGCAATTTCTCAATCCAAGATATCCAAGTCTGCATGACAATTCGCAGAGCTTCTGTTGGTCTTTTTCCTCCTCCGCCACCAAGGATTGAAGTTTGGGACAGCCTCCAATTGTTAGTCTTTTGAGAGAGCTAATGTCCTGCAGTAATCCGCTATGATTCTTCCATATATATGTCTTCTCTTCAATATTATTTCTCTCCAATTCTTCTAATTTTGGCAGTTGCGGTTTCAACGGCCCTGCGAGAAACACTTGATTTGATGTATCTCTGCAAACCACTGAATTTTGGGACCCAAGATGATCAGTTGCATTTCTCCACTCAATCTTTTCACATCCACCAATTTCCAATTTGCAAAGAGCTGGAAGACTCGTAACTGAAACTAACAATTCTTCACATCCTTGAATAACAAGCATCTCCAATGCAGGAAGGCATTCTGGCAATGTTCCTTGCAGTTTAGAACACAATATAATATGAAGCTCTCTCAATTTAGGAAACCCTTCAACTCCCTGACTAGATCTAAGAGGAATCCAGTCTTCCCATTCTTCCATGTCTTCAAAACGAAGAGTCTCCAAGCATGGAAAAGGAATTGGAGCATCATTCCCATAAAACTCTGAACCCAATCTCCTAACTCTGCTCATTCTACGTACGGCAAGATGCTTTAGAGACGGTAGTTGCCCAACTGACGGCAGGGTAGTACCCATGCTATAATCTTCGAATTTTAGGGTCACCAAATTTGAGAATGAGGAATCTCCTAACCAAGTTGGAAACGTTGTACCTCCAAAGCCACTGATGCAAAATTCTTTTACATTTTTATGAGGTTTTAGCATGTTGAGCACGCCCTTTGCAGTTTCTGCCTCCTTTGAAGACGAACCATCGGTGCTGCATGTCCATTGAAGCATTAACACTTTAAGATTCTTCTTTCCGTCCAATTGAGCCTCCTTGGCATCATCAACGTCTTCTACGTTCTCCAATTTTGAAATCTTAAGTGTCCCACGAAGATGCATCAACAACTTCAGCTCTCTTAACCCAGAACCACTATCTTTTCCCACAGCAAAATTACACAACGTCTGAAGACAAGTCAACTTACCAATTCCTAGTGGCATTTCCTCCAATGAACGTGTATTTGAATTTTTGAGATGATGCAATTTCTTGAGGTTTCCCATGCCTGCACACAACTTCTTCAGTCGACCACAATTTTCCAACAAAAGAGTGTGCAAATTGTAAAGCTTGTTGACTGATTCGGGCAGAGTTCTAATCATAGTTCCAGATAGGTTAAGGTACCTTAAATACCTCAAGTCACCAATTGAATCTGGTAGCTCGGAGATGTAATATCCACGCAAAGAGAAGACCCTCAAGCGTTGGAGTTTGAACAACTGAGGAAGAATGCTATGAGCCAAGTATCCACGCGAACTATTTGACAAAGTTACTGGTAAAAGAGTTCGCAAATGTTGGATATCATTCAAGTCCTCAAACCTTTTAACGCCATCATATTGTCCACGAATGTATGACAAGTGACAAAGATTTCTGGAAAAAGTTTGTTGCTTGTTAACCTCTGAGATATGCTCCATTGTGAAGTATATTTCCCCGCAGCCCACCGGGCAAGGTCATTGTTAAGATCGTGCATCACAAATCGTGATGCATCGTTGCTTGATTGCTGGAAAAATGATCTTGAATGTAGCTCCTTAAAGAACTTACGACCTAAATCTTCACTAGGATTCTCACTCTCTTTGTGATCCAAGAAACCCACAGCACACCATAATAAAATTATCTCCTCCTCTTCAAATTCATAATCCTTTGGTAACAATGAGCAGTATGCAAAGCATTGTTTCAAAGTTGGAGGAAGATAATAATAGCTCACCGCAAGGGCTGGTATAATGGGACATCTCTCTTCTGGTAATTCCCATATCTTGCTACTGAGCACACCTTCCCACTCACGTCTGTCATGTTTTCCACGTAAAAGTCCTCCCAGTGTTTTTGCTGCCAAGGGCAAGCCATCGCATTTGGTCACTATCTTCGTGCCAATGTCCTCCAATGACTTATTGGAACTGAAATCTCTTGTCCCCAAAGAGTGCTGAGCGAACACAGACAGACAATCCTCAGTTGACAAGTTTTTCAATTCATAAGCTTCACCAGGGTTCATGATTTTTGCAACATCTTGATTGCGAGTAGTGACAACAATCTTACTTCCCTCTGCGCCAGCTTCAAATGGAAGGCTGAGGTCAACCCAGGCATTGTAATTATCATTCCACATGTCGTCTAAGACAAGCAAAAATTTCTTTCCAAACAGTTGTTTCTTCAATTTCTCTTGAAGTAAATTTAAGTTGTGATTATCCACATTCTGGTCAGTAGCAATGGAAATTAAGATTGATTTTGTAAGCCTGAAAACATCGAAATCATCAGAGACGCAAGTCCATGCCTTGAGATCAAAATGATCCTGCACTTGATCATCATTATAGACAAGCTGAGCAAGAGTGGTTTTACCCAGCCCGCCCATACCTATAATAGGAATAACAGAGAATCCACCAGCATTTCTTGGATCATCCTTCAACAACAATTCAACAATTTCCTTCTTTCTCTCTCTCTCCCATATACTTTGGCTTCATTTACCAGAGAGGTTGTGTCTCGCCTTTGCCAATCTTTTCTGGTCCTCCCGGCCGAACTTACGTTCAAACCCAGGAGTCTTTCAGTGTTACAATATCTTGAAATCTGTCGTTGATTTCTTTGATTTTGGACATCGTGGCGTAATCAGACCGAATCGATTGTGGAGTACAAGTGGTGCAGCAAGAAGGAATGAGCTTCCGAAGCTTACTTGTTCTTGTACGACTGCTGCTGGGTTGATCATGAGCAGCAGCTGGTTCTCCATTTCCAAGCAGCAACTTTCTCCGGAAAGCCTCAGTTTGAAACTCATCCAACAAGTCTTCAACATCAAAAGCCAAGTTCTGAAGGTCGCCGAGCCACAACTTCACAGCCCGATCAGTCGTCTTCTTCTCCTCGGCATCATCAAGCACCGCCTTGATCATCACTAACATATTCTTCCACTTCTTTAGATCGGCCTGTATTTGCTCTTGGCGTGCAAAAACCGAATCCTTCTGATGCTAACCTATTGACCAGCAACTCAACGGACGCCGTAAGGATTGCCTCTCCGATGACTGACATTTTTTTTTTTTTGTGCAGAGAAAGAAACAGAACTTAAGAGTTTTGAAAGCAAAATGAGAAAATTGAACAGTAAGTGTGAAGGGTCAAACAAAATGCATGTAACAAGTCTTCCAGTTTTTGTTTATTACAGGAAAGTGAAACTAAAAACAGAGCCCACCACCCATTAATAATTTAGCAATTCACCGGTCACCACCACTTGTTACCAGATTCCATAAATATAAAATCGCACGTTGATATTTGTAGGGTCAAGCAACATCAATCCAGTGTCAAGGTAAATACTGAATAAAGAGGAAAATGGAATGTATCTTCTCCAAGCCTTCGCTTTTTATTATATAATTACTTTAATAATGGAATTAATTTCCCTACTAAAACGAAGACGTAAAGTAAACTATAATTTTTATAATCACAATGGTAATTCCTACCATTACGTTAATATCACGTCACACTAAATTATAACAAAGTTTGAGCTGAACATAAAATTCGACTTATTTATTACAAATATATATATTTAATAAAATAACAATAAATTAATATATTATCAATCAAATAGACACAATTGAAATAATTCTGATGTAAAAATAAAAATTATTTCACTACCAAGAATTTAGCAATTTCTGTGTCTAATAAAAATAATACATCTTTAATATATATATATATATATATATATATATATATATATATATATATATGTAAATTATTTTATATTTTAAAAATAAAAATAAAAATTAGAACTCACGTTTTAAATATGATTCATTTGTAATACACGTACCAACATTTAATTATTATTTACACATGTATAGATGTGTGTTTAATTTTAATTGAGAGAAAAATTATACATAAATATTTATATATTTTTAAATAATTAAATAATGATATTATTAATATTTATAAATTTCTAAAAAGTAACTTTACTTTTTTAAGAATAATATATTAATTTTTAACAAGCAGCTTACAATATTTAAGAGTGTTCAAACTTATTTTCATCGATAAATAACACAAATAAATTAATATTTTATTATATATTAAAAACATAATTACTTATGTGAAGACAAAACAGTCCCAGTAATGGGAACAAAAGCAAACCCACCACTATCAATAATTTAGCAAGCTTCAGATATCTATGCTTGTCCGCTTGACGAACTGGACATGGATGGACCAATAATGTCGGTAGATAATGTCGAAAAGAGATTTAGTTTTTTTATATATAAAAAAAATTAGAGATGAAATAAGTCAAAATTAATTATATATTTTAAAAAAAAAGAAAAAGAAAAAAGAAGGGAGCGGAATTATGAGTTTGAGAAGCAGAACGAGAAAATCGAATAGGTGAGAAATCACGCGTCTATATTTTATTGACCAATGACTAATAATTTGGTAGGCAAAATGAAAAAGCTTAGTAAGAGCGAAGGGTCAAGAAAAATACGATGTAAAATGTGCAAGTCTCAACATTTGTTCTGTCTGCTTAAAGGAAGAAAAACATAGCCCACCACCAAAAATCAATAAAAAAATTTTAAAATAATAATAAAGAAAAAATTTACACTTTTCGACTTAGAGAGGAACAGTAATTAATGCTAAAATTTACTCCGCTAACATTTTCAAAATATTGTTCTTTATAATCCTACAGCAAATAAGGCTAAATTTTAGACATTTTCAGATTCACTTACTTTCAGAAGCAATATTTTGAAATATTTTACAAAATTGAGTAACAGATATATAAAGAGGAAAGTGCAAAGTTGTGTAATTGTAATATTTTTTATGCTGAGTTTACGTACCCCGAACTTAAATGTAATACAACTATAGAAGAAGTAAGATGAAATTTAAAATAAAAAATAAAAAATTCAGTCTCGTTACAAAGTGGTTTTATCACAGACACTCATAATCAACTCGCCATGAAACCCATGATTTGATTGGAGTGTCTAGAAAGAAAATAAATAAATAATAAATTTATATTTGGTCACTGAAATATTATAAGTGAGAACAATTATTTTATTTTTTGTTAATTAGGTTAATATTTATGATCTCAAAAAGATATTTTAGATTAAGAATCAATTATTTTCCCATATTGAGGGACTACAATATTAAGATTAACATTATTTATTTCATGATAAGAGAACCTTCGAGTTTAATAAAAGGAGAAAGTCATAAGATCTTCTTTATAAAAAGTGTATCTGACCATTTTTTTTTATTTGAAAATTTTATATATAAAAACTTATTAATTAATAAATGACATAATATATATATATATAATGACACACAATAATCTTGTACGGAAAATATTATTTACCCGCACAAGTAGTTTCCGTAATCTTCAATTCAAAAGTAAGTAGTTGAACATATGTATAGATTGAAGTAACCATGAGACAAGTAGCAAAATAAATAATGCATGGAAGATAATGATCAACCAATGGCTGAAGTTTAATTTAATTGTAGATAAAAAGTTTAAGATTAAGGGCAATAACTCAATTTATTGTCTGTAATTGGGGTGATCATTTCATAAAAACAATGTCTGTATGAAACTAAATGATTAATTCATTTGATAGTTAGTCATTGAATAACATGCGCCCACAATAAATAGTTTAATTGAGAAAGTAAACAAATAATGAAGACAAAAGCTAAGCAGAGCAAATAAACAGAGGAAAATAAATTGCATACTGTCCTTGAGAACTTAATTCTCTAATAAACTAGAATTTTTAAATGTATTTTTTTTTATAAATTCATGTCATATACTAGTCTTTAATTTAGGCTTTATTATTTCAATTCTTTGATGATTATCTTGTTTTATTCTTTCATAATGCAAGATTTTTGGTAGAGATACATCAAATATAAGACTGAAATTTCAATTTTAAATTTTAAAAAATGAAATGAGATATGATTTTTAATGAATAAAACGTTTTATTTTTTTTAAAATTCTACTATAAAAAATTGTTAATTTATCAATCCATCACAATATTGATTTCATTTGTAATTGTCAATTAGTGATTTCATTTGTAATTGTCAATTAGTGAATTTCTTACTTTCATTTTTATCTTTTAAAAGATACTGCAATGCTCCGATTATTTAGTTATTACAAATTAGAAAAGTCAAATATTTCCGGTCAAAGACACTAGAGAATGTGGAAAAAGTGATTAATTTTGTATACACAAAAACAGAAAATAAAATTATGTGGCAATGTTGATAGTGTGTAGATTTTGGGATAATCCATAAGTTCACATGTGCATAGATATATGTTGCAGCCCTTTTATTTTCTTATATCTCCAAAACATTGTTATAATTTAGAGCCCCACATTTATTGCACATCATTAAGTAAAATGTGCCAATTAGGAAGAGTAGCTTCTCTGTTCTGTTTTCTTGCATTTGCTGCAATTTTTAAGTATCACTCAAAATTTTATACCGTCAACACCTGCAGCAAAATTATATATCTTCTATCAACACTTGCATACATTGCAATTTTCAATGACTTCCAAATCTTCACGCATGGTATGCTTCCCAGTTGAGGCAGATGATGGTATGTTTACCAGCATCTTTCAGTCACTTGATAAAGAAATTAATACAAGTGAAATGAGCCTGTTCAATTGAAATGAGCCTATTTTTTAATTAATTCATGTAAAAAGTCACTCGACTTTTGGTTATGTCAATTTGCAATGTGTAGTTTTTTAAGGGTATTTTTGACTTTTTATATCTTCATGTGATATATATGTGTGTGTGTGTAATAGGGTATGAATTTGATACTTAGAGACAAATGAAGCATAATTAAAAAAAAAAAAACTGATTTAATTTACTCAATTATAGTGGGTTTATTATTAATTAACCAAATTTAATTTACTCAATCAATTAATTGGTATTTGTTAACATCTTTGTTATACAACAAAAGAAGAAGACCAACATACTAATTAATTACTCTGGTACACGATCAAAATAATTTTAATTATATATATATATATATATATATTATATGCACAAAATGTAAATAACTTTTAAATATAAATCATTTAAAAATATCATCAAACTAACAATTCACAAGTTAGATTATACATTCACAAAATAATTCTAATCCTGCAAATCCAATCATAATAATTTAATTTTTATTTATATTAATTATGTCCAATCATGCTATTTTAATGAAAAACAAGTATTTATATATCCAATAGGTAAAATTTCAAAACAATTTTTACCAAAGTTTAATTAAGAGAAATTTTAAAAGAAAATGAAGTTTCAATAGCTGAGAATGAAATAACAATAAGAAATTAATTAATTGATATAGTTCTTATCTGCAAAAAATACAAACCCATTGTTTCACTTATTTTTTTTTAAAAAATATATATATTATACTATTTAATAGAGAAATTCAAACACCCATTATATACATGATAAAAACTCACCGACACCAAAGTAAATCAAATCATAATAATTTGATTTTCATTTATAATAATTATGTACAATCAAGCTATTTAATCAAAAACACTTTTAACGGATAAAATTTCAAAACAATATTCATACAGCACTCACCGACAGTCACAGTCCAACACGAAACCATATTAAAAGATTTAAAAGTACTTTCACCAACACACCTAATTTCGAAAATTGCTAATAATAAAAGATTTCAAACACACACCTAATACATGATAAACTCTGAACAGTATTAATTTAAAATAATTTTCAACTGAGCTCGAAATTACATTCGCAAACACACCCAATTAAAAACAAATACTAATAATAAAATATTTCAGTCGTCTTCAGTTCAAAAATCAAAACCAAATTATTAAGATAAAAACTCACCGACATCCAACCATATTAATTTAAAATAGTTTCAACTGAGATTGAAATTACATGCACAAACACATCCGATTCAAATATATATATATATACAAATAATAAACTATTTCAGTCATCGTCCTCTGCTCAAACTTCAAAAACCTGTTTCCCATCTATTCCAACAAAAGGTGTATGGGTTAACAAGTCCCAATATTGTCCTCCATCCTTTCTGCACTTCTCTTCTATCAACCGACATCTGAAGATGCTTAATCGCAAAAGTGAGGTAGGCAGGCCCTTCTCTGGAAAGTATTTGAGCTTGGGACAAAAGAAGAGGTCCAATTCAGTGAGGTTCTGAAGATCGACAATTGAAGAAGATAGGCGTTCCAGATTTGGAAACCTTGCAATCTGCAGATATGTTAGAGAGGCAGGAAGAGGAAGCGTGGTCCCTAATCTTTTGTCCTCTTGCTCTGGTGGAAATGACACCATGCCGTCATCACATCCTCCGATTGTGAGTTCTCGCAGAGAAGAGAATCTGTGAAATCCCCGTCCCCACTCAATCATTGACTTCCAAATCTTCGTATTATCACTAATCTCAAGTGAATGAAGGTTGGTGGGAAGGCCATCTTCTTCTTCAAGGCTTGGAAGCTTCCCTTCTATTCTTAATTCTTGAAGAGAGTTCAGATCGTGCAATCCCTTGGGTAAGGCCTCTAGTCTCGTACACTCACGGATATCGAGCTTAGTCAGTTTCGCACGAGGCAATCCCCCTTCGGGAAAGGACACCAGATTTCCACAACTCCAAACTCTTATCTCTTGAAGCTGGCGGAGATTATGTAAACCACTCGGTAAAATTTTCAGATTTTCACAAGAAGAAATTTTGATTGTTTCAAGAGATGTGTTGTTGTCCAACCTTTCTGCTATTGACTCCAGCTTTGAACATTTGTAAACACTAAGGAACTTAAGAGTCGGAGGTAGATTGCCAACTTCAAGGGACTCAAGCGTGGCAGGTAACTCTTTTTTTGAAAATATACATGTCAGTGATGGACACCGCCAAATTGTTAAGTCCTCAAGAAGAGATGAGGTGTCCCTTCTGCTGCTGCTGCTACTCTGGATGCCCTCTTCCACTGTCAAAGTCCTTATGTTATCGCAATCGTAGACTTCCAACTTCTTAAGGCTCGATGGTAGTTGGACTCCAGCAATATATGTCATCGAATTGCAATAACAAATACTCAACATCTCGAGAGATGAATTGGTGTCGCACATCCATGCCTCTGGTAACGATTTCAGTGCATCACAACTCTCAATCTCAATTTTCTTCAACTTGGAAGGCAAAGCAACCTCAGGAAAGGAAACAAGGGACCTGCAGTTGTAGATTTCTATCTCTCTCAAGGAACTAAGGCTGAGCGATGATTGTGGCAGCTTCACAAGGCCTCCGCAATCAATCAATGTTAGATATTCAAGTTTGCATGACAACTCACAGAGCTGCTGTTCGTCCTTTTCTTCCTCTGCCACCAAGGATTGAAGTTTGGGACAGCTTTCAATTGTTAGTCTTTTGAGAGAGCTAATGTCTTGCAATAATTCTTTATGACTCTTCCATATATATGTCTGCTCTTCATTATTACTTATCTTCAATTCTTCCAATTTTGGTAGCCGCGGCTTCAATGGCCCTGCGAGAAACACTTGATTTGATGCATCTCTACAAACCACTGAATTTTGGGACCCAAGATGATCAGTTGCACTTCTCCACACAACCTTTTTACATTCACCGATTTCCAATTTGCAAAGAGCTGGAAGACTCGTAACTGAAACTAACAATTCTTCACATTCGTTAATAACAAGCATCTCCAATGCAGGAAGGCATTCTGGAAATGTTCCTTGCAGCTTAGGACATCTTAAAATGTGAAGTTCTCTCAATTTAGGAAACCCTTCAACTCTCTGACTAGATCTAAGAGGAATCCAGTCTTCCCATTCTTCCATGTCTTCAAAACGAAGTGTCTCCAAGCATGGAAAATGAATTGGAGAATCATTCCAATAAAACTCTAAGCCCAATCTCCTTACTCTGCTCATTCCACGCACTGCAAGATGCTTTAGAGAAGGTAGTTGCCCGACTGACGGCAGGGTAGTACACATGCCACAATCTTCGAATTTTAGGGTCACCAAATTTGAGAATGAGGAATCTCCTAACCAAGTTGGAAACGTTGTACCTCCAAAGCCACTGATACAAAATTCTTTTACATTTTTATGAGGTTTTAGCATGTCGAGTACGCCCTTTGCAGTTTCTGCCTCCTTTGAAGACGAACCATCGGTGCTGCATGTCCATTGAAGCATTAACACTTTAAGATTCTTCTTTCCGTCCAATTGAGCCTCCTTGGCATCATCAACGTCGTCTACGTTCTCTAATTTTGAAATGTTAAGTCTCCCACGAAGATGCATCAACAACTTCAGCTCTCTTAACCCAGAACCACAATCTTTTCCCACAGCAAAATTACACAACGTCTGAAGACAAGACAACTTACCAATTCCTAGTGGCATTTCCTCCAATGAACGTGTATTTGAATTTTTGAGATGATGCAATTTGATGAGGTTTCCCATGTTTGCACACAACTTCTTAAGTCGATCACAATCTTCCAACAAAAGAGTGTGCAAATTGTAAAGCTTGTTGACTGATTCGGGCAGAGTTCTAATCTTAGTTCCAGAAAGGTTAAGGTACCTTAAATACCTCAAATCACCAATTGAATTTGGTAGCTCAAAGATGTGATACTTACGCAGAGAGAAGACCCTTAAGCGTTGGAGCTTGAACAACAACTTAGGAAGAACGCTGGGAGCCAAGTATCCACCCCAACTATTTGATAATGTTACTGGTAAGAAAGTTCGCAAATGTTGGAAATGATATAAGTTCTCAAACCTTTAACGCCATCGTAATCTCCACGAATGTAGGACAAATGACTGAAGACTTCGTTGCTTATCAGCCTCTGAGGCATACTCCATTGCGAAGTATATTTCCCTGCAGCCCACCGGGCAAGGTCGTTGATAAGATCGTGCATCACAAATCGTGATGCATCGTTGCTTGATTGCTTGAAAAATGATCTTGAATGTAGCTCCTTAAAGAACTTCCGACCTAAATCTTCACTAGGATTCTCACTCTCTTTGTGATCCAAGAAACCCACAGCACACCATAATAAAATTATCTCCTCCTCCTCAAATTCATAATCGTTTGGTAACAATGAGCAGTATGCAAAGCATTGTTTCAAAGTTGGAGGAAGATAATAATAGCTCACTGCAAGGGCTGGAATAATGCCGCAACTCTCTTCTGGTAATTCCCATATCTTGCTACTGAACACACCTTCCCACTCACTTCTATCATGATTTCCACGTAAAAGTCCTCCAAGTGTTTGTGCTGCCAAGGGCAAGCCATTGCATTTGGTCACTATCTTCTTGCCGATTTCCTCCAGTGACTTATGTGAATTGAAATCTCTCGTCCCCAAAGAATGTTGAACGAATACAGATAGACAATCATTATCTGACAACTTTTCTAATTCATAAGCTGAAACAGTCCCCATGAATTCTGCAATCTTGTGATTGCGAGTAGTGACAATAATCTTACTTCCCTGTGCACCAGCTTCAAATGGACGGCTGAAGTCAACCCAATCATTGTACTTCTCATTCCAGACGTCATCTAAAACAATCAAAAATTTCTTTTGAGACAACTGCTTCTTTAGCTCCTCTTGAAGCTTATTCAAGTTGAGAGTATCCACGTTCTGGTCAGTACCAATG
This sequence comes from Murraya koenigii, assembly GCA_025617385.1. Lineage (NCBI taxonomy): Eukaryota > Viridiplantae > Streptophyta > Magnoliopsida > Sapindales > Rutaceae > Murraya > Murraya koenigii. The sequence goes on from CM046812.1 coordinate 4,825,991, forward strand.
GATGTCAGAATTGATTTTGTTAGCCTGCTAACATCAAAATCATCAGAGACGCAAGTCCATGCCCTGAGATCAAAATGATCTTGAACTCGATCATCATTATAGACAAGCTGAGCAAGAGTGGTTTTGCCCAGCCCACCCATACCTACAATAGGTATAACAGAGAATCCATCATCACTCCTCAACAACAATCCAACAACATCTTTCTTTTCTGTTTCTCTGCCATATATTTTGGCTTCATTCACCAAAGAGGTTGTCTCTCGCCTTTGCCTGTCTTCTGTGGTCCTCCCGGTTGAACTTACGTTCAAACCCAGGGAGTCTTTCAGTGTTACAATATCTTGAAATCTGTCGTTGATTCCTTTGATTTTGGACATCATGGCGTAATCGGACTGAATCGATTGTGGAGTGCAAGTGGTGCAGCAAGATGGAATGAGCTTCCAAAGCTTACTTGTTCTTGTACGACTGCTGCTGGGTTGATCATGAGCAGCAGCTGGTTCTCCCTTTCCATGCAGCAACTTCCTCTGGAAAGCCTCAGTTTGGAACTCATCCAACAAGTCTTCAACATCATAAACCAAGTTCTGAAGCTCGCCAAGCCACAACTTCACAGATTGATCAGTCCTCTTCTTCTCATCAGCATCATTAAGCACCGACTTGATCATCACCAACTTGTTCTTCCACTTCATTAGATCGGCCTGGATTCGCTCTTGGCGCGCAAAAACAGAACTCCTCTGAAGCAAACTTATTGACCAGCAACTCAACGGACGCCGTCAGGATTGCCTCTCCGACGATTGACATTTTTTTCTTTTTCTTTTTTTTTTTGGGACAAAGAAAGAAACGGAATTATGA